>CAJQUN010000327.1:0-662419 GCA_907163345.1 Haberlea rhodopensis
AAGCCATTTTTGGACCAATTCCGTCATGAGTTTTCATTGACGATATACTCATCTTCTACTCTCAGGACCGAAGAAGATCATGTACGGCACTTGAGGACAGTACTTCAGATCCTCAGGGATCATCAGTTGTATGCAAAGCTTAGCAAGTGCGAGTTTCTGGTTTGACAGCGTGGTATTCCTAGGCCATGTCATATCTAGCCAAGGGATATCTGTGGATCCCAGGAAGATTGAAGCCGTGATGGAGTGGGCAGCACCCACTTCTGTACCCGAGATACGGAGTTTTCTTGGCTTAGCAGGTTATTACCGACGTTTTGTCGAGGATTTTTCTAAGATCGCTAAGCCATTGACACAGCTGACTCAGAAAGGAGTCCCATTCTTTTGGTCCGAAGCTTTGTGAGGAAAGCTTCCAGAATTGAAGCGTCGTTTGACGACAGCGCCAGTGTTGGTAATTCCGTCTGAGGAATAAGAGGTTTTGCCTTGTACACGATGCATCATTGCAGGGTTTGGGCGCGTATTGATGCAAGACAGACAAGTGGTCGCCTATGCTCGAGACAGTTGAAGCCTCATGAGACCAGTACCCAGTCCATGATCTGGAACTGGCGGCTATCACTTCCGCCTTGAAGATTTGGCGTCATTACCTTTATGGTACTACGTTTACCATCTTTACGGACCATAAGAGCCTAAAGTTTCTATTCACTCAGCTGAACTGAACATGCGTCAAAGAAGATGGATGGATTTGCTCAAGGATTATGACTGTGAAATTGAGTACCATCCTGGTAAAGCAAATTTAAATAGCAGACGCCTTAAGTCGGAAGGTGAAGAGCACTGCTGAGGATGTTATGTTTTTATCAGCTTTGATGACTTCCTATTGCCATCTGGGCTATGACTTCGATGTAGACACGTCACCGGTGCGAGTGTCGACCTTATTGGCCGAGCCAGACGTATTTGAGGCTATCAGGAAAGCCCAGAGGTCGGATGATGAAGTGCAGAGATGGTCGTCAATAGCACTTCGAGGTCAGCCAACAAAGTTTAGAGTGGCTGAAGATGATTCATTAAGACTGGGCGACCGATTGGTGTCCCAGATACCCAGAGTTACGTAAAGGAATTTTAGAACGGGCTCATAGTAGCCGATTCAGTATCCACTCCCGGAGGAAGAGTAAGACCAGAGAGTGGTCCAAGTGATCCAACCCGAGGAAGAGGCGAAGATGCCCGGGGGATGGAGCTTTCTGAGTGCATTCTGGAGACGCATGAAACATGATGTGATCAGTTATGTTAAGAGATGTTTAATCTGCCAACAAGTAAAGGCGGAAAGGCAGAGGCCTGGTGGCGAGCTGAAGAGCTTGGAGGTACCTAAGTGGAAGTGGGAGCGTATATCTATGGACTTCGTGACCCACTTGCCAAGGTCGGCCTCTGGATTTGATGCGATCTGGGTGATCGTGGATAGGCTGACGAAGGTGGCTCATTTCATCCCTTACAGTATGACTTTCACCTATCTAAAGATGGCCCAATTATATGTACGGGATGTAGTGAGGTTGCATGGGATTCCAGTCTCGATCGTGTCTGACAGAGACCCAAGGTTTACTTCTCATTTCTGGGAGGGTCTCCAGACAGCTTTGGGCACCGAGGTGAGACTAAGTACAAGCTTATCACCCTCAGACTGATGGCCAAACGGAGCGTACTATACAGACGCTCGAAGATATGCTGAGGCATGTGTTTTGGAGTTTGATACTCCGTGGCAAGAATCTATACCACTGGTAGAGTTCTCATACAATAACAGCTATCAGGCGAGCATTCAAATGGCCCCTTTTGAAGCTCTTTACGGACGACGATGTAGGTCACCGCTGTATTGGGAGGACTTGACGAGTAAAGCGGTCGGAGGACCGGATATGATTAAGGATATGGAGGAAAAGATTAAGATGATACGCTTAAAGATGAAAGCGGCCCAAGATAGGCAAGCAGCCTATGCAAATAAGCGGCGACGGCCGCTAGAATTTCAAGTAGGAGACAGGGTCTTCTTGAAAATCTCACCCTTCAGGGGTGTTGTTCGATTTGGTATGCGGGGAAGTTATCCCCGAGGTATGTGGACCGTACGAGGTAATTACAAGCGTATCGGCACTTTGGCTTACCGATTGGCTCTACCCGCCCGTCTTTATATGGGATTCATTGATGTTTTCCATGTTTCTATGCTAGGAAGTATGAGCCAGACCCGTCTCATGTTTTACAGCCTACTGAAGTGCAGTTAGACTCAGATTATCCTACGTTAACGACCGGTCAGAATTCTGGATCGTGAGGATCGCAGACTACGAAGTAAAGTTATACCGATGGTCAAAGTTCAGTGGGATCGTCGGGGTGTCGAGGAGGCTACGTGGGAGACGGAGCGGCATATGATGCAGCATTACCCCGAAACTATTTTCTGGTATGATTTATGTTTAGTTTCTTTTGGGTAAGTGCATGCGATTTCGAGGACGAAATCTTGTAAGTAGGGGAGTAATGGTGATGCCCCGAAATTAATTAATTGCAAGTAAGGCATTAATTATGTTTATATGATGTATCATGTGTTGATGGATTTATTGTTGGGTATTAAGATTTAACATGATTTAATTGTGTTAATTATTAAATATGAGGAGGAGTGTGATTTTAGATGAAGTTTGGAGGCATTTTTGTAAAATGCTTTTAAAATACTATGTTGGAGCATTTTATACATCATGTTAAGTTTGGGGTACAATTTTTAATAAGTTAAAGCAAACCCCTTTTTAAATCCTCTACCCATCACTTTGACCCCTATACCTTTCACTTTATTAAAAATCCCCAAATCACTTCCCAAACCCCAAACCCTCCCATTTTCGAGTTCCCACCAAAAGAGGAGAAGGAAAGTTCCACAAAAACTTTGTTTGTGTGATTTTTGCTAGGATTTGGAGCCTACAGAGGTATGGAACCACTCCTATAAGTTTTATGATGTTTGGTGTTGAAATGGGTTAAGTTTTTGAGTTTTATGTGGGTTTGTTTGGGTATGTGTTGTTTATGGTTGGGGTATGATTTTTGAAGTGTTTTATGTTGGGTTTTAGTGGGTTCTGCTGTTATTGACGTTGTTAAGAAGTTTGGTTTTGGGTGGCATGAGGAGGAGCTTGAAAAATGAGCATTAATGGCGAAATTTCGGAGCACAGCACTCGGCGATCGATCGCCCGTTCTTGGCGATCGATCGCGAGCCTCCAGTGCCCGCCAGTAAGCATTTGGCGATCGATCGCCACTCTTGGGGCGATCGATCGGCGAGCTGGCGATCGATCGCGCCAAAAGTGGCGATCGATCGCAAGGAAAGAATTTTTGCCCCTCGTCCAGTGCGATCTTGCGATCGATCGCGCCTGGGCGGCGATCGATCGCGAGATGTAAAAAAATGGAATTTTGATATTTATGTGGGATTTTGGATATTGGACTATATTTAGCTTCTAATATCAATTTGTATGGTTATGTAGAACCGTCCCAGGTACCCACGACTTCAAGGAGATAAAGTCTACGATTTCTCCTTCTTTTGGAATTAAGTACGTAAGAGACGTACGAGCATCGACGGTAAACCATACCCTTACATATTATGATGATGTTTAAGATGATATTTATGATGATGATGCTTATGATGATGTTACGATGATGATGCTTATGATGATGTTACGATGATGTGCTTATGATGATGTTTATGATAATGATGTTTATGATGACATCTATGATGATGAAGTTTATGATAAGGTCATACGACGTGTATGATTGGGTAAGACGCCCACGTGGTAAGATGCACCCAAAGTATGTGAGTGGGTAAGATGCCCCGTGGTAAGATGCCACGCAATGTTTATGATATGGTAAGACGCCATATGATTGGGTAAGATGCCCACGTGGTAAGATACCACACGATGATTATGATATGGTAAGATGCCATACAATGGGGTAGGACGCCTAATATATGAATAAGAGTCAGGGATAACAAAGGAGTCGAAGGACGACCAATAACCTTTACTTAACTAAGATGTTATGCATTATTGTATGCTTTTATTTTAATGTTAAGTAAATATGTGTATGCTCACGATGTGTTATCCCTGTAGGTACACTTTTGGACCAAGGGCCTAGGGGTCGGGTTGAGGAAGTGAGCTAAAGGGAGCATGATGAACGTAGGATGCGGATTTGATAGTCTCCTACTCTAGGAGTAGTGTAAATCTATAGTTTTAACATTCTTTATTGGGAATGTAATTAAATAGCTTTTGGAAACTTTATTTTGGCCTGTAATCTCCTTAGCTCAAGCTAACAACCGGAACCCTTAAGAGGTTATAAATGCATGTTCTGTCCAATATATGTGTACTAATTGATATTAAGGTAGGAAGACCCTACACAAATACTCCATTTAAAACCAATAAAAACTCCAAAAACTCAACTTTGGATTTTCAACCAAAAATCCCTAAATTCCAAACTAACCCAAACCTTAACCAAAATCAACAATACTATAATCAAATCGAAGGTAAAGGCGAGGGGAATAAGATTACCAACTTTTCTTCAAGAAATTCGGCTCCCAAGCCGAGCTACCAGCGATTTCTCCTCCAAGGGAGAAAAGAAGGGAAATGGGGGAAAGGGTTGGGCGCAGAGAGAGAGAGAGAGACAAGAAATCCGTGAAAATGACGGAATACCGAGTCTACTTGGTATATATAGTACAAAAACTCCAAAATACCAATCCTCCACAACACATCATGACTCATTAAAAAAACATATGTTTTCAATAATTATCCAACTCAAATTTCCAATACCAGCCCCAACACAAGTACCCCGGTTCCCCAGATCCCACCAAAATCCAAATTCCAAGTTTATCACCACGATGAGAATACAATCTCATCCCTTGGATCCAAGGACTCCAAATATCGATTTGAAATCCTCAGGAGTCCCAATGCCTGCAATTAATTCATAATTGCCATAATTAAATCCATTAAGGATCATTACCACTCCGGGATTAACACCGGGCATCACAGAATCAAAGGAAAGATCATCAATAATATCAAGCTCGAGCAGAGGGTGGCGACACATATACTGCGCTGTGCTGTGCCCAACAACTTTCGTCTCTAGGTCCGGCGACAACGCGCGTGACTACAGTTTCTAACTAAACTGCATGTCATGGTCATGCCCAATGTCCCACCACTTTAGATCTCATCATGATCAAATGGTATCAAAGGAGCAGTAAGATAAATATGATGCCAGTGTCCATGCATCTCAATGTATCGTGTAATCTCATATGATTCAACTCAATATATCATATAATCGCATATCATGCAGTTCAGTGTATCATATAATCACATATACTACATTTCAACATGTCATATAATCACATAAGAACCACATATGTCAAATAAAACATACCCCAGCAATTTCACACGTCTTTGTCAGTCATCGTGATAGAACCGAGTTTCTACGTACCTCAAACCGAGCAAATAAAATCAAGGACTTCCGTACTTCTCAAATTGACCTCGGTATATCACAACTTGGTTATTTGCACCTCAATTATATCATCAAAGTGTTCCAATACTACATAATATCAAGTTCATAATTTCAACATTGACCCTTACCAATTTCTTAAAAATTTCAGCTTACATGCTCATAGCAATTGGCTCATAACTTTTCCATTAGTTAACAAAATTACATGAGTTTAATATATCTTTAAAGCTAATGCAAAATGTGACATTTCATATGTTTGACACTTCCAAAATTCGTTCATTTACCTAAGGCAAATTGGGTCTAAACATTTCTTATGTAAAACACGGGAAATTCTAAGTTTCAGTTTGATCACTTTTTGTAAAAACGTCATAACTAATTCATACAACATCAATATACCATGATACTAGTGGGAGAATTTAGATAACTTAAAATTCTACAATCCAGATGTTATGAGCTTTAAACTAATTCGTATATCTTGAGGTACAATTTTATCAAAATATCACAACTTAAAAACTCGAAGGTACTCTGTTTCCATATTTGACACCCTTTAGTAAACTAGCATAATATTTGCATACTAACTCAAAATTAGCTGAATTTACTATCAAATCGAACGTAATTCAAAGATCTACAACTCTTCTATTTACCTCAACTTCAAATTCGGAACATATGTGTCCCATTATTTCGAAGAACACACTGTATGTGACATGCATGAACACGCAGACTTGATTTGTGCACAGTTTAGTAAAAGCATCATAATTTTCTCATTGTTACTCCAAATTAGTTGATTTGGTTGGCCATCTAAATCTAAGCCACAATACTACAACTTTATAAGGGACAACATCTTCAAATTCGAATCATATCTATACTCAAAACTCGAATTAACATATTATAAGTGCACTGAATTCTGCAGAACATTTTTGACAGCAAGTTTTCACTATAATTCTCATGTCAAGGAATAAATTCGACACTTAATCCTACATGCAAGTCGATAAAACTCAATAATATGTTATACCTTTAATTTTCTTCAAGATTTGGAACCAAATCAGTAATACAAGTCAACCCAAGTTTGCACTTTCTTCACAATGATATTTCCTCTCCAACCTTGCTTCAAACATCCAAGGTTTGGATGTTTTGGCTAATAGCTTCTCAATTCTCCTCTTGCATGTGGTTTTTGGATCAAGTTTTCTCATGGAATTCGGAGTAAAATTTCGAATTATGAGGGAGGAATGAAAGAAGAAAGATGGGATGGGAAAGGAGTGATTTTCGATGCTCACTAGGTAGCTTTTCATGGGTTTTATTGTTTTTGTCTTATGAATTATTGTATGTAAATAATTAGGTATGTATGTATTATGTGTATTTCATATATACTACACCAATTCAATACAATAGGTCGGGGTCTGGAATACCATAATTCACAATCTATATTTTAATCATCCGGTTTTAAAAATTCCACTACTTTATTATTTCATTCAGTCCCAATTTTACTATTTGTTAGATGATTTAAATTGATATTCTCTTTTGCCAATTTAATTATCCAAATTATTAACTAATTAATAATCCGTGTTTTATGTAACTCTCGTTGATCCGGATTAAATAGTAACAGGCCTTGCAATTGTGGTTCATGTATGGCCTCCATATCTACCTTTTTCCACCTAAGTATTTTCTTGACAACTCGAAGGCGATGCCTGTTCGCCTTGTACTTCTTGGAAGTCGTCAACCTTTTTCTCATTCATCCGTTTTCTATTGATGTACACTTTGGTTGGGAGGAAGTTTTAACTCAATATCCAGTGCTTGCAATTCAGAATTTGAAAGTTTAGTATCAGGAGGCTTCGGTAAAGCAATAATAATGCATGATGTATCTTTCAGAATTACTTACATACCTCATTTGTCTACAAATCGATTGGTAGTCCCCTAATTCATGCTTAGAGACATAATGTGAGTGTTCTTGTGATAAATGAGTGGTGATGCCAGTAGTGTAATTAATGCAATTAGCAATAGGGGATTGATGGGATCATGAACATGAAACTTAGCTATTTCACCATCAAATTCCATAGTGAAAGCACTACCACTTACATATATTATGCAATTGGAAGTTTTGAAAAATGGTCTCCCTAACAGAATGTGGTTGCTCTTATCATTTTTTTTCATGTCATGTACGTAAAGTCAGCAGGAAAGACCAAATTATCAACTTTAACTAGAACATCCTCAAGTACTCCCCTAGGGTTCACATTAGACCTATTTGCTAATTGAATAGCAATTTCAGCTTTTTTCAAAGATCCTAGTTCTAAAAAGGTATAGATTGAATAAAGCATAACATTGATTGTTGCTCCTAAGTCTAGCATGGCCTTATCAATTCTATTATTTCCAATTGTAAAGGGACAATAAACATAACTGAATCCTTACATTTCGTGGGGGTTTCCTTTGGATCATCATCGTCGAAAAAAATCGTCCATACATCCATTTCATCATAATATCTTTCTTCGGTCCCTCTTCCACGACACATGATTATTCTAGATATTTAACATAGCGATCAGTTGGAAATGTATCTTTGAAGTTGCAAGATGTGCAAGCTCATTTTCTCCTAGTGGCACATATGTCTCTTCTTCTAACTTAGGTGGCATCAGTACCACCTTTTCCGGGGTTTCTACCTCTTCATCACGCCGTGAGGCAACTGCAATCATGGTCTCCCTTGGACTCACCAACGTATGGAGAGTATACTATTTGTTACTGTCCTATTGACAGATTTTTTTAGTTGTTCAATTTGAGTATTCAAATTCTGAATACTAGCACGTGATTCCTGTTGAAATTGCAAAGTACTATCATTAAGTTTTTCAATAATATCCTCCAAAGACTCACCAGGGTTAGGAAATTTAGGTTGTTGTGGCCAAGGTTGATAATGCGCTATGTATGGCGGTGGGCTGGACTATATGTATGGTGTAGGTGGGCTTATCCTTTGATTTTCATAGTTGATATTGGGATGATCACTCAAACTTGAGTTGTATGCGTTTTGTCCATTCCCTCTACCAAGTTGAGGCACTAGATAGGCCAATTAGTCAAAGCTCCTATAGTCCGCCATGGTATCTCATTGCTCCTCAATGGTTTAAGATTAGATGTTTACCTGTTAGCACGAACAAACCAAAGTAGCACCAGAGAGGTAAAAAAATAAAAAAAATTAACACAAAAGCATACAATGCCTCCTTGGCAACAGCGCCAAAATTTGGTGTGCACTTATTGTGTAAGCCCAAATTAACCCCACTCAATCTCAAGATTGATAACAAAAATGTAGTAGCGTGAGTAATGATCGATTCCACGAGGAAATGTGAATCTTTGTGTTAATGAAAATCAAAGCAAAAACAATAAACAATGAGGTTCTTAAGATTGAATTATACTAAAGGAATTAAAAGCAAAGTTATGAAACTATTGAAAGAAATTCTTGGTATCGTTTGACTATTTTTGTGTCAATTTTTTTACCTCTCTAGTGCTACTCTGGTTTCGTGCTTACATGTAAATTTTTGATAACATCTCTCAAACCACTGAGGAGCAATGAGATACCTTGGTGGACTATAGGAACCTAAACCAATTGACATTTCTTGTGTAACAAATTGGTGCATGGAATGAACAAAGTGCATAAATGTGTAGGATAAACACAAACAACCCAAGTTGGGGGTGTAAGTAATCGACAACCAGATACACATCGGAATAAATAAAAGTCAGATTACACAGGATCTATACGAAGGAAACCATATAGGTATTTTAAGAACCTATACCTTTGAAGCATGTTTGATGCACTCTGTCAATGAAGTACTTCCACGAGTCACGAGTAAAACTTCACAGCTTTGCCTCTACGGTATCCACATGATAAAATCACCTAAAGGGTGTCAAAAATTTCAAGGTGCTAGCCTAGAAATTTCGACGATGAAGGACGGCTTGTGTTCAACCATTGACTCACAAAACCTATCACATATATATACCGATATATGTGGCGCCCAAAACGCTAGGGTTTTTAAAACCGTAGCCCAGTCATATATCTCTCTATACACACACACACACACACTCACACACACACACACACACACATATATATATGATTTTGGATTACGACTCTTCCTAAATAATATAATTCATCAAATGAATTTAATCTCCCTTTATCGATCCAATCTTTTGTGTGGCCCGTTAGGTCTTGTAACGTTGGCAGTGACAAAAATCTTATTTTATGTCACAAGTCATGAGAGGTATCTAGCAACAATTCAAATTTACCCAAGTTACAAGAATGTCATTGACTTGACGTTATCTATGGCCTGTGATAATCTTTATCATGTTATTTAATCCCTTTTTCCTTGGTGTCTAGATCGAACACGAGCCATGGAAATGTCACGCTCGTATAGTTCAATCTTTTATTTCTTGATCCCCTAGTAGAATAGAATTAACGAATAAGCTCGATATCACATATCGACTCATTCGAGCATGGCCATGCATTTTAGTCTCACTCGATCAAGGGCCCAAACACTTCTCCTGTTATATAGGAGAGACAAATCATATATTGATCACTCAACATCCATCTACATAATTCATATTATATCCAATGATTCTCTTTATAATTTACCCTATTACAGGTAACGTTTGACAATATCAAGATACGGAACTCCTTATGTTGGGATCTCTGGTGATCTCAAGTCGTAATGATTACATACAATATTATCACTATGAGAATCGCTTATGACATTCATATAACAATCAATGTAGCATTGGTGGATCGGTCCATTACATAGTTCTCTAACATGTACCTATGTGTTGATTCGATATCTCATATCCATGAACAAATTCATCAAACAATAAATACTAGTCTCTATGCATTATCATTATCCTAGTTCATGAAAATTCTTGACTATGGACAATCTTTAAAAATAATACAATATTATTCTAAGAAAATTAATATATATATATATCTATATATATATATATATATGTGTGTGTGTGTGTGTGTGTGTGTGTGCGTGTGTGTATTCATAATACACCAATATTGGAATAATATATAATAATGAATTGCCATTTATGAAAATCATAATACAGTGTATGTCAAAATCAATCATCTAATGAATTATCTTAGGGCATATCCCAACAAATCTCTCACTTGCACTAAGACCAATCAGTCATGTACTTAATCCCTAAAGATCTAGAATGATGATCATGCTTATGTTGTGACAGCGGTTTCGTCAGCGGGTTAGATATATTATAATCAGTTGGTACTTTACATATTTTCACATCTCCTCTTTCAACGATTTCTCGGATGAAATGAAAATGCCGAAGTATGTGTTTGGATCGTTGGTGAGATCTGGGTTCCTTAGCCAATGTGATGGCTCCATTGTTGTCACAATAGAGTTTAATCGGATCTAGAATGGTAGGCACTACCCCAAGCCGAAATTAACTTACTTATCCAAACAGTCTCCTTAGCTGCATCTGAGGCATCAATATATTCAGCTTCAGTTGTAGAGTCGGCTACTGTCTCTTGCTTTGAACTTTCCAGCTTACAGCACCGCCATTTAGGCAAAATACATATCCTGACTACGATTGAAGTCATCCTTATCGGTTTGAAGCTGGCATCAGTATAGCCCATTATATTGAGTTCTTCCTCACCTCCATAACTCAAGAATTTATCCTTAGTTCTTCTCAAGTACTTCAGGATATTCTTGACAGCGATCCAGTGACATTCACCTGGATCAACATGGTATCTGCTCGTCACGCTTAAAGCATAAGAAACATCGGGACAAGTACATATCATGGCATACATGATAGATCCAACAGTCGACGCATATGGAATCTTACTCATGTGTTGTCTCTCATCTTGTGTTTAAGGACACTGATCCTTTGAGAGATATATCCCATGTGTCATAGGCATGAACCCTTTCTTTGATTCTTGCATGCTAAACCGTTTTAGCACTTTATCTATGTATGTACTTTGACTTAGGCCAAGTAATTTTCTTGATCTATCTCTATAGATCTTGATACCTAACACATAGGTGACTTCATCCAAGTCTTTCATAGAGAAAACAAACCCAATTCTAGGGTCTTTGCCATGACACAGAATGAGGCGGACGATGCCAATGATGTTGTGACAGGTACCGTTTTAATCAACAAATTGCATGCTTATGTGTTGTTTGATTGTGGTGCCACACACTCGTTTATGTCTAAGAGGTTCGCTAAGAACTTAAAACGTATTCCTGACATACTTAGTGAACCATATAGAGTAGCAAATCCTCCTAACAAAACCTTGAAAACACATAGTGTTCATCGAGACTGCAACATTAGTATAAGTGATAAAAAGTTCAACATTAGCAGAAACATGTTCCATATTTTTGTCGTATCTCCTTAGATTTTGCATGGTATGTTTACCTTTTATCTCCTTTTATATAAAAGTGAAAACAAATAATAAGTTCTATTGTTCTGTATAACTCGTAGCTATTTAATGTTTGCTTGTGATCTGGGTGGCACAATATCGCTGTGAGAAGGCTGTTCATATGCTGAGAAGTATGCAGCATATTATCTTATGAATTTAGATATTAAGTCAACGTGGTATTTTTGAAGACTGGTACATGATTCTTTTTTCTGTGATGGATGGAGTTCAATGGCTTAACCGGTGATAATTGACAAAAACTCGACCCATCATAGATCCAATCCTGATGATAACGGTACATTTTTTAGGAATCTCCCAAACAATTCGGATCATGTAAGTGATGGCTTATGCCATTGACTAAGTTGAATATTCAGTATAGCAAAGTGCTGAAACACATTTGACTGTACTTCTCATTCCCACTCCAAATGTTTTAGTACTAAGATCTAACGTGAAAGAAGGGTGCGCACAAAATGAAAGTGGGAGATGTTTACAACTATGATGAATTTTTTAACTATTCCTTGATTCTTTGGAATGATAATATCTGGAAGTCTAGTATCACATCATTTTTCTCTTCGAAGTTCTTAATTAGATAATATTATTGTAGAAGTGAATCTCCAGACAAGTTTTTCAGTACATCATCTATTGCTCTAGATGAAATGCATTTACCCATGGCTTTCAACTTGGAATCTAGCTCTTTCCTCCCATGTTCAATGTGTTAATAAGCGAAGTTATCAAAGTGCACCCAACGTGTGTGCCTCGCCTATGAGCTGGGCACAGCCAGACACTGCCCATGCATACAGGATAGGGCTGAGGCACGCGCCTTTCTTGGGCTACAGTCGTGACTGAAGTGCAGTGAGGTGCGCTTCAGGCCCTTACATTAAAAATACCCAGTGGCATATGCTTTTGTTTAAAATTTTTAAAACAACCCTAAGCCCAGAAGTCCTTGCTTTTGTTTATCTTAAAAGAAAAAAGTCAAGGTCGAGTTCAGAACCCTAAACTTGCAACTTTCCAGCCTCCATAAACCCTGAGATCAATTTGAGAATCCCATAATGCAATTGCTTTCCAGCCTAACCTAAAACCTGTCAATTAACTACCGAAGTCCTGATGAGTTTTGTCACAAATGTTAGTATATGTTCCAGCATTGTTAGCTTTGGTGCGGTGCTGGCTTTGGTTTCATGTTTGTATTATTTTAGGTGCTGTTCTCTAGTATATGTTTGTTTCTGGTGTTCTTCGGCTTTATATTTATCCTGTCTTGGAGTAAGTACCTTCTTTCAAGTTAAACATTTGTCCAGGACATAGAAAACTAACTTTGTTTTTGAAGTTGAGAAAGCACTGTTATATAATATTATAGTAAAATTCACATATCATGTCTTGTGGGTTGACTGACACCCACGCGTCTTAGTGTACCTTGTACCTTAAATAACAATGTTACAAATAAAGGTTGAACTGACTATTCTGTATTGCTTTTAAATCGTCCAGATTTGTTAGACTATCTTGTAGATTCTCTCCATTTCTTTTTCTTTTCACCGTGTGCAAGAACTTCCCATTCCTTTGCAAACCTGAAGTAGCTCTCCTTGTTTCCTGAAGCTTGAGTAGTGAAATTGTTTTTCACATTACTCGGCCAATACTTTCTTGCACTTTTATCTTGCTCCCCTTTGATTTACCTTATCCTTGGATTTATTTTATCCTTCTGTTTTGCCTGTCGTTTAACTTCTAATTTTTGTGTCATGATCCCCTCAAGATGGAGCCTGTCCTCAACTCCTGGAGCTTAATCGACATTAATTGTCCCATCCCTCAATTATGTTTCTTGCCTGTTTATTTTGATTACCCTTCGGTAGAGGTTATCCATGACCTTATTTGATCCTTTGTTTACTTTTTTAGTTCCAATTTATTTTGTAGGCCTTGCCTGTTGGAAAAGAATTACTTGCTCGCCTGTCAGCTTTCAGAGAGATGGGTTCCTCTAGTGAAGGCCAAAGTGCTTTACTATCTATTTATACACGCATTCACTCTTCCGCTGTTGAGGATTCTGAGTCTCAAAATAAATCGTGAAAGCAATTCAAGGTTCAATATCCGAAATGCATCTGAATGGATGGAGATGGAGCGTCCTCCATTGTTATGCTGCTGGAATAATTTGTCAAGGTCAATTTCTTCAAAGGATGTGCCTGCAGTACATGTTGCTGCCGCAATTGACACAGGCATTAAACTTTTGCATTGACAGAGAAAGGTATGTTTATCACTTCACTCTTTTTTTCTGTGTTTTCTTGATACATCAAATTTTATTCTTCAGCTAACTTGATTTCAATATCAGTTAATGAGTTGGATAAGTTCTGCAACATCCTGCACAAATCATGGAAACTAAAGCTAGGATATCACTATTGGGGCTTTGTCTATGCTACACTTGGAGTACTTCCTGCCATATGATGTGGACAAATCTTAATAATTGGATCCCCAACTTATGGTGTGAATTTTTACAAAATACGAGGACCCACATCATCCAATATGTTAGGATATGGGAAGAAGACAAAGCCCTCTATTGGATATTTATACTATAGTTAATTTTTTAGGTACAAAGCCATTATGTGCTTGAGAAAGCTTCTGGTGTTTGAGCTAATAATCTTACAGCTCAAGCTATGTTTATCAATTTCCAAGTCTAAAAGCTGAACATGGTTTTTATTTGGTATTGGAATCTTCACCCGTATTCAGTAACTTGGTGGCATGCAAGCGAGTTTGAGTCTGATCCAAGAGGGAATTTACATGAAACCAGCTCAATTAGTCATCAATTGAATAAAAGCTTTATTTCATTGTATTCAAAATCAAGGGCAAATTCTTTCAGAAATGAATATTCTGTAACTTATACAAAGCCTTGTCTTTATATCTGAAAAAATAGTCTTGCGGTACGATGTTACGAGGGATTCAGTCTTCAGTGTGCAATTTTAATTAGTTCAAAGATCAGGTTGGGGCCATTATTTAAGTGAATTAAAAGAGATAATTAGTTTTATATTTTCTTAATTTTCAGATAGTTAAATCAATTTGCTGGGCAATGTGTAGCTTACTCATAGAGAAGCCAGTTTAGATGTCCTAATCTCATTCAATCACCAATATGTCTTGTATCTTAAGTATTGGGATCCACATGATATGAGGGTAAGAGAGTAGACATCTGGGCTTGAACGAATTTGTTGTTGAATCAATAGAATCGAACCAAAACCCGAAGAAGCCTAGCTCGCCCGAACACACGGCTTTAAGGGCAAAATCCGATAGATTCATGGCGAGATACAACGATTGCTTGGTATGGAAATGTGTACCGGTGAGTGAGTAACACGGTCGTAGGTTGGGCTCTCCGAGAGATTGGCTAACGACGGCGGGAGCAAGGCTTTTCCGGGCGGTGGTCGGTTGTGCGAAATTGGGGATATGGTTTTCACATTTCAATAAGGAATTTAGTGTGTGTTATACACATTTATTATGTGTGTAGATGCGTATTATAAGATAAATATTAATTCCCAGGCAATTACGTACATTGGAGTGTCATTGGTATATTGATACATTAAGTGTACAAACCGCACCTGGCTTCATATCCATCGCTAAAATTAATCTATCAAATTATACAATTTTATATTTAATAAATTATTTTAAAATAATTTCGAAGTTACTTCAATTATTCCGAAAATATATTTGAGAATTTACCCATTCTCATCCGACTGTCAATTGATATGTACAATGTCAATTTCAATTCTCATCAATTATATTCTATTCTCTTTAATTAACTTCAAATTAATTAACAAACTAATATACAACTTGTATTTAATTACCGTTAGTCATATCTCAGGGCATCAAATTTCTACCCCACCTAAAAAGATTTCGTTCCAAAATCTCAAATACAATAAGAAGTTTGGTCATGAACATCTTCAAAACAAAGGTGTAGTAGAACCACTATAGTTCAACCCAAATGATATGAGGTAAGGGATTGCCAAAATTTACCCCTTATAATTCCCAATTCTCATTTTCTTATATTTTTAACCCAACTTATTATCACTGTAAGCATAGCTTATGTTGTTAGGATTAGGATAGTATTTAGAGGGGGTTGAATGAACACTAGGCTCAAATTCTTATTTCTTGAAATACAGCAAAATGTTAAGTGCTGCAGAAGAGTCTCAATTGATTTTCAAGGCAGTAGACAACTACAAAGATAGTGTGGAAGGTGTCTACCAGACTTGTGGATATGAACTGATAGGCAATAGTAAAAGGGACAGTAAAGTAAGTGCGGTAAAGTAAAGAGACAGTGATTCTTTCTAGAAGTTCGAAGCATAAACCGATTTTACGTCTCCACTTCTTCCTTCTGTTGACCGCTTCACCTGTAATCTTAGGAAGAAAGATAATTCTCCCATCATGTTCATCTCGAACCTGCCCTGCATTAATTTAGAAAATTTCTCGCAAAGTTTTGGATTAGTACTTCCAAAAATAATATCATCAACATAAATTTGAACCAGTAAGGTATGGTCACCCTTAGTAAACTTATAAAGGGTCTTGACCACCGTGCCGATGGTAAATGCATGCTCAATCAAGCATTTTGATAAAGTTTCATACCATGCACGAGGAGATTATTTCAGCATGGATGCATATTCTAAAAAACGTTGAGAGGCGATCGATCGCCTGAAAGGCAGCGATCGATCGCCGATGCCTAAACTTTGAAAAATTATTTTGTGTTGTGATTTCAACCTATGCTTTGGCCGAGTCTTTTAAATGGTTTATCGTCATGGATTGATGATATAATTGGAGGTCGTGAACAATCTTGGGCACGTGATTGCATGCTTGTAATTAATAATGAGTTATTAATTGTGTTTAGCACGTAATTCGCTGGGTCTCGGGCCTAAGGCAAGGATTGGTTCGGACTATGGAATTATAAGGTATGTATAACGTACGAGCATAGTCTTTTATATTATTGTAACTGTGAAACGTATGGTAGATTGTAATTGCAACAAATGGATATGCATGATGGAATATATGGTGCCGCTATGGAGCGAGCAACAGTTGAGATGTTGTCGCTATGGAGCGAACATCGGTTATGATGCCGCCACTATTGGGCTTGCGAGGTAATGAAACTGTGGAATTAGTGGTTAGATATATGGAATATCTGTAATCATTATTTAATGATTTGGTACACTGATTATGGTATTGGCAATTAGGGAACGGATTTAGTTAATCAATGAAATGATTAGCTGGCTTTTGGGATGGTTTCAGTTATTTTGAGAACATGAACATCACAGGGATCCCATGTGATAATGATACTATACAGGGAGTATCTTTTACTTTACAGTTTTATATTCTGTAAATTATGTATTGTGATTATTGGATCGGTGGTGGTACGCTCACCTCGTGTGGGGGGCTGCCTCTGTTGGGATAGGTGGCACAGATATAGCGGTAGCTCCGGAGTTGAGATCGAGCTATGGATTGGAGGCGCTTCCAGGATTGAAGTGCCAGTGCCGGTATTGTGTTGGATACTTTATACATTAAATACACATTCATTCATTGGGTACTCGCATGTGAGCATAGTTATATGTGTGTATGGGTTGTATAAAGGGCATGAGCATTTCTCTTTTCGTTTATGGATTGCATCCAATTGAATAAGGAATTGCTAAATGAATTGAAATCATGTTAGTGTATTATAAGGGTGCATGATATGTATGTGGACTTGGTTGGGGGAAATTGGATATTATATGGAATAATGTAAGAAATTTTATTGTTGGTATATTATGCTATGGTAGCATGTTGTTTTCCCCCTGATTGCATGATTATGTGCACTAACTACATGGGTTAATACACTAATAGAGGGTTAAGGGCGGGGTCTGGTCATGCAAAAAATGGAGACGGATATGGATGTTTTGTTCATGAATGCAATATATAACTATAAGTAATGTCAATTGCAGAAGTGTTATCACGATAAATAGATGTCTGAAGTCGAGTTGCCCCATAATTTCTCAGTTGCTGGTGTATCCACAATATCTGTGCAGCGACAAGGTTATCCACCTCTACCTGATATCACCTAATGTTCACCTGAAAATTGATAAGTCCAACTTGCAATTTTGCAATCTATTTTTCATCCTAGGTATTGCTAAATATAAACCTCCTCTTGGAGTCATCCATTCAGAAAGCCACTTTTAACGTTCATCTTACAAATAAGCGAAGTCGTTTGAAAATCAACTATATTTTAATCATAATTCACAATATTAATAAGAAAACTGCAATTTTAAACCATTTATATTTGTCTCTTTATGATTTTGTTCCTCCATGTTATTGAATTCCAATCGTAGTCCTCCGATATCTTTGCTTTTTGACAATATAGTCCTTTTTTTCCGGATGATACTAATGTGATGCTGATATATCCAGTGTCACATAAGCACTCTCATAGAAAAATGACTAAATTTACAATACAGAATACCATTTTTTCACCAAAAAAAACATAACTAAGACTAAATTTCGATAGTATAGCGTACCAAAATTACGTAGAGCTCATAGAAAAATGATTAAATTTACAAAACAAAATACCAATTTTTCACCCAAAAAACATAACTAAGACTAAATTTCGATAGTATAGCATACCAAAATTACGTACAGATAAACATGAAGTACGGGAAAAAAACACACCTATATGGCTAAATAATTTTGGTCCATATGAGGTGTATTTTCGTTAAAAAAGTGGCAGTTAGTGATTGTGGTCCGGTTTAAAAAGATAAAATGACCTTTCAATGATTAGGATTGAGTTTAAGTAAATGAAAGTGGTAATATACTTTGGATATTCAATGTTCATTGATTCAATCAACAGATTTCATCGAATCCAATTTAGAGAGAAATGCAAGGCAAGAAAGTCCTGGATTGAGAATAGTTGAAGAAAGATTTCAAGTGCCTTACCTTCGATGTTCGGATATTGAATTGATAACAATAGCAGTAATGCGACTGTTAATGAAGTATATATACAATACGGAGTTTGAGTACGGAAATATTCTTCCATATTCTGGCTGCGCTAGCATTATTTTGAAAGGTCAAGCAACTTATTTTTATTAATAATTGTCAAATTCATGCAAGGATAGACGAACATGACTTATAGCATTAAATGACAATATTGAATGAATTCAATACTTCTATTGTGATTCAATATTTTTTTCATATTAAGGGACATTGTTGGAGTATAATAATTATCCTTGTTTGGAGAGCGATTGAAGCGTGACGCTTGGGCTGCTATATGATTTAAATATTAGAGTTGCGTCGTTTCCACCAGTGGTATCGTTTATCGCGGACGCTCAAACTAACCCTCTCAAGTTAATAACAGTAATGAATGTAGTAGACTGAGTAGGGATCGATCCCACGAGGAATGATGTATTTTTTGTGTTAATTATGCAAACAAAGAGTGAAATGGGGTTTTTGAAATCAATTCAATTACTACTAAGATGTAAAATTAAACTAATATGGAAAATTAACTAGATGAATTAACTTATGAGAAAAGAGCGATTCTAGGTTTTCGGTTGATGATAGGCTTAGATTTTAAGTGTTTTTAACTGTAATTTCTTCCCATTTTCCGTACTTTTTCCTGGATGATATTATGCTTTTTGGTGTTTATTCGTTTGTTTCAGGAAATTAGATCGGAAGTGGAAGAAATGAGCTAATATGAAGATAACGGGCGAAATCGAGGCGAGAAAGAGTTGAAATTAAGGAAGTGAGATTTTGGAATCTCGATCGATCGAGATTATGTCTCGATCGATCGAGCCAGACAGTGTGCTGAGAAGAAAAGAATTTCAAGTCTCGATCGATCGGAACAATTTTTCGATCGATCGAGCGAGGCAGTAACTTCAGAGCTAATTTTATCAAAGTCTCGATCGATCGGAAGAAAATCTCGATCGATCGAGCGAGGCAGTGAGTTTCAAAGGCTGACATGAACAGTGCACCGATCGATCGGACGCAAATCTCGATCGATCGAGACGCAAATCCGGGAAAATCTTATCTTCCATTTTTGAAATGATTTTTGAGGTATAAATGATAAATCACTTCCATATCAAGGGGATACCATACCAGACGTGATTTAGGTCGAGAATAAGCAGCCCTAGCCGAAGGAGATTCAATCTCCGTTCTTCGTCCAAAGTCGAGCCAATCCATTCCGGAGTGCAAGGAAGGAGCAAGAGAAGAAATCACGGTGCAACGCACGGATTCATCCACCGTTTATCGTATTTCTAAACTTTGATTTCTTTGATTTTCAATTCCATTTGATGTTTTTGAGGTCGAGAGACAATTAAACTCTTATGTATTTGATTTTTGAATTAAATCTAGTTTATTTTATCGAGTTTTAGTTTCGTTGTGTTTGATTATTGATTCAATTGTGTTTGAGCGCATTGATTACTATTGTTCATAAATTAATTGTTTGTGTAGATCAAAGTCTAGCTAGCTTTGATTGAATCTGAGAGTTATAACCGAGATCGAGAGATAACGTTGTAACACGCTCCATTAATTTATGATGTATGTTACGATTGAGATCGAGAGATGATATCGCATACGTGAGAACTTGGAATCGAGAGATTTACAGTTATAAGGTTTTGACGATTTATGCAATATTATATTAGTAAATAGGTGCACGAGAGTGACTTATTCTAATTTAATGTTAGTTTCTTTACAGCTCGAGAGAATGTATCGAATAATAGCGAAAACCTTTCACCTTTAGAATCAATTGGTTGATAATTTGAGAATTCAGTTGAATCATTAAAGATAACATAGTTGAACGACGAGCTTGGTAAATTTCTCGAGTAACTTACCTTCGCATATCCGGAACCAAGCATTTTATTATTTCTTGTTTATCTGTCGGGCGTTAGTTTAGTTTGGCATTAGATAATCACCTTTGTTAATCGTAGGCTAAATATAATTTTATTAATCTTATTTGGTACTTATACGTTAGTCCCTGTGGATTCGACAACCCGTACTTAATTTTCACTATACTAAAACTTGACAACCGTGCACTTGCGGTAGAATCGCTTCACACTATTCTTTGAAATATCTTTTGTTTAAAAATAAAGCGGTCAAGTTTTTGGCGCCGTTGCCGGGGACTAATCTGTATAATATCATACGAGATTAGTTAATTGTAATTTAGCCAATTCTTTTATTATTGCGTTTTTGTTTTTCCTTTTTCTTTTGTGATCTTTGTTAATATTTTTGTGTATTTTGTCGTCTCCTTTTGTCTGTTTTGTACAGGAATCGTTTCTCTAGTGCATGCTCAGAAGAGAGGAGCCCATTCTCGAGCCTTTCGATCCGGAAATAGAAAGAACTCTACTTAGGCGATTACGAGAAGCTCGAGAGATGGCAGATAATAATGAAGCACAGAGGTCAATGATGGACTTTGCGCAACCGGCATTTCATGGATCTTTGTCCAGTATTACGAGGCCGACGATTCAAGCGAACAACTTTGAGATCAAGCCGGCGATTATACAAATGATACAGCACTCGGTTATGTCTGGGGGAGCGGCCACAGACGACCCGAATAATCACATCTCCAACTTTTTGGATATTTGTGACACATTCAAACATAATGGCGTCTCCGACGACGCCATCAGGTTAAGACTGTTCCCTTTTTCATTGCGAGACAAAGCTAAGGCATGGTTGAATTCACTACCTGCAGGTTCTATAACAACATGGGAGGGGATGACGAAAGCGTTTTTATCAAAGTACTTTCCCCCTTCCAAGACGGTGAAGATGCGGAACGATATCATAACTTTTGGGCAGTTTGATCCCGAGACTTTATATGAAGCGTGGGATCGTTTTAAGGAATTGTTGAGGAGATGCCCACGCCATGGTCTACCCATTTGGTTGCAGGTACAAACTTTCTATAACGGTTTATTTTCTTCTAACCGTTCAATGATAGATGCAGCATCTGGGGGATCAATAATGAGGAAGACGCCGGAAGAGGCATATAGCTTATTGGAAGAAATGGCATGCAACAGCTACCAGTGGCAGTCAGAGAGGAGCACGCCACAGAAGCCCGAGATCACTGCTCTTTCGGCTCAGTTAGAAGCTATGAACCGGAAGATAGACAGCATGGGAGCAGCAGCGATGCAAGCTCAAGCTATCTTCTGTGAGCTGTGTGGAGGCGGTCATCCAAGCATCGAGTGTCAGGCAGGTAACCAGTTTAACCAATCTATTGAGGCTGTGAATTTTGTAGGTAACAGGCCACCCAACAATTCATATTCGAATTATAACCAACCATGGAGGAACCACCCGAATTTGAGATGGTCGAATCAAGAGAATGTGTTGAACCCACAACCGCAGGCAGGGTTCACACAAAAGCCGAGTATGGAGGAACTTATGGCAAAGTTGATTTCATCAACGGAGGTAAGGATGCAGAATCAGGATGCATCTATTAAAAATTTGGAAGTGCAGATAGGGCAGTTGGCCACATTGATTTCGGGGAGAACGCAAGGTACACTCCCAAGTGATTCTGTAAAGAATCCAAAGGAGCCATCGAATTGACAAGACGAGGAGGTGACAATCCAGCTTGGGACTATAAATTAAGAACTTTCTCTTCCTTCCTCGAGTTTTGTTTCAATTCCTTGTTTTAGTTTGTTTTATTGTTAGTTGTGTTTCTATTTTGTCCGTGAATAAGTCCGTGTGTTTTTATTGCAGATGTGAAAGTAAGAGCAATAAGGATGTGGGCGAGGCAACCCGAGAGATAGTGTTGAGAGAAAATTAAATTTCTGGTTTCTGGTGTTGGCGATCGATCGAGACAAAATCTCGATCGATCGCCCGAAGTTTTTTTTTTTAAAAAAAAACGTTTTGCCTACTGCCTCGCTCGATTGATCGAAAATTTTTCCGATCGATCGAGCGAGAGAAAACTTTGAAAAAAAATATATAGGGCACAGAAGACAAATCTGCACTTTTGAAAAACACTTTCTCTCCTTTCCACAGCAGAACCCAAGTCGCCCCTCAAATTTTTGCATCTAAATCTCATCATTTTTCCATCAAATTTCCAATTTACTTCAAATCTTGGAAGTAATATTTGTTCTAATGAGATTTTCATTGCAGAGTTGAAGAATTGCAAGTCAAATTGGGTAGAAGTGCATAAAAAGGGAATTTCAAGCCAAGTGCCAAACTCTTCCAAGATCGGATTTTTAAGTGGTAATTGGTTTCCAAATCTCAAAGCTTTTATCTTTTGGTGCAATTTTCTTAGTGTAGTAGAATTGGGTTAGGAAAGATTTAAATTTGGAGGAAGTTTTGTGGTGTTGAAGGGTGTTGGATTTACAGTGTTGTGTGGTGTTAGTTGAAGTCAATTGAGATACTTGGGAATAACCTAGCACATAGATGGCTCCTACAAAGAGGTCCAAGCAAGCGGCAACCTCACAGAAGAGAAAACAAGCAGAGGCAACTACTTCGGAGCAAGAGCATGACGAACAGAGGTTTGTCAATGCCACAATTGCTGAATTATACCCCACCTATCATAAGAAACCCCTGAGCCGTGAAAGGGGAATGAGCATGGATAAATTGGAGTGTCCTGTCATTAGGACAGTCCGACGAAAAGGGTGGTATCAATTTGTCCAGACACCTATTGATGCTGTGGTGCCACTGGTAAGGGAATTTTACACAAACCTTCGAGCTGTTAAACCAGGGCACCAAGTAAGTGTTTATATTCGAGGGAATGATGTGTTGGTGGATCGAGCTTCAATAAATAATATTTACCGGATGTCGTTCCTGCATAACTGTGCATACCAATCTTTCAAGAATAGCAGGATAGACTACGATGAGGTATTGGCAGTTATTGGCATGCCGGGAGTGGATTGGCAAAGGAACGATAAAGCAGAGCCACAGTTGGTTCTAAAAAAGCATTTGAAGCCAGAGGCCCAAGCATGGTTTTCATTTGTCGCCTCGCGGGTCATGCCTTCGACCCACACTTCTGAGGTGACAAAAGACAGAGCGGTCCTGGTATATGCCATCCTCTCAGGGAAGGAAGTGGACTTCGGCGAGATCATCAGTGATCACATTCAAGAGATAGGGAGCAGCCCACCAACCTCCGCACTACCGTTTCCATCCACGATCACTGCTTTATGTCAGCGATACGGAGTGACATGGGGGGAAGACGAGGAGCTACTTCCGCCGAAGACACCGATCATTGTGGATGGTCCACCAACTCCTATGGGCCGACGAAGGGCCGAGCCAAGACCCTCGGACACTGCACAAGCTGGAGCATCATCCTCTGCTGCAGAACATACACGTGTTACTTTGGACTATCTTCATAGGGATCTCCAAGATATTCGCCTGGAGCAGCAGAGCATTCACAGCATGCAGCGGGACATTCATAGCATGCAAAGAGCATTGCAGATGGACCATGAGCAGGTAGCTCAGCGTCAGATGGAGTTCATGCACTATCAGAGTGCATGGAACACTGCCATGGCCCAGGGCTTTCCAGGTTTCCAGTTCCCGCCGGAGCCACACTTTGCACCTTATCATCCGCATGCACCTCCACCTTCTGAGTACCCACCATTTCCGCCATATCAGGGTGAGGAGCACCACTACCCAGTCCCCCCTCCGGAGCATGATGAGAACGACGATCAGTGACGATCGTCGTTATGGTATGTGTCTTTGCCTTTGCATTTATTTTTCTTGTTCATTGAGGGAAATTCACATGCTAAGTTGGGGTGGGGGGGGGGGGGGGGGGTTGAGTATTTGTATATATCTTACTTTTGCACATATTGCTACTTTTCTTGTTCCCCTACCTTGCATGACTGCATGATTTTGTGACTGATTCATCCTTGAGCATTACCAACAATTTTTTTTTTTTTTTTTGTAAGTTAATCTTGAGAAATGAAGAATTAGATTTGCAACGGTAAGACATGATGAAATTAATCCTCATCCAGATAGGAGTCATGGAAATGTTTAACTTGTTTGTATATATCCTTGGTTAACCATATGTCAAAACTGAGGAATAATTTGAGCACTTATTGAGTCATGATTGAGTGAAGTATGTATTGATTAAATTGAAAATTTGTGTTAACTATGATGAGTCTTGAGTATCTTAGATAACTCTACAGTTTAGTTGAAAGCACTTTGAGGCGAAATTTATAATTAGGAACTAGACTTGGAGATGATTTAGGCGATCTTTGGACCGTTTGAGCCTTTCAAGCCTACCTGTTATACATTATTCCTTAGTGTCCCCTTTTGAGCCTTATTGAAAAAGAATGGTATATGCATTGCATATGATTAGACCTCCATTCGGCATTCTTGGCAAACTCATTATACCCACCTTGGTTTGAGCCTAAAAGAACAATTTTATCCATCCCTAGGAGGGTATAATGAATCTCATTCATTGCACGGAATTGTTATATGCAAATGAGTTCAAAAGGAACGAAAGAATGAGCAAAGAAAAAGAAAAGTTGTAGAGAAAAGCCTTGAAAAGAAAAATTCAAATAAGACCCAAAGTGGCCAAGGCTAGAAAAAGTTGAAGAGAAGCTCAAAATAGTTGAACTGATTTTATTATACTCTCTTCTTTGAATTCATCCTACCTTTTCTTTGAAGCCGACACCAAAAGGCCTAACGTTATAAGCTTTTAAAGACCTTTTTGATCCAAGTCTATGGAACAATTACATTAGTGGAGAAGTGCTGGATAGTAAATTTGTAGAGTAGTTCAAAGTAATCTTGACTAGGAGTTGATATGGCACATGTTGATCTTAAAGATATATATGTAACTCATGTTTGACAATAGCACACACGCACGTTCCGATGTTGCAATGTATTGTTTAACTTAGGAGGAATTGCTTCTTGTTAAATGTTGAATGACTTTTATTGATGTGTAAGTAGGATTTCTGAGTTTTTACGTATGTTGTAAAGATGATTCATGCTTAGTATCGAGTTCAACTTTTCTTTTTGAGCTTATTGTTTGCTCGAGGACGATCAAGTCTAAGTTTGGGGGAGTTGATAGGCTTAGATTTTAAGTGTTTTTAACTGTAATTTCTTCCCATTTTCCGTACTTTTTCCTGGATGATATTATGCTTTTTGATGTTTATTCGTTTGTTTCAGGAAATTAGATCAGAAGTGGAAGAAATGAGCTAATATGAAGATAACGGGCGAAATCGAGGCGAGAAAGAGTTGAAATTAAGGAAGTGAGATTTTTGGAATCTCGATCGATCGAGATTATGTCTCGATCGATCGAGCCAGACAGTGTGCTGAGAAGAAAAGAATTTCAAGTCTCGATCGATCGGAACAATTTTTCGATCGATCGAGCGAGGCAGTAACTTCAGAGCTAATTTTATCAAAGTCTCGATCGATCGGAAGAAAATCTCGATCGATCGAGCGAGGCAGTGAGTTTCAAAGACTGACATGAACAGTGCACCGATCGATCGGACGCAAATCTCAATCGATCGAGACGCAAATCCGGGAAATCTTATCTTCCATTTTTGAAATGATTTTTGAGGTATAAAAGGATAAATCACTTCCATATCAAGGGGATACCATACCAGACGTGATTTAGGTCGAGAATAAGCAGCCCTAGCCGAAGGAGATTCAATCTCCGTTCTTCGTCCAAAGTCGAGCCAATCCATTCCGGAGTGCAAAGAAGGAGCAAGAGAAGAAATCACGGTGCAACGCACGGATTCATCCACCGTTTAAAATATTTCTAAACTTTGATTTCTTTGATTTTCAATTCCATTTGATGTTTTTGAGGTCGAGAGACAATTAAACTCTTATGTATTTGATTTGAATTAAATCTAGTTTATTTTATCGAGTTTTAGTTTCGTTGTGTTTGATTATTGATTCAATTGTGTTTGAGCGCATTGATTATTATTGTTCATAAATTAATTGTTTGTGTAGATCAAAGTCTAGCTAGCTTTGATTGAATCTGAGAGTTATAACCGAGATCGAGAGATAATGTTGTAACACGCTCCATTAATTTATGATGTATGTTACGATTGAGATCGAGAGATGATATCGCATACGTGAGAACTTGGAATCGAGAGATTTAGAGTTATAAGGTTTTGACGATTTATGCAATATTATATTAGTAAATAGGTGCACGAGAGTGACTTATTCTAATTTAATGTTAGTTCTTTACAGCTCGAGAGAGTGTATCGAATAATAGCGAAAACCTTTCACCTTTAGAATCAATTGGTTGATAATTTGAGAATTCAGTTGAATCATTAAAGATAACATAGTTGAACGACGAGCTTGGTAAATTTCTCGAGTAACTTACCTTCGCATATCCGGAACCAAGCATTTTATTATTTCTTGTTTATCTGTCTGGCGTTAGTTTAGTTTGGCATTAGATAATCACCTTTGTTAATCGTAGGCTAAATATAATTTTATTAATCTTATTTGGTACTTATACGTTAGTCCCTGTGGATTCGACAACCCGTACTTAATTTTCACTATACTAAAACTTGACAACCGTGCACTTGCGGTAGAATCGCTTCACACTATTCTTTGAAATATCTTTTGCTTAAAAATAAAGCGGTCAGTTGACTTTACAATTGGTGTTTACTTTCTCGATCATCGATCTTCACATACCATTCAATTTTCATATGAATATTCATCGTTGGACGTTAATCCAATAATCAAAGTCCTATCTCACCTTAAGTTTAGTTAAGTAGCCCAAGCGTTCAAGTTTAACCCTTATCAACAATCAATCAAAATACAAGCGATTAAGATTTAAATAGATGATTGCATATGAACTAGTGAGATTGATAAAGCTAAACAACATAATCCAAACGTCTACGTTTAATCTAGTCAATTGTTTTCCCTAAGAAACTCACAAGCGAAATTTTATTAATCTTAGTTGGTTTCGTAAATTAAAGGGATCAAACAATTCCGTATTTGATATCTAATTTAGCATTAAATTGTATGAACAAAAGCTAGATGATCAATCTAACAATCATGGCAATGAAATCAGAAAAATAATTGATACTCAATGAAAATCAACAATCAAAACGTAATCTCACAAGAATCGTAAACTCTAATGTATCGGTTTACTCAACCGAGAATCACAAAAATATTTAGCTACTCATAACTAAATTAAAAAATCAAAACTAATCTAGAAAGTATTAAACTAATAGTAAAAGAAAGAATTACTAAAGATAAGCACGATTCTGGAGCGTCGTTTCCGTCTTCGTTCTTCATTCTTCAAAAGTTTGAGAGAAAAACTATTCTAAAAATCTAAAATATGGTTCAAAGTCTGAATTCTTGTCCAAGGAGGCCCCTTTTTTGAGTAATGGTAGGTGGATATGCTAGGATAGGGTAAAATCTTCCCAAAGATGGTAAAAGACCATATTTCCTAATTTTCTCGGACTCTCTGGCGAATGATCGGTCCAAACTGGCGATCGATCGCCATCTTATTTTTTCAAACTGATTCTTTAGGCGATTGATCGGGAAATTTTACCGATCGATCGCTGACTTTCATTATTTTGTCCAGTAGCATTTGGCGATCGATCGGGATATTTCACCGATCGATCGCCGAGATACAAATTTTGTTCCTCGAATTCTCTGCCTTGCTCGATCGATCGAGCTTTTTTGGGCGATTGATTGAGCACCTTATTCAACTTTTATGCATTTTTCTTGGTCTACTTTGATCCCTTGTCAACTCCAATGCATTTCTTGATCCTTATTCGCCTTTATTAGCACGATTTCTTCGATTTCACCTCAATTAAAAAAACATGCGAGTAGGTAGTATATATCGAATTAACCATCAAAATATACCAAAATCATAGAGAATTAAGCGCAATAGATGTGTCTATTCCTAGTCACATCAAACTCTCCCATACTTAATATTTACTCGACATCGAGTAAATCAGACAGAACTACAATATTTTTGTTGGCTCATAGTATCATAACAAACTATCTTGTCCTCACTTTAATGCCTCAATAATCATAAACATGCATAATAATGAACGATGGTAAAAGGTTAACAGTTGAACAAGTTCAATACCTAAACACTTCACACCCAACTAAGTAGTGAACGTGCCTGTGTGGTCATAAACAAGTGTCATGTACAAATTATAGATCCAATAGATGTAAACTCACAATAGTTCAAGTTATACACTAACACAAGTATAAGCTCACTTGCATACTCTTCTCCACTATCCTAGCCACTTGCAAACATGAATCAAGTAGGTCTTAATTAGCTTGTAGCTTGGCCTAGGTATTGGCTTATGAAAGAAAGGGTAAGGTGTATCAAACAAGAGAGTATAATGGCATGTACACAAAAAGATTCTCTTCTTGCATGAATTTTTCAAATTTTGTTCTTTTGCACACCTTGTATATTTTTGCAAGGTTTATTTCTGTGATGCCCAGGAATTATTGGTGTAAATCCGGGTGTAGTATTAATCCTTAAAGGATTTTAATAGTGGCAATTATGAATTAATTGCGGTATTGGGACTCCCAATGATTTAAATCCGGTATTTGGAGTCGTTGGATCCAAGGGTTGAGATTATATTATCATCGTGGTGATAAAACTTGGAATAATACTGTGAGGACCCGTTCCTAATTAAGTGTTTAATTATCATACAATGATTATTTACGTGTAAACAGCGGAAGAAATTTTTTTTTTTTTTTGAAAGTCCTGCCAAAAGTGGCTCTCAAAATTTCGGCATTACCTCGGCGCACGAGGACATACCAGAAAAATGAAAAGGATAAAATAATATCCCAGTGCAGTACATAATACCATAGCATGCATCATAGGCATCCAGCACATAATCCGTACTCAAAATATTTACATAATATCATAGCATGCACAATAAGTCTCCAGCACACATTTTATATTCAAAATATTTACATAATACCATCAGCAGTAAAGAGACAGCAATTACTCAAGACTGAACTGAAAATAAACTCAAATTACGTAATTATACGATCCAGGACACACCCTGGTATAATTTAGCTATCCTACGACTGGGAAAGAGACAAAAGAAACAACCTCAAGTAAGGCTTCAACGAGTATTCCCTCTTTGGGATCCTGGTTACCTGTAATACCTGTCATTGCCCACACACAAAGACAACAGCAGCCCCCTACGGGGTGAGCCAAAGCCCAATATGAAACTCTCAAGTAAATACAACACGCATCTATAAAATGTGATATATGATGTCATGCAATGCAATGCAGTGTAATGCGATGCATGAAAGGTACAAATCATCTCGGGATAGCAAATGTCCTGAAATCCAAGGAAAAGCTATCAAATATCTCAAGATACCAAAGGATCGAAGTCCAAAAAAATGTATCATCAATCAAATATCATACTCGAGCAGAGGGTGACAACACACACACATTGCGCTAGGAGACTCATCCTATGTGATGTTCGTCCATCCCTCGTGTCTAGGTCCAGTGACACGCGCGTCACTACAGTTGCTACCTATACTGCATGTCATCGTCGTGCTCGTCGTCCCCGACAGTCAGAGTGAATCAACTCAGTCATAATCAACATGGATATCAAAGAAACGATAGCCCAACGTGTATATCATGCATCGATATATATATGTGAGATGACAAGTGAGCTTCAAGAATCGATTAAAGAAACAATCCAATATGTCCAACTTCTGTAGATAATCCTCTATGTTGTATTGCATGGATATGACATTGGAGCTCCACGAGCAACAAGGACGATATTCATCCTTTAGAAAGAAAGATTAGGTATGTTGCAATCAGTAACATACGACAGGTATCTGTATTATTGTGGTATTCTCCTTCCCCTCGCCTTTATCTTCGTTTTGATTATAGTATTGTGGTATTCAGTTTTAGTTTTGAGTTGGGGGAAATTTATATATTTTGGGAAAATCTTGGTTCTTGTTTTAAAATGTGTTTTAACCCTTATTGGATGTATAAGGGTGTTTTAATTGTTGTGGGTTGGATTTGGAAGGAGTTGGGTATGGTTTGTTGAGGTTTTAAGCTTTTAAAAATGGTGATTTTGGGTTCGCACAGCGACCGATCGATTGGTAGCATCTTACAGATCGATCGGTGCAAGTGCGTAGCGATGGGTAATTATTTCAGTATTTACCCATCGATCGGTATGGGAGATCGATCGATTGGTGGGAGGCTAGCGATCGATCTGTAGCTTGGACCTATCGATAGGTGCAAAGCCCTAGCTAAAATCGGAAATTTGATCAGTTACCGATCGAGCGGTAATGGTGACCGATCGATCGGTAAGCAATGTGTTGAAAAATTATTTAATGTCGTGGTTTCGACGAACGCTTCGCCTGGGGTCTTTCAAATAGTTAATCGTCTTGGATTGAAGATATAATTGGGGATTGTGTACGTGCTTGGGCAAGTGGGTGCATGCTCATTAATAATTATGAGTTATTTTATGTGTTAGCACATGATACATTGGATCACGGGACTAAGGCAATGTTTGATTCGGACTACGTAATTATAAGGTACGTATAGCGTACGAGCATAGCCTTTTATATTATTGCAACTGTGAAATGCATGGTTATTTGTATTTGCAATAAATGGATAAATATTGGGAATTATATGGTGCTGCTTTTGAGCGAGCAATGATTGGGATGATGTCGTTGTTGAGCGAACATCGGTTATGACGCCACCGCTGTTGAGCGTGCCTGAGATTAAATGTCGCTATTGTGGAGCGAGCGATGGAATAGAACTATGGAACTATTAGCGAGATATATGGAATATCTGTAATCATTGTTTATTGATTTGATTTTATTGATTATGGTATCAATATATGGTGAACGGATTTGTTAATCAATGTAATGATTAACTGGCTTTTGGGAATTTGATGGTTTCAGTTGTTTTGAGAACAGGAACAGCACAGGGGATCCCGGATGAGGATGATGCCATCCAGGGAGTGTCTTTTAATATTCATAGCCTTTACATTGTGTAAATTATGAATTGTAATATTGTGCTTATTGGATTGGTGGTATTGGTTTGCTCACCCGTGTGGGGGCTATCTCTGTTGGGGCAGGTGAATAGGTACATTGATGGCTTTGGAGTTGAGCTCGAGCTGTTGATTTGATGTACTTCCAGGACTGAAGTGACAGTTACAATATTGTGTTGGGTACTTTATACATTAAATACACATTTACTCTTTTGCTGCTCACATGTGAGCACTGTAATATGTGTATATAGGTTGTATAAAGGGTGTGGGCCTTTCTCTTTTCATTTATTGGTCGCATGCAATTATTTATTGAAATGCTAAATGAACTGAGAACATGTTAGTGTGTTATAAGGGTGTATGATGTGTATGTGGACTTGGTGGGAAAGTGGACATTATGTGGAATAATGTAAGAAATTTTATTATTGGTATGTTATGCTATGGTAGCATGGTTTATTTTCCCCTGATTACATGATTGTATGCACTAAATACATGGGTTAATACACTAATAGAGGGTTAAGAGCATGGGGGTCCTTACATTTGTGGTATCAGAGTAGTGGTTTGCTCTTTGGGGCTGTTGAGGGCCTATGAACATGTTAATGGGATAATTATATGGCTTGACATTTATGGAACCGTAATATAATATTATGATTATGAGTTGTGGTATAGGGACAACCAAGGGGAGCATCTTTAAATGCATTGGAATACATGAAGTACTTTTTTCTTATGGTTTATGCATTTACTCATTATAATCATATTGTGGTGAATATGGATTAGTATATGCTCATGGTTTGAGGTTGTTCCTATAGGTATGCTTGAGCATGGAAGGCCAAGGTCAGGGTTGACGGGCACCAAACGGTAACATGTATTTTATATACATCATGGATTATGCATTGTGGTTGTATATATGTATTGGATGTTTGATGCATGGCATGTGTAGTCGTTGTTATACTCTAGTGATGATTTTAATGCTTTGCCGCCGTCATTTGAAGCGATGATAGAATACTTGCCGCTGTCATATCGTAGCGAGGAAAGAATATTTGCCGCTAAATATTAATATTGAAGTGATGGTAAATTCCGCATGTCGCATTTGAAGCGAGGTTATTCAATACCGCTGATATGTCGAAGCGAGGGGTATTAGTGTCGCGGTCATGACTAGTGATGTGCATTAAAATACATTGTTATAACAAGACTATCATTGGTGATTAATATGTACTTTGTATACATATTGGATTATGCATTGTGGTTGCAGGTATAGATTGGATGCTTGGTGAATATCCCATGAGTCATTGTTATAGGCGAGTGATGATTTTGAATGCTTTGCCGCTGTCATTTGAAGCGATGATAGAATACTTGCCGCTGTCATATTATGGCGAGGAAAGAATATTTGCCACTAAATGTTGAAGCGATGGTAAAATGCCGATGTCGCATTTGAAGCGAGGTTACTCTATGCCGCTAATATGTCGAAGCGAGGGGTATTAATGCAGCGGTCATGACAAGCGGGTGCATTATAATACACTGCTATAACAAGGCTAGGGATTTGCTATTCTATTGGCGATGGTTCATGCAGCCGGGTATATATAGCGATGGTTCATTCCGCTATTCAATTGGCGATGGTTCATGCCGTTGGGTATATATAGCGATGGTTCATCCCGCTATTCTATTGGCGATGGTTCATGCCGCCGGGTATATATAGATGGTTCATCCCGCTATACGATGGTGAACAGTGGGATTTCCCCTACATATATGATTATATGCACTAAATGCTTGGGTTAATACACTAATAACAGGATAAGGGCACGGGGGTCCTTACATTAGTGGTATCAGAGCAGTGGTTTGCTCTTTGTGGCTGTTGAGGGCCTAGGATCATATTGATGAAAATGAGTAGCAAATAATTATGCATGATGGTAGTTAGTGTTGTGTGACACAACTATTTTGCATATGTGCATTTATGATATGTGATCATAGTGGAACAATTATATGTCATGACCTCTATGGAATCATAATATAATCTGTTCATTATGATTGTGAGTTGTGACACAGAGACAACCAAATGGGGCATTTTGAAATGCATTGGGATACATGAAGTACTTTGTACTCATGATTTATGCATTTACTCATTATAATCATATTGTGGTGAATATGGATTATTATATGCTCATGGTTTGGGATTGTTCCTGTAGGGACGCTATGGCATGAAGGGCTAAGGCCAGGGTTGAAAGACACGAAACGGTAACCTGCATTTTTTATACATCACGGATTATGCATTGTGGTTGCATATATATTGGAGTGATGATTTTAATGCTTTACCGCTAAATGTTGAAGCGAGGGTATTGCTGCATGTCACATTTGAAGCGAGGTGCATTAAAATACACTCATTGTGATTGTATATATTGGAGTGATGATTTTAATGCTTTGCCGCTAAATGTTGAAGCGAGGGTATTGCCGCATGTCACATTTGAAGCGAGGTGCATTAAAATACACTCATGGTGATGTATATTGGTATATCGAATATGCATTGTGTTACAGGTTTAGATGGAATACTGGGTGAATATCCCATGAGTCGTTGTTATGGATGAGTGATGATTTTAAATGCTTTGCCGCTGTCACTTTGACGCGATGATAGAATACTTGCCGCTGTCATATCGTAGCGAGGAAAGAATATTGCCGCCAAATGTTGAAGCGAGGGTATTGCCGCATGTCGCATTTGAGCGAGGTTATTCAATGCCGCTGATATGTCGAAGCGAGGGGTATTAGTGCCACGATCATGACAAGCGAGGTGCATTGAAATACACTACTATAACAAGACTAGGGATCGGCTACTCTATTAGCGATGGTTCATTCGGCTATTCTATTGGCGATGGTTTATGCCGCCGGGTATTCATAGCGATGGTTCATTCCGCTATTCTATTGGCGATGGTTTATGCCACCGGGTATTCATAGCGATGGTTCATTCCGTTATTCTATTGGCGATGGTTTATGCCGCCGGGTATTCATAGCGATGGTTCGTTCCGCTATTCTATTGGCGATGGTTTATGCCGCCGGGTATTCATAGCGATGATTCATTCCGCTATTCTATTGGCGATGATTTATGCCGCCGGGTATTCATAGCGATGGTTCATTCTGCAATGGTTTATGCCGCCAGACATTATATAGCGATGGGTCATTCCACTACATCTATTGGCGATGGCTCATAACCCCGGATATCTATAGCGATGTTTTATGCCGCTTATTCTATATCGATGTTTTATGCCGCTGATTCTATAGTGATGTTTTATGCCGCTGACTTTATGGCGAGGGATCATGCTGCTGATTTTGTAGCGAGGGGTTCTACCGCTATCTACATAGCACGGGGTTGTACCGCCCACGAGCTATGGGTGTTGATTATGTACCACTATTGGACGACGGACACAGGTATGCCACTATTTTATTAGCGATAAGTTATGGTATATTGTTGTTTAGTTAACATTATTGTGGATACCATGTATTGACATGTACCGTCACGTGTTTGACGATGAGATTATGGATGTCGTGTATCGACAAATACCGTCACGTGTTTGACGATGAGATTGTGAATGCCATGTGACGATGTCATTTTGGATGTCATATGTTGACATATACCGTCACAGGATGACGATGACATAGCGGATGTTCTATGTAGACGTGTAGCGTCGTTTCGATGAATAATGCATTTATGTATATGTATTTAGTCGTATGGTTTGAGTGCCAATGGTGAGCACATGGTAGTGTCTAGGTCACTAGTTGACGAGACCATTATGCCGAGCAGGTTGCTCGAAGAATTATTGGATGCGCTGTACCGGTGAGTGTACTTCATCATGCATTTGAGGTAAATATTTTACAAGCAGTGGCACCTTTGGGTATACTCGCTGGGATGGTTGTGGCCAAGTGATTGTGAGTAGGAGTAGTTATTGAGGAAACTACTCGCTCTTGTCGATGTGCCGTGTGGTAGACATCGTCACACCCACCCATGAGGGTGTGGATTAAATCCTAATGGATAGGATTGCCTTGTGATTGAGTAAGGACACCGTAATGTCCTTTGTGCATTGGTATTAGAGAAATATTGGGTGATGACCCACTACTAAATGGATGTTATGGTATGTTATATCGAGTTGGTAAATCGTATGATGATACGATGGGGAGTTTAGTGGACTCATGTAGTCACTATGTCGCATGAGGTTTGAGGCATGGAATACCTCACGGGGACGTTTATACGTCAAATGTTAAGGGACTTGTACTGGGACGGCTCAATTCTGTTGGGAGTACCCACGTGAGTGTCGACAAGTCATTTTGGCTCGAGTTGAGCACCTTGCATATGTCATGCAATGGGGGACACAATTGGATCGTGAGATATAGTTAGTGAGGTTACACTATGTCTTGAGGAGATTTGGATTGTACTGTCGTGGAGACAGCTAATATTGGTTGAGGGTGATTGTGGATCAACCATGGTAAACACTGCTAGCGTTGGACTAGGTGATGGCTTGATATTTCCGGCGAGACGTTCGAGGAGGCGTCTCTGGGGAGATGCTCAAGGATTGTGGAGTACTATAGTACTAGTACAGAACATCGTTAGATGTGTATACGTTGTATATACGGTTTTCGATTTGGTAATAGTGACATTGAGGCACTATTCTGAACCAGTTATGTATTTGTTGGTTTCGATATATATTTGGTATAAATATATCCAGTTTTCCCAAACGGCGGTTCGAGGTTGGAGGGTCATGGTTCATCACACTTTCATTGTGAGGAAGGCGGTATTCATATACCTATTGGGAATCTTTGGAAGATTCGTTGAATTGGTTTGTGTGGTGTTGATGTTGGAATCACACCCTTTGTCTTTTGGTTCGTCAATCATTATTCTCCACTGGGAGAGAATAACCGATGATTGACGGTTGTATTTGGAGCTCATGGGTATGATGAGGGATACCCGAGCCGAGTGCATTGAGTATGCATGTAGTATTGGTGCTTAGGCATGTGTACCGGTGTGAGTATACGAATGCCAGCATTTTCTTGGTACTCGTCGAGCATCGGATTAGTATGCTTGGATGAATAAATCTCCGGTGGGAGATTGTGGCACCTTGAGATTGGTGATCTCGATGACACGATGTATTCTGAGGAATGATTTTGAGGTCCGGTTGACTCTCTCTGAGGAGGGAATTGTCGTGTTTAGGAGTCATGGTAATTCTTGCTGGTTAATTCGATAGCCTCCCTGTGTTAGGATTGTTGAATCCTAGGGTAAACGAGGGATTGCCAGAATGTGGATTGGTTAAGTGTCGTGGTTGACATGTGTGGCGGGAATGCAATTGATTGTTCTTGCATGTCCTTTTGAGAACTTGAGATATTGTGGAGTCTCGATAGTGTGTTTGGACCAAGATGTGATTTCTTGGAACACACGGATGTAGACATCTTTGGAGATGTATTTCGTGTTGATCGGTGGTCGTGTTGTTGCCCAATCCGTGTTGCAATGTGGTGCAACTACTCCTTTGATGGAGATGGATTTGGAAAGCGGAAGCCGGATGTGGTATAAGTACATTGTAGTGTACTGGTGGTTTCATTGGTAACGATGTATGGTTAACATCATAGGCTAAATCATAAAGATATCATCGAGGCGATATCTATTTTGGAATCACGAATGATTCTTTTGATTTGTAGTTAGGATTGGCTAACTGCTTTTGAGAGGGTTAGCATTGGGGTATGCTGATGTTCTGTTGCGGTTGTAATGGTTTGGGAGGTTTATCCCATTCCGGGTTTTGGTGCGAGGTCGGTATCCTCGCGGTTGGTGTGTCGTTCATAACATGTTCATGATTTGACGATGTGAATCCGTTTGGATTTTGTAATCTCGGTAATACGTGGAGTACGTCGTGCAAATTTCGAGGACGAAATTTTATTAGTGGGGGATAATGGTGTTAATCCCAGTGTGGTAATAATCCTTAACGATTTTAATTGTGGCAATTATGAATTAATTACGGTTTTGGGACTCCCGGGGATTTTAAATCCGATTTTTGGAGTCGTTGGATCCAAGGGACGAGATTGTATTCTCATCGTGGTGCTAACCTTGGAATTTGGTTTTTTGGTAGAATCTGGGGTCCAGAGTACTTTGTACTGGGGCTGGTAATGGAATTTGAGTTGGAGAGATAATTATTGAAAACAGATGATTTTTAACGAATCATGATGTACTTGTGGAAATATTGGCATTTTGGAGTCTTGGTGCTATATAATTATTGAAAACAGATGATTTTTAATGAATCACGCCTCTCTCTCACCCCAAACCCTTCCCTCTTTTTTCTCTTGGAAACAAAACGATGGGGGCTCGTCTTGGGAGCCCGATTTCTTGAAGAAAGGCTGGTAATCTTCTTCTCCTCACCTTTAGCTTCGATTTGATTATGGTATTGTGCTAGATGGTTGAGTTTTGGGTTGGATTTGAGATTTGGGGGTTTTGGTTAAAAATCTAAAATGTTGTTTTTAGAGTTTTTATTGAGTTTATTTGGTGTATTGGAGGTGTTGAGAAGTTAGGGGTGTTGGTTTTGAGTTTGGGTGTCAAAAACACCATGGAAGCTCGAGTTTTTCGGAAATCGCAGGTCGCGATCGATCGCCGAGGAGTGCCGATCGATCGCGACGACCAGCAGGAAATTTGTGGAAGATAAACAGTGCGGCGATCGATCACTAAGTCTCGGCGATCGATCGCGAGGTGTTTGGCGATCGATCGCCAAGACATGGCGATCGATCGCGAGGTGGTTCTGCCCGGCAGTAGGGAACGGCGATCGATCGCGCGTAAATGGCGATCGATCGAGGCTTGTTGAATAGTGTTTTTCCCAATTTGTTTTAAAACTTGGTATTTTGGACTTGGGGTTTTAATAGCCGGTTTCCGGGGCATTGTTTACATTCCAATGAGAATGCTATACTATGAAATTCGTGTGGTTGGAGACAAATTGTATTAAGATATGGAATTACTCGATTTAGTAATTGGCTAATCTTTGAACACGTAAGATGGAATACTTTGGGTATTATGCATGCTTAGCCGGGGGCTTTTATATTGGTAATCATCATGGATGGACGACAGGTTTGGAAGTTGTGAACGTGCTTGGGCACGTGATTGCATGCCTACGTTTAATTGTGAGTTTTTGCATGTTAGCACTTAACTCATCGGGTCGTGGGACTCAGGCAAGGTTGGACTCGAACTACGGAATTATAAGGTACATATAACGTACGAGCATAGCCCTTTTGTAATTGCAATTGTTGAATGCATGGTAAATTATATTGCAATAAATGGATAGACATTGGGAATTATACGGTGCCGCTTTTGAGAGAGCAATGATTGGGGATGTTGTCACCTTTGAGCGAACATCAGTTATGACACCACTGCTGTTGAGCATGCGTGAGAATAAAATGTCGCTATTGTAGAGCGAGCGATGAAATAGAACTATGGAACCATAAGTGAGATATACGGAATATCTGTAATCATTGTTAATGATTTGATATTATTGATTATGATATCGGTACGTGGCATACGGATTTGTTAATCAACGTAACGATTAACTGACTATTGGGAATTTGATGGTTTTGGTTGTTTTGAGAACAGGGACAGTACAGGGAATCCCCGGATGAGGATGATACCATCCAGGGAGCATCTTTTATATTCATAGCATTTACATTGTAAATTATGAATTGTACTATTGTGATTATCGGTTTGGTGGTATTGGTATGCTCACCCCGTGTGGGGGCTGTCTCTGTTGGGGCAGGTGATTAGGTACATCGATGGCTTTGGAGTTGAGCTCGAGCTATGGATTGGAGGTGCTTCCAGGATCGAAGTACCAGTGACGGTATTGAGCACCGTGTTTTATACATTTGATACACACATACTTATTTGATGCTCGTATGTGAGCACTATTATGTGTATAAGGTATGTATAAGGAGGCAAGGGCCTTTCTCTCTTCATTTATGAGTTGCATGCAATTATTTATTGAATTGCTAAATGAACTGAGAACATGTTAGTGTATTAAAATGGTGCATGATATGTATGTGGACTTAGTTGGGGGGAAACTAGACATTATATGGAATAATGTAAAGAATTTTATTATTGGCGAGTTTTGTGATGATGAACAGTGGGATTTCCCCTATATATGATTACATGCACTAAATGCTTGGGTTAATACACTAATAACGGGATAAGGGCACGGGGTTCCTTACAGTATCTTTGGGATATAAGCATGCAAATTACAATGGCTTTGAAAAATGAATGTTGATGTGAGATTTATAATCTCCGTCCTTAAAACGATATTGTCCCTCTATAGTGCTCACGGTTAGCAGCAATCATACCAAGATACAACGACTATGATTTGTGATAGCAACATCCGCCAAGAACAAGCGATGAACAATATGAATGTGCAGAAATTTTTGCTTTCAAACTTGAATTTGATCTTGCAAAAGTATATTTAATTCAATCATGAGATGTTCCTTTCACACTAAACCATAAGACATCATAAAAAGACACCTTTTGGGAGTTTTTCCATGAAAAATTGTAACTATACAAGAAAAGGTACACAACCCTCCAGAAAAAACCGATTTTTGGCCTTTGGAAAGAACCCTAGGCGCTCGGACACCTCCCAGCTGGCGCCCTAGCTCCTGTTGTACTGCCTGGGCATCTCCCAGGCAGCAGGAAGTGTCGGGGAGCTACTCAAGCTGCGGCCCAGCACTGCCTACACTACCTGGGTTTTGCCCGGGCTATGTTTCCTTGGCCGATTTCGCCCGTTTTCCACCATTTGTATATTCCGACTTTTCCATTCTAAATTTCAATTCGTTAAGCATATTTTTCCAACAATCCCCCACATGAATTAAAATTAATGCATGAATGCAATGAGCACCTGTAACTAATCGTTATCGCATCTAGAGAGGTAGCTTACGTCTTTGAACCTTCCATAGTAATGACTTAATAGTTAATTTAAAATCTTGAACTATTTAGTCGTTGGTGAAAACCAAGATAATTGAACCCACATAATAACAATTATAGCATTCATTTTCATTTTTACGGTTGTGTCCTTTTTTGCCATGGACCACGCTTGGTTTCACAAGTACTTTACATCTATGAAGCGGTTGATCGCTATTTATTTAAACTGAAAATTTCAGTGTAGCGGTTATACCGCAAGTGTATGGTGTCAAGTTTTAGTATAGTAGATCTTAAGAAAATGTTGTCGAACCCACAGGAACTAGAAAATAAGTACCAAACTCAATTAATTTAACTATATTTAGCCTATGATAATTTGTGATGATTATAAACTAAATTGACTAAAGACTCGATATCCAACCCAACAAGTAGTAAAGAATGAGAATAAAATCAGTAGAGACAATTATCAAGACTTTGGTTCATGTTGATGAAAATTCCTTGCTGCAAGCGCACGGTGGTCAAGTTTTAGTATAAAAGATGTCGAACCCACATAGATTGAATATAAAGTTAAATCTAAGTACTGAATTAAAATAATCATTGCTTTATCTAGAGAATTAAATGGTTGAGTGTTTTTATGCAAATAATAAAAATCAATTAACTAACAACGATCAAATCTTGAGTTGGGAAGAAATCAATTAGAGACGAATCTAGGAGTTCCATTTCACTTGTTCATCCACTACACTTATCATTCCTTGATTTCAATATCATGGATTTTCCTAGTTTACTAGCCGAGAATTCTTATTTATTTTCTACTCCCTCTCTCGAGTTTAAGCAGAAGTAATCATCTAACATTAATCTTGATATCTCTATCTAAGATCAAATATCAAACAATTGTAATTGCATAGTAATTCCTTTAACGACTTCTATGGAGTTATAGGCCTCTCGAACATTATAACTTCCTAGATATGAATCCCTTCTTTCCCATTCACAACCCCCTCTCTCGAGTGATAGATCACAAATATAACATCATTCAATCCATGGCCAGTAGATAAAAAACATTAAGAATAGGGAAACACAAATAAACCATATGAAAATCCGAATACTTCAATCAATTCATAATAAGCGTAGTTTCAAAACAAGCTACATCGCTCTCCTAGAAAAATAGAATTAGCTCATGCTAGAATGAATTAAACACATAGACATGTCTAAATAATCCATAAAAACTAATAAAAGTTTAGAAATACAAAATGATTTGGAAGCTATTCTTCGTTCTCCGACGAACGCCTCCGTCTCGTGATGGAATCTCTCCTTTTTGCTCCGAGCCGTCGGCGTCTCTTTTTTCCTTCTCCAACCCTAGCCTCTTTTCCCTAAGTCTGAATGTGTATATCTCCGAATGTCCCTCTTCGCTCCTAGTTTTTTTCCTTTTAATTCCCGTGCATCAGATAAGGAAAGTGGCAGAAATTTCCAAAACTCCGTTGGCATATTTATGCCACTAAACTGGCGTAGCTACGCCTGGTGATGTGTTAAAAACTTGGCTTCCCGCGTGAATGGTGTAATTACACCACGGTATTGGCGTAACTACACCTCAAAGTGGCGTAACTATGCCTAACTAAAATCTCAAAAATCATAGCCTCGGCGTAGCTACGCCTAAAACTGGCGTAGTTACGCCTAATGTAACTTTTCAAAATGGAAATGTCGTAGCCTTGGCGTCTTTACGCCTGATAATGGCGTAGCTACGCCAACCTCTTTGATGGAAACCTTGGAATCTTGACTTCAATTCATCATTTCAATCCGCTCTTTGCACCCTTTTAGTCCACAATTCATGTAGTTACATGGATTCCTGCAAGACAAGACAGAACAATACCAAAACCATAATTCTGACTAAACCATGTAAAATAAGAAGAAATATAAGTGTATAAAATACACTTATCAAACCCCCTAAACTTAAACTTTTGCTAGTCCCGAGCAAAACAAACAAAAACAAAACAAAAAACAAATCTGAAACGAAAAGACACACAAAACAAAGTTGTGAAACAATCCAATTGTGTAGGCCTCAGAAATACATGGTTTAAAATTCTCAATTCAAACATGCATATCACTTACTCAAGAGTTCTAAAGTGTGTGTGTGTTACAATTTCCATTTAATCATTAACTCAAAGCAATATTTACTCACACAAATCAATAGGACTTTGCAAGGTATATGTTCAATTTGCATTGTTCATAAAAGGAGTATAACTTTGATAAATGCTAAACAATGGATCATTACTAGGTAATGAGATGCACATATGTGAATGTCAAAAACATATTCATTACAAGTGTTTCTCGGGTGTCCATAGGTTTACTATTCATAACCTTCTCCACTAGTATATTAGACAAATGTGGCTTCGTCAATAGGTCTTAATAGGCTTGTAACGTTAGGCTTTGGCTCATGGCGTCAATAAAAGGAGAGGATATTCAAAACAAGAGAGTAAGTTAAATATAACCAAATTGCGCACTCTCATCCCAATTTCGATTCCTTCTATGGATGATTCATCATTTTTCTTTTCTTTTCAATTTACCCCTCTTTCTCATCCGCCTCATCATTCACCTCATTATTTTTCTCATTCATTCTATCACTATTTTCTTCACCTCATCAACATATTTCTATGCATTCATTCTTTTTTTTTTCATTGTTACTCCACTTCTAATTTTCAATTATGAACATAGGAGATATTTGAACTTTTAAAGCGCGATAGAAGCTTACTCACTTGAGGGTGGGAAATAGTGTATAAGCTCTCAACAAGGTGGTTGATGTGGTATCTTGAAACGATGCCGAATGGCGTCATTCATGTGCCTAAGCACATGCCATTCGATTTGTATTAAGCTCAAAAGGCTAACTAGGGATAAAATGATGTCATTTGGTGGCTTCAAAGGCTCAAACGATCAAAAATTGCCTAAATTATTCCTAAGCCACATATGTCCATACTGCCTCAAATGTTACTATAGTCAGTTCTATACTACTCTCAATTCACAAATAACTTAGATGTTGTTTGACCAATTATGCTCAGAAAATGCGTTGCTCAAAAGAATTTGAATGAGAATCTGAAACATAATGAACAATATAAGTCTCATTCTTTACAATTAGGCTCAAATGGGCTACTATGAAAAGTTTATATCAATGAATAAAGGCCCAAAATATTATCAAGGATCGCTTATATCATCTTTGTGTTCTGATAGGGTTGATTATTACGTGTATTTTTGCTTTGATATGTATATATTTTCGTGTAGATTCTGTGAAGATGTTATGCTTTTTGGTATTTATTTGATTGTTTCAGGAATCTAGGTGGAAAATGGAAGAATTGAGCTAGAATGAAGAAAACGGATCAAATCAAGGCAAGAAATGAAGAATCTGAATTCTGGCATGACCGATCGATCGGAACTGTAGGGCGATCGAATCGAAGGATGCAGAAGTTTTGGCCAACAAAGAAAAGCGGAGCTCGATCTGTTAGTTCCGGACCTTATCGATGAGATTTTAAAGATGACAAAACATTTCAGACCGGATCGATAGAAATCAGATTGACCAGATCGATCGGACAAAACAGAGCAAGATGACAAAACATTTCAGACCGGATCGATAGAAATCAGATTGACCAGATCGATCGGACAAAACAGAGCAAGATGACAAAACATTTCAGACCGGATCGATGGAAATCAGGCATACCAGATCGATCGCGCAATACAGAAGCAAGCTGATAAAGAATATCACATATCAGACCGGATCGATGGATTCCAGACTGACTAGAAGATCTTTTATCAGATCAGAGCAGTCAAAGATACATAAAGGATGGCTTCTCAGTCCGAACCATCAACGGTTATTTATTGTAGCATTTAATGCTGTAATTAATGCTACAAAGGATCAAAAATTGAAGATTGCCATTAAAGGTAAGAAGACAAAGAAGAGCTTACCTGACAGTCGCCGAAAGCATACACCAGAACGGCAAGTGTCCTGAAGAAGAAGACTGTAGCTTTCTCAGAGTTTAAAAAGAGTCAAAGTTGCACATTAAGGGAAACAATGCCGTTGCTACCCTCAACTATAAAAGGATGCAACAAAAGGAAGACATGAGACTCGATTCGAATTCACGCTGATCAATTGAAAAACACACAAGAAAGCAACTGCACACGCTTACAAAGTTCAGAAGCTCTCGAGCTGAAGTTATTTATTTAAGCGCGATTACTTTGTAACATTTGATCATTGTAGGATCACTGTGCGCATTGTGTATTGAAAAATAGAAGTGAGCAACTTATTGTAACTGTCAGACAGAGTGTGTCTGAGCAGGTTGAGTGACTAGGAGTTTCAGACTGGTAGTGAGGTAAATCCAGCCTGAATCGGGTTTGTACAACAGGATTGTATAAATCAAAGTCTTCTAGTATAAACCTTCCTTAATTGGAAGAAGGGGAGACGTAGAAGGATTACACCACCTTCGAACTTCCAGAAACATATCCTGTGTTTTATCCTTCTGCACTTAGCCATCGAGCCGTTCTTACTTTTACAAGAGCAGACCGTTTCCGCACTTACCTTTTTAGTGGTCTGTTCTGTTCAAAGAGTTGATTAAGTAACAGATTTCTTTCACTAATCCGAAAGAATTCACAAGGGATAAATTTTATAAGGAGTGTTCGTTCACCCCCCCCCCCCCCCCCCCCCCCCCCCCTCTAAACACTCCGGACCGATCCTAACAAGTGGTATCAGAGCTGGTCATCTTAATCAGCACAAAGACTACTAAGCTGATGGCATCATTCAACAAAATCCCCATGTTCCCAAAAGAAGACTATGATGACTGGAGAATCAGAATGCATGCTCATCTGGCAGCTCAGGATGACGATATGTGGTTCGTCATCACTGATGGACCAATGAAGATTTTAAAAATCAATACAGCAGTAGCCATCTCTGATGGAGAACCACAAATGGTGGAAAAAGACAGATCCCTCTGGACGAATGAGGAAAGTAAGAAAGCAAATCTCGATAATGTGGCCAAAGACATCTTGTTCAAGACTTTGGACAAGAACATGTTCAGCAAAATCAAAATGTGCTCTACTGCCAAAGAAATTTGGGAGAAGATAGCACAGCTATGTGAAGGCAACGACCAGACCAAAGAAAACAAGTTAACTGTTGCTCTTCAAAGATTTGAGAGCATAAAGATGAAAAGTGGAGAAACTCTAAATGAGTTTGATGAAAGAGTCACCGGCATCATAAATGAACTGAATGGTCTGGGGAAGGAATATTCTAACAGAGAGATCGCTCTGAAAGTAATGAGAGCTCTGCCAAAGGAATGGGATGTAAAGACCATTGCCATGAGGGAATCAAAAGACCTTAACAAGGTTGAACTTCATGATCTGTTTGCAGATCTTAAGGCCTATGAGTTTGAACTGATAAGCAGAGGTGAAGCAGAGCCATTCATCTCTCAACCAAACAAGGCCCTGGCAGCCACTCCAGACCAGATCGCTTCAACATCAGACCGATCTGCTGAACAGATGAGTAACGATGCTATGTCATTATTTATCAAGAAATTCGGTAAATTTATGTCTAAAAATAAGAGGAACTTCAAACCCTCTCATCATTATAAATCAAGAAAAGATGATACTGTTAACGATCAGGCTTGCTACAATTGTGGTAAGACCGGACACTTCATTGCAGATTGCACCAGACCGAAGAAAGAAGAACGGAAAGAGAAGCATCGTGATGATAGAAAGAAGAAGCACTACAAAGACCGCAAGAATCATGGAAAATCCCAAAAAGTACTAGTAGCTGAAGAAGGAAACAGCAAATGGGCTCAGACAGACTCAGACTCGGAAAGCTCTGAATATTCTTCCAGCGAAAGCGAAGAAGATATTCAATGTCTTATGGCAGACGAAGAAATGAGTCAGACAGACGAGGTATATGATCTTGACTCAAATGAATTTACACGAGAAGAGCTCATGTCCGCACTGCAAGACATGGCTAATGATTATAGGATCTTAGCTGAATCATTTGAGAAGAATAAAGCCAAAATCAGTACTCAAATGGATGAGCACAACAAACCAAGCTGCTCTGAGCAGGGTGAGTGCAAAAATCTCCAGATCGAGCTGAATAAGCTGAAAATCTCTTATGATCAGCTCCATGAAGAAAATAAGAGAATTAGCACACAAAATGCTAAGCTCTCACATATATTCAAAACATGGACAAAATCCAGAACATCCTTGGAAGAATTACAAGAGGTTCAAAGAAACGTCGGTGATTTCACCGGCATAGGCTTTGACACCAAAGAATGCACCAAAGATGAATCTGAGCTGTTGCTGGTAAAGAATCAAGTCAAACAAATGACATTTGTTAAATCCAGCATAGTATATGAAACTGAAGCACCTAAGATTCAAACAGGAGTCTCTTACGAGAATCAAAATCTGAGAAAAGGAATTGGTTATGTTGACCAAGCCAAAGAAAAGGCACCAGCTAGATTTGCGTCTATCAGACCAAATCTAAAGGTGCAAGATCGAAGGCAAGGAAGACAATACAATTACTATAACTCAAAACCGATTCAACGAAGATATAGACTACCTTCTGAGAATCAAAGGTTTTCATAGCGCACACATTATCACACACAGCATCGAAACAGACCAGCACACAACACACCCTACACACACAAGCCATTGAAGCTGATACATGTGTGGGTTCCCAAAGGGCTAATCCGTTCTGGACCCAAATAGGATTGGGTACCAACAATAATTATATTTGATGACAGGTACCGAAGAAACTCGCATCAGACTGGTATTTGGACAGTGGGTGTTCCCGTCACATGACTGGAAACATCGAGCTGCTGTCTGAAGTGACAGAATGTATTGGACCCAAAATCGTTTTCGGGGATAACTCAAAGGGTAAGACCGTGGGCAAGGGTAAGATTGTCCATGGTAACATTATTATCAATGATGTGCTGTTAGTTGAAAATCTGTGCTATAATCTGATTAGTATAAGTCAACTCTGTGATAATGGTTATGCTGTAGAATTTCATAAACACACTTGCACTGTTAAATCATCATACGGTATAACCATGCTCGTAGGAATCAGGAATGGAAACACTTATAAGATTAACTGGAATCATGCTCAACCTGATAATCCTACTTGCTTCATCGCTAACAATGATCATAAACATTGGCTGTGGCATAAGCGCTTGAATCATATCAACTTTAAGACCATTGCTAGCCTGTGTAAACATGATTTAGTTATCGGTCTGCCCAAGATCGATTTTGCTAAGGATAAGATCTGCGAAGCTTGCCAAATGGGCAAACAGATCAGATCATCCTTCAAAAACAAGAATGCCAAATCCTCCTCCCTCTGTTTAGAATTACTGCATATGGACTTGTTTGGTCCTATACCAATAACAAGTTTAGGGGGAATGCGGTATACTCTTGTTGTTATTGATGATTACTCACGCTTTACATGGACTATATTCTTAAGCAGTAAAGATCAGACCGGTCCAAAGTTGATCAAGCTGCTGAAACGCACTCAGAACGAGAAATCATCCAGCATAGACAGGATTCGAAGTGACAAAGGCACTGAGTTTTCAAATCAGAATCTTGAATCCTTTCTAGAAGATCATGGAATCAAGCATGAGTTTTCAGCTGCTCGAACTCCTCAACAGAATGGAGTTGCAGAACGAAGAAACAGAACGCTCAAGGAAGCAGCAAGAACAATGCTTGCTGATTCTGGAATCTCTCAAAAGTTCTGGGCAGAAGCTGTAAATACTGCTTGCTACACTCAAAACCGATCTATGATTAACAAGAAGCTGAATCTCACTCCATATGAAATATGGACTGGTAACAGACCATCTGTTTCTCACTTTCATGTATTTGGCTGTAAATGCTTCGTTCACAACAATGGTAAGAGTCATCTTACAGCATTTGAAGCTAAGTCAGATAATGGTATATTCTTAGGATATTCATCAATTAGCAAAGCTTATCGAGTTTTTAATAATCGAACTTAACTGTAGAAGAATCTGTTCATGTAGTCTTTGATGAAACTTTATGTGTTGAGGGCAACAAAGAATCAATTCAAAATCAGATGGAAAATATCCATCTCGAAGCTAACAGTGATGATGAGATTGTAGCTAACAGGTCAAGAGACAATCCACCAGAACCAGAAGTACCAGACAGACCGGATCAAGGCTTTGAAGAAACTTCAGATCGAGCTGATCCGGATGCTCCTGACTCAAATATTAAAGCAGATGCTGATCATGCTGTTACTGTTCATCCGACCGGACCAGACAATCCAGAGTCAAGCTATCGATAGACTAAGAAGCATCCACCTAATCTAGTGATTGGTAGTCCTTCTGCACCGATCAGAACCAGAGGACAGATGATGGATGAGTTCACTCATGCTGCCTTCATCTCAACTCTGGAACCTAAGAAGATCGATGAAGCTCTGACTGACTTCAACTGGATTAAAGCAATGCAAGAAGAGCTTAATCAATTCGAACAAAATCAAGTTTGGAGTCTAACCCCCAGACCAAGCGATCTGCCTGTTATTGGAACCAGATGGGTCTTCAGAAATAAGCTAGACGCAGATGGAACTGTGGTTAGAAACAAAGCCAGACTGGTGGCACAGGGATTCAGACAAGAAGAAGGAATCGACTTCGATGAATCATTTGCACCAGTCGCCAGACTTGAAGCTATCCGAATCTTTCTTGCTTATGCTGCCTTTAAAGACTTCAAAGTATATCAGATGGACGTCAAGAGCGCCTTTCTTAATGGAAAGCTTCAGGAAGAAGTCTACATTGAGCAACCACCTGGATTTCAGAACCATTTGTATCCCAATCATGTATATCTACTGAATAAAGCAGTGTATGGTCTGAAACAAGCTCCAAGAGCCTGGTATGACACTCTATCTCAATTTCTGCTGAACCATGATTTCCAGATCGGCTCAGTAGATAAAACTCTATTTAAATTCATTAAGGGGGAACATACCCTATTAGTTCAGATTTATGTTGATGACATAATCTTTGGGTCAACTAACCCCAAATTGTGCGAGAAATTTTCTAAGTTAATGCAGGGACAGTTCGAGATGAGCATGATGGGAGAATTGTCATTCTTTCTGGGTCTACAAGTAAAACAGCTCAACAATGGCATTTTCATCAATCAGACCAAGTATACCAAAGAGCTCCTCAAGAGATTTGGAATGGAAACATGCTCAACTGCATCAACTCCAATGAGTCCAACAATCAAGTTAGACAAAGATGAAGGGGGAACGGCAGTTGAAGTAACCATGTATAGAGGACTAATCGGATCGCTATTGTATCTTACAGCGAGCCGGCCCGATATTATGTTTTCAGTCTGTATGTGCGCCAGATTTCAGTCAGAACCAAAGCAATCACATTTTATTGCTGCCAAGCGTATTCTGAAATATTTAAAAGGATCTCAGAACGTTGGTCTTTGGTACTCCAAATATTCAAACTTCAGCTTGATCGGGTATTCAGACGCAGACTACGCTGGTGTAAGATCGATCGTAAAAGCACCATGGAACATGTCAATTTCTAGGTGAAAGATTGATCTCTTGGTTCAGTAAGAAGCAGACATCGATTGCCACATCCACAGCTGAAGCAGAATACCTAGCCGCTGGAAGCTGTTGTGCTCAAATGCTCTGGATTCAACACCAGCTCAAAGACTATGGCATCCAAGCTGTTGACTCTCCGATATTTTGCGACAACACAAGTGCAATTGCTATAACGTATAATCCAGTTCTGCACTCTCGAACAAAGCATATTGATATACGACATCATTTTATTCGAGATCATGTTGGCAAAAAGGAAATTCGGATCGAGCACATTTCAACAGAGCAGCAAGCAGCAGACATCTTCACTAAACCGCTTCCTGAGGCTAAGTTTAATTATTTCCGTCAAATTCTTGGTTTAATTGACTTGTCTTAATTAGTTTAGATGTTTTTATTCTTTTTGCACTTGAAGATTTTTATCACCACAGATCGATAATACAATGTTCAGAAAGACACAGACCGGTCCGAACTTTCAGACCGATCCTTGTCAGTCTGATTTTATCCTATGATCTGTCTGGACAATAACAACAGCTCGGACTGATTGACCATTTTAACTAGTTGTACTTTAACCGCCTTATCTTTCTTTATCCTGACCGTTTATTTGAATTATTTAATTCTCAGTCTTGGAGATAAAGACACGTGTCTTCTCTCTCCTATTTAGCGGGCTGAACATTTCATACTTGTTCACTTTTTACAATTTACCGCTTTCTACCTTCTTACTCTCTCACTCTCTTACTCTTCGCACTTTCTTTAAACTCCTTTCAAATGGCTACCATCACTCATAACTCACTCTCCGTTGAGTTTGATGACATTTACAGGGCAGAAGATGCTGCGATGGTGTCCATTTTTAGAGCCCTGGAATCATCTGGCTTAAGGAACTTTTTGGAGTGCGGGACAGTTGTTTATGAATCAGAAATCCGCGAGCTGTTCGCCAACGCCGTCTCCCGGAAGACATCCATTTCTACTACTGTCAAGGGCACATCTTTCGAGATCTCGCCAATGACGATGGCCAAGACCTTTGGCCTCCCCAGTTCCGGACTGACAGAGTTCGGACAGACTCCTCAAGCGTCACTCTTAGATCTTCAGGGGAAGATTTCTATTTCTGGCCACCGATTGCAACCCTCCTTTAAGAAGAAGGAAATGCTCTTCCATTTCCAGGTGCTGTGCAAAGTGGTAGGCAAGCCACTTTTGGGTAAAGCAGGAAGTTTCGATGCTGTAACCGCCGAAAAGTTCAGGGCTATGGCGGCTATTGTATCCGGCCAGAAGATAAACTGGTCCATGATTTTGTTTGGAGTACTGCTGGAGACGGTGATTGCATCCAAGCACGCCGTATGCTTTGCTGTTCCTCTCAGCAAGCTCTTGGAGTCCTTAGGCCTCGAGCTGAGCAAGCCGTCTGCTCTCCGTCCCCTTAAGATCCTTAACTCCAAAGGGCTTGCACTGCTGAAGTCCAAGAGTGTTCCGCCTACTCCAGCTACTCTGGCTGCAGTCAAGTTTGAGCAGGACGAGGAACAAGTTGCTGTGCGCAAACCTCGGGTCAAGCGGAAGCTGACCATTCAGACTGACTCGGAAGAAACCCCGTCTGCTCACTCATCACCAACCAAGCCACTTCCCAAAAAGCCCCGAACCCAGATCACCAAACCAACCAAATCTCTACCTCCACCCATACTGCCACCCCCTAAAGCAACCCCTGCCCCTCAACTTTCCACCCAGCTTTCACAAGCTTCAACCCCTGCACCCAAAGTCACCCTTAGAATTCCCTCTGCCAATCCCGTGGTCAAAGGGATAGTTATCACTGAGTTGGGAGACTATACCCAATCAGGGATTAAGTCCCCTTCCTCCACCGACAAGGGAAAAGCCATTCTCACCGAACCCCTCTCTTCTAAACCCAAATCTGCAGCGCAGACTGCCATCGACATCGCTATGGAGGATGTTGATGAGAAGCTAAAGGAACTCATTGTGGTTTTTGATGAATATGTCCAGTACCGGACTATCAACCACATTGAGCTGTTCTACGGTAAGTTGCACAGATTGAAGAGGATGGAAGAGGAAGCTCTGAAAGGAACAGAGACTGATGATGTTCGACTTGCCGTGCAGTGCATAGATTTATTTACGGCAAAACACAGATTCAGACTGGCCAATCTGCTTCTAGTTGCCAAAAAGACGAACTTCGATCCGCTTGCTCCAACTGCCAGAGATGATGGGGCTGTGATTGCTCAACTCGAGATGGATGTTCATGCTCTATCCTTAGTTGTCCGTTTTCAACGACAGAAGCTAGGTACCTCCACTCCAGCCACAAGCCCGGATCATCCTTCTGCAAGCAAGACTCTGGCAGAACCATTTATCGAGGTTATTCCCTCTGATGCAGCAAAACAGACAGAGGATCAGCCTGCAGAGCACGTACCAGACCAGACAGCGGAGCAGCCATTGCCTAATGCTCCGTCTGCAACAGATGATGAACCAATGAATGTTCTGTTGGACTCTCCGACAACATCTATTCCATTGAAGTCATCAGCCTCCCGTGCACAACCCAGTCCAGCTGAAGCATGTGCAACAACTGAAGCACCAGACCTCATCGATCCGGATTTCGTGGTATCTACAGTGGTTGCAGCTCTCCAAGTTGAGGAACCTCCCAGTCCCCACTCTCCTCCGGGACCATCAGATGAAGATTTGGCCTTCATTCAAGGTTTTTCTTCGGATCTGGTCACTCTGATCCGATCCAAAAGTCATCAAGCTGCCATTTCTTCCATCGTGCCGATTGCTGAAGAAGATGACCATGCCATGTCATCATCAGATCACTCTCCCAGCCGGCTATCTGATGCACCTCCCTCCCTGGCACGGACTATCCAGCACTTCTCTGATACCTGTCTGTCCTTGACTCAACGCATTCTAGAAGTTCATCAAGGTCAGAGGGTCACAGCCTTGGACTTTGCTTCTTTCAAAGAGAAGATGAATGCCAGTATCGGAAGCCTTCAGCGCGGCATAAACGATCTGTTTTCTCAACAGGCCTCTTACAAGAACAGTCTAAGAAAAGAGCAGATCGAGCTAGCCACTGAAGTCAGAGCATCTGTCACCAATTCCCTCCGCGCTCAAGACGTTCGTCTTGACGCTATCAGCGCGCAGCTAGCACAAGTTGTCGACTTTCTTCAAGAGATTGCTGCTGACAAAAAGGGGGAAAAGAAGACAGACTTCAGGCCGCCTTCTAGAAAATAATAATATTTTCAGACTGTGTATTTTAGGATTTTCTTGGTGATCAATAAAATCCTCGTTTGATTAAGTCTGTGTTCATTTATTTTGAACCTCATCATAAGGCTTAATAATAAAGATTTAATCAATCCAACTTAATGATGTTCATTTATTTTGAACAAAGAAGTAATCGATCCGAAAGCATTCGCTTCAGAGCTCTTATCAAGACTGGTTAAAAAGACTTAGAAGCTAGGTTTTGTCATCATCAAAAAGGGGGAATTTGTTAGTTCCGGACCTTATCGATGAGATTTTAAAGATGACAAAACATTTCAGACCGGATCGATAGAAATCAGATTGACCAGATCGATCGGACAAAACAGAGCAAGATGACAAAACATTTCAGACCGGATCGATAGAAATCAGATTGACCAGATCGATCGGACAAAACAGAGCAAGATGACAAAACATTTCAGACCGGATGGATGGAAATCAGGCATACCAGATCGATCGTGCAAAACAGAAGCAAGCTGATAAAGAATATCACATATCAGACCGGATCGATGGATTCCAGACTGACTAGATCGATACTTCAGATCGATCTCAACCTTTATCAGATCAGAGCAGTCAAAGATACATAAAGGATGACTTCTCAGTCCGAACCATCAACGGTTATTTATTGTAGCATTTAATGATGTAATTAATGCTACAAAGGATCAAAAATTGAAGATTGTCATTAAAGGTAAGAAGACAAAGAAGAGCTTACCTGACAGTCGCCGAAAGCATACACCAGAACGGCAAGTGTCCTGAAGAAGAAGACTGTAGCTTTCTCAGAGTTTAAAAAGAGTCAAAGTTGCACATTAAGGGAAACAATGCCGTTGCTACCCTCAACTATAAAAGGATGCAACAAAAGGAAGACATGAGACTCGATTCGAATTCACGCTGATCAATTGAAAAACACACAAGAAAGCAACTGCACACGCTTACAAAGTTCAGAAGCTCTCGAGCTGAAGTTATTTATTTAAGCGTGATTACTTTGTAACATTTGATCATTGTAGGATCACTGTGCGCATTGTGTATTGAAAAATAGAAGTGAGCAACTTATTGTAACTGTCAGACAGAGTGTGTCTGAGCAGGTTGAGTGACTAGGAGTTTCAGACTGGTAGTGAGGTAAATCCAGCCTGAATCGGGTTTGTACAACAGGATTGTATAAATCAAAGTCTTCTAGTATAAACCTTCCTTAATTGGAAGAAGGGGAGACGTAGAAGGATTACACCACCTTCGAACTTCCAGAAACATATCCTGTGTTTTATCCTTCTGCACTTAGCCATCGAGCCGTTCTTACTTTTACAAGAGCAGACCGTTTCCGCACTTACCTTTTTAGTGGTCTGTTCTGTTCAAAGAGTTGATTAAGTAACAGATTTCTTTCACTAATCCGAAAGAATTCACAAGGGATAAATTTTATAAGGAGTGTTCATTCACCCCCCCCCCCCCCTCTAAACACTCCGGACCGATCCTAACACGATCGATCGGAAACTTGTGTTCGATCGATCGAGCATGGCAGAGATTTGGCAAGAAAAAGTGAAGAAAGCTTGATCGATCAGCAACTTACCCTCGATCGATCGAGCGAGGCAGAGAAATTCATATCCGGAAGCTGAAGGTGCTCGATCGATCGAGACATATCGACCGATCGATCGAGATGCAGAATTTTCAGAAAAATAAAGTCTTGATTTGGTTTGATTTTTGGAAACTCTTCCATACACCCCCTCCTCTATAAATTAGGGAAGTAGGGCACGAAATTAAGGGTCATCATTGAGAGCATAATCAGATCCATATCATATTATTGAGCCGCCTATCATCTTCCAAGAACAAGAGAAGGTTGAAGAAATCCTTTGAAGTGCAAGGAAGGAAGCAAGAGAAGAAGTATCGTCAAAGCACGGATTCGCTCATACGTTATCGTATTTCTAAACTCTAGTTAATCTGATTTTCAGATTTTATTTGATGTTTTTGAGGTTGAGAGACGATTAAACATCTTGTTAATTTGATTTGAATTTAATTAAGTTTACTTTATCAAGTTTAGGGAATTTTGTGCTTGAATCATTGATTTGGTTGTGTTTAAGTGGATTAATTCTTATGTGCATGGAAGAGCTAATAGCCAAGTTCAGAGCATCAACTGAATCCAGGATGACAACTCAGGATGCAGCAATAAAGAACTTGGAAGTGCAAGTGGGTAAGCTAGCATCATTAATTTCGGGACAAACGCAGGGCACAATCTCAATTGGAACAGTGAAGAATCAAAACGAGCAAGCAAAGGCCATTGAATTAAGGAGTGGAAAAGAGTTAAGACTGTAAGCTGAAGAAGAAGAGAGTCATGGTGAGACTTCTGAAGGCAAGGATAAGACTAAGGAAAAGGCAACAGAGAAAGGTAAGAATTCTAACACTACACCAATCACACACACACTGATAGGATAGTAATTTCGCCCCCATTTCCAGCAGCATTAAAAAGGGCTAAGATGGATGCATAATTTGGTAAGTTTCTTGAAGTATTTAAGAAACTGCATATTAATATTCCATTTGCTGATGCTTTACTTCAGATGCCTAGTTATGCTAAGTTTTTGAAGGAGATTTTGTCTAATAAGAGAAAGCTGGGAGAATATGAAACGATAAGCTTGACAGAGGAGTGCTCAGCAATTGTGCAAAATAAAATGCCTCCGAAGTTAAAAGACCCAGGGAGTTTTACTATACCTTGCACCATAGGATCAGTATCTTTTACAAAGTCATTATGTGATTTGGGTGCTAGTATAAATTTAATGCCATTTTCTATTTTCAGGAAGTTGGGGCTAGGAGAGCCAAAACCTACCAAGGTTTCACTACAATTAGCAGATCAATCCATCACATACCCCAGGGGTATCATTGAAGACGTCTTAGTCAAAGTGGATAAATTTATCTTTCCCGTTGATTTTCTGGTACTTGATATGGAAGCAGATTCAGAGACTCCACTGATTTTGGGTCGACCATTCTTAGCAACGGGAAAAGCAATAATCGATGTGCAACAAGGGAAGTTGGTCCTCCGAGTAGGGGAGGATCAAGTTACTTTTAATGTTTTCAAAGCACTTAAACATCCACACGACGAACACATGTGTTTCACTATAGATATTATTGATATTCTAACAGATGATTTGTTGCAAGATACATTCAAGGATAACATGGAAGCATGCCTAGTGGAAGCTGATGAGCAACATTGCAAGGATGACATCGAGAGTATAGCTTTTATGAACAACACCAGTCCATACATGAAGTGAGCCACTGAGAATCTTGGAGAGTTGGGAAAAAGGGATATTAAACCTCAAAAGCCATCAATTGAAGAGTCACCTAATCTTGAGCTCAAACCTCTTCCATCACATCTCAAGTATATTTTCTTAGATGCTGAAAGATCTTTACCAATCATTATTTCTTCGTCTTTGACAGGTGATAATGAGGAAAAGCTTCTGAAAGTCCTTCAGGAGCACAAGAAAGCATTTGGATGGAAGATATCAGATATCAAAGGAATTAGCCCATCGGTCTGCATGCATAAAATTCTTATGGAGGACACATTCAAGGCCGTGGTTCAACCTCAACGTCGTCTTAATCCAAAAATGCAAGAGGTAGTCAAAGCTGAGGTGATTAAGCTTTTGGACGCAGGTATTATCTATCCTATTTCTGACAGCTCATGGGTAAGTCCTATTCAATGCATACCAAAGAAGGGGGGTATTACTGTTGTCCCTAATGAGAATAATGAGTTAATACCCACAAGAACAGTCACAGGGTGGAGAGTGTGTATTGATTATAGGAGGTTAAATGATTCCACTCGTAAAGACCATTTTCCCCTTCCCTTCATTGATCAGATGGTAGAAAGGTTAGCATGGTATGATTTTTACTGTTTTCTAGATGGATATTCGGGATATAACCAAATTGCTATTACACCTGAGGATCAAGAGAAGACCATCTTCACTTGTCCTTATGGGACATTTGCATTCCGACGAATGCCATTTGGATTATGTAATGCACCTGCTATCTTTCAAAGATGTATGGTGGCCATAATTCATGACATGATAGAGAAGTTCCTTGAAGTATTCATGGATGATTTTTCTGTGTTTGGTTCTTCTTTTGATATATGTTTAGCTAACTTGACTTTGGTTTTGGCAAGGTGTGAAGAGACAAATCTTGTACTGAATTGGGAGAAGTGTCACTTTATGGTCCAAGAAGGAATAGTCTTGGGACACAAGATATCTGAGAAGGGTATTGAAGTGGATCGGGCTAAAATTCAAGTGATACAACAATTACCACCGCCGACAACAGCGAAAGGAATCCGAAGTTTCTTAGGACATGCGGGATTTTATCGACGTTTCATTAAGGACTTCTCAAAAATTTCTAAACCTTTATCTCATTTGTTAACTAAAGATGCATCTTATGAATTTGATTCTGATTGTATGCAGGCGTTCGAGACACTCAAGGAGAAATTGGTAACTGCACCAATATTGGTCGCACCTGATTGGGAGTTACCTTTTGAACTAATGTGTGACGCCAGTGACACTGCGGTAGGAGCAGTCTTAGGTCAAGGAGGAACAAGGTATTTCATACAATTTACTATGCTAGTCGCACTTTGAATGACGCACAACTTAACTATGCCACCACTGAAAAAGAGCTTCTAGCCATAGTTTTTGCTTTTGATAAGTTTCACTCCTACCTATGTCTTGCTAAAGTTATTGTGTACACTGACCACGCTGCACTTAAATACTTACTTGCAAAGAAAGATGCCAAACCACGCTTGATTAGGTGGATTTTATTATTGCAAGAATTTGACTTGGAGATAAGAGATAAGAAAGGTGTTGAAAATGTGGTTGCAGATCATTTATCACGAATTGAGAACATGAATGATACAAGTGACAATGAGGTAGTTGAGATTAATGAGAATTTCCCTGATGAGCAATTGTTTAGTGCTGAATTGTTACCTTGGTATGCACAGTATGCAAACTATATTGTTAGTGGTATCCTCCCACAAAATCTGAATTTTTATCAAAAGAAAAAATTCTTTTCTGAAGTGAAACATCTTATGTGGGAGGAGCCATATTTGTTCAAAGTTTGTGCAGACAACATCATAAGGCGATGTATTCCTGAGGAGGAGATGCAAGATGTCTTGAAGCAATGCCATGATGGAGATACAGGTGGGCATTTTGGAGCTACCAAAACAGCTGCTAAGGTACTTGCTTCTGGATTTTATTGGCCAACGTTGTATAAGGATACATTCAGGTATGTCTCTTCATGTGATAGATGTCAGAGGGTCGGTAATATTTCTAGGAGGAATGTTACCATTGATCAATATGCTTGAATGTGAAATTTTTGATGTGTGGGAATAGATTTCATGGGACCTTTCCCAAGCTCTTGTTTAAATAAATACATACTTGTCGCAGTAGATTATGTGTCAAAATGGGTAGAGGCGGAAGCTTTGCGCACTAATGATGCTCGAGTGGTTGTACAATTTTTGAAAAGAAAATTTTTTACTCGTTTTGGCACCCCTCGAGCAATTATTAGTGATGGCGGCACCCATTTTCGTAACAAACAATTTGAAAAACTTTTGAGTAAATATGGTGTCACCCACAAAGTGTCTTCGCCTTATCATCCACAAACCAGTGGGCAAGTAGAGGTTTCAAATCGAGAGTTGAAGAGGATCTTAGAAAAGACAGTGACTCTAAGCCGAAAGGATTGGTCCTTACGCTTAGATGATGCACTATGGACTTATAGAACTGCTTTTAAGACACCCATTGGCACATCACCTTATAAGTTGGTATTTGGTAAGGCATGTCACCTCCCTGTTGAACTTGAACATAAAGCATATTGGGCTATTAAATGGTTGAACTTGACTGTCAGGCTGTAGGTGAGAAGCGTCTTCTACAATTGAATGAGATGGAAGAATTCAAGAATCAAGCATATGAGAATGCCAAGATTTACAAAGAGAAAACTAAGAAGTGGCATGATTCGCGTATACAAAAAAGGGAATTCAAGGTAGGAGATGATGTACTCTTGTTCAACTCCAGATTGCGACTCTTCCCAGGCAAACTACGCTCTCGTTGGTCCGGGCCTTTCACCATTGCAAAGATCTATCCCTCTGGTGCAATTGAAGTTACTGATCCTAGCAGGGGAACATTTACAGTGAATGGGCAGCGCTTAAAGCATTACCACATGAGCAATGAAGTCCAAACGGTTACCTCTATAGTTTATCTTGACGACTGAGAGAGAGGGGATGACAGTCCAGCTTGGGACTATAAATCAAGAACTCGTTCTTACTCCCTTTGTTTCTTTTTCTTTTTCTTTAGTTTAGTTTTTTTGATTTTGTTATTTTGTTTCTCTTGCTGTGTAGCATGGATCCGTGTGTGCTGAGGAGCACCACTACCCAGTTCCCCCTCCGCAGCATGATGAGGACGACGATCAGTGACGATCGTCGTCATGGTATGTGTTTTTGCCTTTGCATTTATTTATTTTTTCTTGTTCATTGAGGGCAATTCACATACTAAGTTTGGGGGGGGTTTTGAGTATTTGTATATATCTTGTTTTTGCACATTCTGCTACTTGCCTTGCTTCTCTACTTGCATGACTGCATGATTTTGTGACTGATTCATCCTTGAGCATTACCAACAAATTTTTTTTTTTGTTGTTGTGAGTTAGTCTTGAGAAATGAAGGATTAGATTTACAACGGTAATACATGATGAAATTAATCCTCATCTAGATAGGAGTCATGAAAATGTTTAACTTGTTTGTATATATCCTTTGTTAACCATATGTCAAAACTGAGGAATAATTTGAGCACTTATTGAGTCATGATTGAGTGAAGTATGTATTGATTAAAGTGAAAATTTGTGTTAACTATGATGAGTCTTGAGCATCTTAGATAACTCTACAATTTATTTGAAAGCACTTTGAGGCGAAATTTATAATTAGGAACTTGACTTGGAGATGATTTAGGCGATTTTTGGACCGTTTGTGCCTTTCAAGCCTACCTTGTATTCATCATTCCTTAGTGTCCCCTCTTGTGCCTTATTGAAAAAGAATGGTATATGCATTGCATATGATTAGACCCCCATTCGACATTCTTGGCAACCTCATTATACCTACCTTGGATTGAGCCTAAAAGAAAAATTTTACCCACCCCTAAGGGAGTATAATGAATCCATTCATGGCATTAAATTGTTATATGTTGATAAGTTCATTGTGAAAAAAATGAAATGAACAAAAGAATGAGCAAAGAAAAAGAAAAGATGTAGAGAAAAGCCTTGAAAAGAAAATTTAAATAAGACCCAAAGTGGCCAAGGCTAGAAAAAGTTGAAGAGAAGCTCTATAGTGTGCGAAAAAAGTATTGAACTGATTCTATTGTACTCTCTTCTTTGAATTCATCCTACCTTTTCTTTGGAGCCGACACCAAAAGGCCTAACGTTATAAGCTTTTAAAGTCCTGTTGATCCAAGTCTAGGGAATAATTACATTAGTGGAGAAGTGCCGGATAGTAAATTTGTAGAGTAGTTCAAAGTAATCTTGACTCGGAGTTGTTATGGCACTTTTTGATCTTACAGATATGTACATTACTCATGTTTGACAATAGCACACACGCACGTTCCAATGTTGCGATGTATTGTTTAACTTAGGAGAAATTGCTTCTTGTTAAATGTTGAATGACTTTTATTGATGTGTAAGTAGGATTTCTGAGTTTTTACGTGAGTTGTAAAGATGATTCATGCTTAGTATTAAGATTAACTTTTCTTTTTGAGCTTATTGCTTGCTCGAGGACGATCAAGTCTAAGTTTGGGGAGTTGATAGGCTTAGATTTTGAGTGTTTTTAGCTGTAATTTCTTCCCATTTTTCGTACTTTTTCCTGGATGATATTATGCTTTCTGGTGTTTATTTGTCTATTTCAGGAAAATTAGTTGGAAATGGAAGAAATGAGCTAAACTGAAGAAAAATGGCGAAATCGAGGCGAGAAAGAGTTGAAATTGAGGAAGTTGGATTTTCGGAGTCTCGATCGATCGAGAATATTTCTCGATCGATCGAGCCAGGCAGTGTGCTGAGCAGAAAATGAATCGAAGTCTCGATCGATCGAGATTATGTCTCGATCGATCGACCAAGGCAGAAACTTCGGAGCCAATTTTATTGAAGGCTCGATCGATCGGAAGAAAATCTCGATCGATCGAGCGAGGCAGTGAGTTTCAAAGGCTGATGATAAGTGTATTTTATACACTTATATTTCCTCTTATTTTGCATGATTTAGTGTTAGTTTTCGATCAAAATTACACTTTTGGTCTTGTTCTGTGTTGTTTTGCAGGAATCCAAGGAATTAAACATTTTATTGCTAAAAGATGATGATAAATACATAAATGTGACAAGAATTCAAATTGGGACTCAACGGTGAAATAATCATGCACCGAGACATGTCAATTGGCAAGGAAATATTATATTATATTATAATATAATTAATATAATATATATATACATAGGACCATACTAAGGAAAAGATTGGTAAGAGAGAGAGGTACATATTTTAGGGGGATTATTCACGTACAGGAAAGGAAAGAGATCTTGAAGAAGATTCTTCAAGGGAGCAAAAAGGGACGCACGCAGAGCAAGACTTGACGTAAATAATTTCTGGACGTAAGTGAAGAGACGAGCAAGGAATTAACGTGAAGAATTCAGAGAAGAAGCACACGACCGAGAGCTGAAGTGAAAGAGGAGGAGATCAATCGAGGCGGTGCGCTTACACCGAAGGATATAGATTTTGACGACGGAGAAGAAGACGGCGACTACCGGGGACGGAGGGCCATCATCCAATTCGTTTGATTATCTATTCCCTTATGTTTATGATGATTAAGAACATGTCTATGTGTTTATTTAATGTATTCATGAACTAATTTATTATTCTAGGGTTAGACGGATCTTGACTTGAAACTATGTCATTGGTTTTTCATATGGTTTATTTATGTTTTCCTGTTCTTAATGCTTTTAATCTACTGGCCATGGATTGAATGATTCCATATTCGTGATCTATCACTCGGGAGAGGGGGTTGTGAATAGGAAAGAAGGAATTCGTATCGTGGTAGTTATATTGTTCGGAAGGCCTATAACTCCATAGAAGTCGTCATAGGAATTACTGCGCTTTTACAATTGTCTGATAAGTCATCTTAGATAGGGATATCAAGATTAATGTTAGATAATTACTTCTGCTTAACACCCGGGAGGGGGGGTAGAAACAAATAAGAATTCTCGGCTAGTAAACTAGGAAAACACGACATAGTGGATAGTTGAGTGAAGTCGAACCTCTAGAATCCGTTCTCATTGATTTTCTCCACTTAAATTACCATCTTGTTAATCTTTTATTCTATTTTCGTAGATTAGTTTAATAAATATTGCTCTCGATTATCTAAATAAAGTCGAGACTATTCTAATTACAGTACTTGGTGTAACTTAATTTTCAATCCCTGTGGGTTCGACATCCGTACTTTCAAATTCCTATACTAAAACTTGACACCGTACACTTGCGGTACGTTTCACACGCATCAGCTGACATGAACAGTGCACCGATCGATCGGAAGCAATTCTCGATCGATCGATACGCAAATCCGGGAAAATCTTATCTTCCATTTTTGAATGGATTTTCGGGGGATAAAAGGGACATCATTTCAGAGACCATTTCTCTCGAAAAGAAGGAACCCTAGCCGCCACCTAGCGCCGCCGAAGGAGATTCAGTCTCCGTTCTTCGTCCAAAGTCGAGCCAATTCATTCCGGAGTGCAAGGAAGGAGCAAGAGAAGAGATTTCAATGCTACGCACGGATTTATTCCGCCGTTTATCGTATTTCTAGAATCTAATCTATTTCATTTTGATTTTCAATTGATGTTTTTGAGGTCGAGAGACGATTAAACTCTTTTGTATTTGATTTGAAATATTTTCAGTTTATTCTATCGAGTTTTAGTTTCGTTGTGTTTGATTATTGATTCAATTGTGTTTGAGTGCATTGATTACTATTGTTCATAAATTAATTGCTTGTGTAGATCAAAGTCTAGCTAACTTTGATTGAATCTGAGAGTTATAACCGATATCGAGAGATAACGTTGTAACACGCTCTATTAATTTATGATGTATGTTACGATTGATATCGAGAGATGATATCGCATACGTGAGAACTTTGAATTGAGAGATTTAGAGTAACAAGGTTTTGATGATTTATGCAATATTGAATTAGTAAATAGGTGCACGAGAGTGACTTATTCTAATTTAATGTTAGTTTCTTTACAGCTCGAGAGAGTGTATCGAATAATAGCAAAAACCTTTCACCTTTAGAATCAATTGGTTGATAATTTGAGATCAGTTGCATCATTAAAGATAACATAGTGGAACGACGAGCTTGATAAATTTCTCGAGCAACTTACCTTTGCATATCCGGAACCATTCATTTTATTGTTTCTTGTTTATTTTTTCGGTCCTTAGTTCAAGTCGTCATTAGATAATCACCTTTGTTAATCGTAGGCTAAATATAATTTTATTAATCTTATTTGGTACTTATACATTAGTCCCTGTGGATTCGACAACCCTTACTTAATTTTCACTATACTAAAACTTGACAACCGTGCACTTGCGGTAGAATCGCTACACCTCCGGAGCATGATGAGGACGACGATCACTGACGATCATCGTCGAGGTATGTGTGTTGCTTTTGCACTTATTGTTTACTATACGTTGAGGGCAATGCATGTACTAAGTTTGGGGGGGTGTTTACTGGTTTCTGCTGTTGTCTTGTGGTACTTCCTTGCATGACTAGTTTATCATAAGATTATATCGTTTTCGGGCACATAAAAAAAATTTTCTTGAAATTAAGTTCATCATTTAGAAATAATGAATGAGACTTGCAATGGTATTACATGATGATATTAATCCCCATCTCAACTTAAGTCGTGAAGATTTTTGACTTGTTGGTGAATATCTTTGGTTGAGTTAACTATGATTTGTCTTGAGGATCTTGAAACACTCTAGAACCTATTGAGAGCGCTTTGAGGCGAAATTTTATAGTTATGAACTAGACTTGGAAATGATTTAGATGATCTTTGGACCGTTTGAGCCTTTCTAGCTTACCATGTTTATATCAATCTCTAGTCCCTAGTTTGAGCCTAACTGATAAAAGAATGGAATATGTTTAACATACTATTAGCCCCCATTCTAAATTCTTTGGCAAACTCATTATACCCACCTACTTGAGCCTAAATGGAAGATTTTTATTTTGACCCTAAGGGAGTATAATGATTCTCATTAGATGCACTTGAATTGCTACATTTTGATGAGCTTATTGTTTAAAAAAAAAAATTGTTGAATGAGAAAAGAAAAGATAGATAAAGCCTTGAGAAAAAAATTGAATAAATAAGACCCAAAGTGGCCAAGGCTAGAAAAAAGAAGAGGAGCTCGAAAAAAGTGTGCTAAAAATTTGAATTTTCTATGATTATACTCTCTTCTTTGTATTTCCCTATCTTTTCTTTGAAGCCAAACACCTAGGCCAAACATTACAAGCTTTAAAAGTCCTATTAATCCAAATCTAGAGAATAATTACATTAGTGGAGAAGTGCTTGAAAAGTAGGCTTATGGAGTGTTTAATAGTAAATCTTGACTTTGAGTTTAATAGCATTATTTGATCTTAAAAGTATATATGAAACTCAAGATTGACATGAACACACACGCACGTTCCGATTTTGCGATATATTGCTTGGCTTAGGAGAAAACACTTCTTGTTAATTTTTGGATTGACTTATGGTTGAAGTGTTAGTGGGATTTTTGAGCTTTTACGTTTGAATTGCTAAGTTATTCAAAGTATTGATGATGAACTTTGCATTTTGATCTTCATGTTTGCTCGAGGACGATCAAATCTAAGTTTGGGGGAGTTGATAGGGTTGATTATTACGTGTATTTTTGCTTTGATATGTATATATTTTCGTGTAGATTCCGTGAAGATGTTATGCTTTTTGGTATTTATTTGATTGTTTCAGGAATCTAGGTGGAAAAGAAAGAACTGAGCTAGAATGAAGAAAACGGGTCAAATCAAGGCAAGAAATGAAGAATCTGAATTCTGGCATGACCGATCGATCGGAACTGGAGGGCGGTCGATCGAAGGAGGCAGAAGTTTTGGCCAACAAAGAAAAGCGGAGCTAGATCGATCGGAAACTTGTGTTCGATCGATCGAGCATGGCAGAGATTTGGCAAGAAAAAGTGAAGAAAGCTCGATCGATCGGCAACTTACCCTCGATCGATCGAGCGAGGCAGAGAAATTCATATCCGGAAGCTGAAGGTGCTCGATCGATCGAGACATATCGACCGATCGATCGAGACGCGGAATTTTCAGAAAAATAAAGACTTGATTTGGTTTGATTTTTGGAAACTCTTCCATACACCCCCTCCTCTATAAATTAGGGAAGTAGGGCACGAAATTAAGGGCCATCATTGAGAGCATAATCAGACCCATATCATATTATTGAGCCGCCTATCATCTTCCAAGAACAAGAGAAGGTTGAAGAAATCCTTTGAAGTGTAAGGAAGGAAGCAAGAGAAGAAGTATCGTCAACGCACGGATTCGCTCCTACGTTAACCTATTTCTAAACTCTAGTTAATTTGATTTTCAGATTTTATTTGATGTTTTTGAGGTTGAGAGATTATTAAACATCTTGTTAATTTGATTTGAATTTAATTAAGTTTATTTTATCAAGTCTAGGGAATTTTGTGCTTGAATCATTGATTTGGTTGTGTTTAAGTGGATTAATTCTTATGTGCATGAATTATAACCCTAATGCTATCAAAGCCTAGCTAACTTTGATTGATTTTGTGAATTATAATTGAGATCGAGAGATGAAATTATAATACGCTAGAATAATTCATGTTGTATTTTTAAGATTTAGATCGAGAGATTAAATCACATACGTGATCACTTTGAATTGAAAGATTCATAGTTAACGGTTTTTCATCGAGATTTATTCGGTATTAAATTGGTTTAAGTGAACGAGAGTTACTTGTGTCAATTTATTACTAGTTACAATATAGCTTGAGAAAGTATATTGATTATATTAGGAAATCTGTCACCTTAAGATTTGATTGATTAGTAATTGTTTTTGCAAACAAATCATTGACGATAACACAATTGAACCGACAACTTGATAAATTTCTTGAGCGGAATTCCTTCGCATCTTCAAAGGAGTTGTTTTTATTTTTGAGTTTTTAAGTTTTTAGTTAATTAGATAATTAATCTTTTATTTTGTATGTTAAATATAATTTTGCTAATTTTATTTGGTACTTATACGTTAGTCCATGTGGGTTCGACATCCTTTCTTTTATATCATTATACTAAAACTTGACACCGTGCACTTGCGATATAAATCGCTACACTGAGAATTATTGTTTAAAATAATAGCGATCATGTTCATTCAACTCAACATTGATTAATCAAATGGTCATGGTCTCTAGTGCATTAATATGTCAGAAACTCAAGAGCAAAGTGAAAACACGAAATTTTAAAATTTTCACAAGTCAACTCAAATTGTTTTCATCATTGGCCTCAACTGACTCGTAACACCACTTATGACACTCACGACTCAACAGACTCTAATCAAAGACAAACCAACAAAAAAAAACTAAAACAAAGCAACCAAGACACAACTAACCAGAAAAAAAAAACAGAAATCCAAGTAATTTGAGACAAAGTTCAAAGTACCTCCACCCCCCTAAACTTAGAAATGTGCATTTTCCTCAATGCATACAACATGAAGAAAGATATAGAATGATGCACATACCAAAGCGACGACCGTCATTGGTCATCGTCATCCATATCATCTGGGGGCGGTTGTGGAAATGGTGGTGGCTGGAAAGTAGGGGCTGTGGAAATGCTCTCTGAGGGAACTCCTGGGCGAGGGCTGAGGTAAAATCCACCACAAAGTTCATATATGTATCTTGACGCTGCTGGAACGCCTCTTGGCTCTGCAGGTATGCTTCGTGACTTTAGTCGAACTCTTCCCATTGATGAGCTTGAGCCGCTACACAATGCTCCAAGTCGATGAGTCGGGTAACAATAGTTTGAAGGTCCGGGATAGGATCAGATTCAGTCAGTGGTGGCTCACTGGAGGTGCCTGCCTGGCTAGATGAGTGGGTGTGTCGCCCTCGAATAGCATGTCTCGCTAACAAGATCGGCTTCTGAATTTTTAACCGCTCTTCATTAGGGCCCCATCGCACCACCCCCGCATACTAGCATAAATCAGTAATCAGCATGCGGTGTGGGAATCCCAAAGTCGATTCCCCCCTGCAGGCAAACTCAATGGAGTACTGTAGAATAAGCCCCATGTCGATAGACAGGCCAGTCATAATAGCAAAGAGCAAGGAAGCTATGTCCTTGGTCACATCAGTGGCATGAAGAGCTGGCTTAAGCCGTGCCTTGATAAAGGAGAACCATAACTTCTCAGTTTCTTTTAGTGCCGAGGCTGGAAAATTGACAAACCGATCTTGATTCATTCTCCAACGCACATTAGGGCCACACAACCTCAGAATGACTTCATTGTAGTCGACGGGTCCATTGATAAAGGTAGTGTATTCGTCGTCTTCCACATCATGCATCTCAAAGAGTGTATTGATTGTGTGGCGGTCAAAAGCTACCATGTGTCCTCGAACCAAGACCTTGTAATCCTCATGTCGCACAGAGAGGTTGGCATAAAATTCCAGTGCTACAGGATGCACCGCATCATTCGGCTCCTTAATAAATTCCCCACAACCAAGAGCTATGGCACTTTGAATGATGGGGTGTAGGGGCTCAGTTAAGTCGAACTGCGCTCACTGATCCAGGGCCTATCTAACTCTGACTTATAATTATTCTCAGCATCAACATTCCAAAATTTGTGGGCGTCAAACGATCCCGATGAAGAAGCGGGTTCCTTTTGTTTGGAAGTGCTCCCCTTTTGTTTCTTTTTGGGTGCCATATGCACTTCCAATAAACCAACGTAACAATAACCCAACTTGGCTAATTCCCCCCACAACAATTACTCCAATAACAAAATCCACAAGAATATAATACGCAATTCAACTTCCATAAGAATATAACACCCAATTCAAACTTCAAGTCTATCCAAGCATAAAATATCTCCACTTTATGGCACAAGAGCTCAATAATTGTTGAGAAATTAGACTTACCCAACCTTAGATGAAGCACAATCAAATTTGGTTGGAGAAACAATAGCACCACTTAGCAACCCCCTAAACTTGCTTCCTTGCAAGAATGGACTCCAAAAACCTGCAATTAATCGAAAATATTATAGATTTTAGAGGTGGGATGGCTTAATCAAGGGAAATTGAAGAGAAAAGTTTGAATTTGGGGTTTTGGTGGGGAGGTGGCGTGAGATAGGGTTGAGGGGGAGGAGAGAATATATGAAAGAAATCTACCGTTTCAAACTTAAAAAGCGAATGGCGTATTTACGCCATAAACAGGGGTATTTACGCCTACGCTACGGCTTTTCTTTTTTATGAAATAATTGACAGGCGTATTTACGCCATAAACTGACGTATTTATGCCTCCGCTACAGCTTTTTGCAAAAGCTAAAAAAATTTCAGGCGTATTTATGCCTTGTAAAGGCGTAATTACGCCTTTTTTAAATAAAAATAAAAAATAAAATAAAATAAAGGATACAGAATTTGGATTACCTCCCAAAAAGCGCTTAGTTTATAGTCATCAGCCCGACTATCATTCATTCCTTCACTTAGGCTCGCTCAGATGAACCTGGTCCACGTTTCTTACTTCTTCCCCATAATAATGCTTCAAACGCTGACTATTTGCTTGAAATGTTTGACCGTCATTGCATTTCAGTTTAATTGCTCCATATGGTGTCACTTTCTCAATGGTGAACGGCCCAGACCATCGTGACTTCAACTTTCCTGGAAACAGTCGGAGGCGAGAGTTATAAAGAAGCACTTTCTGACCAGGAATGAACTCTCTTCTCACGATTTGCTTATCATGCCAATTATTCATTCGTTCCTTATAAATTTTAGCATTTTCATAAGCTTCATAGTGAAAATCATCCATTTCAGTGAGCTGTAGCAACCGTCGCTCACCAGCAGCCTTCAAATCAAAGTTCAGCTTCTTTATGGCCCAGAAAGCCTGATGCTCCAACTCTACCGGTAAGTAGCATGCTTTCCCAAAGACCAGACGATATGGGGACATTCCTATGGGAGTTTTGAATGCAGTGCAGTATGCCCATAATGCATCATCCAATTTCAGAGCCCAATCCTTTCGGTTGATGCTGACAGTCTTTTCCAGAATTAGCTTAATTTCCCGGTTAGAAATTTCAGCTTGGCCATTTGTATGTGGATGATAAGCCAATGCAATTTTATGCCACACAGTGTATTTTGTCATCAAAGCACTGAAGATCTTGTTACAGAAGTGGTTATAATCTTTCTCGGAGTGCCAAACCTGGTAAAGATGTTCTTTTGCACAAACTTTACCACAACATGAGCATCATTAGTGGATGTGGTGATTGCTTCAACCCACTTAGAAACATAATCCACTGCTAACAAAATATACGACTGACCACAAGAGGGTGGAAAGGGTCCCATGAAGTCAATACCCCATACATTGAAGATTTCTACTTCCAAGATATTTGTCAATGGAAGCTCATGGCGTCTGGAAATATTACCAATGCGTTGACAACGATCACACGTCTTTACTATAACTGTCTCGATGTAGCTCTGGCCAATAGAAACCCGATTGAAGATCTTTTGATGCGGTCCTCGATGCTCCAAAATGTCCCCCATAAGGTGTGAGTGACATTTTTCTAAGATTTCCTTTGCTTCCTCCTCAGTTACACATCGCCTGACAATTTGATATGCACAGCGTCTGAATACATATTGTTGAGCCTTAAACACATGGTTGTGTTTAATGCTTTAATTTATCTCCGGTTTATTTTTGAGTTTTGATGATCAACAAAACTTGTGTTTGTTATACTAATGTGCCTACTTAGTATGCAGATTAAATGATTAAAAAGTGGATTAAATGAAGAAAATCAAGTGTGCACATTCTGGCATGGATCGCCCCAGGCGATGGTGATCATCGCCCCAGGCGATGCCAGCCAGGCGGGGCATCGCCACGCACATCGACTGGAGCAAAGCCGAGGCTCGCGCGAAGGGGGAGTTCGCCCGAGGCGATGGCCCGAACACCTGAGGCGATGTGTGCATCGTTTGAGGCGATGAAGTTTTTGGACATGCTGAGGCTACGGCATTGATGTGTGCACTGGATTGCCTGAGGTGATCCACCCATCGCCTGAGGCGATGCGTGAATTCTGCTGACCGCTGGGGCGCGGCGATGGTGATCGCCTGAGGCGATGGCTGAGGCGATCGACGAGTGATTTCAGCCTTTTGTGTAGCAATGGCTAGTAGGAGCCTAGGGGGTCTCCTACACTATAAATATTGATGCTTTGGAGCATTTTGAAGATAAGAAACAAGCCTACAAACTTCTACAAAGCTTTGAGCATTCAATTCTTAAATAGTTTTGCAATCTCCATACATTGTTGTTGTATTGGAGTTTGTAAATCATTCTTTTTGTTAAAGTCTTGTTGTCTTCGTGTGAGTACACCGTGAATGTGTTTTTGTTGAGTTTATTATAAAGGTCCTCCAACACCAAAGCAAGTTGGAAATTGTAAAGTCATCAACAAGTGAAGTTGGTGCATGTGTTGTGGCTATCCTTGGAGCCCTTAAGGCCAAGAAGACCCGTGAAGAGTGTTGGTAGCTCGTGAAGAGCTTTGTTTACTCGTGAAGAGTGTTCTTAGCTCGTGAAGAGCTTTGTGTACTCGTGAAGAGTATTGTGCTCGGGAAGAGCTTTGTAAACTCGGGAAGAGTTGGGTTGTGGCTAACTTGGAGCCCTCAAGGCCAAGATCATTTATTCTAGTGGAACCTCGGTTGGAGGTTATCTAACCGGGAAGAGGAGACGTAGGCGATTCATCGCCGAACTTCTATATCAAATCTTTGTGTCTTTTATTGCTTTATTACATTACGCATTTATTTATTTGTTTACTTCTTCTTTTCTTTTATTTATCGATTGACGTAAGCCTTCCACAAGCGCAAACTCTTTTATTTTACAAACTCATTTTAAAACGCTAAAGTAGCCAAGGAATCTCATTCACCCCCCCTCTTCGATTCCAACAAGTGGTATCAGAGCCATTTGATTTTTGTTTTCAAATCAAAATTTTTATATGGCTAATCTAACAAATGAGTTTGCTCAAGGTCAATCGACAAATAGACCTCCGCTTTTCACGGGTGATAACTATGGATATTGGAAGAATAGAATTTCTCTATACATCCAATCCGTGGATTATGATCTATGGAAAATTATTGTAAAAGGTCCACACATTCCTTTAAAGGAAGTTGCGGGAATAAGTGTTCCCAAAGAAATGGACGATTTCACAAGAGCGGACATGATTTTAATTTCACAAAATGCTAAAGCTATTAATATTTTGCATTGTGCTTTAGATATGAAGGAGTACAACCGGATCTCGATGTGCTCAACCGCAAAGGAGATATGGGACAAATTACAAATTTGTCATGAAGGCACTAATCAAGTGAAGGAGACCACGATTGATTTATTACAACTCAAATATGAGACATTTGAGATGGAGTCCGCAGAAGAGGTTGATTCAATGTTTAGAAGGCTAACCCAAATAATAAACGAGCTTGCTCAACTTGGAGAGAAGTGTCCTCCAAAGCAAATATGCAGGAGAGCACTAAGACCCTTGCCAAAGGAATGGGATGCGAAGAGAACCGCTATCATTGAGTCCAACAAAAGAGAAAGTGCATCTTACGACCTTGATGAGCTTCATGGTACATTGGTGACCCATGAACTTGAAGTATCTACAAGGAAAGGAATAAAGGAGGATGATAGATCTATGAGAAAGGGGATTGCCTTGGTTGGAAGAAAAGATCAATCCGAGGATGAAGATGACGATGAGGATGAAGAGATGATCTTGTTCACTAGGAAGTTCAAGAAGTTCTTCAACAAACATAACAAGCCAAAGGCCTCCGGTGCTACAAAACATGAATCAAAACACGAGGTAACTTGTTATAATTGTCAAGAAAAAGGCCATTATGCTAACAAATGTCCTAGGAAGAAGAATGAGGATAAAGGCAAGAAGAAGGCCCTAATAGCTACATGGAGTGATAGTGACTCCGATGAAGAAGAAACCAACTTTTGTCTTATGGCCAAAGACGACATAAATGATGAAGGAGATGAAAGCGATGATGAGGTACCTTCGTTTGATGAATTACTAGATTCTTATCATGAGCTTATAGATGTTCTTGGCAAAACCAAGATAACAAATTACTCAAACTTGAGGTTGCTAAGAAAGATGAAGAAAATAATTCATTGAAAAAAGAATTAGATTCTTTAAAAATATATTTTTGCAAATTTAGTGAAAGTAGTCTAAAGATGAATGAATTGATTGGCTTGCAACGTTGTAGCTTTGATAAAGCCGGGTTAGGCTTCTCAAGCAAATCAAAAACATTTTCAAGCTTGTTGGCTAAAGCAAAGCATGATTCTCCTACTTGTAACTATTGTTGTAAAAGTGGTCACACTAAAAACAAGTGTAGGTTTGCTAGAATCCAATACCAACCTAACAAAAGGTGGAAATGGATTCCAAAGGTGCCAAAGGAAGCTAACCCTCAAGGACCCAAAAATCAAATGGGTACTAAAGATCCTCCTATTGTAAACTTGTTTTGTAGGGACAACAATGGGATGGAGGATGAAGGCACAAGCAACTCAAATGAGGAGTTTATATTATTCACCACTATAGAAGAGGCGAAAGGCATAGGACCAATGACAAGAACGCACTCTTGTCATCGAGGGTAAAATTTATTTTATGCATTTTAAAAGAGCAATTCAAAGTTTAATTGGCACAAATTAATTGTGACCAATAAATATGAAGCTCAATATTCATTGGTAGTAAAATGGATAACCCCTTAGCATATGCACATATAAATTGTTCTATTGCATGATGTATGCTTATCCTTTTATAGTAAGTGCATTGAATTCAAATTTGAATATGCTATGTGATATTATGTGATTAAGCATGCTATAAGTGTTTAGATGCTATATCTTTGATATAATACTTTCATGATCTTAATAAAATTATCAAATGTTGGTTTGAGAATTCTATTGTGTATTGGGCATGAGTGCATGAACTCTTGGTAGAACATATGCACACATTACAACATTTAGAATTTATTGTTAGTTGCCTTAAACGCATGTTTAAATTCCTCTAAATGATTTAAACTTAGGCTTGTTATGCTTATTACATGCTTGATGAGGAACATGTGTAAAATGTTAAAATATGGCTATGTGGCAACATATAATTGAACTATGTTTATTTAAATTTTGTGCTTTTTGATTATCACAAAAAGGGGGAGAATTTTGTGATAAACTTGAAGCTTAACTTGAAACTTAACTCATGCATAGTTTAAGGGGGAGAGCTTGTGTATGCATGGTTTGAGGGGGAGAGTTATTTGTTGTATGATTTACTTGGTAATCTTGTATGTGATATGCAATTGTTAAGGGGGAGTCATGTTTACTCACATTTCATGCATATTACATATTCAAGTTTATCAAGTTTTGTGATCATAAAAAAGGAGGAGATTGTTGAGCCTTAAACGCATGGTTGTGTTTAATGCTTTAATTTATCTCCGGTTTATTTTTGAGTTTTGATGATCAACAAAACTTGTGTTTGTTATACTAATGTGTCTACTTAGTATGCAGATTAAATGATTGAAAAATGGATTAAATGAAGAAAATCAAGTGTGCACATTCTGGCATGGATCACCCCAGGCGATGGTGATCATCGCCCCAGGCGATGGCAGCCAGGCGGGGCATCGCCACGCACATCGACTGGAGCGACGCCGAGGCTCGCGCGCAGGGAGAGTTCGCCCGAGGCGATGGCCTGATCGCCTGAGGCCATGGCCCGAACGCCTGAGGCGATGAAGTTTTTGTACATGCTGAGGCTACGGCATTGATGTGTGCACTGGATTGCCTGAGGCGATCGACCCATCGCCTGAGGCAATGCGTGATTTCTGCTGACCGTTGGGGCGCGGCGATGGTGATTGCCTGAGGCGATGGCTGAGGCGATCGACGAGTGATTTCAGCCTTTTGTGTAGCAATGGCTAGTAGGAGCCTAGGGGGTCTCCTACACTATAAATATTGATGCTTTGGAGCATTTTGAAGATAAGAAACAAGCCTACAAACTTCTACAAAGCTTTGATCATTCAATTCTTAAATAGTTTTGCAATTTCCATACATTGTTGTTGTATTGGAGTTTGTAGTTCATTCTTTTTGTTAGAGTCTTGTTGTCTTCGTGTGAGTACACCGTGAAGGTGTTTTTGTTGAGTTTATTATAAAGTCCTCCAACACCAAAGCAAGTTGGAAATTGTAAAGTCATCAACAAGTGAAGTTGGTGCATGTGTTGTGGCTATCCTTGGAGCCCTTAAGGCCAAGAAGACTCGTGAAGAGTGTTGGTAGCTCGTGAAGAGCTTTGTTTACTCGTGAAGAGTGTTGATAGCTCGTGAAGAGCTTTGTGTACTCGTGAAGAGTATTGTGCTAGGGAAGAGCTTTGTAAACTCGGGAAGAGTTGGGTTGTGGCTAACTTGGAGCCCTCAAGGCCAAGATCATTTATTCTAGTGGAACCTCGGTTGGAGGTTACCTAACCGGGAAGAGGAGACGTAGGCGATTCATCGCCGAACTTCTATAACAAATCTTTGTGTCTTTTATTGCTTTATTACATTATCATTTATTTATTTGTTTACTTCTTCTTTTCTTTTATTTATCGATGACGTAAGCCTTCCGCAAGCGCAAACTCTTTTATTTTACAAACTCATTTTAAAACGCTAAAGTAGCTAAGGAATCTCATTCATCCACCCCCCTCCTCTTCGATTCCAACACATATGGTTAATCCCAGTAATAGTTCTTGACGTCATGAAAGAACATTTTCCTTTGCTGACAATTGAGGTCTGGATGCAGTATACCACATGACAAATAGTTAGCAAAATCAGCAAACCACGAGATTTTAGTACCTACCTCAAAGAGATGTTCATCAGGAAAATTCTCTTGTATGACTCCATGATCTACTTGATCCTCCAACACCAGACGAGATAGGTGATCTGCTACTTGGTTCTCATTGCCCTTTTTATCCAAGATCTCGAAATCAAACTCTTGTAGCAATAAAATCCATTGAATCAATCGGGGTTTCGCATCCTTCTTTGCAAAAAGATAACGAATAGCTGCGTGATCTGTGTAAACTATGACCTTTGTCCCGATCAGATATGCTCTAAACTTGTCGAATGTAAACACCCCAGCTAACATCTCTTTCTCGGTGGAGGTGTAATTCTGTTGGGCTCCATCAAGAGTTCTGCTTGCATAGTAAATTGCCCTAAAAATCTTGTCTTTCTTTTGCCCCAATACTGCTCCAACAGCATAGTCGATGGCATCACACATTAAAACAAATGGCTCCTTCAAGTCCGTCACTATGATAATCGGTGCTGATATAAGTGCTTTCTTTAACCTATCAAATGCCTGCAAACACCAATCATCAAAGACAAAAGGTGAGTCTTTTTCTAAAAAATTACATAATGGCTTAGCTATTTTAGAAAAATCTTTAATAAAACGATGATAAAACCCGGCATGTCCACGGAAACTCCTAATAGCCTTCTCATTGTTCGGAGGTGAAAGCTTTTCAATTGCAACCACTTTTGCTCGATGATAGTGTTGAATATTACACGTTTTTATGCCATGATATGTATATGCTTTCGTGTTGATTCTTGGATTATTTTACGGTTTATGGTATATATTTCTCTATTTCAGGAATCAATGTTGAAATGCAGGGAAAGGTGAAGAAATCAAGCTAAAATGATGAAAGAATGAATAAAGTTGAAGAAAAGAGGAAGCAACCGGAATCCAAGACACATGTTGCTCCTTTCTCCTCAAATTACTATATGTTCGAGCCAAGTTTTGGAATGTGGTCCATATAAAAGTTGTAGAACTTTCTCTTATCTTCGCGTGGACAGCTGATTCATCAAATTTGGAGTTTGTATGAGAAAGTTACGACCAAAATATGAAACTCGCCAGAAGCTGAAAAAGGCGCAGAAAACATTCTGGTCTTGCCGATCGATCGAGCAAGCATTACCGATTGATCGAGCAAGGCTGAAAAAGCCATGAAATTCTTACTGTGAAGCTCTATCGATCGGTCGCTTTGTCCCGATCGATCGGCCAGAGGAGTTTTCAGAAAAATAACTTCCTTGTAGAGTTTGTGTGCAAAAGGGAAGTTCATAATTCTTTCCCCTATATTATACACGAAAATTACAACCCAAAATCATACTTTTAACCTAGGAATATCCTCCACACCTCCATACTCATATCACCTTCATCCATCTTCACCTATTCAACCTAGGAATTGGAACAACCCAACAAGGCGATTAAAGAGACGATCGAGAAGGAAGCAAGAGAAGGAGCGAGGATCTACAACCGGAGTCGACGCTGGGAGTTTATTCTTACTTTTAAACTTTAGTTTTGTTTTGTTTTGATTTTATCATGCTTGGATTGTTGCAAGACATGTTTGAGTATTGGTATTTATTTATGAGTATGAACTAAGTTTATTTATCGAGGCTAGGCGAATCCTTTGTTATGAACCTTCGATTTGATGATTTAATGATTGAATTCTTATAGTTCTTTGCGTATGTTTTATGTTCTTCATGCTTTTAGAGGATTGATCACCTTTGAATGATGTTAGTATCGTAATTGAGATCGAGAGATGATTTTATGATACTGAATTAATAACTCATACCATGGATTTCAGACCGAGATCGAGAGATGACGTCAAATACATGCGTGATAGCCATAGATATCTAGTAATTGAAAGCTAGGAGTTTTCATGGATCTTATGCAACATTTAATTGTTAAATAAGTGAACGAGAGTTGCTTACTGCAATTCGGTGTTAGGTTTAATATAGCTCGAGAGAGTGTATTAGATAAATTGGGAAAACTCGTCACCTTAGAAATATTTGAATATTCAATCGAGAATTGTAGGGAATTGCATTGGTGAGCCAAAGTCTCGATAATCTTTTCTAGTGGATTTTTCTCGTTTACTTTTATTGACTTGGTTGGATTAGTAGTTTATATTAATTACTGAGTTGTTAATTATAAATTAATTATCGTATGCTTGTTAGTCCCTGTGGGTTCGACAATCCGTATCTTCCTATCTATACTAAAACTTGACACCGTGCACTTGCGATCTAAAATCGCTAGATTGGAATTAATTGTTTAAAATAAGAGCGATCACTCGATCCACTTCAAGTCCTTGATATGAGACCTTATGGCCAAGGACAATACCCTCTTGCACCATAAAGTGACATTTCTCCCAATTTAACACAAGGTTCTTTTCTTGGCAGCGCTGTAACACGAGAGATAGGTTATGCAAACAATGGTCAAAAGAGGAACTAAATACCGAAAATTCGTCCATGAAGACTTCTAGGATCTCCTCCACCATATCTGAAAATATAGCCATCATGCACTGTTGAAAGGTAGCAGGTCCGTTGCATAAACCAAAAGGCATTCTTCTAAATGTAAAAGTTCCATATGGACAAGTAAATGTTGTCTTCTCTTGATCCTCGGGGTCTATGGCAATTTGATTGTACCCTGAGTAGCCATCTAAGAAATAGTAATAACAATAACCGGCTAACCTGTCGCGCATCTGATCAATAAATGGAAGAGGGAAATGGTCCTTCCTTGTGGCCTTGTTGAGTTTCCTATAGTCAATGCAAACTCGCCACCCCGTCACAGTTTGGGTTGAGATCAACTCATTATTTTCATTCTTACAACTGTCATTCCTCCTTTATTTGGCACAACCTGTACTGGGGAGACCCATGCACTATCTGAAATAGCATAAATAATCCCAGCATTTAACAATTTAAGCACTTCTTCTTTTACTACCTCTTTCATTGCTGGATTCAACCGCCTTTGATGATCAATGGAGGGAATGAATGACTCATCCATAAGTATTTTATGCATGCATAAAGACGGGCTAATCCTCTTTATATCAGAAATTGACCAACCCAAAGCAGATTTAAATGTCCTCAAGACACGTAATAATTTATCTTTCTCTACAGAACAAAGAGATGAAGATATAATTACCAGGTATGTCAAATTCTCACCCAAGAAGGCATAAGTAAGGTGGGCAAGTAGTTCTTTCAATTCCGAGCTCGTCTTCGTAACTTCTTTGACTGATGTATCTTGTACATCTTCCTCTGTTCCAGCAGTGTTGTTCTCCTTATGCAAGCTTTTAAGTGCTTCAACTTGTTCAGAAAGATCAGATTCAATTGCATCTACTTGCATAATGGAGTTCACCATGCAGTTCTCCAACGGATCTTCAGGTATTGTTCCTACTTCAAAATTATGCACACATGAGTCAATAACATCCAAAAACTTGCAAGTGCTTACCTTGTTAGGTCCCTTGAGAGCCTTGTAAATATTAAACATGACTTCTTCACCTCCAACTCTCAAGGATAGTTCTCCTCTTTGAACATCGATAAGTGCCCTGCCTGTTGCTAAGAATGGTCTCCCCAAATATAATGGAACATCTCCATCTTCTTCCATGTCCAGAACCACAAAATCTGCAGGGAAAATAAATTTGTCCACCTTAACGAGTACATCTTCAATTATCCCTCGAGGATATGTAACAGACATATCCGCCAATTGCAAGGTGATGGTAGTAAGCTGTACTTCTCCAAGCCCTAAGCTCCTGAAAACAAATAAAGGCATTAAATTAATGCTTGCACTTAAATCACATAATGCCTTATTAAATGTAGAACTACCAATAATACAAGGAATAGTAAAACTCTCTAGTTTTTTTAATTTTTGTGGTAGCTTCTTCTGGAGAATAGCACTACATTCTTCTGTGAGATTCACGGTCTCAAATTCCTCGAGATTTCTCTTCCGTGCCATTATGTCCTTCATGAACTTCGCATAACCGCATCAGCAAATGGAATGTTAATGTGGATTTTCTTGAAAATCACCAAGAACTTTGCAAACTGGTCATCTATGGCCTTTTTCCGGAAGCGTTGAGGATATGGAAGTGTAGGCTTGAACATAGGAAGCTTTTCAGGTAGCGTGGCTTGCTTCTCCTTTTCAACTTCCTTAGGGATTTCAACCTGAATTTGAGTCTCATCAACTGATGGCTCATCAACATGTGCTGGTTCTACATCCCCAAGTTCCTGCCATTTCTCAATGTCACGGCCTTACACTACTCTTTTGGGTTCACTTCAGTGTTGCTAGGAAATGTTCCTCTTTGTTGGTTGTTCATGGCATTAGCAAGCTGCCCAATTTGAACCTCAAGAGACTTCATCGTAGCACCCATGTTATTCATGTGACCCTCGGACATATCAAGCCTTGACTCATTCTTCTCAAGCCTCAATGCTGAGCTTTGAACAAAATTACCCATCATATCTTCAAATGATGGTTTACCTTCATTCTTTTGTGGAGCATATCTAGGTGGTGGAGTCAGGGCATTATTGTTGTTGGCATATGAGAGTTTATCATTATTGCGAAACCCTTGTTGGTACTGATTGCCTCGGTAGTTGTTATTGTTGTTGGGATACCGATTATTTATGAACTGAGCTTGCTCATGGTCTGCTTCCCTTGACAACTCAATTCCAGCTGCAGCTGCAGCTGATTCAATAGTGGGTTGTGCTCCTTGCTTGGTCAGAGCTGCTACCTGCGTGGTTAGTGCATATAATTGTGTAGAAAGTGTACTAAAGTGATCAACCTCATACATACCTATGGGTTTCCTTACCATTGCTCTCTCACTGGGCAACTGGAAACTGTTGGCTGACATCTCCTCAAGTAATTCAAAAGTAGCATTTGCAGTCTTAGAAAATAGTGTTCCTCCTGCTGCAGCATCCACAATGATCCTAGTTGGCCCATTCAACACATTGTAAAATAACTGGATTTGCACCAGGTCTCATAGTTGTGTTGTCGGCACCTCCTCAATAAATCCTTAAATAGCTCCCATGACTCATATAGTTGTTCAGAATCAATTTGTCGGAACGTACTGATTTCAGTTCTCAGTTGAGCTGACTTAGCTGATGGAAAGAACTTTGAGAGAAATTTCGATGACATGTCCGCCCATGTGCATTTACCACCATCTGGAAGAGATTGTAGCCAACTCCTTGCATGGTCCCTAAGAGAGAAAGGGAACAAGCGCAGTCTCACAGTGTCTTCTGGAAAACCATTCATTTTTACAGTATCAGCTATCTCCAAAAATATCATCAGATGTAAGTTGGGGTCTTTAATAGCGGAACCACCAAGCCGATTCTGCTGCACCATACTTATCTATGCAGGCTTCAGTTCAAAGTTGTTGGCATTGATAGTCTGGCGAGCGATCCCAGAGTAATTGTTGTTGACCGATGGTTTGAACTAGTCTCTGATAGCCATTTGAGGTTCAACATTTCTTGGTGGGGGTGGTTCGTTGTTGTCTCTATTTGCAGCCATTTCTATTAATTCTTCCCTTCTCGTTTTTCTCAAACTTCTTGCAGTTCTTTCGATCTCAGGATCAAACAACAACGATTCAGGAGTCGTATACTTTCGCATGCAATGCAAAATCTCAGAAAAGACAACAATCAATTCAAAGTAAAAGAAATAAAAGCTCTAAATGAAAACCAAAATTAATTGGTACAATATCAGATTGTACTAGATAAATCAATCCCCGGCAACGGCGCCAAAAACTTGTTGATGAAAATTTCTTACCACAAGCGCACGGTGGTCAAGTTTTAGTATAAAAGATGTCGAACCCACAAAGATTGAATATGAAGTTAAATCAAAGTACTGAATTAAAATAATCCTTGCTTTATCTAGAGAATCAAATGGTTGAGTGTTTTATGCAAATAATAAAAATCAATTAACTAACAATGATCAAATCTTGAGTTGGGAAGAAATCAATTAGAGAAAAATCTTGGAGTTCGATTTCACTTGTTCATCCACTACACTTATCATTCCTTGATTTCAATATGATGGATTTTCCTAGTTTACTAGCCGAGAATTCTTATTTATTTTCTACTCCCTCTCTCGAATGTTAAGCAGAAGTAATCATCTAACATTAATCTTGATATCTCTATCTAAGATCAAATATCAAACAATTGTAATTGCATAGTAATTCCTTTAACGACTTCTATGGAGTTATATGCCTCTCGAACGTTATAACTTCCACGATATGAATCCCATATTTCCTATTCACAACCCCCTCTCTCGAGTGATAGATCACAAATATAACATCATTCAATCCATGGCCAGTAGATCAAAAACATTAATAATAGGGAAACACAAATAAACCATATGGAAATCCAAATACTTCAGTCAATTCATAATAAGCGTAGCTTCAAAATAAGCTACATCGTTCTCTAGAAAAATAGAATTAGCTCATGCTAGAATGAATTAAACACATAGACATGTTTAATAATCCATAAAAACTAATAAAAGTTTAGAAATACAAAACGATTTAGAAGATATTCTTCGTTCTCCGATGAACGCCTCGTCTCGTGATGGAATCTCTCCTTTTTGCTCCAAGCCGTCATCGTCTCTTTTTTCCTTCTCCAACCCTAGCCTCTTTTCCCTAAGTCTGAATGTGTATATCTCCAAATGTCCCTCTTCGTTCCTCGTTTTTTCCTTTTAATTCCCATGCATCAGATAAGGAAAGTGGCAGAAATTTTGAAAACTCTGTTAGCGTATTTACGCCACTAAACTGGCTTAGCTACGCCCTGTGATGTGTTAAAAAACTTGGCTTCCCGCGTGACTGGCGTAATTACGCCATGGTATTGGTGTAACTACGCCTCAACTGGCGCCTCAAAGTGGCGTAACTACACCTAACTAAAATCTCAAATGCCGTAGCCTCGGCGTAGCTACACCTAAAACTGGCGTAGTTATGCCTAATGTAACTTTTCAAAATGGAAATGCCGTAGCCTTGGCGTCTTTACGCCTGATAATGGCATAGCTACTGTAGGGTCTTCCTACCGTAACATCATATTGATAACATATTAGGGACTAAACATGCATTAATAGCGTCTTAAGGTTCAGGTTGTAATTTGAGCTATTAAGATTACAGGCCAAAAATGAAATTTCAAAACTTAATTAATTACATTCTCAAATGAATGTTAAGGCGAAAGAATTATACTACTCCTAGAGTAGAAACTATCCAAAAATCCTGTATCCTAACTTCTCTCATGCTCCTCATAGCTCACCGCCTCAACCCGGCCCTTAGTCCTTTAGTCCAAAAGTGTACCTACAGGGACAACGCATCGTGAGCATGCAAATATTTACTTAACATCATATTAAAAAGGCATAATAGTAAATGCATAACATCTTAGTTAAGTAAAATTTATTGGTCGTTCTTTAACTTCTTTTGTTGTCCCTGATTCTCATTCATGTATAAGGGCATCTTACCCCATTGTATGGCATCTTACCATAACCTAAATATCGTGTGGCATCTTACCACATGGGCATCTTACCATAACCTAAATATCGTGTGGCATCTTACCACATGGGCATCTTACCCAATCGTATGGCGTCTTACCATATCATAAACATCGTGTGGCATCTTACCACATGGGCATCTTACCCAATCATATACATCGGGTGGCATCTTACCACATGGGCATCTTACTCAATCATATGGCATCTTACCATATCATATACATCGTATCATTAAATAAACATCGTATAAACATTATCATAACCTTACTTATCACAATCCTCATCATAAACATCATCATCATAAACTTACTTATCATAACCATCATCGTAAACATCATCATCATAAACTTACTTATCATAACCATCATCGTAAATATCATCATCATAAACTTACTTATCATAATCATCATCATAAACATCATCATCATAAACTTACTTATCATAATTATCATCATAAACATCATATGTAGGAATATGGTTTACCGCCCGATGCCCGTACGTTTATTACGTACCTTAATTTCCAAAAGTGGAGAAGTGGAGAACTCTATCTCCTTGATGTGGTCGGTACCTGGGATGGTTCTACACAACCATACAAATCAATATTAGATGCTAAATAATAGCCAAATACCAAAAATTCATCAAAATTCATCATTTTCCACTCTTTAAGCAGCGGCGATCGATCGCTACACGAGGCGATCGATCGCCTCACTTTTTTCCTTGCGGTGATCGATCGCTTCATTTGAGGCGATCGATCGCCTGCTACGCGAAATGGCTACTGGCCTTCGGCGATCGATCGCCTCATTTCAGGCGATCGATCGCCACCTGCTGGTGCGCGATTTCTCACCATTTTCGTGCATTTACAAAGCTTCACCCCACACCATTCAAACCAAAACTTTCCTACCACCTCAACATCATCAAAACTCACTAAAACCCACATAAAACACCTAAAAAATCATACCCCAACCATAAATAACACATACCCAAAACAAACCCACATAAATCATCAAAAACTAACCCATTTCAACACCAAACATCATAAAAACTTTAGGAAGGGTTCCATACCTCTTGAAGACTCCAAATCTTAACCAAGATCTCAAAAACAAAGATTTTGTGGAGCTTCCTCCTTCCTCCTTTGAAGAATTTCGAAAATGGTAAATGGGAAGGGTTTTGGGAATGAATTGGGGATTTTAGAGGGGAAAGGGTAAAGTGAATAAAGGTAGTGGGGTAAAGGGTATAGTGGGGGTATATGGGTTAATAAAAATTGTACCCCATCAATTAACATGATGTATAAAACACCCCAGCATGGTATTTTAAAAGCATTTACAAAAATGCATTAAACTTCCACTAAAATCATACTTTCCTCATAATTGACAATCAATATAATTAAATCATGCTAACACGTCATTACCCATCACATAAATCAATTACCAACATAATTCATCATATAACCATCATTAAAGCCAAAATTGCATATAATCAATTTCGGGGCATCACATTACTCCCCTACTTATAAGATTTCGACCTCGAAATCGCATGCACTTACCCCAAAAGAAACTAAACATAAATCATACCAGAAAATAGTTCCGGGTAATGCTGTATCATATGCCGTTCTGTCTCCCACGTAGCCTCCTCGACACCCCGACGATCCCACTGAACTTTGACCATTGGTATAATCTTGCTTCTTAATATGCGATCCTCATGATCCAGAATTTTGACCGGTCGTTCAACGTAGGATACATCTGAGTCCAACTGCACTTCAGTATGCTGTAATACATGAGACGGATCTGGCTCATACTTCCGCAACATAGAGACGTGAAAGACATCATGAATACCAGATAGAGACGGCGGTAGAGCCAAACGGTAGGCCAAAGTACCGATACGCTGCAATACTTCATATGGACCAACATACCTCGGGGATAACTTCCCTCGCATACCAAAATGAACTACACCTCTGAAGGGTGAGATTTTCAAGAAGACCCTGTCTCCTACTTGGAATTCTAGCGGTCGGGGTCGCTTATTGGCATAGGCTGCTTGCCTATCCTGGGCCGCTTTCATCTTTTGGCGTATCAACTTAATCTTTTCTTCCATTTCCTTAATCATATCCGGTCCTACGACCGCTTTACTAGTCAAGTCCTCCCAATACAGCGGTGAACTACATCGTCGTCCGTAAAGAGCTTCAAAAGGGGCCATTTGAATGCTCGCATGATAGCTGTTATTATAGGAGAACTCGACCAATGGCACTGCATCCTGCCATGGAGTATCAAACTCCAAAATACATGCCCTCAGTATATCTTCGAGCGTCTGAATGGTACGCTCTGTTTGGCCATCAGTCTGAGGGTGATACGCTGTACTCAGTCTCACCTCTGTGCCAAAGGTGTCTGGAGACCCTCCCAGAAATGCGAAGTAAACCTTGGATCTCTGTCAGACACAATCGAGACTGGAATCCCGTGCAACCTCACTACATCCCGTACATATAATTGGGCCATCTTTAGGTATGCGAAAGTCATACTGTAGGGGGATGAAGTGAGCTACCTTCGTTAGCCTATCCACGATCACCCAGATCGCATCAAATCCAGAGGCCGTCCTTGGCAAGTGGGTCACGAAGTCCATAGATATGTGTTCCCACTTCCATTGGGGTACCTCTAAGCTCTTCAGCTCTCCACCGGGCCTCTGTCTTTCTGCCTTTACCTGTTGGCAGATCAAACATCTTTTAACAAAGGTGATCACATCACGCTTCATGCGTCTCCACCAGAATTGACCGCATAGGTCCTTGTACATCTTCCTTCCCCCTGGGTGGATACTGAACCGACTACTATGAGCTCGCTCCAATATTCCTCTACGCAACTCTGGTGTATCTGGGACTACCCATCGGTTGCCCAGTCTCAAGGAATCATCTTCTGCCACTCTGAACTTTGATGGCTGTCCTTGAAGTACTATCGATGACCATCTCTGAACCTCATCATTAGACCTCTGGGCTTTCCTGATAACATCAAATATGTCAGGCTCAGCCAACAAGGTCGACACTCGCACTGGCGACGTGTCCACATCAAAATCATAGCTCAATTGGCAATAAGAAGTCATCATAGCTGATAGACTCATGACATCCTCGGCAGTACTCTTCACTTTCCGACTTAAGGCGTCTGCTATCAAATTCGCTTTACCAGGATGGTACTCAATCTCACAGTCATAATCCTTGAGTAAATCCATCCATCTTCTTTGCCTCATATTCAGTTCCGCTTGGGTGAATAAGAACTTCAAACTCTTATGGTCCGTATAGATGGTAAACGAAGTACCATAGAGATAATGCCGCCAAATCTTCAAGGCAAAAATGATGGCCGCCAGTTCCAGATCATGAACTGGGTATCTGGTCTCATGAGGCTTCAACTGCCTCGAAGCATAAGCCACCACGTGCTTCTCCTGCATCAATACACAGCCCAAACCCTGCAATGATGCGTCTGTGTACAAGGCAAACCTCTTATTCTCAGAAGGAATCACCAATACTGGCGCTGTCGTCAAACGACGCTTCAATTCTTGGAAGCTTTCCTCACAAGCTTCGGACCAAAAGAATGGGACTCCTTTCTAAGTCAGCTGTGTCAGCGGCTTAGCGATCTTAGAAAATCCCTCGACAAAACGTCGGTAATAACCTGCTAAGCCAAGGAAGCTCCGTATCTCGGGTACAGAAGTGGGGGCAGCCCACTCCATCACAACTTCAACCTTCCTGGGGTCTACAGATATCCCGCTACTAGATATAACATGACCCAAGAACACTACACTGCTCAACCAGAACTCGCACTTGCTGAGCTTTGCATACAACTGATGATCCCTAAGGATCTGAAGTACTGTCCTCAAGTGTTTTACATGATCTTCTTCGGTCCGGGAGTAAATGAGTATATCGTCAATGAAAACAATGATGAACTGATCCAAATACGGTTGGAACACCTTGTTCATCAGGCTCATAAAAACAGCTGGGGCATTCGTCACTCCAAAAGGCATGACTAGGAATTCATAGTGCCCATATCTAGTCCTGAAGGCTGTCTTCTGAACATCATCTTCTCTTACTCGAATCTGATGGTACCCCGACCTCAGATCGATGTTACTGTAGAGCCTCGTACCTTGTAACTGATCAAACAAATCGTCGATCCTCGGAAGTGGATACTTATTCTTCACTGTGGCTTTGTTCAGTTGTCTGTAATCGATGCACAGCTGCATCGAACCATCTTTCTTCTTAACAAATAAAACTGGTGAAGCCCAGGGCGATACGCTAGGGCGTATATAGCCCTTATCAAGGAGCTCTTGCAACTGAATCTTTAACTCCCTTAGTTCCGCTGGTGCCATCCTATATGGGGCACGAGAAATGGCAGACGTCCCCGGTAGTAACTCAATCCCAAACTCGACCTCTCTCATCGGTGGGAATCCGGGAATCTCTTTCGGAAAGACATCAGGAAATTCCGCCACTACAGGCACATCCTCAACCTTTAATTCTTCTTTCTTTTCAGAAACATCAACAGCATAGATGAGATATCCAGTATGGCCTCGTTCTAATAACTGTGTCATCTTGACCGCAGATATCAACGGAATCTTAGAACGAGAACCATCCCCAAAGAACGTCCACTGGACTCCCACATCAGACCTGAATCGGACAGTCCTCTGCCTGCAGTTCACAACTGCCTGATACCTGTTCAGAATATCAATGCCTACACTGCAGTCAAAGTCTGACATCCCCAGAACAATCAAATCTGACCTTAGCTCGTTATCCACAAAATAAATGAGGCCATCATAGACAATCTGATCAGTAATCATACTTCTTCCAGCGGGGGTCGAGACTATAAGAGGCGTGGGCGACGGAGAAGTTCATATATGGTGCCTTTCCACAAAACTTGTCGACACGAAAGAGTGTGATGCACCTGTGTCGATCAATATAAAAGCAGGGTGCGTAAATAAAAGACACGTACCCGCTATAACCTCCTCCGGAGCCGCTGTAGCCTGCTCCCTCGTCAAAGCATAAACCTGCCCCTGAGGTGGCCCCATGGGCTGACCTCCAAACTGCCTCGGTGCAAAAGGTGGCCTGTGCTGAGCTGCTCTGTCCGCAGGCCTCCCCGCAGAGTTCTGTTGTCTTCCCCTGTTGGGACACTGTCGAGCAAAGTGGTCTTTGTCGCCACAAACATAACATCCTACACAGTCTTTCGCCAAATCTGGTTGCCCCAAAGAGTGCACTGGACCTTCCCGAATCGGTCTCCCTGAGACTGCCCTCTTCCAGATGGGGCATCATTCCTACAACTTCCTTTCCAACGATTGTCGGGCCTCTTACCACTAAACCTTGACGCCGATGTGTTTCCTCTTGGCTTGAACTGATCACCCCTCGGCCTCAAATTATCAGGAGTGGATTTCTGAGGGGGTGCGGGAGGTGGTACGGTATTAGGGTATGCACCAACTCCTAGTTCGGCTAGCTCAGCCCGTGAAAGTGCATCGTCAAAGCAAGTAGGGCCATAAGTGATCACCCTATCATACAGTTCCGGCCTCAAGCCCTTCATGAAATTCATCATCTTTGCTTGCGTACTTGTGGCGATATGAGGCACATATCTGAGCAAAGAACAGTATTGGAGAGCATAATCTGACACCGGCATGTTACCTTGCTTGAGGTTAGTGAATTCATCTTCCTTGGCCTGTCGTGCAGCAGCTGAGAAATAGCGGGTCAGAAACCGAGTTCTGAACAGCCTCCAATTAACTTCATGACCTTGAGCCTCTTGCTCTACTACTGTGGTCTTCCACCACATCAGTGCCTTCTTGGCCAACTGGAACTCTGCTAGTCTTATCCACGCCGTCTTAGCACAAGGAGCTGCCACGAAGATTTGCTCTATTCTCTCTAACCACTCTTCAGCTTGTTCCCCTGTTTCAGTTCCTTCAAATGTCGGGGGTCGGTATGCAAGAAATTGAGTCAAGCTCAGTTCCCCAGGCAGCAACTGCTGTTCCGACGGTTCTTCGCCAAAAGCTGGCGGGGGTAGGGATTCGTATGTCCAGCACTTGCATTCACACTAACTGCATCTCCCACTTCAACATTCACTGCCATGCTGCAACACAAGGGTTAACAACAATACCAAAGGCAGTTTATATAACACATCGTCAGATAATCAAACATGTTAGTGTGACATCATATACTTCATATGCAACTTATGTACAAAACATGTTTAGAAAGAAGCACCTAGTCAACGTATTGCTAAGGCTACCCTTCACTCATTCCCGGGTTATCTAACCACTGCTCTGATACCACTAATGTAGGGTCTTCCTACCGTAACATCATATTGATAACATATTAGGGACTAAACATGCATTAATAGCGTAACATCATATTGATAACATATTAGGGACTAAACATGCATTAATAGCGTCTTAAGGTTCAGGTTGTAATTTGAGCTATTAAGATTACAGGCCAAAAATGAAATTTCAAAACTTAATTAATTACATTCTCAAATGAATGTTAAGGCGATAGAATTATACTACTCCTAGAGTAGAAACTATCCAAAAATCATGTATCCTAACTTCTCTCATGCTCCTCATTGATCACTGCCTCAACCCGACCCTTAGTCCTTTAGTCCAAAAGTGTACCTACAAGGACAACGCATCGTGAGCATGCAAATATTTACTTAACATCATATTAAAAAGGCATAACAGTAAATGCATAACATCTTAGTTAAGTAACATTTATTGGTCGTTCTTTAACTTCTTTTGTTGTCCCTGATTCTCATTCATGTATAAGGGCATCTTACCCCATTGTATGGCATCTTACCATAACCTAAATATCGTGTGGCATCTTACCACATGGGCATCTTACCCAATCGTATGGCGTCTTACCATATCATAAACATCGTGTGGCATCTTACCACATGGGCATCTTACCCAATCATATGGCATCTTACCATATCATATACATCGTATCATTAAATAAACATCGTATAAACATTATCATAACCTTACTTATCACAATCCTCATCATAAACATCATCATCATAAACTTACTTATCATAACCATCATCGTAAACATCATCATCATAAACTTACTTATCATAACCATCATCGTAAATATCATCATCATAAACTTACTTATCATAATCATCATCATAAACATCATCATCATAAACTTACTTATCATAATTATCATCATAAACATCATATGTAGGAATATGGTTTACCGTCCGATGCCCGTACGTTTCTTACGTACCTTAATTTCCAGAAGTGGAGAAGTGGAGAACTCTATCTCCTTGATGTGGTCGGTACCTGGGATGGTTCTACACAACCATACAAATCAATATTAGATGCTAAATAATAGCCAAATACCAAAAATTCATCAAAATTCATCATTTTCCACTCTTTAAGCAGCGGCGATCGATCGCTACACGAGGCGATCGATCGCTTCATTTGAGGCAATCGATCGCCTGCTACGTGAAATGGCTACTGGCCTTCGGCGATCGATCGCCTCATTTCAGGCGATCGATCTCCACCTACTGGTTCGCGATTTCTCACCATTTTCGTGCATTTTCAAAGCTTCACCCCACACCATTCAAAGCAAAACTTTCCTACCACCTCAACATCATCAAAACTCACTAAAACCCACATAAAACACCTCAAAAATCACACCCCAACCATAAATAACACATACCCAAAACAAACCCACATAAATCATCAAAAACTAACCCATTTCAACACCAAAAATCATAAAAACTTTAGGAAGGGTTACATACCTCTTGAAGACTCCAAATCTTAACCAAGATCTCAAAAACAAAGATTTTGTGGAGCTTCCTCCTTCCTCCTTTGAAGAATTTCGAAAATGGTAAAAATGGGAAGGGTTTTGGGAATGAATTGGGGATTTTAGAGGGGAAAGGGTAAAGTGAATAAAGGTAGTGGGGTAAAGGGTATAGTGGGGGTATATGGGTTAATAAAAATTGTACCCAATCAATTAACATGATGTATAAAACACCCCAACATGGTATTTTAAAAGCATTTACAAAAATGCATAAAACTTCCACTAAAATCATGCTTTCCTCATAATTGACAATCAATATAATTAAATCATGTTAACACTTCATTACCCATCACATAAATCAATTACCAACATAATTCATCATATAACCATCATTAAAGCCAAAATTGCATATAATCAATTTTGGGGCATCACAGCTACGCCAACCTCTTTGATGGAAACCTTGGAATCTTGACTGCAATTCATCATTTCAATCCGCTCTTTGCACCCTTTTAGTCCACAATTCACGTAGTTACCTGGATTCCTGCAAGACAAGACAAAACAATACCAAAAACGTAATTCTGATCGAAAACTAGCACTAAACCATGTAAAATAAGAAGAAATATAAGTGTATAAAATACACTTATCAGTTCACCCATGTAATCCCCCACAATTCACCTATTAGTTAAGATTTAAATTCAAACATTCTAAGGTAACGAGTTTTTCTAATGCACTTGTTATACTTTGGTCCAATTATAACAAATCTAATACTAACATGCAACAAGGCAATGGTCATGCACTTATTTAACACTCAATATTGTATGACGATTTATGAAAACTATGCCTTCGATTTTGGTAAATCTATTGATATCACATGTGTATTTGACTTTATCTCTCGATATCAGTCTGAAATCCATGGCCTAATTTACTATATCGTATTGTAATATCATATGGTCAATTCAATCGTAATAAATAATCATTCAAGAGTGATCAATCCCTCAAAAGCAAACAATAAATTACGCACAAAGAATTGTAAGAATCAATCAAAACTTTAATTTAAATCATGGGTTCAAAACACGGGATACCCTAAGTCTTGAAAACAAAACTTAGCCAACAACTGTCATCAAATAATAATGCATAAAAATGTTTTGCACAAATCTAAACACTAAAATCTGATAAAATAAAGAACAGAAGTTTAGAAATACGAAAACAACGCTGGGCGTTGACTCCTTGCGTTGTTGCGTCGTCCTGTCTCTCCCGGATTGTGTCCTTCTTCAATGGTTGTGATGGTATGTGAAGGTAGAGGATGGAGTTGAATGGAGGCTGATATTGTAGGGTAAATTATGAGCCAAAAGTCCCATAAAAACGTCCAAGTCATGCCTTTTATAGTGGTGGGATAGTTTACAAGTTTTTGGACACAAAATATCTAACAAGAAAACAAAATCTTGATGTTTTCAATCCTGGCGATTGATCGCCGAGAACTGCCGATTGATCACCAGAACATTCTGCTTTTATGTCTCAAAGTTTTAACAGCCGCGATCGACCACCGAAAAATGGCAATCGATCTCCAAAAGTTTCTAGACAACAACGATCGATAGCGATCGATCACGATAAAATGCCAATCGATCACCAAAAGTGATAATTTTGTTGCTCAATTTACGTAAATGCGCGATTGATCGGTGTGAACTCCAAGATCGATCGCCAACTTTGAACTTTTTCAAACTTGAGATTTCGGTCCTTCTTTCAACGTGTTTGCTCTGTTTGGTCATTTTTCATCATTATTAGCTCATTTCTTCCACTTTTATTCACTTAGACCTTTATTCCTGAAACATACAAATATATACCAAAAAACATAATATTATCCAAGAATCACTACAAAAACAAATATAAAATCATAGTAAAATAAGTGTAAAAATCACACTTATCAACTCCCCCAAACTTAAACTTGAACCTCGAGCAAGAAATAAGATCAAAAAGTAGAGTTCAATATTGAAGATTCAAATGAACCAATTCGTAATCAATCATGTAGTTCAGACATCACACTTACAGACAAACAAGAATCAATCAAAATTTTTTAACAAGTAGTGTTTTATCCTAGATCAAGCAACATGTCTCCAAATCAGAACGTGCGTGTGTGCTTTTGTTTCTTTCAAGTTTTATGTGATTTCATAGATCAAATCATGCTAGTCAATGAAAGTTAAGATTATCGTTGAGTACCCCATGGGCCTATTTTTAAACACTTCTCCACTAATGTAGTCACTCCCTAGACTTGGATCAAAATGTCTTTTTAAGCTTGTAATATTAGGCCTATGTGTTGGTTCAAAGAAAACATAGGACATCACAAAGAAGGAGTATAATCATGTAATGTTCATATTTTAACACAAATTGAGTTTCTATTCTTTTTCTTTTCTAGCATTGGCCACTTTGGCTCGTAGTTAGATACTTTTTCTCAAGGCTCTTTCAATTATTTTATTTTCTCATTCATCAATTTTTTCAACAATAAGCTCATCCAAATATAGCAATTTATGTGCATCTAACGATATTCACTATACTCACTCTTGGTAAGGATAATTTTTTTTAATTTAGGCTCATATAGGTGGGTATAATGAGTTTGCCAAAAATGTTGAATGTTGGCTAATAGTATGTTAAACATACACCATTCTTTTTCAATTAAGCTCAAAGAAGACACTAGGGATTGATGTATATATGGTAAGCTTAAAAGGCTCAAACGGTCCAAAGATCGCCTAGATAATTTCCAAGTCAAGTTCATAACTATTAAATTTTGCCTCAAAGTGTCATAATCAAATAGGTTCTAAGGTACTTTAAGATGCTCAAAAATAATTCATCAAATTCACAAAGATGTTCACTATTCCAATTGCAATTCACAAAGGTGCTCAATATATTCCTCATCTTTGACATTCTAACTCTTGAACTCATTTTCAAGGAAAAAAATTGTTGGTGCTCAAAGAACGATACAATTCCAAAGAAACCAAAGAAAAAGCATGACATAGTAATGCACTCCCGCAAACTTAATTTGTGCGTTGTACTCAATGTAATAAGCATGGAAAATAAGACAAGCACTAACCTTTTACGACGATCGTCAGTAATCGTCGTCTAATTCCTCGTCAGCTAGTGGGGCCTATTGAGGGATAACATGACAACATGCATGGAGTCGCTCACCAAAAATTAAAAAATAAAAACAAAATGCAAACCAAAGTAGAATTCAAAAACGAAGATAAGGATAAGAAAAAGTTCTTGATTTATAGTTCCAAGCTGGACTTTTTACCATTTAAGCTCAAGTGTCGCAGGGGGCAGTGGGGGATGATTTTCCGTCATCCATGTGGTAGTGTCGTAACCACTTCTCTTTTACCATGAACAGTGCCCGTTGTCATCTTTCAAATTGATAGTCGCATGGTAGAATATCGACCACTTTGAAAGGTCCAGTCCATGGTGAGTCCGACTTCCATGAAAATAGTTGCATCTTTGCTCTATTCATTAAAACCAAGTCTACCTCACCGAATTTACCTCCTCTTGGGTATTGTGATGTAACCATCACTTCATCTCCTTCTTCTTGTCATTGGTCTTATCCACTTTGTTCCCAAGTTTTTCTTCCAACTTCTCATTGCAATTATCTAGCAACATATCAAAGGGAAGAGTATCAATCACATTTACTTTAGAACACATGTGCTTGTTGTGTGATTCTGTCAAAGTTTGAAACATGTTGAAAGTGATTATATCCTCTCCTACACGGAGGATCAACTTCCCCTCTTGAACGTCAATCAGCGGTCTTCCCGTTGCTAGGAATGCCTTCCTAAGATCAATGGCATGTCAGCATTTTCTTTCATGTCCAACACTCTAAAATCCATTGGAATGGTGAATTTATCGACTTTGATTGGCACATCCTCAACTATCCCTTGAGGGTACTTGATGGACTTGTCCGCCATCTGCAGTGACACTTAGACCGGTTTGAGCTCTCCTAAGCCCAGTTTCCTATAAATAGACAAAGGCATCAGATTTACACTTGCTCCCAAATCACATAAAGATTTATGAAAAGACGTAGAATTGATTTGGCAAGGTATAGTGAACTCTCTGGTTCCTTTAACTTTGGATGTAAATCGTTTGAATGATAGCAGAACACCCCTCAGTTAAATTTATAGTCTCATGCTCTCCCAATTTTCGTTTTTATGATAAAATCTCCTTCAAAAATTTAGCATAATTCGGCATTTGCCGTATAGCATCAATGAAAGTCGTATCAATGTGGAGATTCTTAATCAACTAGAAACTTAGCAAATTTAGCATCTAATTTTGCTCTCTCCTCTTCTGATTCGTGATTAATCAACAAGCATGCAAATAAGTGATGAAATTATTTACGAGCACTATTAAATCAGCATCAACAATAATTAAAGCAAGACTAATAATTTATAGAAAAATAATCAAATATCAAAACATAGTATCATTGTCTTGGTCTTGTCGTGGTCTTGATCTAAAGAAATTACTCCATAAAATCAAAACAATGCATAGACACAAAGTTTGAATTATAAAAACAAAATCTATAAAGAAAAATAAGCAAATCTCACCGTGTTGGGCGTGTTCCCCCTTGAATTCGTCCTCCTCCTCTCTCGATCTCTAGCCGTCGAGGATCAACCTTCAAAAGATCCTTAGTCGTTCCCTATGTTCAGCTTCGTCTTTGGGTTGGTACTATTGGCTATTATGATTATTATAATGAGGCTTGGCTTGTTCCAAAAATATGTCAAGTGGCTCGAGAATTGGGTCTCAAAAGCCTCTCGAAAATTGTTCCCCTTGCCATCGGCTCCTTCCCCTTTTATAGATATGTAAAAGACTTCAAATTCTACAAGAATTCTTATTGTATTTTCCAAAGATATGCCTCCTTCTTTTGTATATTATTGCCTTTTGGAGTCCTTGTAAAACTCAACTTGGAAGATAATATAAATCTTCATCAAATATTTACTTATTTATCGAGATCTTGGAGATTTGTTGGACTTTTCAGATTTGTTGGCTATGAGACACCGAATTTAGCCTTTAGTCATCGAGCTTCTCTTTTCTTTCCTTGTGATCCTTCATGGCTTCTCGGGGTCAATCCTACGTGGCGTTGTTTTGTTGACTAATTTCCCATATTTATGCATTTTTCCACAATTTGGTCAAACCTACAAAGATATAAATTAATACGAATTAAGCGCAAAGTTAGAAATTAAAACGCCGGATAAGCACGAATACGATAAAATAAATCCTAAATTATCTACAGAATTCGTGCTTATCACGCGGGCGCCTGCCTTGTCCAGGCAGAGCACCCGGATTTTGCCGGTCAATGTTTTCTTGTCCGATTTTGCCTATTTTTTCCTCAACTCGTATGCTTAATTTTAATTCAATAAGCATATTTCTTCAACAAAAATTTGTATGTTAAAAAAATGTATTGCAATTAGATGGAAATATAAGTTTTACATGCTCCAAAAATATTCATTCAGCATAAAAAGGATTTCAACACCTGATTTCAAAGGATTCTAATGTTGGAAAGATTTGGAATCTTCTCGGATGATAGAATAAAAATTCTGGAGTTATAATAAGACGATTTGAATTTCATACAATTGATTTCTGACCACAAAATTATAAAGATTTTTTTAAAAGAATCTGAATCCACTCATATACGTCATAGGCTATAATGTTTAATATTATTTGGAAAGAAAACCCCATATGTTTGAAAATTCTCAAGATTTGAGTTTTAGTAATGTTTGTTTGACCGTAAAGTTGAAAATAACAGAAGGCCTGTGGCTGATGAATTATTTATAATAATTATAATAAAATGGTATTAAATGCTTTGGACCTCATCGCATCGGTTTCAAATTTTAACCAAGTCTATATATTAAAAAAAACCACCAAGTCTAGAGGTGGTTGGGGTTGTCAATACAATATGTGAAGGGGATGGAGATTTGACTTGTTAGGTTTGATCTTGTTTGAACATTTATTCCTGTTTCTAGCTCATTCGAAAGGTACTATATAATAATACCTTCTCCAAAAATAAAATTAAAAAACTAAATAATCTTTTTGACTAGTGAGTTTATTTACTTATTCATCCATTCCAAAATTTTTACTTTCTTTTTCTTCTTGTTAAATGATTTTTAATCAAAATTAATCGCATTTTTTGGTTTAATAAACAGTATTTCCAAACTTTTGTTTTAAACAAAAGTAGTATTAAAGCCCCCTATTAACTATATACTACTTTTGTTAAAATTTAATTTTCGTAGGACTAATTTGTTCAAAATCATTGATATGTGACTATTTTATATTAAAAACAATTTCTTTGAAACTATATTTGATCAGCAGTATTTGAAAAATATATATCATGAGACCATTTTTTTGGAATTTACCCTAATATTGATTTAAATAATTAGAAAGTATACTATTACTTAAGTAAATAATATAGAAACATCATTATATATGAATCTCTCATAACTCTCTTAACAATATAGTGGAGAGTGATATATATTATTTAACAAACATAGATAGTAATCAATTATGAAGTGCTATATCAATGAACTACTTGACAATCAACGAGATTTACAGAGAAGCTTGAAGATTATTTACTTTATATATATTTATCTCTCTTGATCTTTTATTATAATCTCATATATGATGACATATTAAAGGGAGAAAAAGCAGAATTAAACTAAAAAAATGAAGAATATGAACATAAGAAGATGTAACCAATTTTCCAAAAAAATAAACTTCCCCAAAAAATTGTTATATTTGGACACATTTTGTGCCCTTTCTGTATTATATATGTACAACTTCTCCCTAAGTTGCTATACAATAAAGTAATTGAATAATTTACTCCCATCACTTAAAAAGAATGTCCCTTTTCAATTCGGATATGAAGAAATCAAATTGCTAGGTATGCAAGAAGCATTCCTCCAAGCCCGAGCATGTAACTTAAGAATTTCCCTAGCTCTCTCCTTAGTTCTTGATCCACAATCAACTTGAAGCACCAAACACAATTTACCCACAACACCAATCTGTAACATCTCATGCAAAATACCAGGAGTAGCAGAGAATTTGGAAATCGAATGAAGAATCCTAACAGCCCTTTCGCTAGCTCCGTTGGTAACCCTAAGTATCTTCTTAGAAACGATGGCTAATCCGGCGCCGTGCTTTAGCAGCTCGGCTCTCCCTTCGGCGATCTGGCACAGCGTATCCAACACCGTTAGGACCATTTCAGTTGCCCTTTTGTCTGAAGAATTCAGCAAAAGATCTATCAGTAGAGGCACTGCTCCGGCTTCCACAGCTTTGATCCTGTTCCTCCCCCATGGGCAGGAAATGGCCAACATTTTGAGTGAAGATTTTGAGGCCTTCTCAGAAATTTGATCACTCAAGGATTGTGTTAATTGGGTGAAGAATTCTGGGGTTAGATGAATAAGTTGATCTGGTTCTGCTACTTCTAGCATTGATTTTAACAACATGATTGCGTAAGCACGCGATTCATAGCTTCCCGTTTGCATCACACGAGTCAAGGATTCGATGAATTCGATGTTGTTGAGTGGTTTCATGCCCAATCCTGATAACTGCAGATTGTAAAGAATACTCAAGGATTCATGGGAGATTCTTGTAAGTTCCGATGAAGCTTCTAATACTTCGGTGCGTGTTGCTTCGAGGGTTTTGTTCACAATCAACGAGGCCAAGAATTCGGCGGTGCCCACCGTCACCATGGATCTTCTATTTGTTTGATTCGAAAAAGTAATTGATTTAAGTCTCTGTAAACATGCCATCTGCCTTTGCGGGGAGGAGGCGGCGGCGGCATCAGTTAGAAGCTTTAGAATCTGGCATTTGCTGACGGGTGATTTCGGTGTCAGCAGGCTTTCAATGCCTTGTGAGGCGTGGACAGTGCACCATGACTGGATCAGCCGCCGGAGAGTGATGTTGGGGATCAAATCCTGGTCGAAAAGAGCCTGTTTTGTCACCGGGCAAGTGTTGTTGTTCTGAGAAAATATCCATTTCTCGATGCTATCCCTCTCGTATGTTATCCCGGTTGAGATCGTTACCGGATCCTTCATGATTTCTAAAGTGATGGGGCAGAGAAAATATGGGGGAATTTCGATTTCAGCCATCAATGGAGGATTAGAGATCAAGCTTTGCAATGCCTTTAGACAAGAAAATAATTGGAAACTGATGTTAACATCTGTGTGGATTGGGTTGAATATGTTTGGAGTTGGGAGTGTGTGGTTTTATAGGTGTGGAGAAGGAGGAAAGATTCAAGTTTTGGAAAGTCAAACACGGAAAATTGGCATACAAATAATATATTTTATTGCAAGACATAAAAAAAATAAAGACTCACCTAGTCTCAAGTGTGTGGGGGTGAGCGTGTCCAGCATGTTTCTTTGACTTCCAATTCGTAAAATTTTAAAACACGTGTAGTATAAATTACAACAAGAATGGTCAAAAGGAATTATGAAGAAATATATATTTTGTAAAGAGAGTGGGGATAATAAATCTATTTTTAATATGAAAATTCTCAAAAATCAATTAATGTACATGATGGTAGAGAAAAATTTGAGTTTAGAGTAATAATTTGGTTATTTTTGCAAATTTAGTTCATTTTTTTTATTAAGTGTAGATATGATTTCAGGCATTACTCTCATGATATTAGATTGTTCTCATATAATGTCGGATATTACTGACTTATCTAGCTAAATCAGAACTCCAACAAAATCTATATTATATGTACGAAAAACCACTTTAATTAGACCAAATTTTGAATAATTGGAAGATAAGACTTATATATATAATCTAACTTACATGATCAATAATTACCCAAACTTGGATAGCAATCAAAACATAGTGTTTGAGCTGCTTTACGGCTTAAAAAGATTTGAATTGTATTTTACCATCAGCTATAACTTTTGGTAATATGACAATCACTTGATTCTACAAGTAGTATCAGAGCCAAAGTCATTTGTTCGATTCTCATTGGTTGCGAGAAGTGTAATTATTGAGATAGTGATTGTTCAAGTGCAATGATTGCCCCAGCTTGAAGAGCAATCGAAACATGATGTTAGGGCTTATGATTTAAAAAGATGTGAGAATCGCAAAAAGGTATCAATTACAAAAACTTTATCCAACTAAATCTTGTCAAAAAACAGTTTTTCATATAAATCTACTTTCCAACATATTTTTATTCGTCCAATTTCTAGCCATTTAGTCATACTTTATTTTGGCTAAAATACCTCATTTCAAGACAAAATCCCCACTTCTCTTCTTCGCAGGCTCGCCTCCTTTCATTCACTTCACTTCCTCCACGATCGCCGCATCAGTTCCCCTCGATCATCACCGCCGCCAGATATGCCTCCTCTTGGCCGATTTTACCGAAGCACTAAGATAGTGTAAACGTGCAACCCAAATTTGTCCCTTACTTGCGATTGCGAGGCAAGAGTTTAACAAACAAAACTTTAACATTTGCCTTCCTTTGTAACCATTTTGATCTCTTAGCAAGGTTGATAGATGATGAGAAGGTCTCTGGTAAATGGAGGCTAACGAGATAAAGCCTATCTTTGAGTTCAAAGAAGCGATTTAGTGTCTTTTCCTCATTTAGTGTTGATGATATGATTGTAGAATCCTAAACATGCATTTGTTTTCCTTTCGTTATTCAGCAAGATTACTCATGCCGCCTGTATAATAGAGGTGCGGCCAACGAAGCGTGCACCGATATCGATGCACGTAAAGTCCTACATGCTATGGGTGCACGTACGACAAGGAGGAAGGGAGAGCCGTAGTGAAAAGCCGATGCGAATGATTGGCGATTCTGAGCTGGAATCAAAAGGCGGTTTAGCAAGTTCCGAATCTTCCTTTGGGTTTGATTCATGCTTGAAGATGTCAAAATGAAGATGAAGATTACGTAGACGAGGAAATAGAGGAGGCGGAGTAAAGGTAATGGCTTGCACCCGTAGATGGTGCACGTAAAACCCTACGTGCATAGGTAGACGGTACACGTAAAATCCTATGTGCATGGGTAGGTGGTGCACGTAAAACCCTACGTGTATCGGGAGGCACTCCACGTAACTCCGTAGGGTTATTTTTGTCATTTTAACATAAAATGAACTTATATGATTTGAGGTTTTTTTGGTGGAAGGATTTGAAAAAAGTTTCGCCTTATAGTACTGGCCTGAAGTTTTCTTCTAAAGATTTGAGCTTACATTCACAATAAGCTATGGGTTTTTGGAACAATCAGCCCAGTTTAGTCCCTAAAGTTTTAAAAATATTACCATATCAATTTTCTTTGTTTGTTTCTCACGATCGACTTAACGTTGGGGACTGAACCGTGAATTTTTTAAAAAACTTTAGGGACTAAATCTGGTAACTGAAAACTTTAGGGACTGAACGGGGAATGTGCACAAACTACATTGACGTTTTAGTGTATTATCCTTATAAATTAGCTTCACGGGTTTATCCATAGTGCTGCAACTTTTTTTGTAGTCATAATGAATAAAATGTGAATTGTACACACATAAAAATAGAGCATGTATTTGATGGTTTTAAAGACATCTTCATTAGTTTAATGTTTGAAAATGATGTGTTGAGCTCCAAAAACTCTATTAAATACCTAAACAAGCTGTGGAAATAGTCGGTTGATGTTAAAAGTTTCTTGTTGCTGTAAGTTTAACTTAATTTGTCAACTTGTCAACAAAACTTGGTATTTATTGGCCTTTAGTAGTTTTGTTGGCCTTTAATCCTGAATCGAGTTACATAATCTGTAAAATCATACTTGATACTAATCCTGCAAAAGAGAATGGAGAGCAAGCAAGTGTTTGATGCAATTTCTAAAAGAAACCTAAACTATATAGCATAGATAAAAGAAAATCTCTGCCATTAGTTTGTAATGAGGTAAAATAGTTCAACTAATTATTTTGTCGTTATTATGTTTGTTTGTTTATTGAGATTTATAATGAAATCCAAGACGCTTTGTTGGAACATTTAAGTTTTGGTTATTTCGAAATAGCTTACTTCCGAAGAATCTACTATGCTAGGAGTGGATAAGGCTGCTTCCAGCAAAGTCGAGAACAACTTAGTCTAGACCAGCAGAGTCCAAACGACACCTTAGTTCAGACCAGGAGAGTCCATGGCCAACCAACTTCAGATTATTGCAGCTAGCAATGTTCAAGGAAGTAGCACACTTATCAGTCCAACCAATTGCTGGAAAATTAGTACATACTAAGCAGAGGATATCAGACTCAACTAGATACAGTTAACAGATTTGGCAATAAGACAAAGGGCTTGTCAGATGACTATACGACAGCAAACAAAATAGTACCTAGGAGCCAAATCCAGCAAAGTTTACGTTGCAATGCTCAACTATAAATAGACTTGAGTCTGACTGATGCAAAGATCCTTTTTTCCTACAAATTTCGAGTCAACATCCAATATCTCTACTACAAACATCCGACAAATTTATTGAAGCATCAAAGTGCATTCAAAGCATCACATCTCACTTGCATAACAGAACATCAGAGGTTCAATGAAGCTGCACAGAATCACTCAACACATTCAATGAGCTTATCTTGTAAAAGAGAGTGAAAAATACTTTATTCACCAGTCTAGTTCTGATTGTGAGAAGTGTGCTAGGAGTTTAGATCATGAGACTGAATTTGATCTAAGTAGGTTTGTACTATGTTTCAATTGCATGTTCCTAAAACTGCATTCGAATATTCTCCAAAGAGGAATATGATTATTGGAAAGTGAGAATGCAAGGTCACTTGTCTGCTGAAGATGACGATATATGATTTGTCATCACTGACAGTCCTATGAAAATTATGAAGGTCAACACAGCCTCTACTATTACAAATAGGGCAGCTCACTATGGGGAGAAGCCCAGAATTGAATGGACTCAAGAGGACAAAAGAGAGGTCAATCTTGATAATGTGACCAAGGACATACTCTAGAATACACTGGACAAGAACATGTTCTGTAAAATCAAGACTTGCACCACAGCAAAGGAGATTTGGGAGAAACTTACTCAGCTGTGTGAAAGCAATGACCAAACCAAATATAACAAGCTCATTGATGCTCTCCAGAAATTTGAAAATATGACTACCCAGAGATTGGGATGTCAAAACGATTTCCATGAGGGAAATCAGAATCAAAGAAGAACCTTCTACCAGTCAACCAACCGAGGACCTTGATGCAGTAGAGTACACGATTACAATAGAGAAGATTGATGAACAAATTAGCACAAATGCAATGCCCTTATTTATGAAGAAATTCAGCAGATTCATGAAGAAGAACCAGATGACCTACCAGCACACCTCCACGGAAATACAAATCAAGTAGTGATTCGTACGAGAATGAACGAGTGTGCTATAATTATCGAAAGCATGTACATTCACCGCTAATTGCAATAAGCCCAAGAAGGACGAGAACAAGAAGAGTTCAAAGGATGACAAGAGGTTATTCTAAAAGAAAAGATAACATAAAGTCCTTGTTGCTGAAGAGAATAAAAGCAAATATGCAGACTCTGAATCTGAGTCTGAGGCAACAACAAATTCCTCTAGAAACATCTCACTGTCTGATGGCAGATGCTGATGGCATGAATGATGAAGTATTTTACTTTAATTCATCTGAATTAACACGAGAAGAACAAGTCATTGCACTGCAAGACATTGTTAAGGAGTATCAAATGCTTTCAAAGTCATTCGAGGAATTTAAAACTGAACAAAAGTGCGAAAATAAGCAAACCAGCAAATCTAGTTGTGAACAACTAAATAAGCTTGATAGCCTAAAGGCCAAAATCAGACAACTCGAAAAAGATAATGACTCCGTTCTCTATGAAAACCAGAAGCTATCTCAATTGGTTAACGCATGGAGAAAAGCATTTGTTTCAATAGAAAAAATGTGGGCATTGCAGAAGCCATTCAGTGATAAGACTGGACCAGGCTTATATTGTGATATCCCCGAAAGGATTATTGTGATGTTAATCATTTGAGTTAAATTATGATGATTTGGGTATTAATTCATGGGTTTGGATTAGTATTATTGGGGAGTTTCATTTCAGGGCGCATGTGATATATGTTGGGTTTTTGGGGTCGTGGCATGTTTATTTGGGGTATGTGTTATTTGTTTTGGGTAAAGCATGTTAACGGGAATTGAAGTATTTTTGAGAAAATACTATAATTATCATGTGAGGATATTTTTATACATCGTGCTAAATACCGGGACCAAAACATAACACATCATACCACCCAACACCCAACCACCCCCCCAACCCATGCCAATCACACTGTGCCCAGGCTGACTTCCCACCCCACTTGGCTCAATCATTTGACCACTCTCAGCCATCCCAAATCTCGACCCTTCTCTCCCAATTCCTCACCAACACTTGCTAAGCAATAATCTGAGGAGCTTGCCCCTTTTCATCGCCGGGAAACCCTTCAAAATCGGAGCAAAGTAGGGTGAGAAACCATGCTCTGTTTTTGTTTTAAACTTGTTGGAGTACATGTTTTTAGGTGGCGAGAAAACGGCATGTTAGATTAGGTTTCTTGAAACCTTTGATTTAAATGCTTTTATGGTGTTATTGTGAGGCTCTCTGTATTTTTCCTTGAGCATGTTGCATGTTTTATGTTGAGGAAATAAGCATGTAAAGAAGGGTGTTCGAAAATCTGGGTAAGGAATATGCCCTGTTTTTCTGGAAAATTATGGTCCGGGAGTGATTTTGAGGAGGTGGTGTCATGCACTTTAGCTTAGGTTTTTGGTAAACCTTTGATGTGAAAATATGCATGGTAGTTTTGTGAAGCCCTTGGCATGTTTGTTCGAGCGTGCTTTATGTTATATGTGGTAGATATAATAGCATGAAGTGAAGAACTCAAAAATCTGGTAATGAAATATGTTGTTCTGTTTCCGGAAACGTTGGTTGAGTACTTGTTTAAATGATCGACGTTTATGCATGTGGGCTTATGTTTGGGGTGTAATTTTGGTATGAATACACTCAGGGCAGTGTGTTGTAACTAATAGCATGTTGTTTTGGGCATGTTGTATGTCTTACATGTTGGATTTAAGGGTGTGATTTCAGGTGTTCGAGAATTCTGGGTTGGCATTTCTCGAACAGAGCATCTCGATCGATCGGCATTTCTTCTCGATCGATCGAGCGGGGCAGAATCTTGGTTTTGATTTTATGCGTCTTCTCGATCGATCGGGAAGAGGGGCCGTTCGATCGAGAGACCCAGAATGTTGAAAAATATAATTTGTTATATTTTGTTAAAGTTTTGATATTGGATTGTAATGAGACATCTAATATTGTGTTGTACACTGGTGTAGAGCCTTCACATGTAGCTACACAGCGCAGGGGATAGAGTCCTGCAACACACCACATTTTGGAAAGGTACGTAAGCGACGTACGGGCATCCCAACGGTAACATGTACTTATGTTTGTCTTTGACACATGATGAATGCAATGTGATGCATTAGGAGTTTGATACATGTTATTATGCGTTGTTGCTGCATATTATGCATAGTTGTTGCATAAGTGTTGTGGAATAAAGAGGTGTATTCCACGAGTCAAGAGAGATCACAGTGTATGTTTAATGCTCTTGCTTGTTTCTGTAGTAATGAAGCGGGGAGGATTGTACCGCTCATTATGAGTTCCTGTAGTAATGAAGCGGGGAGGATTGTACCGCTCATTATGAGTTCCTGTAGCATGAAGCATTAAAATAACTGTTGATATATGACTCAAAGGCTATGTAAAGAAAGAGGTGATATGTCATGACATACATAAAGGATCCATAATTTCATATAATGTGTTTTATTATGAGTTATGGTACAGGGACAACCAATGAGCGTTGTAAATGCTTGGAAATACAGGAAGTGCTTGTATTTAGGATTGTGCATTTATGCTTTACTTTCATATTATGTTGAATAGGAATTGTTTTATGCTCACGTGATGGGGGTTGTCTTTGTAGGTGCTTTTGTTGACGAGAACCTGGGTCGGGGTTGATTTGCTGAGCTGTAAGGAGTGCTACAGGATTAGCATGTTAGAGAAATTTTTGTATAGCTTCTACTGAGTAGAGTAAGACTATAACGTAGTACCTTCATAGGAATTGTGTCTTCCTTTTGAAACATTTTGGTACTGTAATCTCTAAAGCTCAGGTTAATCAACACGATACTTTACTCTGATATATTTACATAAATGTTTAGTTCTCTAAATTGCACCTTAGTAACTTGATGTGATAACGGGGTCTCACATTTAGTGGTATCAGAGCAGTGGTTAGATAACCAGGGAAGAGTGAAGGGTAGCCTTTAGAGACAAGTTGGCTAGGTATTCATTTGGGCATGCTTATGCATGTGATGCATATGGTTGTATAAGTGTTATACTAACATGCTTTGAATATGATACTCTTGTTATCTAACGGCTTATATTATGAACTGCTTTTTGTATTGTTGTTAACTCTTGTGTTACAGCATGGCTGAGATTAATCCGGAGAACCCCAATGAGGAGATAGGGGATATGGACAGTAGGAATGCCAGTATTGCTCCGCCGAATCCTCTACCACCACCTGCTGTGGGCGTGGAGCCCAGTGTACAGATGTTACTGCCAGGGGAGCTCAGTTTGAAGCAGTTTCTGAGTTTCCATCCGCCCATGTTTGAGGGGATTGAGTCTGGTGAAGTAGCTGAGGAGTGGTTGGAACGTATAGAGCAGATACTTGTGACTGCACCCTGTGCACGCACGGCCTGGCTAAGGTTAGCCGAGTTTCAGATGGCTAAGAAGCCTGCTATGTGGTGGAAGACCACCGTGATGGAGCTGAGAGCTCTAGGTATGGCAGTTGACTGGACTGTATTCCGGACCCGGTTCCTTAACCGGTATTTCTCTGCAGCTGCCAGACAATTAAAAGAGGATGAGTTTAACAGTTTGAAGCAGGGTAGCATGTCAGTGTCGGACTATGCTATGCAGTATTCCTCACTGCTGAGGTATGTGCCTCATATTGCTGTCAGCAGCCATGCAAAGATGAGGAACTTTATGAAGGGATTAAGGCCAGAACTATTTGATAGGGTTATCTCCAACAACCCCAGTTCATTTGATGACGCCCTGACACGGGCAGAGTTAGCGGAGATTGCGGTGGACGCGTACAAGGATGTGGTACCCCCTTCTGTACCACCACAGAGGCCTGCTACTGATAGTCTGAGGCCACGAGGGGATCAGTTCAAGGCTCGTGGAGCCTCATCATCTTCCAAATTTAGTGGGAAGAAGTCTCAGGGTCAGAAGCAGAACAATAAGGGACCCACACAGGGGAGCAAGACAGTGGGAAACAAGTGTAGCAACTGTGGAGGATGGCACTTGTCACGGGACTGTCAGGGTTGCTATATCTGTGGCAAGGTGGGCCACTTGGCTCGAGGTTGCCCAGATCGGAGAGCACCACAGAGACAGGCAGACTCTGGGCCGATTAGGCCAAGGTTTGATGCTGGGAGGGCACCACAGAGGCAACAGTTTGCACCACGACCCCAGGGAGGTCAGACGGCAGGACCGCCGCAGGGACAGGTGTATGCGCTGACCAGGGAGCAGGCTGAGGCAGCCCCAGAGGAGGTCATTGCTGGTACGTGCCATTTATTTACGTACCCTGCACTTATATTAATAGATACAGGCGCTTCCCATTCTTTTGTATCTACTGCTTTTGTGGAGGGACACCATTTGTGCTCGTCTCTGTTACCCACGCCTCTTATGGTCTCGACACCCACGGGGAAGCATGTGATTGCGGATCGGCTATTGTCTGATTGCCTCATTTATTTTGAGGGCAATGATCTGAGGGCCGATCTGATTCAGTTAGAGATGGCAGACTTTGACTGTATTATCGGCATAGATGTGTTGAGCAGATACCGAGCTGTGGTAGACTGCCGGCAGAGGATTGTACGTTTTCTGTCTGATCAGGGGTTTCAGTGGATCTTTTATGGGGACGACTCTCGTCCAAAGATTCCGGTTATATCAGCAGTTAAGATGGCGCGATTATTGGAGCGCGGCCACACATGTTACATCATTTATGCTGTGGATGTATCTGAGGAAAAGGAAGTAAGAGCTGAGGATATTCCGATTGTGGCGGAGTTCATTGATGTGTTCCCAGATTAGATTCCGGGATTTCCGCCTGTCAGGGATGTGGAATTTGCTATCGAGCTGCTGCCAGGGACTTCTGCTATATCCCGTGCTCCTTATAGGATGGCACCGGCAGAGCTGAGGGAACTGAAGGTACAGTTGCAGGAGCTCCTCGACAAGGGATACATTCGTCCTAGTGTATCGCCTTGGGGTGCACCAGTCTTGTTCGTGAAAAAGAAGGATGGATCAATGCGTCTGTGCATTGACTATAGGCAATTGAACAAGGTCACAGTGAAGAACAGATATCCACTTCCGAGGATTGATGACCTGTTCGACCAGCTTCAGGGTACAGAGGTGTACTCCAAGATAGACTTGAGGTCAGGCTATCATCAAGTGCGGGTTAGAGCTGGTGATGTCCAAAAGACGGCTTGTAGAACTCGGTATGGGCACTATGAGTTCTTGGTGATGCCATTCGGGGTGATGAATGCCCCTGCTACTTTTATGAGCTTGATGAACAGGGTATTTCAGGAGTACCTCGATCAGTTTGTGATCGTGTTCATTGATGACATCCTGGTCTATTCAAGGAATGAGGAGGATCATGCCGATCATCTGAGGATAGTGCTCCAGATCCTCAGGGATCATCAGTTGTACGCCAAACTCAGCAAATGTGAGTTTTGGCTAAACAGTGTAGCATTCTTGGGCCATATCATATCACGAGAGGGGATATCAGTAGACCCGAGGAAGATAGAGGCAGTTATGGATTGGTCTACCCCTACTTCAGTCAGTGAGATTCGAAGTTTTCTTGGTCTGGCTGGCTATTATCGACGTTTCGTCGAGGGTTTCTCAAAGATCGCCAAGCCACTTACTCAGCTGACTCAGAAGGGAGTCTCTTTTTGTTGGTCAGATGCTTGTGAGCAGAGTTTCAGGGAATTGAAACACAAACTGACTACTGCACCCGTTCTAGTGATACCCAAGGAGAACAAAGGATTTGTTCTTTATACCGATGCATCTCTACAGGGATTAGGGTGCGTACTGATGCAGGACAGACATGTAGTGGCTTACGCTTCGAGACAGTTGAAGCCACACGAGACGAGGTATCCAGTCCATGATCTGGAGTTGGCAGCTATAGTGTTCGCCTTGAAGATATGGCGACACTACTTATATGGTACCTCATTCACCATCTTCACTGATCACAAGAGCCTGAAATTCTTGTTCACACAGGCTGAGTTAAACATGAGACAGAGAAGATAGATGGACCTGCTGAAGGACTACGACTGTGAAATCGAATATCACCCGGGGAAGGCAAATTTGACAGCCGACGCTTTGAGTCGGAAGGTGAGGAGCACAGCAGAGGATGCTATGTCTCTATCAGCTATGTTTGGCTCCTACTGCCATTTGGGTTTTGATTATGATGTATCCTCTTCACCAGTACAGGTTTTGACCTTGCTAGCTGAGCCTGTTATCTATGATCACATCAGGAAGGCTCAGGGGACCGATGCAGAGGTTCAGAGATGGATATTAGTGGTTCATTCAGGTCAGCCGTCGAGATTCAGAGTGGCTGAGGACGGTTCTCTGAGACTTGGCGACAGATGGGTGGCTCCGGATGCACCTGAGTTGCGTCAGGGTTTATTACAGCGAGCTCATTGCAGTAGGATGAGTGTCCACCCAGGAGGGAAGAAGATGTATAAGGATTTACGCAGCCAGTTCTGGTGGAGGCATATGAAACAAGATGTCACCTCATTTGTCAAGCGCTGTTTGATTTGTCAGCAGGTGAAGGCTGAGAGGCAGAGGCCTGGAGGTGAACTAAGGAGTTTGGAGATACCCGAGTGGAAGTGGCAGCACGTGTCTATGGATTTCGTGACCCACTTACCAAGGACTGTTTCGGGTTTTGATGCCATCTGGGTAGTCGTGGATAGACTGACTAAAGTGGCTCACTTCATTCCCTACTGTATGACATATACGCACTTGAGGATGGCACAGTTATATGTCAGAGATATGGTGAGACTACACGGGATCCCTGTTTCGATAGTGTCCGATCGAGATCCGCGGTTCACATCTCACTTTTGGGAGGGTCTGCAGAAAGCTCTAGGCACAGAGTTGAGGCTGAGCACAGCCTATCACCCTCAGACGGACGGACAGACCGAGCGTACGATACAGACGCTCGAGGATATGTTGAGAGCTTGTGTGCTAGAGTTCGACATATCATGGCAGGACTCGATAGCCTTGGTGGAGTTCTCTTACAACAACAGCTACCAGGCGAGTATACAGATGGCTCCTTTCGAGGCCCTCTATGGTAGGCGTTGTAGGTCACCCTTGTGTTGGGATGACTTGGACCGTAAGTCGGTTGGAGGACCAGAGTTGGTTCAGGAAATGGAAGAGAAAGTTAAGGTTATCAAGAGAAAGATGAAGGCAGCTCAGGACAGACAGGCAGCATATGCCAATCAGCGGCGTAGGCCGTTGGAGTTTCAGTTAGGCGACAGAGTTTTTCTGAAGATCTCACCTTTCAGAGGCGTTGTACGGTTTGGTATGCGGGGGAAGTTGTCTCCTAGATACGTGGGGCCGTATGAGATCTTACAGCGTGTTGGTACTCTGGCGTACCGTTTGGCTTTACCGCCTTCTCTGTCTGGTATACACGACGTATTTCATGTGTCTATGCTAAGGAAGTATGAGCCAGATCCTTCACATGTGTTGCAGCCTTCAGAGGTGCAGATTGAGTCCGATGTTTCTTATGTTGAGCGGCCTATCAGGATTTTGGATAGGGCAGACCGCAGACTTCGGAACAAGGTTATTCCTATGATCAAGGTTCAGTGGGATCGTAGGGGTGTCGAGGAGGCCACGTAGGAGACAGAGCGACACATGGTGCAGCACTATCCAGAGTTGTTTTCTGGTATGCTTTTATTGTTTTATTTCATGTTGGTAAGCATGTTTGATTTCGGGGACGAAATCCTATAAGTAGGGGAGTATTGTGATATCCCCGAAAGGATTATTGTGATGTTAATCATTTGAGTTAAATTATGATGATTTGGGTATTAATTCATGGGTTTGGATTAGTATTATTGGGGAGTTTCATTTCAGGGCGCATGTGATATATGTTGGGTTTTTGGGGTCGTGGCATGTTTATTTGGGGTATGTGTTATTTGTTTTGGGTAAAGCATGTTAACGGGAATTGAAGTATTTTTGAGAAAATACTATAATTATCATGTGAGGATATTTTTATACATCGTGCTAAATACCGGGACCAAAACATAACACATCATACCACCCAACACCCAACCACCCCCCCCAACCCATGCCAATCACACTGTGCCCAGGCTGACTTCCCACCCCACTTGGCTCAATCATTTGACCACTCTCAGCCATCCCAAATCTCGACCCTTCTCTCCCAATTCCTCACCAGCACTTGCTAAGCAATAATCTGAGGAGCTTGCCCCTTTTCATCGCCGGGAAACCCTTCAAAAATCGGAGCAAAGTAGGGTGAGAAACCATGCTCTGTTTTTGTTTTAAACTTGTTGGAGTACATGTTTTTAGGTGGCGAGAAAACGGCATGTTAGATTAGGTTTCTTGAAACCTTTGATTTAAATGCTTTTATGGTGTTATTGTGAGGCTCTCTGTATTTTTCCTTGAGCATGTTGCATGTTTTATGTTGAGGAAATAAGCATGTAAAGAAGGGTGTTCGAAAATCTGGGTAAGGAATATGCCCTGTTTTTCTGGAAAATTATGGTCCGGGAGTGATTTTGAGGAGGTGGTGTCATGCACTTTAGCTTAGGTTTTTGGTAAACCTTTGATGTGAAAATATGCATGGTAGTTTTGTGAAGCCCTTGGCATGTTTGTTCGAGCATGCTTTATGTTATATGTGGTAGATATAATAGCATGAAGTGAAGTACTCAAAAATCTGGTAATGAAATATGTTGTTCTGTTTCCGGAAACGTTGGTTGAGTACTTGTTTAAATGATCGACGTTTATGCATGTGGGCTTATGTTTGGGGTGTAATTTTGGTATGAATACACTCAGGGCAGTGTGTTGTAACTAATAGCATGTTGTTTTGGGCATGTTGTATGTCTTACATGTTGGATTTAAGGGTGTGATTTCAGGTGTTCGAGAATTCTGGGTTGGCATTTCTCGAACAGAGCATCTCGATCGATCGGCATTTCTTCTCGATCGATCGAGCGGGGCAGAATCTTGGTTTTGATTTTATGCGTCTTCTCGATCGATCGGGAAGAGGGGCCGATCTATCGAGAGACCCAGAATGTTGAAAAATATAATTTGTTATATTTTGTTAAAGTTTTGATATTGGATTGTAATGAGACATCTAATATTGTGTTGTACACTGGTGTAGAGCCTTCACAGGTAGCTACACAGCGCAGGGGATAGAGTCCTGCAACACACCACATTTTGGAAAGGTACGTAAGCGACGTACGGGCATCCCAACGGTAACATGTACTTATGTTTGTCTTTGACACATGATGAATGCAATGTGATGCATTAGGAGTTTGATACATGTTATTATGCATTGTTGCTGCATATTATGCATAGTTGTTGCATAAGTGTTGTGGAATAAAGAGGTGTATTCCACGAGTCAAGAGAGATCACAGTGTATGTTTAATGCTCTTGCTTGTTTCTGTAGTAATGAAGCGGGGAGGATTGTACCGCTCATTATGAGTTCCTGTAGTAATGAAGCGGGGAGGATTGTACCGCTCATTATGAGTTCCTGTAGTAATGAAGCGGGGAGGATTGTACCGCTCATTATGAGTTCCTGTAGCATGAAGCATTAAAATAACTGTTGATATATGACTCAAAGGCTATGTAAAGAAAGAGGTGATATGTCATGACATACATAAAGGATCCATAATTTCATATAATGTGTTTTATTATGAGTTATGGTACAGGGACAACCAATGAGCGTTGTAAATGCTTGGAAATACAGGAAGTGCTTGTATTTAGGATTGTGAATTTATGCTTTACTTTCATATTATGTTGAATATGAATTGTTTTATGCTCATGTGATGGGGGTTGTCTTTGTAGGTGCTTTTGTTGACGAGAACCAGGGTCGGGGTTGATTTGCTGAGCTGTAAGGAGTGCTACAGGATTAGCATGTTAGAGAAATTTTTGTATAGCTTCTACTGAGTAGAGTAAGACTATAACGTAGTACCTTCGTAGGAATTGTGTCTTCCTTTTGAAACATTTTGGTACTGTAATCTCTAAAGCTCAGGTTAATCAACACGATACTATACTCTGATATATTTACATAAATGTTTAGTTCTCTAAATTGCACCTTAGTAACTTGATGTGATAACGGGGTCTCACATATATCAACGATGATAACAACTATGATAGCAACTATGTTGGAATGAGCTCTCAATCTTTTCTAGACAAAGACAAATTCAAATCTACAAATTTTGTTAGGTACAGCACGACATATGATTTCAATGAACCTCAAAAGACAACTTGTAAACAAATTGAGTATTAGAATAAGGCTATGCACCATGCTATTGGCTATGTAGAGCCAGCTAGAAAGCATACACAAGCAAGCTGGTTCAGCAAAGGATATAAGCCTGTTGTTTAAGCCCCTATGCAGACTAGACACAACCACTACTATTATTCCAAGCCTATTCAAAAATGATACAGGTTAACTAAGGGGAATTACAGACCTCAACAATATACGCATACACCTTATCACCAATCTTTCTACCGATGTTTCTATGCACACACATTTCAGGACACACACAAAACCTGAAAGATAAGAGTTATTCAATTGTGGGTCCCAAAAAGGCCAATGGCAGCAAGACCCAAGTAGGATTGGTACCAGTTTAAATTACTTTAATTGCAGGGCTCTGGGAACCGGAAGATCAAGAATTCAGAATGGTTCTTGGATAGTGGAAGCTCGAGGCACATGATAGGTATTGCAAGCTTGATATTGGGGCATCATAGTGTCAAGGATTTTGGTGATAACTCAAAATGTAGAACCATGGATAAGGATAAGATTATCCATGGTCATGTTGTTTTTATTGATGTGTTTTTAGTTGAAAGTCTGTGTTATAACTCGATTAGCATTAGCCAACTGTGTGATAATGGCTATGCAATAGACTTCAACTAGCACACTTGCACTATCATGGATGCTAGCAACAACACACTGTTAGTAGGAGTAAGGCAAAACAATACTTACAGAATATATTGGAATTTTCAACAACCCACTAGTCTACATGCTTTGTTGCTATCAATTCCAATAAGCACTGGCTATGGCATGAGTCATCTAAAATTTAAACTATTGTCGATCTGTAAAACAAAATTTAGTTGAAGGCTTGCCCAAAATAGACTTTCAAAAGATAAGATCGGTTATGTTGCCAGTTAGGTAAGCATGTAAGGTCTACTTTCAAAATCGAGGGTTTATTCATCTTCCAAATCTTAGAACTGTTGCATATGGATCTGTTGGTCATATACAATGATGAACTTGGAGGGAATGTAATACACTTTTGTCATCATTGATGATTTTTAACGCTTTACATGGACTATTTTTTCGAATAGCAAAGACCAGACTAGTACCAAGCTAGTCAAGTTGCTCAAAAGGATTCAAAATGAGATATCTTGTGTGATAGATCGAATTTGAAGTGAAAACGGTACGGAATTTACAAATAAAATTCTCGAATCATATCTAGATGACCAAGGAATCAAGTATAAGTTCTCTGCTCCTAGGCTGAGCAAAGGAATCGAACTTTAAAAGAAGCATCAAGAACTACGCTAGCTGAATTCGGTATTTCACAGAGATTTTGGACAGAATCAGTCAACACTACTTGTTACACATAGAACTGATCAATGATTAATAAGAAATGTGATAAAACCCCTTGTGAGATCTGGAATGGCAATAAGCCAAAATTTTCATATTTCTATGTGTTCAGTTGTAAATGTTTTATTTATAACAATGGAAAGACTCATGTCACCGTCAATTATGCCAAAATAGATGCATGAATTTTCCTAGGCTACTATGTTGTAATCAAAGCTTTCGGAGTGTTCAACAATAACACACTTATGTAGAAGAGTCAACGCATGTTGTATTTGATGAATGTATTGATAATTCTCAGTCTGATTTTCAAATTAATAATCTGAGCGATATGATGGAAAATACTGGTTTTAATGATAACTGTGAAGTTGAGTTGGATCTTAGCAGATGGGTTGATAGTTCACTTGAGCCGGAGGTTCCAGAAGCAACAACATAGTATCCTATCAAGCAACCTGTTCTAAGCAAGCTGTTGTTGAGAACTTAGCTGGACCAACCCTTGCTACAGCAAACGATGTCGATCCCAACAACACAGACATCCAGAACACTAATCCATCTGTCAGATTACACAAGAAGCAGAGAATAATCCCCTTGGACCATGTAATCAGTGGAAGAAGGGTCATCCACCTAAGCTGGTCATAGGTAACCCTGCAGCCCTTAATCGAAACAGAGGGGACATGAGTTACTTTCTTATGCCCCTGTTAGAACCTAAGAAGAAAGTCCTAGGTGATGGGATAGACACTATGTAGGAAGAATTAAATCAGTTTGATAGATATCTAGTATGTCACCTAGTACCACGACCTCACAATTACGCTATTATATGTACACAATGGGTTAATATGAATAAAAGAGATGAAAATGGAATAATAATCAGAAATAAAGCCACATTAGTCGCACAAGACTACATATAGGAAGAAGGGATTTTGGTGAAACCATTGCTACTGTAGCCAGATTAGAAGTCATTCGCATTTCCTCATGGCCTTCTGATTTGGCTTCAAGTACAAACATTTTACAATGGTTTATTTTCTGCTAATAGATCCATGATTGATGCAGCAGCGGGAGGTACCATTATGAGAAAGACATCTGAAGAAGCTTACACACTTTTGGAAGAGATGGCGTCCAACAGCTACCAGTGGCAGTCCGAGAGGAATGTACCCAAGAGACCGATTGGGGTGCATCAAGTTGATGAGGTGACAGCGATACAAGCTCAGTTGGAGGCATTGAATAAGAAAATGGATAGCTTGAGCATGACAGCGATGCAAGCTCAAGTGGTCATATGTGATTTATGTGGAGGCAATCATCCGAGCACGGAATGACAGGCAGGTAATCCTTTTGTGCAATCTACTGAAAATGCTAACTTTGTAGGAGACAGGCCTCAACAGGGTAACTCTTACTCCAACAACTATAATCAACCGTGGAGGAATCATCCAAGCTTCTCTTGGTCCAACCAAAAGAATGTTTTGAATCCACAGCCTCCACCGGTTTATTCACCAAAGCCGAGTATGGAAGAGTTGTTGACCAAGTTCATTACATCGACGGAGAATAGAATGCAGAATCAGGATGCTTCAATAAAGAACTTGGAAACTCAAGTGGGACAGTTGGCGAACATTCTATCTGGAAGAATGCAAGGAACCTTGCCTAGCGATACCGAGAAGAATCCGAAAGAGCAAGCCAATGTCGTGACCCTTAGGAGTGGAAAGGAACTTGGTAACGAGAAGGAGACTGAAAAAATTTCAATAAAGCAAGAGGAGAAGGAGCATGTGCAAGAAGGATAAGTCCGCTGGAGCCACTATACCGATCTCACCACAAGAAAAGGTACGCATTCCTCTCCCATTTCCTGCAGGAGTAATAGGGCAAAAGTTGATTCAAACTTTGCAAAATTTTTAGACATGCTTAAGAATTTGCATATCGATATACCATTTATTGATGCATTACGAGAAATGCCTAATTATGCCAAATTCTTAAAGAAAATGTTATCTAAGAAGCAGAAAGTGGGAGAGCACGAGACTGTCTTTTTGACTGAGGAATGTAGTGCTATGGTACAGAAGAAATTGGCCACTAAGTTAAAAGATCCAGGAGTTTCTCTATTCCCTGCACTGTTGGGCCTATTTCTTCTATTAAATCATTATGTGATTTGGGGGCTAGTGTGAACTTAATGCCTTTGTCTGTTTTTACGCGACCGGACAAGTCTATCACATACCCACTAGGAATCATCGAAGATGTGCCAGTCAAGATAGATCAATTCACCTTTCCGGTGGATTTCCTAGTGTGGATATGGAGGAGAATGTGAGAATGCCATTGATCCTGGGACGCCCATTCCTAGACACTGGAAGAGTCATCATTGATGTAGAAGAAGGGAAGTTGATCCTCAGTGTAGGAGAGGATCGGGTTGCGTTCAATATGTTTAAAGCTACAACACACGAACACAACGAGCATGACTGTCTAAAAGTTAACATGATTAACACTTTGCTTGTTGATGTGGTGCAAGGTACTGATGAGATGGAGGTGAAGACCGAGCTAGAGGCTAACCAAGGTAAGAGCCATGACATGGTGAAGCCAATGAATGCAAAGAAGCAGAATAATAAAAGAACGCTCATGAAAGGAGAGAAAGTCCAATTACATAAAGCACCACCAGCTCGCATTTTCCAAAGCAAACGAAAGGCTTCATGGGTGGGACCATTCACTGTGACTAAGATATACTTGCATGGAGCCATTAAGGTAAGTGATCCTAGTCTAGGCACTTATGTCGTTAATGATGAAAGGTTGAGGCACTACCCAGTCGATTCCGGAGATTCGTGCCCCACAAACCATCCTAAACTTTGAGGAAATATGGTAATAAGTCCAGCTTGGAACTGAAAACCAAGAACTAAATTTTTCCCTTCTCCTTCGTTTTTGATTTTAGTAGGTAGTTTCATAATTTTAGCTTGGTTGTTGATTTTTTTTTTTTTAATTGTTTTGTATGAAAAATTTTGTGCCCAAGGAGGAAGATGAGCCCCTCATATGATGAAGAATTTTCACGGTGCTCCCTAGCAAGATGAGATCGATCTCAACTACCAAGCGACAGATCTCATCAGTAAAAAAAAAGTAAGTGTAAGGACCCCTAGCCCTTAACCCTTGATTAGTGTGTTAACCACTATGTGTGGTACATGCTTCTATACAAATCAATCGGGAAACTCAGATGATGCTTACAAAATTCCTTTAATATTCAACGCTATAAGATCATCTCTACTAACAAATAGACTCATAGAGTTTGCCCATTACCATCCCCTTTTTGCCACTTTTTACATTGTGGACTTTTATAAAAATTTGGGCAGAGTCTCCCCATAAATAGAGCTATCCCGAAATAAAAGCACAACACAATATATAGTTCCCGGCCAGGGAAAACACATACTCAACAGAACACAGCAACGCTAAGTAAATTCCCAGCCAGGGAAGACACCACACATAAGACAACATAGATGGGTTTCAACACCCACACAATACACCCATGACTCTCATATCATTAGCAATTCTACTCTTAATTGCATGCAACATAGAATGAAAGAGAGAAAGGCTCATGCCTTTATATACAATCCATATACAAGTATAATCGTGCTCACAGGCGAGCATCATGAATATGTATATAATCCTCAGGTGTATATATGTACTCTATACGATACCGTGCTCCATCAAGCCCTGGTACCACGATCCTGGGAGTACATCCAATCAACAGCTCGAGCTCAACTCCAAAGCCATCGATGTACCTGTTCACCTGCCCCAACAGAGACAGCCCCCAACGGGGTGAGCATACCAATACACAAAATCCCATAATCACAGTAATGAAATTCATAATTTACAACAAAAGTAAATACTAATGAATTTTAAATGATACTCCCTGGATGGCAACGTCCTCATCCGGGATTCCGTGTACTGTCCCTGTTCTCACAATCATCAAACTCATCAAATCTCAAAAATCAGTAAATCCACACATTGATTTACTCATCGCATGCCTGATTCTCAAATATCAATAATCAATGGTTCCAAGTTCATTATACATACAAATATAGATATCTCAATATGTAATACTAATTTCTCAATTTCGCTATCAATCACAGATAGCTCAAATGCCTAGCATTTATGTTACCAATTTTCCATTATGCCTAGACATCTCACATGTCTTATAATGAGTACACGATCCCACGATCATTCTCAGGCATTTCGAATGCCGTACAATAGTCATATAGACCCAGTACCCCATATATATATCAACACATAAATATAACCATGCGCACAACCATCGATGAAATCAAAATACATTATGCATTTCACAAATGCTCTCATATAAAGTAATGCTCGTACGTCGCACGTACCTTAAATCTCCGAAGTCCGAGCCAAACCTTGCTCGAGTTCCATGCCCCGAGGAACGATGTGCTAACACGATAAATTATTCACAATTAATTACGAACATGCAACCCATGCTCAAGCACACCCATATCCCTTAAAAAATATTGTCAACACACGACAATCAACCATTAACAAAATTGCTCATGAACACCTTCAATAATTCGAACCCTATCATAACAATTCGAACTCAAATAATCCCCATAATTCATCTAAAACATGAATTAATCAATTACTAACAAGAATCATAACTCCCTGCCAAGAACCCCAATTTTCGAACATAAACCCCAAATTTTCGAACCCAAAATCACGAAAACAGCGCTGAAATTCGAACCAAATGCAACAAATATTTCGAACCACAAAAGTCTGAAATTATCGACTCAATATCAGCTCAAAAACGCCCCAAAAACACCAGAATAATCTAACCAAAATCATACCAAAATCGAGCCCCAAAAATCGGATGAACTCCAGTTTCGAACCCTACGCTTTCTGCAGAAATCCGAGCTCAAATCGCGACCAAACTTCAAATTGATGGTATGAATAGCTGCGCCTCGGAGAGACGAATCCAACGGCGGGTGGCACGCGCCGAACTGCGGCCGGACGGCGGCGAGCGAACGGCCTGAAGTCGCGTGGGTCAAAGGGGATCGGGAAAGGGTGTTGGCGCGGGAGAGAGAAAGCGACGGGAATGGTGGAGAAAATGGTTCCAATAATTAAAATCTCAGGTTCAACTGGTATTTATAGCAAAAATACCCCGAAATACTAATAGCCCCACAAATACATCATGATTCATTAAAAATCATCTGTTTTCAAAAATTCTCTCTCTAACTCAAAACCCCCTACCGGTGCCCACACAAAGCACCCGAGATTCTGAGTCACACTAAAAACCCAACTCACAGGTTTTCACCGAAATGAGAATACGATCTCAACCTCGGGGTCCAACGATCCCAACTACTCAAATAGACGAGCCCAGAAGGCCCAACACCGCGATTAAACTCCAAATCGCCACGTAAAACAACTTCACGGGTTATTAACACTCCGGGATTAACATCCCTAATCTCTGGTCATCACAATATCCCCCACTAAAAGAATTTCGTCCTCGAAATTAGCACCGGTGTAATACGTAACACCCAGGCTACCCAACAACATGAAGCCATAACCTCGATTCTTGACCATATCAGAATCGTCTTAAAAAAAAAAAAACGCGAGGATACTTACCTCACATCAAACTCTGAAACAGAGCGACATACCAAAACCAACATATCGCCCAAGAGGCAAAACATACCTCGATGCGGTTCATCCCAAAGGTCAGTCTCTCATGACCGCAAAACAACCGATACTTACGACTGTAGATCGGACAGTCATCAACTAGTAAGAACGCATCATGAATGACACCTCAACCGTGAGAACGTTGACCTCGTGTCAAACTATGGAGTGGAATAGACTTCCAAATCCATCATAACGTCGAAGAGCGTCAGTACAACTCAACGCTAACAGTCCAAAAGCAGTTAGTCAACTGAAACTGCAAGGATTCGAATTGCTTCCGATTCCATCGTAGATGTCATTCAAAGACATCTCTATCATGACTCACGATGTCTAACATACATCGTTACGGGGGAAACATTAGCATACCACGGTGTACACATACCAAACCTGGTTCCTGCTACACAGACCACCTCCATCCAAGGAGCAGTTGCACCCTCTGCAACTCGGATTGGGCAACTCACGGCCACCGATCCACGTCCGAACACATCTCACAAGATGTCCACCTCCGGATGTTCCAAGAATCACATCCTGATTATAAATAAACAACCGAGACTCCACAGAATTTCAAATTCTGAAGGACATGCAATAAACTCAATGCATCCTCAACGTTCGCGTCGACAGCGACACCCAACAAATCCGAATTCCTGCCATACCTTGATAATCCTAGGATTTAACAATCCAAACTTGGGAAGGCTATCGCATAACTCGAAGGAAAACACCAACAGGAAAATACCTTAACCCACACAAGATAATCCCTCCTCAGGGAGTCAACTAACTTCACGATTGTTCCTCATAATTATCGTGCCATGGAGATTCCCAATCTCAAGGTGTTCCATATCTCTCACCAGAGATTTAACCATCCAAAAATAGCATAACTCTATGCTTGACAGAAAGAAAATCAATAACTGGCATCTGTATACTCACCAGTATACCTGCCTAAGTACTGACATCGCATGCATACTCAATGCACTCGGCTCGGGTATCTACAACATACCCCTAAGCCCCAAACACAACCGTCAATTCTGAGTCATTCCCTATCCAGTGAAGAACGATAATCGACGATCAACAATACGGTGTGATTCCCAAGATCAACACCACACGTACCAACTCACCGAATCTTTCAAAGATTTCCAAATAGGTATAATACTACCTCCTTCCCCACAAGGGAAATACCATCGAACTCGAGATTCACAAGTCTCGAACCACTGTTCGGAAAAACTGGATACAATAACACCCATTTCATCCCAAATACACGGGTTCCCTCAGATCGAGTCAATAACGACCTGATGACTCTCTCGTTGGTACTCCAACATCATGAGCTGTCCCAGACAAGTCTCACCAAAATTAAACATAAACGTATACACGTTTCAGTGAGGCATGCACAACCTCAACCTCAAATGACATGGTGACTAGTAGAGTCCGCCACAATCCACATCGTATCACCTTACGATTTGCCAAACTTGATTCCAACGAGCAGTATCATGGCTCCAACAATCACACTATATCATTACCACGATATCTGGCTAGCAAAGCGCTGTCTCCATAGGCTTATATCAAGCCCACCAACAAACCATATGTTCCATCTCGGTATGCCATACCGTACAAACCGTTAGAGTAATGGGTCATCGCCCAACATATCTCTAAAATACCAAGCACAATGGACAACCCGGTGTCCTTGCTCACTTATGATGCAGTCGTAATCCGTTAAGACTTATCCCACACCCTCAGGGTGGGTGAACCATGTCTACCCTACGTCACAACACAAGCGAGTAGTTTCCTCAATGACTACTCTTACCACCAAACACTTGGCCCTAGCCAAACCAACGAGCATACCCAAGGGTATCATCGCTCGACAATTATTTAACTCTATAACATGATGTGGTACATTTACCGGTACAATACATCCAATACTCCACCGAGCGAACCTGCTCGGCAAAAAGGTCTCGTCAACTAGTGACCCAGACTCTATCATGTGATCACCATCGGCACTCAAACCATACAACTAAATACATAACATAAATGTATTAATCATCAAAACGACGCCACACGTCTACATAGAACATCAACTATGTCATCGTCATCCCGTGACGGCATATGTCAACATATGACATCCAACTAACATCGTCAAACATACGACGGTACATGTCAATACACGACATCCATAATCTCATCGTCAAACACATGGCATATATATAGCAACACATAGTATCTACAATAATGCTAACACAAGTAATATGCCATACCTCATCGCTATCAAGATAGCGGAATACCTGTATCCGTCGTCCACCAGTGGTACACCAGTAGCATCCATCGCTCGCAGGCGACATAATCCAGCGCTACGCACATAGCGGTATACCCCATCGCTATGTAATATCCAGTGGCACGAATCATCGTCAATAGAATACCCGGCGGCATGAACCATCGCCAATAGAATAGCGGAATGAGACATCGCTAGCAATATATCCGGCGGCAAGAACCATCGCCAATCAATATAGCGGAATGAACCGTCGCTATCAATATACATGGCGGCATAAACCATCGCCAATCAATATAGCGGAATGAACCGTCGCTATCAATATACATGGCGGCAAGAACCATCGCCAATCGATATAGCGGAATGAACCATCGCTATCAATACACATGGCGGCAAGAACCATCGCCAATCAATATAGCGGAATGAACCATCGCTATCAATACACATGGCGGCAAGAACCATCGCCAATCAATATAGCGGAATGAACCATCGCTATCAATACACATGGCGGCAAGAACCATCGCCAGTCAATATGGCCGAATGAACCATCGCTATCAATATACATGGCGGCAAGAACCATCGCCAGTCAATATAGCCGAATTAACCATCGCTATCAATATACATGGCGGCAAGAATCATCGCCAGTCAATATAGCCGAATGAACCATCGCTATCAATATACATGGCGGCAAGAATCATCGCCAGTCAATATAGCCGATCCCTAGTCATTGTCACGGTAGTGTATTTTAATGCCCCTCGCTCAAATAAAACATGCGGTACTCCCACCCCTCGCTTCACATATAGGCGGCATAGAATAACCTCGCTTAAATGGACATGCGGCGCTCCCACCCCTCGCTTCACATTTTAGCGGCAAATATTCTTTCCTCGCCTCATATGATAACCACGCTTCAATGTGACATGCGGCGCTCCCACCCCTCGCTTCACATTTTAGCGGCACAAAACAATAAATAGCGGCAAGCATTTAAAATCATCACTCATCCATAACAATGACTCATGGGATATTCACCAAGTATTTCATCCATACCTGCATCACAAAGCATAATCCATATACCAACATACATCATCATGAGTGTATTTTAATGCACCTCGCTCAAATGCGACATGCGGTACTCCCACCCCTCGCTTCAACATTTGGCGGCAAAGCATTAAAATCATCACTACATGTATACATGCAACCACAATGCATAATTCCAGGATGTATATAAAACGCAGGTTACCGTTTCGTGCCTTTCAACCATGGCCTTAGCCTTTCCACGTCATAGTGTCCCTACAGGAACAATTCCAAACCATGAGCATACGATAATCCATATTCCACACAATATGATTATAATGAGTAAATGCATAAACTATGAGTACAAAGTACTTCCTGTATCCCAATGCATTTCAAAATGCTCCACTTGGTCGTCCCTGTGTCACAACTCACAATCATAATCAACAGGTTATATTATGATTCTATAGATGTCATGACATATAATCGTTTCACTATGATCACATATCACAAATGCACATAAGCAAAACAGTTGTGTCACACAACACTAGCTACTATCATGCATAAATATGTGCTACTCATCCCTATCAGCATGTTCCAGGCCCTCAACAGCCCCAAAGAGCTAACCACTGCTCTGATACCACTACTGTAAGGACCCCTAGCCCTTAACCCTTGATTAGTGTATTAACCACTATGTGTGGTACATGCTTCTATACAAATCAATCGGGAAACTCAGATGATGCTTACAAAATTCCTTTAATATTCAACGCTATAAGATCATCTCTACTAACAAATAGACTCATAGAGTTTGCCCATTACCATCCCCTTTTTGCCACTTTTTACATTGTGGACTTTTATAAAAATTTGGGCAGAGTCTCCCCATAAATAGAGCTATCCCGAAATAAAAGCACAACACAATATATAGTTCCCGGCCAGGGAAAACACATACTCAACAGAACACAGCAACGCTAAGTAAATTCCCAGCCAGGGAAGACACCACACATAAGACAACATAGATGGGTTTCAACACCCACACAATACACCCATGACTCTCATATCATTAGCAATTCTACTCTTAATTGCATGCAACATAGAATGAAAGAGAGAAAGGCTCATGCCTTTATATACAATCCATATACAAGTATAATCGTGCTCACAGGCGAGCATCATGAATATGTATATAATCCTCAGGTGTATATATGTACTCTATACGATACCGTGCTCCATCAAGCCCTGGTACCACGATCCTGGGAGTACATCCAATCAACAGCTCGAGCTCAACTCCAAAGCCATCGATGTACCTGTTCACCTGCCCCAACAGAGACAGCCCCCAACGGGGTGAGCATACCAATACACAAAATCCCATAATCACAGTAATGAAATTCATAATTTACAACAAAAGTAAATACTAATGAATTTTAAATGATACTCCCTGGATGGCAACGTCCTCATCCGGGATTCCGTGTACTGTCCCTGTTCTCACAATCATCAAACTCATCAAATCTCAAAAATCAGTAAATCCACACATTGATTTACTCATCGCATGCCTGATTCTCAAATATCAATAATCAATGGTTCCAAGTTCATTATACATACAAATATAGATATCTCAATATCTAATACTAATTTCTCAATTTCGCTATCAATCACAGATAGCTCAAATGCCTAGCATTTATGTTACCAATTTTCCATTATGCCTAGACATCTCACATGTCTTATAATGAGTACACGATCCCACGATCATTCTCAGACATCTCGAATGCCGTACAATAGTCATATAGACCCAGTACCCCATATATATCAACACATAAATATAACCATGCGCACAACCATCGATGAAATCAAAATACATTATGCATTTCACAAATGCTCTCATATAAAGTAATGCTCGTACGTCGCACGTACCTTAAATCTCCGAAGTCCGAGCCAAACCTTGCTCGAGTTCCATGCCCCGAGGAACGATGTGCTAACACGATAAATTATTCGCAATTAATTACGAACATGCAACCCATGCTCAAGCACACCCATATCCCTTAAAAAATATTGTCAACACACGACAATCAACCATTAACAAAATTGCTCATGAACACCTTCAATAATTCGAACCCTATCATAACAATTCGAACTCAAATAATCCCCATAATTCATCTAAAACATGAATTAATCAATTACTAACAAGAATCATAACTCCCTGCCAAGAACCCCAATTTTCGAACATAAACCCCAAATTTTCGAACCCTAAATCACGAAAACAGCGCTGAAATTTGAACCAAATGCAACAAATATTTCGAACCACAAAAGTCTGAAATTATCGACTCAATATCAGTTCAAAAACGCCCCAAAAACACCAGAATAATCGAACCAAAATCATACCAAAATCGAGCCCCAAAAATCGGATGAACTCCAGTTTCGAACCCTACGCTTTCTGCAGAAATCCGAGCTCAAATCGCGACCAAACTTCAAATTGATGGTATGAATAGCTGTGCCTCGGAGAGACGAATCCAACGGCGGGTGGCACGCGCTGAACGGCGGCTGGACGGCGGCGAGCGAACGGCCTGAAGTCGCGTGGGTCAAAGGGGATCGGGAAAGGGTGTTGGCGCGGGAGAGAGAAAGCGACGGGAATGGTGGAGAAAATGGTTCCAATAATTAAAATCTCGGGTTCAACTGGTATTTATAGCAAAAATACCCCGAAATACTAATAGCCCCACAAATACATCATGATTCATTAAAAATCATCTGTTTTCAAAAATTCTCTCTCTAACTCAAAAACCCCCTACCGGTGCCCACACAAAGCACCCGAGATTCTGAGGCACACTAAAAACCCAACTCACAGGTTTTCACCGAAATGAGAATACGATCTCAACCTCGGGGTCCAATGATCCCAACTACTCAAATAGACGAGCCCAGAAGGCCCAACACCGCGATTAAACTCCAAATCGCCACGTAAAACAACTTCACGGGTTATTAACACTCCGGGATTAACATCCCTAATCTCTGGTCATCACAGTAAGGCGATCGATCTCATAGACATAGAGATCGATCACCTCAAACAGAAAAAAGGCCCAAAAGCTACTGGAGACAGGAGATCGATCGCTTCCTATAAGCGATCGATCGCCTCAAAAAAAAAAAAAGGCCCAAAAGCTACTGGAGACAGGCAATCGACCGCTTCCTATAAGAGATCTATCGCCTCAAAAGTAAAAAAGGCCCAAAAGCTACTGGAGACAGGCGAGCGATCGCTTCCTATAAGCGATCGATCGCCTATCACGATTTTTTGTTTTTTAAAAAACACTCTACACACATATTCAAATTTTATCCTCTCTAAATCCATAATTCCCTCTTTCAAAATCCCCAAATTCCCAAATTCCCACACAAATTTCCCTCTAATCTTCACACAAAAGTGATACCTTCTCCTTCCTAGTACAATTATCTAAGTTTGTTCCAATTTTTCTACAGATTCCAAGCTAGGGTTGGGCATTCCAAGCACAAAGTGAAGATTACTCAAAGCCAAGGACCACTCACCATCAAAGTTTCGAAATCTTGAGGTACATTGGCTAGAAATTTCATGGTAATGCTCAATTTCTAAATTATTGGGGATAGTTGGACAAGATGCATTTTTTATGGATTGTGGTGCAAAGGTTGTAGTATTTGATAAGATTGGGGGAGTTTGATATTATTGGTTTTGTTGGGATTGGCTTAACTAGTGGATTCTTGCTATTGGTGTGGGAAAAGTTTGACATTGTTGGAGGTTGTTGAGAAGTTGCTTGTTAGTTTACATACATATCATGGCACCGAAAAAGAAGCCAAGAGGAAGGGCATCATCTTCATCCTCCACCCCTACATATGACACTTCCCACTTTGCTAACCAAGCGGCATCAGAAGTCTTTGACAAATGGCGTGCTAGGCCCTTGGTAAGGGAGAGGGGAATGGAGATGGACACGCCAAATTCCACCATCCTCCGAGAGGTTGGTTGAGGTTTGTGCAACCCCCATGCCATGCCGTCATCCCCATCGTCAAGGAATTCTATGCCAACTTTAAGGTCTCCGTGAACGAACCGTATCTTACCATTCGGCGGAAGAAGTTTCTATTTGATAGTGAAAGGATCAATCGCATCTACGTAATGCTTCATATAGAAACCGGTGAGTACTCCGTTTACATGCACCACCACCTTGATTATACTGAAGTTATTGAAACCTTATGTGGGGAGGGGGTGGAATGGAATTTGACTTATGATGGGAAGATCAAGATTTTCAAGAAGACTCGGTTGAAACCTGAAGCAGATGTCTGGTTTACATTTATTTCTCATAGAGTCCTACCAACTACTCACACTGCTGTGGTTACCAAGGAGAGAGCAGTGCTAGTTTTCGCTATTATGACGGGTCGCAGCGGTTAATACTGGGAGCATAATCTATTCCTCTATGCATTTAGCGGTCGAAGGTTCCACCACAATTGGTCTACCGTTCCCTTCATTAGTCACCGAGTTGTGCCGGCAAGAATAGGTGCCTTGGGAGTCTCAGGAGACAAGTGTGCCATTCATTCCTCTTCGCCTTCCTAGACCGCAGCCGGAGCCAGAGTCAACACCAGGGCCATCACAAGGGCCTGATTCAGCATCAGGGCCATCACAAGCGCCCGAGCAGCCCGAGTCATCACGCCGACTTGTTCCACGTTGTTATTCTACAATAGCTAATCCCACCACCAATGTTCAAAGATTCCGATCTCTTGAGGAGGAGTTGATGGCTATGAACTTTAATCAGCGATTGATGCAGGGTGAGCACAGACAGCTTTGACAAAACCAAGAGGATATTTTAAAGAATCAGGAGGACATGCGCGTAGAAATGCGAGAATTCTTACGGTTCTCCTACGACTGTCATACAGTTGCAGCCCAAGCTCACCCCAACTTGGTTTTCCCAATGCCACCCACTCTCCAGCCATACCCACCACCCACCGACGATGATGACGACGATGGAGACGCCGATGAGGATGAGGGTGACGACCGTTGACGATCGTCACCATAGGTATTACGTTGTCCTACTGTTTATTCATGTTCACTACATTGAGGACAATGTAGTATTTAAGTTTGGGGGAGTGTTTGAATTTTGATTTTATATTGTGTGATTTGTGAGGTATGTTAGTAGTGAGTCTTAGTATGTTTAACTGTGCGTCTGATATCATGTCTACTGCTGCAGAATCTATGATTTTAGCTTAATATTGATGAGTCCGATGAAGAGCATGAAATTTTTTTTAGTATAATTGGATTAAAGTAGTGACTCCATGCCATGATGATATTAGTTTTTACTCTACTTATGACTTGAATCTTGATGATTGTAAACATGTTGTGAATATTTTGAGTTGAGTTGACATGTTGAAAATGAGAAATAAATTGAGCAGATTGAGTCATGAACTTGTTGATTACATTTAAAGTAGTGATGATATGTGTAAACTTGATGACATGTCTTGAGCATCTTAGAGTAATCATAGAACCTTTTTTATGATGGCACTTTGAGGCAAAAAAATTATAATTATGAACTGGACTTGGACATGATTTAGGCGATTTTTTGAACGTTTGAGCCTTTCAAGCCTACCTTGTCTACATTTATCCCTAGTATCCAACTTTGAGCTTGATTGAATAAGAATGGAAATTAGCCACTATTCGACTTTTTTTGATAAACTCATTATACCTACCTTGTTTAGCCTAAAAAATGAAAAGTATACATAAATGGCTATATTTGATGAGCTTATTGTGAAAATAATTGATGAATGAGAAAGAAAAGGATAGATAAAGCCTTGAAAAAAAAGTGACAAAATAAGGTCCAAAGCGGCCATGGCTAAAGAAAAGGAAGAGAAGCTCGATATGTGCTACAAAAAAGTGAATTTTACATGATATACTCTCTTCTTTGTGCTTATCCTATCTTTTCTTTGTAACCGACACCAAAAGGCCTAACATTATAAGCTTGAAAAGTCCTTTTGATCCAAGTCTAGGAATTAGTTACATTAGTAGAGAAGTGCTTGAAAACTAGGCATATGAGATACTCGATGATAATCTTGACTATTGTTGATTAACACTGTTTTGATCTATGATGATTGTATGATACTTGTGATTGACAACATCACACACACACGTTCCGAATTTGAGACTGTTATTTGACTTAAGGAGAAAACACTTCGTGTCCAACGATTTGAGGGATTCTTGTTGTGGTATGAGTAAGATTTCTGAGATAAACATATGAGCACGAAATAATCTGTCACTTATCTGTTGTGAATTCACTGTTTTCATCTTGTTCGAGGACGATCAAGAGTTAAGTTTGGGGAAGTTGATAAGTGTCATTTTTACACATATATTTGCATATATTTCTTGCTATTTGTGTTTTGGTATATTTCCAAGAATCATGTAGAAGTGCAAGAAACACTGGAAAAAACCATGGTTTATGGACTGGGAGGTGGAACTATGACAAGACGAGTCTTACCATTGGAAAAGAAGTGAAAAAGGTTGAATTGATGAAAAAAAGATGAAGCGATTGATCGCTCATTACCATGAGATCGATCGCCATCAGCCAGAAACATGAAGGAAATTTGAAGCAAGAGGCGATCGATCGCTTATAGTAAGTGATCGATCGCATCGGGGCAGAACACTTACGCTATCGATCACATATCGTGAAGCGATCGATCGCCATAGAGATAAAACTTCAAGCGATCGATCTCTACTTATGAAACGATCGATCGCACGTACAGTCCTATACGAGAAAAATTCCTTAATTAAGTTTTGGTCTATATTTGGTACAAGATTTCTTGGGCTCGTAAAGGAGAGTATAAAAGGGAGTTTTTATGTCAAAAAAAAAAGTTCCCTTTCACCTCTAAATAGCATCCTACCTTTGGGAGAGCCATCACTTACAAGAGAGATTCAAGCAATGCAGCTAGAGACGGGAACATCGGATCGACGCACAGATTGAACATCGAGTGTTTATGCGTATTTCTGAACTTTGTTTTAGTTTTATTTGTGATTTTTCAATGTGTATAATGTTGTTACATGTTATAAAACATTATTTTTCCGTTAATATGCTAGGCTAAGTTTGTTATCAAGACAAGGGGATCTTGTGTATGAACCCACACTTTTAATTCTAGTTTTTGATTGAGTTTTTGTTATCTTTGTGTCTGTGTTATGCTTTTGATGCTTTTAAGGGATTAGCTACCCTTTGAATGATGTTAGTTTGCAATTGAGATCGAGAGATGAATTTGTAATACGGAGCAAATAACACATACCGTGGATTTCAGACCGAGATCGAGAGATGACATCAAATACACGAGTGATAGCTATATATATCTAGTAATCGAAGGCTAAGGGTTTTCATAGAGCGTATGCAACATTGAATTGTTAAATAAGTGAACAAGAGTTACTTACTGCAAATCGGTGCTAGGTTTGATATAGCTCGAGAGAGTGTATTAGATATAACCGAAAAACTTGTCACTTTAGATGCATTAATTGTAATTAGAACTAGTAGATGAATTGTGGGGGATTACTCAAGTGAACCGAATGCTCGATATTTATCTCTACTGTTTACTATCTTACTTCTTTGTGGTGGGGTTGATTCCAAGAGTTGAGTAAATTATTTAATCTTTCAAAACAATTTCGTAGGTTAAATATAGTATGCTAATTAAATATGGTAATTACTACTAGTCCATGTGGGTACGGCAATCCCTACTTTTATATCATTATACTAAAACTTGACACCGTGCACTTGCGGTATTTAATCGCTACACTGGAATTAATTGTTTAAAATAAAAGCGATCATTGTGTGAGAAATACGAATTAGAAATACGTACTTTGAGTAGTAACATTATATACATATCATCGAAAAAATTTGGGCCACGTTTTGATAACCTAAATAAATCTTCCGCTGTGTACATAAAACTAATCATTGTGTGATAATTAAACGTAAGATTAGGACCGGGCCCTCACAGTTGGTATCAGAGTGTAATCTGGATGTGCTCGAACTAGAGTTAGGACACTGAGTCTAGACACAAATAAATTGTTGCGCATGTGTTTGACTACATGTCTTAAATTCTATTGTCTGTTATGCTTTGTGTTATCCTTATAAATTGGAACTTCAGTTATAAGTAGACGTTTCTAGTATTGAACGATATCTGTAAACTCTTACGGAATTGATTGAATATAACCTTACGGCATTTAGAGAATTGTACCTTTCCTTTCAGAATTTAACCCGCACCTTTTATATAATGGCACCTGTAAATCGAGGACGGAAAGGCAAGGGAGTTGTGCAAGAAGCTGCATCGGAGCAGAACGCAGGCCATGATGATAATACAGAGGAATTGGTGCAATAAGTTGAGAAGTTAGATATGGGAGAAGTCGTGGCACGGTTTCAGAATATGCGGCCACCGAAGTTCCATGGTACCGATACAGGGGAAAACGCCTAGTCATGGATTCGAGAGATCGAGTATCCATTCGATCTAGTCGGCTATTCATCTACCGTGAGATTGAAGCTAGCAGTTTTCCAGCTTAAGGACATAGCTCAGCTTTGGTGGGAAGCAGAACGGGATTGCACGAATCAGGAATAATCATCACTTGGGACGTTTTCAAAACCCAATTCCTGGAGCAATACTCACCTCCATCCTACTACATTGCTAAGGAAGCTGAATTCAATAATCTAGTATAATGAAGTATGACTGTGGCTGAATATGCATCCCAGTTTTCTGCACTTTTGAGTTATGTTCCTTATGTGGCTGCGAATTCCAAGGCAAAGTATACCAATTCGTGAATGGTTTGCACCCGTCTATCTACACTTTTGTTGTCTCCGGAGATGCCACTAAGGCTATTGAGAGAGCCAAGAGGGCTGAAGCCGGATTGGCGAGTACTCAGATTGCCCCACAGTTATCTCAGGGTGTTGTATATCCTCCTATGGGAGCCTACCAGCAACCCCAGCCGCAGCAGCAGCAGCAAAGGCCCCAACAATTTATTAAGCAACAAAGGTTTAAGCCCAAGGGCAAGAAATTTAAAAGACATCAGTCCAGTTCGTCCAGCTCCAGTGGTTCCAGGGGTTTTATGGGAGCACCATTCATTAAGTCTTGTGGTCACTGTGGAGGAAACACCCTACGGATCAAGGTGAAGGAGTGACAGGACTTGTTTCAACTGTGGACAGACAGGGCATTATGCTAGAGCTTGCCCATCTCGTACTCAGGGATTTATGCAGTCTCAGCAGCCTCGACCCCATGCTAGGGGTGATTTTCAGGGAGGCCATCAAACTCGACCCACTCAGTCCCATCAGCAGTCGAGTTACCCACAGATCAGGGGTAACACTCCACAATCTTTTCCTGGACCACAGCAGGTTAAAGTGTACGCATTGATAGAGGATCAAGCAAGGGAGGCTCCAGGTAGTGTGATAGCAGGTACATGTCTTATTTTTTGTCACACTGCACGAGTATTATTTGATACGAGAGCATCTCATTCATTCTTTGCATCCAATTTCGTTGACGAGTATGAGTTAGAGTCTATGTCCCTTCAAGAGACGTCTATGTATCCACTCCAGCTGGTAGAATCATTATAGCCAGTTGTATCGTACTGAACTGTGTACTACAGTTTGATGATCGTATTATGATCACAAACTTAATGGTTTTGCCAATGTATGATTTTGATTGCATTGTGGGCATGGATACTCTGAAAATTACAGAGCTACGGTGGATTGTTTCCGTGGCATTGTTCGTTTCCGACGACATTATGGTCCTAAATGGAATTTCTATGGCAGAGGGTCACTTGCGAAAATCCCATTAGTATCTGCTATGGAGATGTTTCGACTTCTATCCTTATGAAATGAGGGATACATGATCTATGCAGTGGATGCCACAAAGCAAGGGCCATAATTGTCCAACATTCCAATTGTGAAAGATTTTGCAGATGTATTTTCGGAAGAAATTCCAGGGTTTTCGCCCAATCGAGAGATTGATTTCAGTATTGAGATGATGACGGATACAACACCAATTTCTAAAACTCCGTATCGAATGGCACCAGCATAATTGAAGGAACTGAAAGAACAGTTGCAGGATCTTCTTGAGAAAGTCTATATGTGTCCAAGTTGTCACCTTGGGGTGCGCCAGTACTGTTTGTGAAAAAGAAAGATGGTACAATGAGAACGGGTATCGACTATAGGCAACTCAATCAACTCCAAGGGACATCAGTTTATTCAAAGATTGATCTTCGCTCGGGTTACCATCAGCTCTGAGTCAGGGAAAGTGATGTTCCAAAGACAGCTTTCAAAACCAGATATGGGCATTTTGAATTCTTGGTGATGCCTTTTGGACTGACTAATGCGCCAGCAGTGTTCATGGATTTAACGAACAGAGTGTTAAAAAATTTCTGGACAAATTCGTGATAGTATTCATTGATGATATCTTGGTATACTCGAGATCCCGGAAGGATCACAAAGAGCATTTACGATTGGTTCTCCAGACCCTTCGGGAGGCCCAGTTGTATGCGAAATTATCTAAGTGCGAATTCTAGTTGGATCGAGTAATGTTCTTGGGTCATGTAATATCAGCGCAAAGGGATATCTATTGATCCCAGTAAAGTGGAAGCAGTGATCAATTGGCCCAGACCAACCAGTGTGCATGAAGTCCGAAGTTTCATGGGTTTGGCCGACTACTACAGGCGATTTATCGAGAGCTTTATTTGGTCAGACGAATGTGACAATAGTTTCCAAGATTTGAAAAAGAAATTGACCACAGCCCCAGTGTTTGCTCTACCATCTGGATCAGGAGGATTTGTGGTATGTGCCGATGCGTCAGCCAAAGGATTGGGATGTGTTCTTATGCAGCATGGGAAGGTCATTGCTTATGCTTCGAGACAACTTAAGCCTCATGAGTCTCGATATCATGACCTCGAGTTAGCAGCCATCGTCTTTGCCCTGAAGATTTGGAGGCACTACCTCTATGGTGAACAATTCATTATTTACTCCGATCATAAGAGGTTGAACTACTTATTCACCTAGTCAGAGCTGAACATTAGGCAGCAGCGATGGATGGACTTGCTGAAAGATTTTGACTGTGAGATCCAATACCAACCAGGGAAGATGAATCTGGTAGCTGATGCTCTGAGCCGAAAAGTGCAAGATGACATAGTAGCATCGATCCATGTCTGGCAAACCTATGATGAACTATGCACTGCCGGGTGGACTTATCAGCCACATGGAGAATGTTTCCTCATCTCCACGATGCAATTCCAGCCACAGTTCATCTCGTCTATCAAAAAGACTCAAGAGACAGATCCATACATTCACAAGTTAAAAGAGGCAATTTTTGCTGGCCACCCGTCCAGATTCAATGTATCCCCTGATGGTTGGCTACAGATGGATAACATGTTAGTGGTACTGAATCTTATAAACTTGAAAGAAGCATTATTTCAGGAAGCGCATTGCAGTCGCTATAGTGTTCATCCAGGGAGCCGAAAAATGTATCTCTTATGTTGAAACCCCACTTCTGGTGGGAAGGTATGAAGAAAGACATTGCTTGAATTTGTGGCAAGATGTTTGACTTGTCAACAGGTTAATGCGGAAAGGATGAGACCGGGTGGTATGCTGCAAAGTTTAGAAGTTCCACAGTGGAATGGAAGCACATTGCTATGGATTTTGTGACACATTTGCCCAGATCGAACAGAGGTTGTGACGCAATCTGGGTCGTGGTTGACCGATTATCCAAGTCAGCACATTATACCGTATGAGCGTACTTACTCGTACAAGAAGATGGCGTGATTGTATGTGGACAATGTAGTTCTGATACATGGAGTACCAGTTTCTATTGTCTCCGAGAGGGACCCTAGATTTACATCAAAGTTTTGGAGTAGCTTTCAGAATGCCATGGGTACCAAATTAGCGATGAGTGCCGCCTACCACCCACAGACAGATGGCCAAACAGAGAGAAACATCCAAACACTTGAAGATATGTTACGGCTGGTGGTGATGGATTTTGGTGGTAATTGGCAAGAATCACTATCATTGGTCGAATTCTCCTATAACAATAGTTTCCAAACTAGATGGCACCATTTGAGGCCTTATATGGAAAGAAATGTCGATCCCCGGTATGCTGGAACTAGATTGGTGAAAAGCAGTTGGCCCAACCTGAGTTTGTAGAGGTAATGCAAGGGAAGATTGAATTAATCTGAAAGAGAATGAAAGCAACTCAGGACAAGCATGCCAGTTATGCAAATAAAAGGAGAAGATTGTTGGAATTCCAAGTTGAGGATATAATATTCTTGAAAGTGTCACCTTTCCGTGGGACGATGCGTTTTGGGCGCTGAGGTAAGTTATCACCTCGCTACATTGGTCCCTACCAGATCATGGAAAAGATTGGAGCGGTGGCATACCGATTATCTTTGCCACAACAGTTGTCACTAATACATGATGTCTTTCATGTATCCATGCTGAGAAAGTATGAACCGTAGCGACGAGTGTGCCGACGTCGCCCAGACACTAGGGATGATGGACAGCCGATGGCTTGACTGAGAGAGATATCGTAGCGACGAGCGTGTCGACGCCCTGCTCGAGCATGATGATTTGATCGACGATCTTCCTTTGGACTCCGGAGATATTGATATTTGAGATTTGATACCCTTCATATGCATTTGCATTCATGCACGGCATACATCGCATGATATTTTGTCGTTTCTTGTGTTTTACCTGTTTCTCGTATTGGGGTTCTGACCCTCTTCGCGTGGGGCTGTCATGTCTTTGTTGAGTGGACATGGCAGGTATTGCAGGTGGGCTGATGCCAGATGCTCAAGAGGAAGCATCTAGGAGTGTTAGAGCTCCGTGAGCACGTCTTGTTCTTATTGTCGAGTCTGTTTCCCAGTCTGGAATTGATGAATTTTAAAAACCTACGTTTATTCTGCGGGGGATGCTCCGAGTATTTTGTATGCTATCGTATTTTCGTACTTTCTAAACTTTATTGATGATTGTGTGAGAAATGCGAGATGTCACCAAAAGACACTCATTGGAGGCACCAATCCATGAAAACTCGCATCTGCACTCCAAGAGGTGCATCATTTCAGGAAAACCTGTCGAAATGGCGCTGCTCGTCGCTTCCTTAACTTCCTGGGAAAAATTTTCCCAGGCAGTGGCACCGCGGCGCCAATGACACTGCCCAAAATTTTTCCGTGCAGTGTTTTGGCGCCCGAAACTTTCCGTTATGCCATCGTTTCCTTCGTTCGATTTTTCTATGCTTAATTTCAATTCATTAACCCTGTTTTTATCTTGCTTAATTTTAATTTATTAAGCCTCATAATTTCCAACATATTGTCCTTTATTTCTGTAGGAACATGTACTTAAGGGTTTACATTCTACTACTTAATAGAATCTCAAATTTGTATAAAAATAATAATAATACTACCATAATTCATTGTATGTTTTCAGGGAAAAAAAACCAAGAACACGCTTATTCCTCCTTAGCGATTCCCTTCGAGGGGAGTACATATTTTGTAATTTTTAGCAACTTCTCTTATGTGCAGTTGATGCTCCACTTGAATAATCACAATGTCACTTGCATAACTGTATAGACCATAGAAACTATCATTTATTCCTAAAAACCTATGTTGCACGGATACGGATACGCGAATACGTGGATACACAGATACGGGTACGATTGCACGGGTTTTTTGAAATTTGTAGGATACGATACGTCTGGATACGGTAAATTTTATTAATTTATTTATATATATATAAATATATAATTAATAATATCTGTAAGAAATCGAGTTTCAAGCATATAATCAACATTAAACACATTAGAAATCAGAATAAAGTTACAAACTCACCAAATTCACGACAAATGGTAAAATATTAATCCAGGACATCTAAAAATTTCAAGCATATAATCGACATTAAGAACATTAAGATGGTTAAGAAATAGGGATTAAGTTAAATAATTTAATTTTAATTACAGTTTCAACCCTGTTTTTTAAAAAAAAATTCCAAAAGTTCCCGTATCTAAGCCGTGTCGGATACGGTCAGCCGCGTATCTTGACGGTATCCGAAACGTATCGGAAATAAAAACTTATTTTTTGTCCATAGATACGCCACGTGGCGTATCCGATACGTATCGGTGTCGTATCCACGCGTATCCGTATCCCAGAAGTATCCGATACTTGACCGTGAAGTTTTTTGGAGTATCGGTGCAACATAGCTAAAAACTAGAGATTGACAAAACGTGTGAGCCATCCAACACTGTAGTAGGCTGGCACTTTTGATAACAGGTCTTGTTTCGCGCACGACCCATAGTAAATATTTATTTTTTAAAAAAAATTCAAAATATATTGTTAATATAATATTAATGTTTGACACAATATACATTGAAAATTTTATTATTATGGATTGAATAAATAAAAATTACAATCGCCTTTTCAAAACTAAAAACATAAAATAAAAAAAAAATCATTTTTCTTCATTTTCATTAGAACATACATCATGTCCTCCTACACCTTGTAATCAACCATCTCTACGGTATTTGGTGACAATCTACTTCTTCTTTCATCAAAAACTCTTTCACTTGCACAAACACAAGACTTTGATGGAATTATGGATATAGAGGCATTAATAGATCACGTGTCATGATGGAAAGCACTGGCCAAAGTGTAGCATTGTCTTTCCACCATACCAAATTATCAAAAGTTTCTAATTGTTGTTCATTAAAATTAATAAATTGGTAAAATAATATAAATGAAGCTCGGTAAATGAAAATTGAGTAGTAGAAATCGAATAGGATCTTGTTTTTTTTCTTAACATTGTGTACAAAGAATTTTTAGTACCACTTTCGCCACCACAACTACTACTTTCTTTTATTGTAAATGATCTAAAATTATATAATGATTCATATAAAGAAAATAAATAATTTTTAAGACGTTTTCTTCATTAACCTTAACATCGTCATAATGCATATTGGTATATAAGATTCAATTATAATTTTTATACTATATAATTTAATCTAGGTTCCGTAATTGAGGCCCAATAATTCAAAAGGGGAATAATTTTCCAATATTTTTTTAAATTTCAACTATGTTGGTTCAACAATGGTTCTAAAAAAGGATCTTTTCTATATAATAAAAAACTTTCACTAATTTCATAAATTTTATTTAAAAATATTGAAGAAGTTGGATAGTAACAACCCGAAAATATTTTAATAGCATCACAAAAAGGTTTCAAAAATTTCAAAATATAAGAAGCAAAATTCCCAATCATTTTCCTCAATATGAAAATGTTCAGACATCATTTCATTAAAAATTATTGTAATAATATATTTGTAAAGGTAAACATGCTTGCGGATGCATTATTAGTTGTATTATCAAAAGAAATATACATTTTTTTATTAGAAATATTATATTCATTAGTACTTGTATGATGACATTTAAAAACACTACACTCGGTGGCCAATCAATTTTTGAAAAACCTAAAAAAATTTATTTAAATTACATTCATAAGCAAACAAATGACATGTAACACATATATGATGCATTGGCAACCACCTTGAAAGAGCTCGTAATAGCTCACTGATCAAGCGCTCTTGCACCAAAGATTAACAGAGTTAATATCACTAGTAACTTCAATTCTTGAAAGAAAAAATAGTAACTATGAAATTAAATTTGCTTCATATTCTTGGAAAATTGTAAATGTATCAAATTTAATAGTATTTTTTGAAAAATGTTTATGGTGAGGTTGTAAACTTACATGAATATAATTAGTAAAATTTGCATCCGTCGTCATAAAAACTGGTTGTACCATCCATACTATGTATTTAGCTATTTATCTTCCATCTCTTTCAATCGAATACGAGAATAAAACTTAAATTCGAACTACTGTTACCACTATGAAATTGGGAAATAGTAGATTGTGTACCATCATTGGATTCTCTTTCATGCTTATACATATACCTAAGTAAATGGCTAGCCACACCCGAAAGTATGTATGTATAATCTTTTTTATATATTTTTCAAATAACTCGTGTTCCTTAACATTTTCTATATCAAATAATTGGCACACATTACTAGTACTTTTCTTGTTAGTTTTCTTAGTTGTTGATGAAATATTTGGTGTACTTTGTTCTTCATCTTGATATGCATCAATTTCATCGTCATAGATGATTTTGTTTGTCATTATGCAAAAGCAAAATGATAAAACGAATACAACAAAAACACAAAAAAAGTGTTACCAACCTTCTTGAGTTTGATAGCTTGTTTTGCCAAATTTGAAGACGAACTGCTGTCTTGTAGAGTTGTTGCTTACAATTTGAGATTAGAATTGCTTAGAAAATGAATAGAAAAATGTAATTGAATTCAGTTGTCCAGAAAGTTTAGAAATTGAGATTGCAACATGTGAGAATAAAATGAGGAAATATAATCCATTTATATAGAAAGTAAAACAAAAAAAAAAGAGGGCCTTATGATGTTTCTTTCAAATGGTTATATGATCGTTTGCAAGAGTGGCAAATTTAATGGGCCCGCGGGCCAACACCTAAGGCCCCGACCCGTTTGGTACCTCTAGATGTGTTCATTTTCATCCAAACTCCCCAGTATCTAAGACATGCATGATGTATAGTATATCAAATTATAGTTGAATAAAAGAATTTAGAGATTCATAAATCAAAATTTTCATTTCCTTTTATGCAAATAAAGAAATACATCACGCTGGAAACAAAAAACTTTAGGAAATAACTCAGAATGCATCGTCGCCCACTGAAGAATCAGCATCATTCTGTATAATTTGAAGGAAATTAAATATTTCCAATATTGATTCAATATGCATAGATTCAATATTGACAGGAGCAGGAAGATTATGTGCTAGTTTCTTCCAAGTTTTCACATTCTTTTCAAATGGACTGTTCAATTTGGTTTGGTGGTGTCCATGAATGAGACTCATAAAATCACGGAAAGTGAATAGTGTAGAGTCGATTGGATCAAGTGAGAATAAAATCAAAACACCAAAGCGATATCTTTTCCCCATACTCGTACGACCACTGCCAGCGGAAGAGCTGACGGTGCCAAAGGAGGTGTGAGGAAACCACAGCTGTGTTCGATAAATCAAGAATGAGATACCATTTGGAACATTAAATTTATTTGCTAACCACTTGCATCCAAACGATTAACTTAATTTGCAAAAATACTAGTAGCCTTCATCAAGCAACAAAATGGTTCAAAATAATGAAATTTCACTCAGTTACATTAAAACAGAGCTTAGCCTCATCCCACGGTCCATTTATCTCAAATTTATACTCCTGAATCCTAATAAGCCAGTAGGGGCAAACAAGATTAACAAAAACAAGTACAGTAAGCAATAAAATGAAGAGCAATAGATGCAAACTAGAGACGAAAAACAATGTTAACGCCATCAACGTTATGGTGACACACAGATGTAATCGAAAAGAGAACTTCTTGATGCAGTAGCTTAGCAATGGAGCAAACAAGAAGACTTGCAAAGAGAATAAAACAATAGCGAAAACATGAAGCCTTGATGGGAGTCGAGAAGCAATTAGAAGTGAAGCAACTATAGAAGCATTAAGAGAAATATTGCTTGTAAAGGTCGAGTTTTCAAGAGCACCAGGTGGCTTAACGGTGGAATCAGAGTAGTTGTGGAGAAAGAGGTGGAGTATGACAAGAGAGGCTGTTAGTGCCCAAATTGAGTCTGAGCTTATGGATCGGGTCAGTGTTTGGTAGATAGGCGACAAAAGATATAAACCTGTTATGAAAAATGAGATTTTAAGAACATAACTGAGTAAAAGATTGAAACACAAATTTTCTTCTGTCGATAAAACGACAAAGAAGCCGACTCCAAGAAGGATGGTGTCAAGTAACAAGAGGGATGCTTCACTGAATGTTGATCTAAGGGTATAAGTCCAGACCAAGACGACGTGAGCAACAATGCACAAATACTGTGAGATGGAAAATGAGTCTAGAATCACCTTAACCAAGTCTCTTTTCACAACATTGGCATTCGTAATCATGTTTTCTAGGAAAGACTCATCGGTGTGATTGTCAGCAAACCCAGGTTGCATCCCTCCATAAGCAACTTTTCGCCATTTAGGATAGGTTGGAGAAGAGCTCCTGCTTGAGTTGGATTCCATTTGTGCGAGAAACTGTATCACACCAGCTAATATATCTTTTAGATTTTCAGCACCAGCAGGTTGCGATACAGCACAATCTTACAAGCATTGCAACAAGCTTTTCCCTGAAACCATGTAGCTCACAATCTGAACCAGAAAAACTAAGTAAAGATGGATGTTTATCAAACATAGGAAGCAATACTAAGGATGCCAAAAGGATAAAAAAATTTATCATTAAGTCTGATAATAGAATTCTAGCTGCGTTTCATTGTCTCATTAAGGTTGTATCACGGATTAGAAATTAGACAATGTGTCTCCTACTATACTGCTCTAAATTTTCAGGGACATAATAGTTGCACTGTATATATCATTTCTAAATTTTCATATTAAATTCTTGATGTCCTCGGGATTGTGCAAGTCCTATCACACCAAAAACCAATTGTTGTTTTAGAAGGATTTAGTTTGTCAAAGAAATTCGTTGAACAACGGCAGTGAAAATGATGCCAAAAACATTGGTGATCCCAATGACTTAAAACCCGATTGTCTTGTTATCCGAAAAGCTGGCATTGAATTGGTAGTGATCAACCAATAGAAAGTCATTTGGCTTGAAAGAACCTCCACATACAAAGGATCAAAACTAGATAATAAAGTTTAGCCTGCAATTAGGTTTTAACCAGAAAGTGTTCCAACCTTTGATGCAAAAATATCTGGTATTATACCAAAACCTTCATCACCCATTAGCAATCTCTCCTCCATACAAAATCATGAAAAGTTTTTTGAAAGTGGAAAATAACATAACCACCACCCATTCGAACCAATCAAATGGTAATACAAATTTGAAAAATCTGGAATGAGCTAACTAAGGTGTATTGATAATCCCCAATCAAATGATAACAAAGATTTGTTTGCAATCATTCGATAAATCCCATCTAAATACCCGACATAAGGGTTTCCAAAACTATAATTTCAAATATTTAATTAATCACACATGAGATTCACCTTTAAAACTTGTTTATTCTCTGAGACTTGTAGAAATAACTACAAATCTGAACTTGAATCAGATCAACGTAATATAAAATTGAAATTGTAAAGTTAACAATTTTCTCAAAACATAGAATTGTATTGTCATCCAAAATTGATAAAAAAAAATTAAAAATTCTAACAAATATGTGTTTGAAATGAATTGGAAAATGATCAATGGTGGCTGAGAATTGTCGACCGAAGCCACGCGGCCTAGGGTTTGTGGGGGCGTGATGGTAGATCCAAAAATTCCGGCATCTGACGGTTGAATCGACGGCGGGGTGTGGGCGTTAGCATCATGGAGTCATGGACATGAGCAAGCTGGTTTTGATTGATGAAAACAGGGCTAGGATTCACCGGAATCGAGGAAGGTATTTCCGACGCGAAGTCGCGAAATTTTTCAGGTAAAATCAATGGGACGGAATTTGAAATTGATTGAGGCAGTTTGTTCACCGTGGCCTGAGTAGAAGGATCGAAAGTGGAATTGCCGGAAGCAGAACCAATGGACGGAGAGATCAGAGCATCGAAGGAAACGGATGATTGGGCAGAAAATCGATCGGATAATCCGAGGGGCAAACGTTGTCCGATAGAGCTGATATTTTGACGGGAGGGTCGTCGTGGGTAGGCGACCCCGGCAGAACGAGTTTCCGTTGCCTAACCGGCGGCGGCATGGAAGTCGAAGTAGCGGCGATACTTAGACGGTCTTGTATCTCAGCTCTTGTTTGGTTTTTCTTCTACATTTCTATCAAAACTTCCTAAAGCTTATAACATCTTACAACTCAAAATAGAGGTGCAAAAAGGTGGTGATTCAATACCTCATTGGCTTAATTCGCCCCACGAAAAGCTCGATCCTTCGATTTCCTATGCTAATCTTGCTCCAAAATCCCAGTTACGTGATTTGAGGGTGGGAATGTATAACCAATATCAGGGAATCCAGGAAATCTATGGCTTCATTGCACTAACGATCAAAGAGTTAGAGACTTCGACAACACGAAGTTCTGGAATTGAATATAACAGATAAAAATCTAAATGAATTTTTCATTATCAACATGCTTCTTTATTATTATCAATAGGAGATTTTCTATGATAGGACTCACTTTCTTTTATGCGTTTTTTAATGTAACATATCACATGACATGAATGGTAATGGAAAAATACAATTTTAGTCATTATTTATGATTTCAAATCCGTGATTTTGGTCTTATACTTTTGTCATGTCAACAGTTTTAGTCATTTATCTTTTATCACCTACAATTTTAGTCCTTATCAGAATCCGAAATTTAAATTATTCCCTACATGTGCGTCTAATTATAAGCATGGACAGAAATATAATGTTCAAATTTCTCCCAAATAATATATAAAACCCTAACTTTCTCCTAAAACCTATACCCGATATTTCCCAAAGAAAAAAATATTGAAAATCACTAAAACCATATTTGATTCTTACTTACCGATGGAAAATGGTGTTTATAAGGATGAAAAAGAGCTTCATTTGCCTCCACTACTTACAGTGACTAAATGTTTTTTGGTATTTTACTAATAATTCATTCTAATACATTACTTGTTTATTAAATGTTAATTGATTGTATATTAAGTTATTTAAATATTATTATTGCGGGCAATGTAATAGTTATTGGGTGGTCCTTGGTGCATTGAATCTAAATATGAGTTTGCCTTTTTTATTGTAGAAGAAAATCTTGATGACTTTTTGTTGTTGAAACTTTTTGAGTGTTAACTCCATAAAATCTTATGTTTTATTTTTTCTATGTACCATCAGTTGAAAATAATTTTACTATTTCAATTCATTATGGGGTATTTTTCGTTTGTTGCCTAATGCTCATTATATTGGAGGTTATATTACAAAATTTGATTATGTAAGGTTGGATGAGATTCGCGTTCTTGCTCTTGATCAATTAACTTTTAAGCTATTAGGTTACAAACACTACTTTGGTGTGGTCAAAAAATCACAGATAATAATAATAACATATATAAAATAAAAAAAATATTTATTTATAATAATAATTAAATAATAAAGTATAATATATATATAAAATAATATATACAATATATTATTATAATTAATTTATATAATGTATCTATATATAATATTGATGTGATCCGTTATTTTCTATGTTCGATAAAATACGTGCAATAGAGACACCATGATTTTTTACGTGAAAAACCCCTAAAACGAGGGAAAAACCACGGGACCTAGTCTAGTATAATTATTCACTATAAACGATTATTTTTTCCATGCTTTTTGTACAAGAATTAAGCAATTAAAATGAAATCCAAGAAAAGTGCATTCTCGAGTGGTTCAAGGAACGAGAGGTCGCCTCCCAAAAATCTCCTCTAGGAACCAATCAAAATCCCCTATATTCCAGAGCCGAGAGCCCCCTTTTTTATGTCAAGAAAAATAACCAATAAATAGGGAAAATATCATCTCTTACCTCTAGCCACTTTCTCGGATCCTACTTCTCCATTAATTACTCCATCATGCTCCACAATTGCTGCCACTAATTATGCCACAATTCCCATAACTGTTCTTATTCATTTTCGGGTAATGGGTCTCTCCCGCTAATTACTCTTCTGTATATGGTATGTTATGTCCGAGAAATCCGGGTTGAATCTCCGCTATGACCGGGTCTTATTCCATTGTTTGACCATGTGAGACCGATCAGAGAATCATCCTATTCGGATATTATCTTATTTGGCAATGATTTTACCCGGTGTGGTCTAATTTTCCCACCACATAACATCACCCCCTGAAGTAAAGCATGATGAGTGAAGTCGAGATCTTAGTTTATATATATGGGGTAAAATTATTGTTGTTGTTTTAGTATTTCTCGAAACTTGTGAATTTTGAGGGTCGAATCCATATCTAGTAAATAACTCCGAGATAATATCCACTCGTAGGTAGACAGAAACTCAAAGAAAACCAGACTGTGAGAAAATCTGCTTGAACCATAATAAGCTGAGTTCAGCTTTGCAGACTTTGCACGTCCCCCGGGCTGATTCCAAGCCGTGAAATATAAAACACTTAATGAAATATAAAACACGTCCTAAGATGATGACAGGTGAGATCCAATAAAATACAAACTCCCTGAGCAAATAAACCTCGTCCGAACTCCAGAAATATCCAGAGCATATAAAGACTGAGCACATAAAGCTCATCTGGAATAATAAATATCTCGAGCAAATAAAGACTGAGCACATAAAGCTCATCTGGGATAGGAAATGTCTCGAGCAAATAAAGCTCGTCTAAGATAAGAAATATCCCGAGCAAATAAAGCTCAAAAGATATAATCAAGCTCCAGAGATAACAGATAAGCATCCCGAGCAGATAAAATACGTCCGAACTCCAGTATAAGAAATATTCAAAGCAAATAAAGCTCGTCCTAGGTACAAAAAACAATACACTTGAGCTCGTCAAATACCCCGTTGAATAACCATCCAAAACTTCAGAAACACAAATAAAGAATCCTTCCCGATCACTGAACATCAAAAATATCCCGAGCAAATAGATATGATCGTGCTCGAGGGAGACCATCCCGAGCAGATAAATATAACTGAGCTCCAGGGAAAATATCCCGAGCAGATAAATATGTTAAACCCGATGGGAAACATCCCGAGCAGATAAAATAAAATCGGACTCCAGGGAAAAGATACTGGGCATAATAACTTAGGCAATTTTAAGTTTAAACGTGGACTAAACATCCTGATCCCACGAGTAAACCGAACAGGCTCGCTACCCCGAGCTCAATAACATTGATGATTCTAGGTTTAGACGTGGACCAAACATCCCGATCCCACGAGTAAACCGAACAGGCTCGCTACCCCGAGCTCAATAACATTGATAATTCTAGGTTTAGACGTGGACCAAATATCCCGATACCACGTGTAAACCGAACATGGTCGCTACCCCGAGCTCAATAACATTGATAATTCTAGGTTTAGACGTGGACCAAACATCCCGATCGTACGAGTAAACCGAACAGGCTCGCTACCCCGAGCTCAATAACATCGATAATTCTAGGTTTAAACGTGGACCAAACATCCCGATCCCACGAGTAAACCGAACAGGCTCGCTACCCCGAGCTCAATACTTCAGTCACGTTTTAGGTTCAAATACGGGCCAAACATCCCGATCCCGCATTTAACCCGCCAACAATGGACAATATTAGAATGTACTCGAACATCCCGAGCACCAATAATAGAACGTACTCGAACATCCCGAGCACCAATAATAAATTGCACTCGAACATCCCGAGCAACCAATAAGCACGCTCGAACATCCCGAGCTTATAAAATAAATTGTACTCGAACATCCCGAGCACCAAATAAGCACGCTCGAACATCCGGAGCTTATAAATAGGGCCTTACTACTAGATTGCACGCCGAGCTGTTGATACTGTCCTGAAATATTAATAGGATAACACGACACGAAATATATGTCTGTGAAATTCAAATATTAATTGGACAGGAATAACCGTAATCAAGGCATGGCGAGTGAGTGCCAAAGTCGAGGTCGATTGCTAAGCTGAGTATGTCATGAGCTCGGTAACAACGAGTTGGAGGCCGAAGACCCGATGTTTTGAGCTCTATGTGCTTAGAGACATGGGTAGATTATAGGCGAGATGCATTTGGCCAACACATCCTGAGCTCTGGGCAAAGGGCTGCAATGATAAATGAACGACAAGACAGGAGCGATCCCAAATAATAATATTTGGCATTTGATAGAGCATAAGGGATTGAAAATATTCAAGTTCCAACAATGATAAGTTCTGAACAAGTGAAACTTGTTATAATGTGAGCTTATTCAAGTAGATGGGCCTCTAAAATATAATAGAATCTATCAACTACAAAGTTGTCAAAGCTCTATCAAGTTAGGCAACAAAATTCCAAGAACTCTATGTAATTTCATCGTCTCTAAATTGGTCCATCAAGCAGACCAAAATGGCATTTAAATATTTTCCATGCTTCGCCTTACATGTTACGTCAATTTTATCCAGCTTTGCTAATATAAAAGATCTTAATTAATTTCCATATCAATACACTGAAACATTGTATATCATTGTTACATTCCTAATCATCATTAAATGATCTCCAATGACTTGGGCATACAATGCTTGCTCCTCTAACATTAATTACGTCATTCCTGAGACAAAAATAACGAGTAGGCCCTAAAGAACCATAATATTAAATAAATAACCAGTTTATCCACTATTACTGTCATGAGTTGTAGGGACAAAATAGTAGCTGCTTGCTCATCAAATCAATCAAAAAAGCTACCACACCTCACTTATTATTTTTCTTTTTAAGCAGAAGTCAACATTTGTCCTCAAACAAAGATTTTTCATCTCTCACGAAATTATTGCATACCACATTTCCATGCCATATCTATATCATAGAAAAACCAAAGCTTTCGAAAAGAAGAAAGCAACCACATGCAGGTACACTGCACTCCTCTATAATTTTAGTATACCATCCTTGATACGTAAAATCCATTTGTGACATGTATCCAGTCAACCAAGAAATGGAAGTAAATTGCTAAATCCATGAGCTATAATACAAGGAGAATCACTTGATCATGAAATAGAATATTAGGTGACTACCAAACACTTATAACATAGCGTGCAAGTATAAGAAATGGTCCTTGGTTACCCTTGTAAGCAAAGGTTTATCACATAAGATGTTGGGATGATTAAATAATATGCATGTTGGACTTATCTGTTGAAGTTGTCAACCCCCAAAGGCTGCTTTAGGAGCTGCACTTGCTCTTTCTCGTTGTGCATGCATCATCATTTCACAAGTAGTACCTAGGGAAGCAACTGACATTGCCACCATCACGCTAACAATATGCTAAACTTTGGTTAATTTAAGATTTCCATCAAACACTTGAAGTGCAGCAGAGGTGGAAGAGCGGTAGATTCAACAAGGAATTGATCAACCCTAAGAAAATCATGTAACCAATCCATATAACAATGCAAATGGCAGACCCAATACAAAAATTCAGAATAATTGCTCCAAAATGCAATTTGAAATAACCCGTAGGCGCGACCACCGCTGCAGCCAAGGATGCATCACATCCAAGCGACAGAAGAAACCGAGAATCCATTAGCTTTTGCTCATCCAAAAATAGATCCTCCAGCCATTAGAATGCACTGTGCGTGCAAATCACCGCAAGACCAGCTAGCAGAACGGAGATGAATAGAGATCTGTTGCTGGTGAGGAACACCACCTTAGCCGGTGATAATGTTTTCCTGTCAGATTGATGAGTTTTATAAAAAAGTTTGGGAGAGAAACAAAAGAGCCTGAAAAATCTCCAACCTGTTCCTATGATAAAGGGTGTAGCCGACAAAAAGGGTACGAGGATAGGCAAAATGCCTTTAATGATTCCTAAGACATATAAGGATATGTTGGAGTATAGCGGGATACTCTTATAGGAGATCACATATGTAAGTGCGAAATGTAGCCGCTTCAAAATTGGAAAGCACTTATGAAACCAAGCGTGGTCCATGGTTGAAACGGACACAACCGTAAAAACTAATACGAAGGTTATAGTTGTTATGGCGTGGGTTCAATTGTCTCGGTTTACACAAACGACTAAATAGTTCAAAACTTTAAGTCCACTATTAAGTCAGTAAATCCGATTGAATACTACTATGGAAGGTTCAAAGCCGCAAGCTACCTCTCTAGATGCTATAACGGTTCGTTAAAGGCACTCATTGCATTCATGCATTAATTTTAATTCATGTGGGGGATTGTTGGAAAAATGTGCTTAATGAATTGAAATTAATAAAGTTGGACATGATGAAAAAGTCGAATACTTGATAAATGACAAAACGAGCAAAAATAAAAGAAAAAATATTGCTCGGGGAAATCCAGGCAGCCCGGGCGGCGCCCAAGCTCACCCAGTGGCCGAGCGCTGCCCAATTTTTTGGGAAGTAAGCTGGATGCTTGAGCACCGCATCTGGGATGCTCGAACGCCCGAGATTCTGCCAAGAAAAGTATGTGGAGGTTTTTTCGTGAATTGGTATGTCCATTCGCGTCCGGGTGCGTTTTTTCATGAATAAACACCTCCAAATGGTGTCCTTTTGTGGTGTCATTTGAGCAAGTATAAATATAACAATCCTAAGTGAATTAAAAACACTTTTTTATGCAAGATCCAGGTCAATTTTTGAGAGAAAAATCTGCATAAACATATTGTTCATCCCTTGTTCTTGTTGAAGTGCATTTAAACCTTTGTGGCTTGAGGACTTGTGCTTTGGAGTGCTCATATCAAAAGTTATAGCCGTTGTATGTTTGGAAACGATTGCCACTAATCTTAATCACCATAGCGGGGTAATATCTTTTCAAGAAGAGAGATTCCAAATATCGCATCGACAAACATTCATGAAGCCATTGTTACTTTGCTTGCTATTATTCTTAAGATACATATCAAATATAAGATTCCTACATAACCAGGGGAGGGAAGAATAGAAAAATACAGTAATTGCCACCATAATAGATTCTTTCAAATTGCATGTATTTATTTTCATACAGGTTCATCACTTTTATATTATGCATTTGCACAAATCTAATCATAATTTTTCCTCACACACACATTAATATATGATGGAGGTAACTTGAAGATAAAAAAATTATCGCTTACCCAAATAATAGATTTCAATTTAGGGTATATTACGCTTGATAAAATCATTATTAATTAAAACTATATAATGCACTACTTGGCCTTGGCAGTTAAAAATATATTAAAAACACCGAGTCCTTTTATTTTTTATAATTAGTATTCAAATTATAATTTTCGAATCTGCATGCTAGATTGGGGTCAAATAAATTTTAAAGAATATGACACTTGCAATTTACAAGTCTTGAATATATTTATGCAATTTACTCCTATATTTCAACTTGTTTATCTAAAAATCTTTACTAAATTTTATATGTGTCCTTCGCTTTACCAAAAATTATAAATGTTAATAACTATGCAATTAGTCTTTTTTAAATTGTACAACAACTCAATTGCTAAGTTTCGTATTTTGATATAAACAAAGCAGAACCTCTGAAAATCCAGAGCAGACAAAGAAGAACGAAGAGCAGTTCAGAGGGAGTCTTTAGAACATGCGGTCCATGATAAATGATCAAAGAGATGTTACTCGAAATGACATTTGACAAGACAAGATTGTATATCTTGGTTTCGGTAGACTCTACCATTTGAAATATGAATTCAATCATTGATTTTCACAAAAGACTCAATTTTTTGAATATATCATTTGATATTCAACTACTATCTCACCTTATTCCTAATTAAAATAGCACAAACGTTGTAAGTCAACCCTTACCGACCAATCAATCAAAACAGCAACAATTAAGATTAATATTAGCGATAACTTTGAAAACTAGTGAGAATGATAAAGCTAAACAACATAATCCAAGAGTCTATGTTTAATGTAGTCAAACGTTTTTCCTAAGAATTTAACAATCTCACAAGCGAAAAATTATTAATCTTAATTGCTTCATAGAACAAGCATTAGATTGTATGTAAAACTACTAGATGGACAATCTCATAATCAAACATATCAATAAATAATAGAAAAACTCTTGATACTCAATAAAAACCAATAATTAAGAACATGAATCTGATGAAAATCATAAATTCCATGGCATTATCTTCATCAACTAAGAATAAAAGTTTAGCTACTCATAACTAGATTAAAAACAACAAAATTTAATTTAGAAAACATAAAATAAAGTAAAACAGACTAGTTGGATAGCCACTTGTTGAGGTTGTCACTTCCACCTTCGCTTTGATCTTCGTAGCCTCTTTCAAAACTATGAAAGAATTATGAAAGGCTATCGAAAGGGTGTCAGAAAGTCTGATTTTCATGTGGTATTTATAGGAGGTGGGTTAGAATCCTTGTAGAAAGGAAAGAAATCAAGTCTCCTTATTTTCGGATTCGTCTACCGATCGATCGGTAGCTCTTAGTTTTTTATTTTTCAAACTTCGTACTTCACCGATCGATCGATCGGTAGCTCTTAGTTTTTTTATTTTTCAAACTTCGTACTTCACCGATCGATCGGTCTATTTCTACAAATCGATCGGCAGCTGTTCAAAATTGTTGTAGTGGTTTCGTACTTTGCCGATCAATCAGGACTTGTCCCACCGATCGTCGGTAGCCTTTTTTCAACTTTTATCGACTTTTCGTGTATGTCTTCGATTCCTATTGATCTATAATCCATTCATTGGTTTTAATTCATCGTTGTTGGCTATAGCATATGTATCAAATTATCAATCAAAACATACCAAATTTGTTAGGATCGATCCGGGGATGGTGTTCATTCCACACCCGAGTTCAACCAACTTGAGCTTCAATAGCTCGTGTTCTTGAAATAATTGCACCGATAGATTTTATCGAGTTCGGTTACAAAACCGAGCGGAAGACACTCGACATAACCTGCTCTAACCGATTAACCATTTGAAATGCATTTTAAAGATATGCAAGAAAGTATGTAAAAACAGTAAGGTAAATAAATGCATTAAAGTAAATAACACAAGCATTTGTTTCTGGAAGTTCGAAGTACAACGCTTCTACCTCTCCCCTTCTTCAATCTCATGGAAGGATACACTAGAAGACTTTGATTTATACAACTCTTTGTACAACCCCGATCCAGTTGGACATCCCCATCCAACTAGAACTCCTAGCAACTCAACTATGTATATTCTTTAATGTCTCACATACAAATACCTCTCATCCAGTTGTGATGAATCACAAATTGTTACAATGGTATTCACTCTTCTATTTTAGCTCACAAATACAATGAATAGAGTGAGTACAAATGCACAAATGATTCGATAATGAATCTGATAGAGCAAGGTAAGAGGTCCCAAAGGTGTGGGGAGCTAAGTCACATAATCCTCCAACCCCCCTCCACGTACTGGCGCTCCAACCGCGAACTGGCAAACTGGGTGCGCGTGCGGCGCATTAAGGCGAATTAAGAATTTTTAGTTCGCGCTTTAAGAATTTCTAGTTTGCCTTAAGAATTTTTAATTCACGCACTAAGATTTTATAATTCGCGCACTAAGAATTCCTAATTCGCGCACTAAGATTTACTAAGTCGCGCACTAAGTTACTAAGTCTTGTTAATCCTCCTTAATTCCCCGATTTTTTTTTCTTTTGTAATTATAAAAAAAAATTTCTCCGATTTTGGACTTAGATAAATTTTCATGGTTTCTAGGTATTTCAGGTTGGTAAGAAAATTATATTATATGGTAAATAGATAGATAATATTCACTATTATGTAATGAATCATGAAAAGACATAATAACATATGAAAGATTAAAATATGTGATAAAAGAAAGTAGGATAAATCTGTGATTTTGTAGCAGTTTTACGGAGTAAATAATAATAATTTGATATCTTAGTTTTTTGCATGAAAATTAATAGAATTAACTTTATAAATAAAACCTTTAGTTTTATTGAGTTAATTTAAATGTTTATATAGTCATTCATAAGGTAATAATATAAGTCTCCCGAAATAATATGAGTTATTTTTAATAAATTCCCAAACAAGTTGAAATAAATATGAACAATTTGATTTCATTTTTCAAATTCGTTATCTTATATCTTAAAATAAAACAAAACTTTAATACTTCATTTCATTTTTCATTTTCTAAAATATATTTTTCGAAGAATCCTTACTAGACGAACGATCTAATACAAGATTCAAATTACGTTGTATCACTGGCTATAACATTTTGTAAAGCTGCAAATGTTAGATTCTTCAATAATAGTTTTAATATTTTAAAGAATGGTAAAGCTGCAAACATCAAAGTTGTTAATAACTTCATATTGTAAATTTGTAAATAATATAATAATGATGTAAGTTTGTTAAATATGATGTATATTATGTATGTTTAACTTCATTTCATCAGTGTGTATGTATATATATATTTATTTATTAATTTTTAATAGGCGCATTAAGACGCACCTACACTCAATTTTTTTGAAAATTGACACACTCGCGCATCCGCATCCGCATCCGCATCCACACCCGCTCGCGCATCGGACTTATGTGATCTAGGTGGGGAGTTCTCTTCATTTATCAGCTTTTGTCTTTGAAGTTCCGCAATTGAATCCCAAGTGGGTTTCCTTTGGAAGGCTTGAATTGATCTTCAATCAGCTGTTATTGAGCTTCCAAATCATGTATATATAGCCCCAAGTAATGATATATACGTTAGATACAAGAATATAACCGTTGGGACAGTTTTGGTAATCTTTCAAACATTGCAACGGTCATATTCTGCTTTCTGGGCTATTGTTGGAAGGTTGCAGATTTGTTCAAGTAGAGCAGGTCTACTTGCAAGTCTATTGGTCAACTTGTTGACCTCTACTGGTTCAAAGTCCGCTGGTCTCTGCTGGTTTGCAGTCCGCTGGCCTTTACTAGTTAGAAGACCGCTGGCATCTACTACATCGAAGTCCGCTGGACTCTACTGGTGCGAAGTTCGCTTGTCGACGTCTACTGCTCAAGGTCTATTAGTTGGTCGCACTCTACTGGTCGGAGCTTCGAGGTCAATTGGTCCAAGGTCTACTGGGTCTTGGGTGCAGCAGTAGGTTGAGTTACTTGTAGTGTCTGCTACTCAACGTCTACTGGTCGACATCTACTGGTTGGTCGAACTCTACTCCTCGGAGCTTCTAGGTCCGTTGGTCCAAGGTTTACTGGGTCTTGGGTGTAGCAGTAGGTTGAGTTACTTGTAGTGTCTGCTGCTCAACGTCTACTGGTCGACATCTATTGGTTGATCGAACTCTACTGCTCAAAGTCTGCTGGTCGACGTCTAATGCTCAAGGTCCACTGGTCGATGTCTACTGGTTGGAGCTTTGAGGTCTGCTGGTTGTATCTACTCATCAGTAGACCTTTGCTTTTGTCTACGGGTATAGTTTACTTCAACCCATTTCTTTTCTAATCATCAAGATGTAAGATATCATCTATGAACTGCACACTTGATGAAATATGTTAGCAACACAATAACAAGTTTTGTTAACATCAAACCAAGATTATTCGGGTTTCCAAAACCCAACAATCTCCCCCTTTTTTATGATCACAAAACTTGAATAAAAATATGAACATTAAAGCACAATGTTGCATAACAAGAAAAACTATATTTTTTTTAAACAACGTATTTCTCCCCCTTTTTGTGTGAATCAAAAAGGAATACAAATATATTTACTCCCCCTCAAGGATTGAGATTAAACTCTCCCCCTTAATTTTAAAAGGTTTCAAAATTTGAGCAATTGATGGGCAAATGGGGTAGGCTAAAAAAAATGCAATGCACATTTAATTTTTGTACAAAAATAACCTTTTTTGATGATGGATGAAGCATAGATGGCAATAAATTTGAATTTCTTGACAAACCTCAACAATGTCGATTTCATCTTTCTGCGGTGGCAGTACACTTAGTCCAACTTGAACTAATAAACTGCTTTTCCTCGAGCAAGTTTGGGCTGCAAGACCTATACCGATGCAATCCTCTATGAGTCTAGTTTGCAACGAAAAAACGTTTCGTCATTTGGACATCCGAGCAGAAGTTATGCCAATATTCACAAAGTCGCTGCAATATGCCAGAAAAACTGAATGCTTCAAAAATTGTTAGAAAAAAATTTTAAAATAACAATTTTAAACTCAAAACCGAGTTTAGAACAGATTGAACAAAAAATTAAATATTTAAAATAGATTTTTTTAAAAAAATTCGTGCAAAATTCGTGCAAAGAAATTTATTTTTATGCTAAAAATTTTCATACGCCAAGTTTTTGAAAATTATGATATGAAAATAATTTCATGTTCATGAAAAATTTTCTTTAAAAGATTCCATATAAAATCGGTTAAAATGCTTTCCAAGAACAACTCGCTCTGATACCACTTGTTAGGATCGATTCCGGGGTGGGTTGCCATTCCATACGCGAGTTCAACCAACTTGAGCTTCAATAGCTCGTGTTCTTGAAAAAATTGTACCGATAGATTATATCGAGTTAGGTTACAAAACCGAGCGGATTACACTCGACATAACCCGCTCTATAACCGATTAACCATTTGAAAGGCATTTTAAAGATATGCAAGAAAGTATGTAAAAACAGTAAGGTAAATAAATGAAGTAAAGTAAATAACACAAGCATTTGTTTCGGGAAGTTCGAAGCACAACGCTTCTACGTCTCCCCTTCTTCCATATCATGGAAGTATACACTGGAAGACTTTGATTTATACAACTCTTTTTACAAACCCGATCCAGTTGGGCACTGCACATCCAACTAGAACCCCTAGCAACTCAACTATGTCTGTTCTTTAATGTCTCACATACAAAGACCTCTCATCCAGTTGTGATGAATCACAAACTATTACAATAATATTCACTCTTCTATTTTAGCTCACAAATACAATGAATAGAGTGAATACAAAGGCACAAATGATTCCATAATGAATCTGATACATCAAGGTAAGAGGTGCCAACGGTGTGGGGAGTGCTCTTCATTTAGCAGCTTTTGTCTTTGAAGTTCCCCAATTGAATCCCAAGTGGGTTTGCTTTGGAAGTCTTGGATTGATCTTCAATCAGCTGTTATTGAGCTTCCAAATTATGTATATATAGCCCCAAGTAATGATATATACGTTAGATACAAGAATATAATCGTTAGGACAGTTTTGGTAATCTTTCAAACATTGCAACGGTCATATTCTGCTTTCTGGGCTATTGTTGGAAGGGTGCTGATTTGTTCCAGTAGAGCAGGTCTACTTGCAAGTCTACTGGTCGAGTTTTTGATCTCTACTGGTTCGAAGTCCGCTGGCCTCTACTGGTTAGAAGTCCGCTGGCCTTTACTAGTTAGAAGTTCGCTGGCATCTACTACTTCGAAGTCCGCTGGACTCTACTGGTGGGAAGCTCGCTTGTCGACGTCTACTACTCAAGGTCTATTAGTTGGTCGAACTCTACTGTCCGGAGCTTGAAGGTCTGTTGGTCCAAGGTCTACTGGGTCTTGGGTGCAGCAGTAGGTTGAGTTACTTGTAGTGTCTGATGCTCAACGTCTACTGGCCAACATCTACTGGTTGGTCGAACTCTACTGCTCGGAGCTTCGAGGTCTGCTGGTCCAAGGTCTACTGGGTCTTGGGTGCAGCAGTAGGTTGAGTTACTTGTAGTGTCTGATGCTCAACGTCTACTGGTCGTCATCTACTGGTTGGTCGAACTCTACTCCTCGAAGTCTACTGGTCGACGTCTAATGCTCAAGGTCTACTGGTCGACGTCTACTGGTTGGAGCTTCGAGTTCTGCTGGTTGTATCTACTGGTTAGTAGACCTTTGCTTTTGTCTACCGGTCAAGTTTACTCCAACCCATTTCTTTTATAATCATCAAGCTGTAGGATATCATCTATGAACTACACACTTGATGAAATATGTTAGCAACAATCTCCCCCTTTTTGATAATCACAAAACTTGAATAAAAATATGAACATTAAAGCACAATGTTGCATAACAAGAAAAACTATATTTTTTGAAACAACATATTTCTCCCCCTTTTTGTGTGAATCAAAAAGGAAGACAAATAAATTTACTCCCCCTCAACGATTGAGATTAAACTCTCCACCTTAATTTTAAAAGGTTTCAAAATTGGAGCAAGTGAGGGACAAGTGGGGTAGACTAAAAACATGCAATGCACATTTAATTTTTGTACAAAAATAACATCTTTTGATGATGGATGAAGCATCTTTGGCAACAAATTTGAATTTCTTGACAAAACTCAACAATGTCCATTTCATCTTTCTGCGGTGGCAGCACACTTGGTATAACTTGAACTAATAAATTGCTTTTCTTCGAGCAAGTTTGGGCTGCAAAACCTATACCGATCCAATCCTCTATAAGTCTAGTTTACAACACAAAAAAAACGATTTGTCATTTGGACATCCGAGCAAGAAGTTATGCCAATATTCCCAAAGTCACTGCAAGCTGCCAGAAAAACTGAATGCTTCGAAAATTTTTAGAAAAAAATTCAAAATAACAATTTTAAACTAAAAAACAAGTTTAGAACAGATTGAACAAAAATTTAAACATTTGAAATAGATTTTAATAAAAAATTCGTGCAAAATGAATTCAATGAAATTGATTTTTATGTTAAAAATTTTCATACGCTATGTTTTTGAAAATTATGCTATGAAAATAATTTCATGTTCATGATAAAGTTTCTTTAAAAGATTTCCATCTAAAATCGGTTAAAATGCTTTCCAAGAACAACTCGCTCTGATACCACTTGTTAGGATCGATTCCGGGGTGGGTTGTCATTCAACCCCCGAGTTCAACCTACTTGAGCTTCAATAACTCGTGTTCTTGAAATAATTGCACTGAGAGATTATATCGAGTTCGGTTACAAAATCGAGCGGAAGACACTCGACATAACCCTCTCTATAACCGATTAACCATTTGAAAGGCATTTTAAAGATATACAATAAAGTATGTAAAAATAGTAAGGTAAATAAATGGAGTAAAGTAAATAACACAAGCATTTGTTTCTGGAAGTTCGAAGCACAACGTTTCTACGTCTCCCCTTCTTTCATCTCATGGAAGGATACACTAGAAGACTTTGATTTATACAACTCTTTTTACAAACCTGATCCAGTTGGGCATTCCCCATCCAACTAGAACTCCTAGCAACTCAACTATGTATGTTCTTGTGATGTCCCCGAAATGATTAATTGCAATTAAGGCATTAGTTATGTTCATATGTTTAATTATGTGGATAATTGATTTATGTGTTGAAATTAATTATCATGATGAAATGCATAGTCACATGATAGGCGTGACCTGGGGGGTTACATTTCAGGGTGCATGTTATACATGTTGGGGTGTTTATACACCATGGTAATTGTGGGAGTGCAATTTAATTAAAGCCAACCCACTTATACCCCAATCCCCATTACACCACCACTTTTCAACTTTCCCAAATCAACCACCCAAACCTTCCTTCTCTTCCATTTTCGAGTTTGAGCAAAGAGGTGAAGAGAAATCATTCCAAAAACTTGATTTGTGGGATTTGGTGTGAGATTTGGAGTCCCCAAGAGGTATGGATACCTCCTTAATATTTTTATTGTGTTTGGTTTGGGTTTGTTATGGTTTTGGAATGGTTTTGAAATGGGTTTGTTGGGTTTGGTATGATTTTTGGTAGGATATTAGATTATGGGTGTATGAGGATGTTTATTGAAGGTTTTTGGTGGTTTTGTATTGTGGATGTGTTGGTGTGATATCCCCGAAATGATTAATTGCAATTTGGTGCATTAATTGTGTTTATATGATTAATTATGTGGTAATATGCCTTGATTCCGCACTTAAGGATTAGGGTCCTTACAGTTGGTATTTGAGTTTGTTTGGTTTGGGGAAGAAGAAAGGTGAATAGTGCCCGAAAATCGCGTGTGCAGGTATCGGCGATCGATCGGGACATTCTCCCGATCGATCGCGAGCAACAGGGGAGAAAGCAGTGACCTTCCGCGATCGATCGCGAGTTTGGCGCAATCGATCGGCGAGGTCGCGATCGATCGGCGCAAACTCGGCGATCGATCACGAATTGAAATTTTTTTGTTGGCCGAGACAGTGTGATCTCACGATCGATCGGGGCTATATGACGATCGATCGCGAGACACCAAAATGTGGTATTTTTGATTATTTTGTGGATTTTTTGGTATTTGGCTATTGTTTAGCTTCTAATATTGATTTTGTGTGGTTGTGTAGAACCACCCCAGGTGCCAACAACATCGAGGAGATAAAGTTCTCCAACCTCTCCATTTTCTTTTGGAATTAAGGTACACGTAAGAAACGTACGGGCATCGGACGGTAACACATTCCTATACTATGACTATGCAATGATTGCATAAGTATTTATGATGTTTATGATGATGATTATGATAAGTAAGTTTATGATGATGATGTTATGATAAATGAAGATGATATGACGTTTACGATGACGTTTATGATAAGATGATGATGTCTATAAGATGATGATGCTTATGAGATGATGATGCTTATAAGATGATGATGTTACAAGATGATGATGTTTATAAGATGACGATGTTTATGATATGATAATGATGATGTATGTTTAACAATGTTATTAAGAATGGTTGAATGCCCGGTGGTTGTTATGGGCAAGCGAGGAAGGTACTTGCCGCTCACATAACTAGCGAGGAGATACATCCGCTATCAAGGCGTAGCGAGGGGTATCACAGTTCCGCTAAGCGAGGAGATACATCCGCTATCAAGGTGTAGCGAGGGGTATCACAATTCCGCTTTATGTCGAGCGAGGGGGCCAATTGTGCCGCTGCCATAATAGAACCAGGACAGTCCCATTTCTAATTAACATTGTTGATTATGAGCATATGAATGAAGTACGATTTTAATCATTATGTCAGGAACTAATGATTTTGTGCATGAGTTAATGAAACAGGAACAACAAAGGAAATGTGCTAATGTGGTGAATCAGGGAGCATATATACATACATATCTCATGCAACTATTTACGTCATTATGTTTGATTGTGTTGAATGGTGATGTATATGCTCATGGTGAGTTGTTCCTGCAGGTACATCTTTGGATTTGGAGGGCTATGGGCGGGTTGAGGCAGTGAGCTTCGAGGAGCATTATGAATTAGGTTACAGGATTTGATATAGTCTCTACTCTAGGAGTAGTATAAATCTATAGCGTTAACATTCATTATTGGGAATCTAACTAATTAGCTTTTGAAGTTTTATTTTGGCCTGTAATCCTATTAGCTCACGTAATAACCGGAACCATAAACTGTCTGTGATGCATGCTTAGCCCTAATTATGTCTTAATTATGATGTTAAGGTAGGAAGACCCTACATTAGTGGTATCAGAGAAGTGGTTAGAGAACCCGGGAATGAGTGAAGGGTAGCCTTAGCGATAAGTTGGCCAGGTGCTTACTTTTAAACATGTTTTGTGCATATGTTGCATATGAAATATATGACTGTTGTATTAACATGTTATGGTTTTTCTAACGATGTATTATGTGAATTGCTTTTGGGTATTGTTGTTAACCCTTGTGATGCAGTATGGCAGCAGATGTGGAAGTAGGAGACGCCATGAGTATTAATACAAGTGTTGGGCGTACAAATCCCCTAATCCCGCCAGCTTTCGGTGAAGAACCGTCTGAGCAACAGTTACTATCCGGGGAGCTACGTTTAGCTCAATTTCTGACATACCGACCCCCGATGTTCGAGGGAACTGAGACAAGGGAAAGGGCCGAGGAATGGTTAGAAAGGATAGAACAGATGTTTGTGACAACTCCTTGTGCTAAGACAGCCTGGATAAGACTATCGAAGTTCCAGTTGGCCTAGAAGGCGCTGATGTGGTGGAAGACCACGGTGATAGAGCAAGAGGCTCAGGGTCAGAAGATAAATTAGAAGCTGTTCAGAATTCGGTTTCTGACCCACTATTTTTTCGGCTGCTGCACGGCAGGCTGAGGAGGATGGGTTTACTAACCTCAAGCAAGGTAACATGCCAGTGTCAGATTGTGCTCTTTATTACTGTTCTTTGCTCAGATATCTGCCTCATATCGCCGCAAGTACTCAGGCAAAGATGAGGGACTTCATGAAGGGCTTAAGGTCGGACTATATGACAGGGTGGTCACTTATGGCCCTGCTTATTTTGATGACGCCCTTTCATGGGCTGAGCTAGCCGAACTGGGAGTTGGTGCATACTCTGATGCCGTGCCACCTCCAGCACCCCTTCAGAAATCTACTTCTGATAAATGAGGCCGAGGGGTGATCAGTTCAAGCCAAGGGGGAACACATCGGCATCGAGGTTCAGTGGTAAGAGGCCCAGGAATCGTTGGAAAGGAAGTCGTAGGAATGATGCCCCATCAGGAAAAAGGGCGGTCTCGGGGAGACAGATTTGTAAAGGTCCAGTGCTATCTTTGTGGACAATCACACTCGACGAAAGACTGCTTGGGTTATTGTGTATGTGGCAATAAGAGCCACTTTGCTCAAGAATGTCCCAATAGGGAGGGACAACGGAATTCTGCGGGGAGGCCTGCAGACAGAGCAGTATAGCAAAGGACACTGTTTATACCAAGGCGGTATGGAGGTTAGCCTATGGGGCCACCTCAGGGACAATTTTATGCACTGACCAGGGAGCAGGCTACAGCGGCTCCGGAGGAGGTGATAGCGGTCTCAACACCTCTGGAAGAAGTTTGATTGATGATCAGGTTGTTTGTGACGGCCTCATTTATTTTAGGGTAACGAGCTAAGGTCAGATTCAATTGTTCTGGGAATGTCGAACTTCGATTGCATTGTGGGCATCGATGTGCTGAATAAGTATCAGGCAGTTGTGGACTGCAGACAGAGGACTGTCCGGTTCAGATCTGATATTTGAGTCCAGTGAACGTTTTATGGGGATGGTTCCCGTTCAAAGATTCCGTTGATATCGGCTGTCAAGATGGCTCATTTATTGGAACGAGGCCATACGAGATATTTCATCTATGCTGTTGGTGTTATTGACAAGAGGAAAGAATTAAAGGTTCAGTTACAAGAGCTCCTTGATAAAGGATATATACGCCCTAGCGTATCGCCTCAGGGCGCATCGGTTTTGTTGAAAAGAAGAAAGATGGTTCGATGCGTCTGTGCATCGATTGCAGACAACTGAACAAAGTCACAGTAAAGAATAGGTATCCACTTCCGAGGATCGATGATTTATTGACCAGTTGCAAGGTACGAGGCTCTACAGTAAGATCGATCTGAGGTCGGAGTATCATCGGAATCGGGTAAGGAAGATGATGTACAGAATACAGCATTTTGGACTCGGTATGGGCACTACGAGTTCTTAGTGATGCCGTTCGGTGTGACGAACGCCCCGACTGTCTTTATGAGCTTGATGAACCGAGTGTCCCAACCATATCTTGATCGGTTCGTCATAGTGTTTATTGACGACATACTCATCTACTCTCGGAGTGAGGCAGAGCACAAGAATCATTTGAGAACGATGCTTCAGATCCTTAGGGACGATCAGTTGTACGTCAAGCTCGACAAGTGTGAATTTTGGTTGAGCAGCGTGGTATTTTTGGGGCATGTGATCTCTAGTGATGGAATATATGTGGATCCCAGGAAGGTAAAGGCAGTGATGGATTGGTCTACGCCTACATCTGTGCCCGAGATCCGGAGCTTCCTTGGTTTAGCGGGTGATTACCGACGTTTCGTCGAGGGGTTCTCTAAGATTGCTAAACCATTGACGCAGTTGACGCAGTTTTGTGGTATGAAACATGTGAGAAGAGCTTCCAAGAGTTGAAGCACCGGTTGACTACAGCACCTGTATTGGTGATTCCTTCGGGGAACGAGAGGTTTGCTTTGTACACGGATGCATCACTGCAGAGCTTGGGCTGTGTGTTGATGCAAGATAAGCATGTGGTGGCTTATGCATCGAGGCAGCTGAAGCCACATGAGGCTAGGTATCCAGTCCATGATTTGGAACTGGCAACCATTATAATTGCCTTGAAGATTTGGAGACACTACCTATATGGTACTTCGTTTACCATCTACCTGGACCATAAGAGCCTGAAGTTTTGTTCACACAGGCTGAGTTGGTTGTGCGACAAAGAAGGTGGATGGACTTACTCAAAGATTATGATTGTGAAATTGAGTACCATCCAGGTAAAGCAAATTTGATTAGCAGATGCCTTATGTCGAAAGGTGAAGAGTATTACTGGGGATGCTATGTGGTTGTCGGCTTTGATGACTTCTTACTGCCATTTGGGCTATGACTTCGTTATTGACACATCGCCGGTGGGAGTGTCGACCTTATTGGCTGAGCCAGATATAGTTGAGGCTATCAGGAGAGCCCAGAGGTCGGATGATGAAGTTCAGAGATGGTCATCGATAGTACTGCGAGGTCAGCCATCAAAGTTTAGAGTGGCTGAGGATGATTCCTTGAGATTGGACAACCGTTGGGTAGTTCCAGATACGCCGGAGCTGCGTAAAGGAACCTAGGAGCGAGCTCTCAGTAGCCGGTTCAGTATCCACCCAGGAGGACGAAAAATGTATAAGGACCTAAGTGGTCAGATCTAGTGGAGACGCATGAAGCGTGATGCTATGACCTTTGTCAAAGGATGTTTGATCTGCCAGCAGGTAAAGGCAGAAAGGCAGAGGCCTGGTGGCGAGCTGAAGAGCTTGGAGATACCAAGTGGGAGTGTGAACACGTATCTATGGGATTAGTGACCCACTTGCCAAGGGCGGCCTCATGATTTGATGCGATTAGGGTGATCGTAGATAGGTGGACGAAGGTGGCACACTTCATCCCATATGGTATGTCTTTCACATACCTAAAGATGGACCAATCATATGTGTGGGATGTGGTGAGATTGCATGGTATCCCAGTCTCGATTGTGTCTGACAGAGACCCACAGTTCACATCGCATTTTGGGAGGGTCTTCAGTCAGCCTTGGGTACAGAGGTGAGACTGAGTACAGCTTATCATCCTCAGACAGATGGTCAGACAGAGCGTACCATACGGACGCTTGAGGACATGTTGAGGGCATGTGTTTTGGAGTTTGATACTCCGTGGCACGACTCAGTACCACTAGTGGAGTTCTCTTATAATAACAGTTATCAGGCAAGCATTCAGATGGCTCCATTCGAGGCTCTTTACGGTCGACGTTGTAGGTCACCGCTGTATTGGGAAGACTTGACTGGTAAAACGGTCGGAGGACCGGATATGATTAAGATATGGAAGAAAAGATTAAGTTGATACGTCAAAAGATGAAAGCGGCCCAGGATAGGCAAGCAGCCTATGCCAATAAGCGGCGACGACCGCTAGAATTTCTAGTGAGAGACAAGGTCTTTGTGAAAATCTCACCCTTCAGGGGTGTGGTCCGTTTTGGTATGCGGGAGAAATTATCTCCGAGGTATGTTGGGCCGTATGAGGTATTGCAGCAGGCGGTACTTGGCTTACCGTTTGGCTCTACAACCGTCTTTGTCTGGTATGCATGATGTCTTCCATATCTCTATGTTGAGGAAGTATGCCCCAAACCCGTCTCATGTTCAGAGGTTCAGTTGAGTTCAGATGTATCCTATGTTGAACGACCAGTCAGAATTCTGGATCGAGGGGATCGCAGACTTCGAAGCAAGGTTTCACCGTTGGTCAAGGTTCAGTGGGATAGTCGGGATGTCGAAGAGGCCACGTGGGAGACGGAGCGGCATATGGTACAACACTACCCGGAACTATTCTCTGGTATGTGATTTATGCTTAGTTTCTTTTGGGGTAAGTGCATGTGATTTCGAGGACGAAATCTTATAAGTAGGGGAGTAATGTGATGTCCCCGAAATGATTAATTGCAATTAAGGCATTAATTATGTTCATATGTTTAATTATGTGGATAATTGATTTATGTGTTGAAATTAATTATCATGATGAAATGCATAGTCACATGATAGGCGTGACCTGGGGGGTTACATTTCAGGGTGCATGTTATACATGTTGGGGTGTTTATACACCATGGTAATTGTGGGAGTGCAATTTAATTAAAACCAACCCACTTATACCCCAATCCCCATTACACCACCACTTTTCAACTTTCCCAAATCAACCACCCAAACCCTCCTTCTCTTCCATTATCGAGTTTGAGAAAAGAGGTGAAGAGAAATCCTTTCAAAAACTTGATTTGTGGGTTTTGGTGTGAGATTTGGAGTCCCCAAGAGGTATGGATACCTCCTTAATGTTTTTATTGTGTTTGGTTTGGGTTTGTTATGGTTTTGGAATGGTTTTGTTGGGTTGGTATGATTTTTGGTAGGATATTAGATTATGGGTGTATGAGGATGTTTATTGAAGGTTTTTAGTGGTTTTGTATTGTGGATGTGTTGGTATTTGAGTTTGTTTGGTTTGGGGAAGAAGAAAGGTGAATAGTGCCCGAAAATCGCGTGTGCAGGTATCGGCGATCGATCGGGACATTCTCCCGATCGATCGCGAGCAACAGGGGAGAAAGCAGTGACCTTCCGCGATCGATCGCGAGTTTGGCGCGATCGATCGGCGAGGTCGCGATCGATCGGCGCAAACTCGGCGATCGATCACGAATTGAAATTTTTTTGTTGGCCGAGACAGTGTGATCTCGCGATCGATCAGGGCTATATGGCGATCGATCGTGAGACACCAAAATGTGGTATTTTTGATTATTTTGTGGAATTTTTGGTATTTGGCTATTGTTTAGCTTCTAATATTGATTTTGTGTGGTTGTGTAGAACCACCCCAGGTGCCAACAACATCGAGGAGATAAAGTTCTCCAACCTCTCCATTTTCTTTTGGAATTAAGGTACGTAAGAAACGTACGGGCATCGGATGGTAACACATTCCTATACTATGACTATGCAATGACTGCATAAGTATTTATGATGTTTATGATGATGATTATGATAAGTAAGTTTATGATGATGATGTTATGATAAATGAAGATGATATGACGTTTACAATGACGTTTATGATAAGATGATGATGTCTATAAGATGATGATGCTTATGAGATGATGATGCTTATAAGATGATGATGTTACAAGATGATGATGTTTATAAGATGACGATGTTTATGATATAATGATGATGACGTATGTTTAACAATGTTATTAAGAATGGTTGAATGTCCGGTGGTTGTTATGGGCAAGCGAGGAAGGTACTTGCCGCTCACATAACTAGCGAGGAGATACATCCGCTATCAAGGCGTAGCGAGGGGTATCACAGTTCCGCTAAGCGAGGAGATACATCCGCTATCAAGGTGTAGCGAGGGGTATCACAATTTCGCTTTATGTCGAGCGAGGGGGCCAATTGTGCCGCTGCCATAATAGAACCAGGACAGTCCCATTTCTAATTAACATTGTTGATTATGAGCATATGAATGAAGTACGATTTTAATCATTATGTCAGGAACTAATGATTTTGTGCATGAGTTAATGAAACAGGAACAACAAAGGAAATGTGCTAATGTGGTGAATCAGGGAGCATATATACATACATATCTCATGCAACTATTTACGTCATTATGTTTGATTGTGTTGAATGGTGATGTATATGCTCATGGTGAGTTGTTCCTGTAGGTACATCTTTGGATTTGGAGGGCTATGGGCCGGGTTGAGGAAGTGAGCTTCGAGGAGCATTGTGAATTAGGTTACATGATTTGATATAGTCTCTACTCTAGAAGTAGTGTAAATCTATAGCGTTAACATTCATTATTGGGAATGTAATTAATTAGCTTTTGAAGTTTTATTTTGGCCTGTAATCCTATTAGCTCACGTAATAACCGGAACCATAAACTGTCTGTGATGCATGCTTAGCCCTAATTATGATGTTAAGGTAGGAAGACCCTACAGTTCTTTAATGCCTCATTTACAAAGACCTCTCATCAAGTTGTGATGAATCACAAACTGTTACAATGCTATTCACTCTTTTATTTTAGCTCACAAATACAATGAATAGAGTGAGTACAAAGGCACAAATGATTCCATAATGAATCTGATATAGCAAGGTAAGAGGTGCCAAAGGTTTGAGGAGTGCTCTTCATTTAGCAGGTTTTGTCTTTGAAGTTCCCCAATTGAATCCCAAGTGGATTTGCTTTGGAAGGCTTTGATTGGTCTTCAATCAGCTGTTATTGAGCTTCCAAATCATGTATATATAGCCCCAAGTAATTATATATACGTTAGATATAATAATATAACCGTTGGGACAGTTTTGGTAATCTTTCAAACATTGCAACTGCCATATTCAGCTTTCTGGGCTATTGTTGGAAGGCTGCTGATTTGTTCCAGTAGAGCAGGTCTACTTGCAAGTCTATTGGTCGAGTTGTTGACCTCTACTGGTTCGAAGTCTGCTGGCCTCTACTGGTTCAAAGTCTGATGGCCTTTACTAGTTAGAAGTCCGCTGCATCTACTACTTCGAAGTCCGCTGGACTCTACTGGTACGAAGTTCGCTTGTCGATGTCTACTACTCAAGGTCTACTAGTTGGTCGAGCTCTACTAGTCGAAGCTTCGAGGTTTGTTGGTCCAAGGTCTACTGGGTCTTGGGTGCAGCAGTAGGTTGAGTTACTTGTAGTGTCTGTGCTCAACGTTTACTGGTCGACATCTACTGGTTGGTCGAACTCTACTTCTCGAAGTCTGGTGGTCGACGTCTAATGCTCAAGGTCTGGTCGACGTCTACTGGTTGGAGCTTCGAGGTCTGCTGGTTGTATCTACTGGTCAGTAGACCTTTGCTTTTGTCTACTGGTCCAATTTACTTCTTTCTAATCATCAAGCTGTAAGATATCATCTATGAACTGCACACTTGATGAAATATGTTAGCAACACAATAACAAGTTTTTTTAACATCAAAACCAAGATTATTCAGGTTTCCAAAATCCAACAAAATTGTAGACAATTAAACACACTTGATATGTCTATTTCTATGCACATCAAATCCTATCATACTTGAACTTTACTCATCCTCGAGTAAATCAGATCAAAAAACAAATCCTTTTGTGGCTCATAGATTTACGATGAACAAACTTGTCATCACTTTAGTGTCTCCACAAGTTTAAACATGGATAGTCATTAAAGACTTTGAAAAACTAACAATGGGACATGTTCCATCCCTAGACATCCCATACTTGACAAAGTAGTGAATGTGCGTGTGTGGTCATGAACAAGTGTTTGCACATATTATAGATCCAATCAATGCAATCCCATAATAGCTCGAGTTGCACACTAACACAAGTATAAGCTCACTTGCATACTCTTCTCCACTATCTTAGTCACTTACAAACCCAAATCAAATAAGTTTTTATTAGCTTGTAGCTTGACCTATGTAAGGACCCCAAGCCCTTAAAACCTTGATTAGTGTATTAACCACTATGTGTGGTACATGCTTTCTATAAAATGTCAATCGGGAAGCTCTGATGATACTTAATCATTGCCTGTCAATAAAAGACTCATATGTTTGCCCTTTACCAACCCCTTGGTGCCACTTTTCACATTGTAAACTTTTACAAAAATTTGGGCAGAGTCTCCCCATAAATAGAGCTATCCCAAAACAGAGTACAACACATAACAAAATTCCCGGCCAGGGAACACATAATACTCAACAGAAAGCAGTAATACAAGTAGATTCCCAGCCAGGGAAGACACCACACATATGTCAACAAAAGTGGGTTCCAACACCCACATAATACACCAATGACTCTCATATCATTCTAGCAATTCAACCTAATTGCATGCAACCTTAAATGAAAGAGAGAAAGGCTCATGCCTTTATATACAATCCATATACAAGTATAATCGTGCTCACATGCGAGCATCATGAATATGAATATGTATAAATCCTCAGGTATATATATAGGTACTCTATACGATACCGTGCTCCATCAAGCCCTGGTACCACGATCCTGGGAGTACCTCAAATCAACAGCTCGAGCTCAGCTCCATAGCCATCGATGTACCTGTCCACCTGTCCCAACAGAGACAGCCCCCAACGGGGTGAGCATACCAATACACAAAATCCCATAATCATAATAATGAAATTCATAATTTACAACAAAGGTAAATGCTAATGAATTTAAATGATACTCCCTGGATGGCAACATCCTCATCCGGGATTCCGTGTACTGTCCCTGTTCTCACAACATCAAACTCATCAAATCTCATAAATCAGTAAATCAACACATTGATTTACACATCGCATGCCTGATCCTCGAATATCAACATATAGTGATTACAAATTCATTAAACATGCAATTACAGATATCACAATATCTAATACTGATTTCACAACCTTGCTATCAATCACAGATAGCTCAAATGCCTTAGCATTTATTTTACCATTCCTTCATTATACTTAGACATCTCAAGTGTCTTATAATGAATACATGAGTCTACAAACTTAGACATCTCAAATGTCTCATAATGAATACATGATTCTACGAACCTAGACATCTCAAATGTCTTACGAAGAATGCATGATTCTACAAACCTAGACATCTCAAATGTCTCATAATATAGTCATATAAACCCAGTACCCCATATATCATGCAAGAGTCATCCTACTCTAGTGTCACGCACGCTACAAGCGGCGATATCAAGATTTGGGTCATTCCTTGGCTATATCAACATATATGTATAACCATACGCAAAACATTCAATGCAATCAAAAACACCTTATGCATTTCACATATATATAGTAATGCTCGTACGTCGCACGTACCTTAAATCTCCGAAGTCCGAGCCAAGCCTTGCTCGAGTTCCATGCCCCGAGGAATGATGTGCTAACACGATAAACAATTCACCATTATTTACGAACATGTAACCTATGCTCAAGCACACCCATATCCCTCACAACATTGTCAATACACGACAATTATCCTCTTAAAAGACCCGGGGCAGGGTACATGCAGGGAAGGAATAAATGAGACAATCGAAATTTGTTCAAGAATGCCCTACAAAAATCGAACCTCAATCTCACAATTTCGAACCCAATTAAATACCATAATTCATCTAAAATGTCAATTAATCAATCCATAGCATGAATAATCATCCCACATGCCAAACCCCCAAATTTGAAATCCAAATCCCTAAAATTCGAAACCCAAACAAGCCTTTAAATTCGAACCCTAACAATTCTTCAAATTCGAACCATAACATCTTAATTCGATCCCACTTAAGCATCATAATACACCTAAGATGTGAATTAAACCATCAATGGCAAGAATCATCACCTTTGCCAAAAACCCCCAATAATTCGAAATTTAATCCCTACGAAATTGGGGAAATTCGAAACAATAAAGGCATGGAAATACATGAAAAAGACGAACAAGGGGTTAGGGAGATTACCCAACGAAATCGGAAGCAAAATCGGACGAAAAATCGAAGAACCCTAACTTTTGGGGATCGACGCATTCCAGCCAAATTCGACTCCAAGACGCGACGAAATCTTCAATTGACAGAGGGGAAAGGAGCGCCTCGTCGAGACGAAGACGGTGATAGGTCGCACGCGGCGAACGGCGGCCGGACGGCGGCTGGCGCACCGCTTGAAGCGGCGGGGGTCCTGTAGCAGACGGGAATCGCGTTCGGAGAGGGAGAAGAAATTTGGGGCTTAAATGATTTTTGATTTTAAAATCTCGGGTTCATTTGGTATTTATAGCAAAAATACCCCGAAAAATTAATAGCCCCACAAATACATCATGATTCCTTAAAAATCATCTGTTTTCAAAAACTCTCTCTCTAACTCCAAAATCCCCTACCGGTGCTCACCCAGCACCCGAGATCCCGAGACACATAAAAAAACCCAACTCTTAGGTTTTACACCGTAATGTGAATACAATCTCAACCTCTGGATCCAACGATCCCAACTGCCCAAATAAACGAGCCCAGAAGGCCCAACACCTCGATTAAATCCCAAATCGCCACGTAAAACCACTTTAGGGATTATTAATACTACGGGATTAACACCTATAATCCCTGGTCATCACAATATCCCCCACTAAAAGAATTTCGTCCTCGAAATTAGCACTGGTGTATCACGTAACACCCAGGCTACACAACAACATGAAGCCATAACCTCGATTCCTGACCATATCAGAATCGTATTAATAAACGCGAGGATACTTACCTCTCATCTAACTCTGAAACAGAGCGACATACCAAAACCAACATAACACCCAAGAGGTAAAACGTACCTCGATGCGGGTCATCCCAGAAGTCAGTCCCTCATGACTGCGAAACAACTGATACTTACGACTGTAGATCGGACAGTCCTCCTTTGATCTAATACAACAGTACGAACACATCCTGAATGACACCTCAACCGTAAGAACGTTGACCTCGTGTCAAACTCTGGAGTGGAATAGACTTCCAGATCCATCATAACGTCAAAGAGCGTCAGCACAACTCAACGCTAACAGTCCAAAAGCAGTTAGTCAACTGAAACTGTAAGGATTCGAATCGCTCTTGATTCTATCGTAGATATCATCCAATGATATTTTACTATGACTTACGATGTCTAACATACATCGTTACGAGGGAAACACTAGTACAACCACGGTGTACACATACCAAACCTGGTTTCCACTTTCAAACTTCCTCCATCGAAGGAGTAGTCGCCTCATTGCAACTTAATTTGGGCAACTCACGGCCACAAATTCAAACAAAAGACATCTCACAATATGTCCACCTACGGATGTTCCAAGAATCACGTCCTGATCATAAATAACAACCGAGACTCCGCAGAGTTTAAATTTCTTAAGGGGCATGCAATAAACCCATTGCATCCTCAACGCTTGTGTCGTCAGCGACACTCAACCAATCCGAAATCCTGCCATCCCTTGAAAATCCTCGGATTTAACAATCCAAACTTGGGAAGGCTGTCGCATAACTCGAAGGAAAACACCAATAAGGGAAATACCTTAACCCTCACAAGAAAATCCCTCCTCAAGGGAGTCAACTAACTTCACGATCATTCCTCATAATCATCGTGCCATGGAGATTCCCAATCTCAAGGTGTTCCATATCTCTCATCAGAGATTTAACCATCCAAAAATAGCATAACTCTATGCTTAACAGAGAGGAAATCAATAACTGGCATCCGTATACTCACCGGTATACCTGCCTAAGCACTGACATCACATGCATACTTAATGCACTCGGCTCGGGTATCTACCACATATCCCTAAGCCCCAAACACAACCGTCAATTCTGAGTCATTCCTTACTCAGTGGAGGATGAAAATCGACGATTAACAATACACGGTGTGATTCCCAAGATCAACACCACTTGCACCAACTTACCGAATCTTTCAAAGATTCCCAAATAGGTATAATACTACCTTCTTCCTCGCAAGGGAAGTGCCATCGAACTCGAGATCCACAAGTCTCGAACCATTGTTCGGAAAAACTGGATACAATAACACCCATTGTATCCCAATACACGGGTTCCTTTAGATTGAGTCAATAACAACCTGATGACTCTCTTGTTGGTACTCCAACATCCTGAGCTGTCCCAGACAAGTCTCCAAGATTTAAACATAAACGTATACACGTTTCAGCGAGGCATGAACAACCTTAACCTCAATGACATGGTGACTACTAGAGTCCACCACAATCCTCATCGTATCACCTTACGATTGCCAAACTTGGTTCCAACGAGCAGTATAACAGCTCTAGCAAGCCCATCATGGTGCTACACACACGCGGCAGATAACCTAGTCTCTGCCTCTTTAGGTTTACCTCAAACCTACCAATAAGACGGACGTTTCCACATGGTATAACATACTATGGGAGAAAACTCAATAGAGTAGTGGGTCTTTATCCAACATTCCTCAATGCCGATACGCCCTGGACAACCCAATGTCCCTATGTACTTAACATAACCTGATCCTACTCCCTTAGGACCCATCCTACACCCTCAAGGGTGGTGTGATCATGTCCACCACATGTCACATCGACAGAAAGCGAGTACTTTCCTCCATGATTACTCCTGTCGTCAAATCACATGGCCAAAAGCCATTCCAACGAGCATACCTCAAGGGTATCACCACTCGTAAAATGATCCCCCAATCGTAAGCTGCGGTACAATCACATGTACAGCGCATCCAACCATTCCTCGAGCAACCCGCTCGGTATAAGGGTCACGTCCATCGGTGTCGCACACACCACCTTGTGCCCAGTACTGGCACCCAAGGCATACTACTGAATACGTATACTCAACGCATCGATCATCGTAACGATGATGCATGTCTAATAAGACATCTCCTACACCATCGTCATCGTCATCCCGTGACGACACATGCCAACTCATGGCATCTAAAACATTGCCCACTAGTGACGATACATGTACATCAGCGTATGTCATCCACTAACATGCTAGTAAAATAGGCATAATAAACATGTATATCAATGCATGCCAGCTACAATAAAGCTAATAAAATAGCAATATCTCATACCTCATCGCTAGTGATATAGCGTCATACCTGTCTCCGTCGCTCAATAATAGTGCGTAATCAGCACCCATCGCTCGAAGGCGGCAAAATCCTGTGCTGAGTACATAGCGGCAAAATCCCTCGCTATAGAATCGACGGCATGACACCTCGTCATATAATAAGTGGCATGAAACCTCGCTATATACCTGAGTATGAATCATCGTCCACATAGTAGCGGAAAGAGGCATCGCTATCAATACACCTGGCGGAATGAACCATCGCCAATAGATATAGCGGAATGAACCATCGCTATAAATACACCTGGCGGAATGAACCATCGCCAATCAATATAGCGGAATGAACCGTCGCTATAAATACACCTGGCGGAATGAACCATCGCCAATAAATATAGCGGAATGAACCGTCGCTATCAATACACCTGGCGGAATGAACCATCGCCAATAGATATAGCGGAATGAACCATCGCTATCAATACACCTGGCGGAATGAACCATCGCCAATAGATATAGCGGAATGAACCGTCGCTATAAACCGTGTCCTCATAGAGAAATGAATATAAATCGACACAGCGGGACACATCACCGCTATCATCCGTGTCATCACAAAGGAATGAATCATCATCCTAACAAGCGGCATCTCATCCTCGCTTCTTCATACAAGCGGTATCTCATCCTCGCTTCGTATGGCATACCCCGCCTCCATGTGCAAGCGAGCATCCCCGCCCGCTCCACATTTTTAGCGGTCAAGCATAAGTATAAAAATTCTCACTGTCATAAGCAGGACTCCTGGAATGTATAATCATCATTCCTTTTTATACTCCATATTTCCTGTAACCTGCAACCATCAGGGTTAACAACAATAGCCATATACGCTATGCATCCACATTCAATTCATAATAAAAACACATTATGAGAATGTATGGTTCACAAATAAATGTCATGATATCCTTCTTTAAATCCTTATTTCATCCTGAGCCCTTATCATTAGTACATTTTAATGCTTCTTGCTACTCCAGGAAAGCGGAATTCTTCCTCGCTTCCACTGGACTTTAGCGTTGCTACTCCATGTAAGCGGAACTCTTCATCGCTTCCAATGGACTTTAGCGTTGCTACTCCATATAAGCGGGACTCTTCATCGCTTCATATGGACTTTAGCATAAGCCATTAAAATCCTTACTAAGATAACTTTGACTCAAGACATGCATATGCAAAAACAATGCACAATAACATATATCATAACCTCAATGCACCACTTTGCATTCATCATGTGTCAACAAGACAACGTAAAATACATGTTACCTCGGAAATATCCCTTTATCTGATTTTCTTAAAACCAGCTTCCTTGGCACATAACACACGGAGTGCCAGACATCCCCATAAATGTCATCCTATCGTGTTCCACACGATTCCTGCAACCACAATGGTTAGCAATACCACTTTTCATATCATAATAGCACATAAACAATTTGCTATGTCATACAACATTAATGCCATCATGCATAAATATGTGCTATCAATAACTTCCTAGGCCCTTAACAGCCCCAATGAGCAACCTGGCTCTGATACCACTAATGTAAGGACCCCAAGCCCTTAAAACCTTGATTAGTGTATTAACCACTATGTGTGGTACATGCTTTCTATAAAATGTCAATCGGGAAGCTCTGATGATACTTAATCATTGCCTGTCAATAAAAGACTCATATGTTTGCCCTTTACCAACCCCTTGGTGCCACTTTTCACATTGTAAACTTTTACAAAAATTTGGGCAGAGTCTCCCCATAAATAGAGCTATCCCAAAACAGAGTACAACACATAACAAAATTCCCGGCCAGGGAACACATAATACTCAACAGAAAGCAGTAATACAAGTAGATTCCCAGCCAGGGAAGACACCACACATATGTCAACAAAAGTGGGTTCCAACACCCACATAATACACCAATGACTCTCATATCATTCTAGCAATTCAACCTAATTGCATGCAACCTTAAATGAAAGAGAGAAAGGCTCATGCCTTTATATACAATCCATATACAAGTATAATCGTGCTCACATGCGAGCATCATGAATATGAATATGTATAAATCCTCAGGTATATATATAGGTACTCTATACGATACCGTGCTCCATCAAGCCCTGGTACCACGATCCTGGGAGTACCTCAAATCAACAGCTCGAGCTCAGCTCCATAGCCATCGATGTACCTGTCCACCTGTCCCAACAGAGACAGCCCCCAACGGGGTGAGCATACCAATACACAAAATCCCATAATCATAATAATGAAATTCATAATTTACAACAAAGGTAAATGCTAATGAATTTAAATGATACTCCCTGGATGGCAACATCCTCATCCGGGATTCCGTGTACTGTCCCTGTTCTCACAACATCAAACTCATCAAATCTCATAAATCAGTAAATCAACACATTGATTTACACATCGCATGCCTGATCCTCGAATATCAACATATAGTGATTACAAATTCATTAAACATGCAATTACAGATATCACAATATCTAATACTGATTTCACAACCTTGCTATCAATCACAGATAGCTCAAATGCCTTAGCATTTATTTTACCATTCCTTCATTATACTTAGACATCTCAAGTGTCTTATAATGAATACATGAGTCTACAAACTTAGACATCTCAAATGTCTCATAATGAATACATGATTCTACGAACCTAGACATCTCAAATGTCTTACGAAGAATGCATGATTCTACAAACCTAGACATCTCAAATGTCTCATAATATAGTCATATAAACCCAGTACCCCATATATCATGCAAGAGTCATCCTACTCTAGTGTCACGCACGCTACAAGCGGCGATATCAAGATTTGGGTCATTCCTTGGCTATATCAACATATATGTATAACCATACGCAAAACATTCAATGCAATCAAAAACACCTTATGCATTTCACATATATATAGTAATGCTCGTACGTCGCACGTACCTTAAATCTCCGAAGTCCGAGCCAAGCCTTGCTCGAGTTCCATGCCCCGAGGAATGATGTGCTAACACGATAAACAATTCACCATTATTTACGAACATGTAACCTATGCTCAAGCACACCCATATCCCTCACAACATTGTCAATACACGACAATTATCCTCTTAAAAGACCCGGGGCAGGGTACATGCAGGGAAGGAATAAATGAGACAATCGAAATTTGTTCAAGAATGCCCTACAAAAATCGAACCTCAATCTCACAATTTCGAACCCAATTAAATACCATAATTCATCTAAAATGTCAATTAATCAATCCATAGCATGAATAATCATCCCACATGCCAAACCCCCAAATTTGAAATCCAAATCCCTAAAATTCGAAACCCAAACAAGCCTTTAAATTCGAACCCTAACAATTCTTCAAATTCGAACCATAACATCTTAATTCGATCCCACTTAAGCATCATAATACACCTAAGATGTGAATTAAACCATCAATGGCAAGAATCATCACCTTTGCCAAAAACCCCCAATAATTCGAAATTTAATCCCTACGAAATTGGGGAAATTCGAAACAATAAAGGCATGGAAATACATGAAAAAGACGAACAAGGGGTTAGGGAGATTACCCAACGAAATCGGAAGCAAAATCGGACGAAAAATCGAAGAACCCTAACTTTTGGGGATCGACGCATTCCAGCCAAATTCGACTCCAAGACGCGACGAAATCTTCAATTGACAGAGGGGAAAGGAGCGCCTCGTCGAGACGAAGACGGTGATAGGTCGCACGCGGCGAACGGCGGCCGGACGGCGGCTGGCGCACCGCTTGAAGCGGCGGGGGTCCTGTAGCAGACGGGAATCGCGTTCGGAGAGGGAGAAGAAATTTGGGGCTTAAATGATTTTTGATTTTAAAATCTCGGGTTCATTTGGTATTTATAGCAAAAATACCCCGAAAAATTAATAGCCCCACAAATACATCATGATTCCTTAAAAATCATCTGTTTTCAAAAACTCTCTCTCTAACTCCAAAATCCCCTACCGGTGCTCACCCAGCACCCGAGATCCCGAGACACATAAAAAAACCCAACTCTTAGGTTTTACACCGTAATGTGAATACAATCTCAACCTCTGGATCCAACGATCCCAACTGCCCAAATAAACGAGCCCAGAAGGCCCAACACCTCGATTAAATCCCAAATCGCCACGTAAAACCACTTTAGGGATTATTAATACTACGGGATTAACACCTATAATCCCTGGTCATCACAACCTAGGTACTGGCTTATGAAATAAAGGGTAGAATATATCAAACAAGATAGTATAATGATATGCACATTGTAAGCTTATCTTCTTGTATGATTCTTTTCAAACCTTGTATCTTTTGCAAGGTTTATTTCATCCATATTTCTCTTTTGTGACTTGGCTTCCCTTAGAGTCATATTATTTTTTTCAAGGCATCTCCTTTCTTTCATGTATCTAATTCTTTTGACAATAAAGCTCAATATGATTCAATGACAACACAAGTGCATGTGAATGAAACACAGATAAAAATCATATTTAGGCTCATTAGGAAGATGATAAGCTAGTCAAATAATGCCGAATGAGGGTTGTTCGTATTCTTAACATACAACCATTCTTTTGCATTAAACATCAAAAGGGAATCTAGGGATTATTCTTGTTTACATGGTAGGCTTGAAAGGCTCAAACACATCAAAGATCGTCTATATCATTTTCATGCTTGCAAGTAGTCTAGAGTTAGGCCTCATCATGTATCAACGACTTCCTAAGACTACCACAAAGTTCACACAATCTTCACTACGCTATGCACACTTCACAAGCTATGACAATTTCGTGCTCAAAATATTCAACTACTATGTCAAACCATAATTTGCATTAGAGTTCAAAGTGTTCCAAGGTTAGCAGTTCTTCTATTTTCAATAACATGCATGACATCAATTAGTTAGCATCATGTGCTAGTGATTCAAAAGTTTATGCTCATCATTGACAATGAGCTCTAAAAGTTTCAAATTTTTTGATTTTTTTTAATTTTTGCCATAAGAAAGCAATAAACTACCCCCTCATACTTCAATCATACCTTGTCCCCAATGTAAGACAAAAATATAAGAAAATAGAAATTTTTTGTAAGACCCCCGCTTACGGTAAAACATAATTAACAATAATGACGATAGGCCCCTAAAATGATTATATGGATTTTATAAAAAATTCAGCAGAGTCTCCCGTAAATTGGACAAAACGGGGAAAAACAAAACAACAACATATCATAATCAACATATACCAAATATCTACCTCTAATCTATCTGCACTAACCATCATCGACATAAATCATAAATCCAACAAAAATAGAAGTGTCTAGCTAGTTCAAGGGCGAAAAAGGGGATGATGTACAATTCCATAACAAAAATACACCCCACGTAATATTTCTCAAATCTTTAAGAAATATTTTTAACTATAGGCATTAAACTCAAGGTTGTCCATGCCAACCTCCTAGACGTACAAGCATCAACTCACAAGCCTCTTAATAACTAGACTTGTCACCTGTTTACCATGGAAACAACCCCCACTGGGGTGAGCATAACCACAAATATAACATAATGGTAAACGATATACAGTTCATGATTATTGAATTAAGTACTGTAAAATAATAGAATACTTCCTGAGCATATTATAACGAGGAGCAATGCCTCTCGAACTGTCCCTGTTCTCACAATTCCATATTATCATAACATTATATCCAATGACAACTCACACATCATGGTAATACATCACACGTTCTGGCGGCGACCCATAATCATATACAGACATCACTCGCGACACGCGATGACCCAATTGATTTTATTTCACATCGCTCGCTACATGACCCCCTCACTCGCTACATGCAATGACCCACATCACTCGCTACAAGGCGGTGACCCTAGCACAATAATAAAACATCGCTCGTACCAACGGCGACACAAACACAATAATAAAACGTCGCTCACACCCACGGCAACACACTATGAATACGTCGCTCGTACCCACGGCAACCCAAACACACTATTAATATGTCGCTCGTACCCACGGCGACCCAAACACACTATTAATATGTCGCTCACATTAACAATACACCGTTCATACCCTTGACGACCCAAACACATTAATAATGTGAGACCCCGATATCTCAAGATACTAATAGGTGCGATTAAGAGAACTAAACATTCATATGAATAAATCAGAGTAATGAGTCATGTTGATTAACCTGAGCTTAAGAGATACAGTACCAAAAGTTTCAAAAGGAGTTTCACAAATTCCTACAAAAGGTACTACACTATAGTCTTACTCTACCACATGTAGAAGCTATACAAAATTTTTTTCTCTAACATGCTAATCCTGTAGCACTCCTTACAGCTCAGCTTTTCAACCCCGACCCTGGTTCTCATCATCAAAAGCACCTACAAAGACAACCCCCAACACGTGAGCATAACATAATTCATATACCACAAAATATGAATGTAAGACGTAAATGCATAATCATAAAATACAAAGCACTTCCTGTATTTCCATCGCATTTACAATGCCCATTGGTTGTCCCTGTACCACAATTCATATTCAAAACACTATATGAATATATGGCTTCACCAATAAATGTCATGACATATCATCTCTTTTTCTTGAGTCAGTCATCATCAGTTATTTTAATGCTTCTTCGCTTTACAATCTCAAAACAAGCGGTATCTCATCCTCGCTTCTTCATACTAGCGGTATCTCATTCTCGCTTAGTATGGTATACCCCGCCTCCATGTGCAAGCGAGCCTCCCCCCTCCCGCTCCACATTTTTAGCGGTCAAGCGTAAGCATTAAAACCTTCACTGTGATCACCCCTGACTCGTGGAATACACCTCTTTATTCCACATCACAATATGCAACAACAATGCATAATATGCAATAACAATGCATAATAACATGTATCAAACTCTTAATGCATCACATTGCATTCATTATGTGTCAAACAGACAAACATAAGTACATGTTACCGTTGGGATGCCCGTACGTCGCTTACGTACCTTTCCAAAATGTAGTGTGTTGTGGGACTCTATCCCCTGCGCTGTGTAGCTGTCTGTGAAGGCTCTACAACAGTGTGCAACACAATATTAGATGTCTCATTACAATCCAATATCAAATTTAAACAAATTCCACATTTTAAAAAAAAAGGCACTACCGATCGATCGGTCCTCATCACCGATCGATCGGTGAACTGTTTGAATTTTGGAAAAATGCTACGGCTTTTGCCGATCGATCGGTGTTCTTCACCGATCGATCGGTCGTTCTGTTTCAGCCCAGATTTCCAGAATTCTCTAACACCGATATTCATACCCTTAAATCTAACATGTGAGACATGCAACATGCCAAGACCAACATGCTAGCAGTTATAACACATTACCCTGAGTGTATTCATATCAAATTTACACCCCAAACATAAGCCCACATGCATAAACGTCGACCATTCACACAAGTACTCGATCAACTTTTCTGGAAACAGGGCAACATAATCATTTCCAGATTTCTTGAGCACCTCATTTCATGCTATTAAAACTACAACATGTAACATAAAGCATGCTCGAACAAACATACCAAGGGCTTCACAAAACTACCATGCATATTTTCACATCAAAGGTTTACCAAAACCTAAGCTAACGTGCATGATATCACCTTCATAAAAACACTCCCAACTCATATTTTTCCAGAAAACAGGGCACAACCATTACCCAGATTTTCGAACACCATACTTTACATGCTTATTTCCTCTACATAAAACATGTAATATACATAAGGAAAAATACTGAGAGCTTCATAACAACACCATGTAAGCATTTAAATCGAAGGTTTTAAGAAACCAAATCTAACATGCCATTTTTACACCAACAAAAAGCATGAACTCAACAACTTAAATTCAAAACCAGAATATGGTTTCTCACCCCTTTTTGCTCCGATTTTTGGAAGGTTTCAAAGCAACAAAAATGGTTGAACTCCTTCCTATCTTGCTCAGCAAGTGTTGGATGATTTTTGGGAGGAAAATGAAGTGATTTCAGACATGGTAAGGTTGGGTGGGAGATGGGACAAGGGGTATGGGTGAGCAGCTGGCAGCTGGCAGCAGGGTATGGGTCAAGGGGGGTGGTTGAGTGGTGGGTTAAGTGATGTGTTATGTTTTGGTCCCGGTATTTAGCACGATGTATTAAAATATCCTCACATGATATTTTATAGTATTTTCTCAATAAAATACTTCAATTCCCATTTAAATATGCTTTTACCAAAACAAATAACACACACCCCAAATAATCATGCCACAACCCCAACATCCCAACATATGTCGCATGCACCCCGAAATGTAACTCCTCAACCATATTAATTCAACTTCATGAATTAACACTAAATCATCATAATATAAATAAATGATTAAAATCACATAATCATTTCGGGGATATCACAATACTCCCCTGCTTATAAGATTCGCCCTCGAAATCAGCATGCACTTACCCAATATAAATAAAACATAAATCACATACCAGAAAACAGTTCTGGATAGTGCTGCACCATGTGTCGCTCCATCTCCCATGTGGCCTCCTCAACACCCCTACGATCCCACTGAACTTTGACCATAGGAATAACTTTGTTTCTCAGTCTGCGATCTGCCCTATCCAAAATCCTGATAGGGTGCTCCACATAGGAAACATCGGACTCAATCTGAACCTCAGAAGGCTGCAACACATGAGAAGGATCAGCATAGACACATGGAATACATCGTGTATACCAGACAGAGAAGGTGGTAAGGCCAAACGGTACGCCAGAGTACCAACACACTGTAAAAGCTCATACGGCCCCACGTATCTAGGAGACAACTTCCCCCGCATACCAAACCGTACTACACCTCTGAAAGGTGACATCTTCAGAAAGACTCTGTCGCCCAACTGAAACTCCAATGGCCTACGCCGCTGATTGGCATACGTTGCCTGTCTGTCCTGAGCTGCCTTCATCTTTCTTCTGATAACCTTAACTTTCTCTTCCATTTCCTGAACCAACTCTGGTCCTCCAACCGACTTACGGTCCATGTCATCCCAACACAAGGGTGACCTACAACGCCTACCATAGAGGGCCTCGAAAGGAGCCATCTGTATACTTGCCTGGTAGTTGTTGTTGTAAGAGAACTCCACCAAGGCTATCAAGTCCTGCCATGAAGTGTCGAACTCTAGCACACAAGCTCTCAACATATCTTCAAGCGTCTGTATTGTACGCTCGGTCTGTCCGTCCATTTGAGGGTGATAGGCTGTGCTTAGCCTCAATTCTGTACCTAGAGCTGTCTGCAGACCCTCCCAGAAGTGAGATGTGAACCGCGGATCTCGATCGGCACTATCGAAACAGGGATCCAGTGCAGTCTCACCACATCTCTGGCATATAACCGTGCCATCCTCAAGTGCGTATATGTCATACAGTAGGGAATGAAGTGAGCCACTTTAGTCAATCTGTCCACGACTACCCAGATGGCATCAAAACCCGAAACAGTCCTCGGTAAGTGGGTCACGAAATCCATAGACACGTGCTGCCACTTCCACTCGGGTATCTCCAAACTCCTTAGTTCACCTCCAGGCCTCTGCCTCTCAGCCTTCACCTGCTGATAGATCAAACATCTCTTAACGAATGAGGTGACATCTTGTTTCATACGCCTCCACCAGAACTGGTTGCGTAGATCCTTATACATCTTCTTCCCGCCCGGGTGGACACTCATCCTGCTGCAGTGAGCTCGCTGTAATATACCCCGTCGCAACTTGGGTGTATCTGGAACCACCCATCTGTCGCCAAGTCTCAGAGAACCGTCCTCAGCCACTCTGAATCTCGATGGCTGACCTGAATGAACCACTAACATCCATCTCTGAACCTCTGCGTCGGTCCCCTGAGCCTTCCTGATGTGATCATAAATAACAGGCTCAGCTAGCAAGGTCAAAACCTGTACTGGTGAAGTAGATACATCATAATCAAACCTCAACTGATAGTAGGAGCCCAACATAGCTGATAAGCACATGGCATCCTCTGCTGTGCTCCTCACCTTCCGACTCAAAGCGTCAGCTGTCAAATTTGCTTTCCCGGGATGGTATAGGATTTCACAATCATAATCCTTCAGCAGATCCATCCATCTCCTCTGCCTCATGTTCAGCTCAGCCTGTGTAAACAAGAATTTCAGGCTCTTGTGATCAGTGAAGATGGTGAATGAGGTACCGTATAAGTAGTGTCGCCATATCTTCAAGGCAAACACTATAGCTGCTAACTCTAAATCATGGACTGGATACCTCGTCTCGTGTGGCTTCAACTGTCTAGAAGCATAAGCTGTTGGGATATGCCCTAAGACAAATCATTAGATGATTGTTCTGACATACAATGTTTATGATTTTATAAATGGCAATTCATTATTATATATTATTCTTTTAACTGTGCAATGTGAATTAATATATATGTTAATGTCCTTAGAATAATATTGTATTATTCTTAAAGATGTCCCTAGTCAAGTATTATCATGAATAGGGATAATGATAATACGTAGAGACTAGTATGTGTTGATCGATGAATTGTTCATTGATATGAGATATCAAATCAACATATGGGTACATGTTAGAGAACGATGTACTGGACATACCCACCATGAGAATGCAACATGGATAGTTATATGATCGTCATATGCAATTCTCATTGTGATAATAATGTATGTAATCCTTACGACTTGTGATCATCAGAGATCCCAACATAAGGAGTTATGTATCTTGATATCGTCAAACGTTACCCGTAACAGGGTAATCTATAAAGGCGACTATTGGATACACTACGAATTATGTAGAGGGATGTTGACTGATCGAGATAGGATTTGTCCCTCCTATATAACAGGAGATGTGTTTGGCCCTTGATCGAGTGAGAACTAAAATGCATGGCCATGCTCGAATGAGTCGATATGAGATATCGAGCTTATTCGTTTATTCTAGTTCTACTTGGGGATCAAGAAATAGAGATTGAATATACGAGTATGACTATTCCATGACTCGTGTTCAATCTAAACACAAAGGACAAAGTGATTAAGTTACATGGTTAATATTATCACAAGTTCTAAAGGTTATGTCGAGTCATTGACATTCTTGTAATTTGGGTAGCCTCGATGTGTTGCTAGACACCGCTCCTTGCTTGTAACGTAAAATGAGATTTTATGTCACTGCCAACATTACAAGATCCTATCGGGTCGCACAAAAGATTAAATCGATAATGGGAATTAAATTCATTGGATGAAGTGAATAATTAAGAAGAGTCTTAATTAATAATTATAAGGATTAAATTAAAATCACGGGCTTAAGCCCATGAGGCTTTATGAAAGCCTTTAATTAATCATATATAATTTGTTAACAAGGTGTTTAATAAGATTAACACTTCATAACACAAACCTAGCACCAAAAGCTCTCGGCCGCCGTTCACCTTGCTCTCACGGTTTTCCTTCATAACCGAAGTGAGTTGTGTGATTCCGGCGATCATTCTTGATTGTGAATCGAGTGATTTTTGGTTCCGGTTTAAGAACTAGTCTAGCAACTTGTTCTTAAACTATCCCTTTGTTCGATTTGATCATGTGGATACCGTTGAGGCAAAGCTAGACAAGTTTTGCTTAGTGACTCGGAGGAGGCGTTGGACGTGGTGCAGCTCCGTGGAATCTGCTCAAACACGCTACAAGGGTGAGACCTTCGTATTTCCTTTATTCGATATGAATCCCTATGTATAGATCCATTGTTCTAGTAATCCAAAATATTTTATTCCGCTGCGTTGTATGCTCTGAGGATTACTTACAGTGGTATCAGAGCCAGGTTCAAGGCTCATATCGGATTTATGTGGTTAAATAGTTTAATCATATTAGAATTAATATTGCATGCTATTTAAAACTGTTTATTTTCATATATGATATGGAATAAATCGAGTTTGTGAAAATCATCGTATAATATTATATATGATATAATTGACGGATCGAAATATATGATAATTCGTGATCAAAACCGGAACATTGGCTCATGCATGGCTCATGGCCGCCGCCACCAAAGGGCTAGGGTTTCGAACCCTAGTCACCATGGCTCGGCCGCCGCCTCCAAAAGGCTAGGGTTTAGAACCCTAGTCACCACAACACTCGGCCGCCGTTTAGGAGCTAGGTTTCGAACCCTTGGCTCGAGCATGGGTCGAGCCGTTGCACTATCTAAGGTTTTTAAACTCTATTGGCTCGATAAAGTATTGAGAAGGTGCAAGTTGGTTCGATCATGGTCCATGGAATTATGAGGGTCGACGGCTACACCACATGAGGGCTAGGGTTTTTTCGAACCTTGGCTCGAGATGGTTAAGCTGTCACCGTCATGACCGTGGCTTGTGGCTCATGAATTTCGGTGTTTCGAGCAAGTTGGCTCGATGAAAAATAAAGATGGTGCGAGGCGGCTAAGGTTTGGAACCCTAGCGCCGCCGCCGCTCGAGCCATGGTTCGGCCATGGGCTAGGGTTTCGAACCCTAGGCCCATAATTGGTCCAGCCGTGCGCTTTTGTGGTTCGAACCATGATGGTTCGTGGATTAGTCGCATTAAGTTCGTGGCATGTGATGTCCCGAGCGTACGATAATTTTTCAAAAATTCTATTTTACAGTTTTAATTAGAATTAAATTTAAAATGTTTAGAATTTAATTAATTAAATGTTAATGCATGCTTTATGTGTTGTTTGAGCATGGTGCGTGGTTATAGCCCTTTGACCTATTAGATAGGATTTGTGGATGTTTGTAATTTATAATACGACCTGCGAGTCGTGCCTTCTCTATTTCATTCTAAATGTAATCCCTCCCCTATGTTCCCCTCGAATGTGAATCGAGGAATTCTATATCTTGTAAATAGTGTAGTTTATTTTATTGATGGTGATCAATGAAGATGGAGCATCGTGCCGGGATGAGGAGGCCATTCACAAATTGGAGCCAAAGGAAGGTGCTTGTGAAGTTACCTTAGGTTGACTCTTAGGATTTTCTCATTGGCTTGAGAAAATCGTTAGTAGGGGCTATAACCATGTCACATTTAATTATGTATGTTGATGCATGATTTATCTTATGTTTTAGATTGATAATTGTATTACACATATATGTAGATATGTATACAACTATATGTAGTGGACATATTTTAAATTATCAAACTAATCATGAGATCAATAAATCCCTCTAAAATATTAAGTTTTAGATGCCTTCCAAAATTAAAAGTACTCGTCAATAACTTCGATTGTACATGTGTGGGTTTGCCAAAGCAAAGCACCGTGGCAATCTTAGTAAGGCGCGAAAGGATAAAAGTGATATCCGTCATACTTTAAATTGGGTACGACTTAACTAAGTTATCTCAATAGGATTGGGAACTTAGAGGCGTGGGTTGGATTATAATTCATTTGATGAATTGAACAAAGCGTTGTTCGTCCAACTATCCAAGAATTATATGTGATGTAATTGACAAAGTGTTGTCTACCTAAATAACCGAGTCTTGGGCGATTAGCCAAAGCTAACTCAAGATTAGGCGAAATATGGATCTTGACCCACTAAAGGTTTTGAGGGTTGATACTCTTTTAAACAAAATAGTGGGAGTATCATTTAATATAAGACCATGTTAAATGATTAAATCATAAACTTATTTTGCATATTTATATTGTAGATATCCATGGCAACTAACAACGTTACTAGCACATTATCACTGCGATCGGTCCTTGAGAAGGACAAATTAAATGGGACGAATTTCCTAGACTGGCATAGGAACTTGAGGATAGTCCTCAAACAAGAAAAGAAACAATATGTCCTAGAGGAACCCTTGCCCGCTGAGGAACCTCCCCTAACAGCTACAAGAGCTGATAAAGATGCTTACAAGAAGCATCAAAGTGACGCACTTGATGTTGGGTGCCTTATGCTTGCAACCATGAACTCTGAGCTTCAGAAGCAACATGAGGAAATGGAGGCGTTCGATATGATCGAACACTTAAAGCAATTGTACCAACAGCAAGCTAGACAAGAGAGGTATGACGTCTCTAAAGCGTTGTTCCAGTGCAGGATGGTAGAGGGAAGCCTAGTTGGAACTCATGTGCTCAAGATGATTGGGTACATAGAGAATCTGGACAAGCTGGGTTATCCATTGGACCAAGAGTTGGCCACCGATGTGATCTTGCAATCGTTGCCTGAGAGCTTCAGTCAATTGTAGTAAATTACAATATGACTGACATGGAAAAGACTCTACCATAGTTGCTTGGTATGTTGAGAACATATGAAGCAAATACAAAGAAGACTAAGGCCACAAATGTTCTTATTGTGAATAAGGGCAAAGGAAGGGCCAAAGCTAAAGGCTACAAGAAAGCAAAGAAGGTCTTTGTTAAATCTAAGCCAAAGTCTTATGCACTAAAGCCAAAAGGGGGGATAGCGAAGGAAGGGAACTGTTTCCATTGCGGTGAGACCGGCCATTGGAAAAGAAACTGCAAAGTATATCTGGAGGATCTAAAGAAAGGAAGTATGACTTCCGCTTCAGGTATTTTTGTTATAGAAGTCAATTTATCTACTTCTTCATCATGGGTATTAGATACTGGATGTGGATCTCACATTTGTGTAAATGTGCAGGACCTCAAAAAGAGTAGATTGTTGGCGAAAGGCGAAGTTGATCTCCGAGTTGGAAATGGAGCAAGAGTTGCTGCATTAGCTATAGGGGATTATCATTTATCTTTGCCTTCTGGTTTATCGTTGATTTTAAAAGATTGTTATTTTGTGCCTTCAATTACTAAAAACATTATTTCTATTTCTTGTTTGGACAAGTATGGATTCTCATTTATTATAAAGGACAACTGTTGTTCCATTTATTTAAATGATATGTTTTATGCTAGTGCACAAATGGTGAATGGTCTTTATTTATTAAATCTTGATATACCTATCTATAACATAAATACTAAAAGGATTAAAAATAATGATTGTAATCCGACTTATCTCTGGCATTGTCGCTTGGGCCACATAAACGAGAACCGCATATCTAAACTTCATAAGGATGGAGTATTAGATTCATTTGATTTTGAATCATATGAAACTGCGAATCTTGTTTAATGGGCAAGATGACTAAAGCCCCTTTCAAGGGACATGTTGAAAGGGCAAATGTTTTATTGGGACTAATACATAGTGATGTATGTGGTCCAATAAGTACACAAGCTAGAGGTGGTTTTCAATACTTCGTTACATTTACTGATGACCTCAGTAGATATGGGTATGTGTACCTAATGAAGCATAAGCACGAAACCTTTGAAAAGTTCAAAGATTTCAAGAATGAAGTACAAAACCAACTTGGCAAAAGTATCAAAATCCTTCGATCAGATCGAGGAGGTGAATACTTAAGCCAAGAGTTTCATGACTATCTAAAGGAGTGTGGGATAGTCCCACAACTCACTCCTCCGTATACTCCACAATGGAATGGTGTACCCAAGAGGAGAAATCGAACCTTGTTGGACATGGTTAGATCAATGATGAGTCATGCAGATCTTCCGATATCGTTTTGGGGACACACTCTAGAAACAACGATTTTCTTACTGAACCGTGTTCCATCTAAATCAGTGGAAAAGACACCATATGAGATATGGACTGGGAAGCGTCCTAGTATGTCTTTTATGAAGATTTGGGGTTGTGAGGCTTTCGTTAGACGTCACGCCACTAACAAACTTGGACCCAAATCTGATAAGTGTTTATTTGTGGGGTATCCTAAGGAAACGAAAGGATACTATTTCTATTATCCCACCGAGAACAAAGTAGTTGTTGCTCGGACTGGTGTATTTCTTGAAAGAGAATTTATTTCTAGAAAAACCAGTGGGAGAAAAATAGAACTTAGTGAAGTTCAACCACAAGAAAACACTGAACCTGAGATTGAGATGGAAACAGAGCAGGCACCGCAAGCCGTTGTGGAAGAAGCACCTGCTCAAGAGACACAAGCCCAGCGTAGGTCTGTAAGAGAACACCGAGAGCCACAGAGATATGGATTTCTTATGACTCAACAAGGTGACTTACTACTTATTGATGAGGATGAGCCGTCATCTTATCAACAAGCTATAATGGGCAATGATTCTGAGAAATGGCAGGAGGCCATGAAATCTGAGATGGAATCCATGTATGCAAACCAAGTATGGACTTTGGTTGATCCACCTGAAGGGGTACGACCCATAGGGTGCAAATGGATTTTCAAGAAAAACACCGATATGGATGGTAACGTACAAACCTATAAAGGTCGGCTGGTTGCAAAAGGATTCAAACAAATTCCTGGTATTGACTATGATGAAACCTTTTCACCAGTGGCCATGGTTAAATCCATAAGGATCTTACTTGCAATAGCTGCATTTCATGATTATGAAATCTGGCAGATGGATGTCAAAACAGCTTTCCTTAATGGAAATCTGCTCGAGGATGTGTACATGACACATCCCGAGGGTTTTGTCGATCCAAAGGATGCTGGAAAGATATGCAAGCTACAACGATCCATTTATGGATTGAAGCAAGCTTCTCGGAGTTGGAATCTTCGTTTTGATGATGCAATCAAAGAGTTTGGTTTTATCAAAAATGAAGATGAACCTTGTGTCTACAAGAAGGTCAGTGGGAGCGTAATCATTTTCCTAGTGTTGTATGTAGATGACATACTTCTCATTGGAAATGATATCCCTGCCTTGCAATCTGTAAAGATTTGGCTAGGGAATTGCTTTTCGATGAAAGACTTGGGAGAAGCCACCTATGTATTAGGAATCAAGATCTATAGAGATAGATCGAGAAGGCTTCTTGGTCTAAGTCAAAGTACATACATAGACAAAGTGCTTAAAAGGTTTAGCATGCAAGAATCAAAGAAAGGATTCGTACCTATGACGCATGGCATTTATCTCTCGAAGGAACAGTGTCCTTCAACACCAGATGAGAGACAACGCATGAGTAAGATTCCATATGCATCAGCTATTGGATCTATCATGTATGCCATGATATGTACTCGTCCCGATGTATCGTATGCTTTGAGCATGACGAGCAGATATCAAGTTGATCCAGGTGAAGGTCACTGGATTGCTGTCAAGAACATCCTGAAGTACTTGAGAAGGACTAAGGATACATTATTGATTTATGGAGGGGAGGAAGAGCTCAATGTAATGGGTTACACTGATGCAAGCTTCCAAACTGACAAAGATGATTTTCGATCGCAATCTGGATATGTGTATTGCCTAAATGGAGGTGCTGTGAGATGGAAGAGTTCAAAGCAAGAAACAGTAGCCGATTCTACAACGGAAGCTGAGTATATTGCTGCCTCGGATGCAGCAAAGGAAGCGGTTTGGATGAGGAAGTTCATTTCTGAACTTGGAGTGGTGCCTAGCATTAAAGATCCGATAGAACTCTATTGTGACAACAATGGAGCGATCGCATTGGCTAAGGAACCAAGATCTCACCAAAGATCCAAGCATACTTAGGCGTTTCCATTTCATTCGAGAAATCGTTGAAAGGGGAGATGTTAAAATATGCAAAGTACCAACAGATGATAATGTATCTGACCCATTGACGAAGCCACTGTCACAGCAGAAGCATGATCGTCATACTAGATCTCTAGGCATTAGGTATATGTCTGAGTGATCTTAGTGCAAGTGGGAGATTTGTTGGGATATGCCCTAAGACAAATCATTAGATGATTGTTCTGACATACAATGTTTATGATTTTATAAATGGCAATTCATTATTATATATTATTCTTTTAACTGTGCAATGTGAATTAATATATATGTTAATGTCCTTAGAATAATATTGTATTATTCTTAAAGATGTCCCTAGTCAAGTATTATCATGAATAGGGATAATGATAATACGTAGAGACTAGTATGTGTTGATCGATGAATTGTTCATTGATATGAGATATCAAATCAACATATGGGTACATGTTAGAGAACGATGTACTGGACAGACCCACCATGAGAATGCAACATGGATAGTTATATGATCGTCATATGCAATTCCCACAGTGATAATAATGTATGTAATCCTTACGACTTGTGATCATCAGAGATCCCAATATAAGGAGTTATGTATCTTGATATCGTCAAACGTTACCCGTAACAGGGTAATCTATAAAGGCGACTATTGGATACACTACAAATTATGTAGAGGGATGTTGACTGATCGAGATAGAATTTGTCCCTTCCTATATAACAGGAGATGTGTTTGGCCCTTGATCGAGTGAGAACTAAAATGCATGGCCATGCTCGAATGAGTCGATATGAGATATCGAGCTTATTCGTTTATTCTATTTCTACTTGGGGATCAAGAAATAGAGATTGAATATACGAGTATGACTATTCCATGACTCGTGTTCAATCTAAACACAAAGGACAAAGGGATTAAGTTACATGGTTAATATTATCACAAGTTCTAAAGGTTATGTCGAGTCATTGACATTCTTGTAATTTGGGTAGCCTCGATGTGTTGCTAGACACCGCTCCTTGCTTGTAACGTAAAATGAGATTTTATGTCACTGCCAACATTACAAGATCCTATCGGGTCGCACAAAAGATTAAATCGATAATGGGAATTAAATTCATTGGATGAAGTGAATAATTAAGAAGAGTCTTAATTAATAATTATAAGGATTAAATTAAAATCACGGGCTTAAGCCCATGAGGCTTTATGAAAGCCTTTAATTAATCATATATAATTTGTTAACAAGGTGTTTAATAAGATTAACACTTCATAACACAAACCTAGCACCAAAAGCTCTCGGCCGCCGTTCACCTTGCTCTCACGGTTTTCCTTCATAACCGAAGTGAGTTGTGTGATTCCGGCGATCATTCTTGATTGTGAATCGAGTGATTTTTGGTTCCGGTTTAAGAACTAGTCTAGCAACTTGTTCTTAAACTATCCCTTTGTTCAATTTGATCGTGTGGATACCGTTGAGGCAAAGCTAGACAAGTTTTGCTTAGTGACTCGGAGGAGGCGTTGGACGTGGTGCAGCTCCGTGGAATCTGCTCAAACACGCTACAAGGGTGAGACCTTCGTATTTCCTTTATCCGATATGAATCCCTATGTATATATCCATTTTTCTAGTAATCCAAAATATTTTATTCCGCTGCGTTGTATGCTCTAAGGATTACTTACATAAGCCACTACATGTCTGTCCTGCATCAGTACGCATCCTAGGCCCTGTAGCGATGCGTCAGTATAAAGGATAAACCCCTTGTTCTCCTTGGGAATTACTAGGACTGGTGCCGTAGTCAGTCTGTGATTTAATTACCTAAAGCTCTGCTCACAAGCCTCTGTCCAACAAAAAGGGACTCCCTTCTGAGTCAGCTGTGTAAGTGGCTTGGCGATCCTTGAGAAACCCTCGACGAAACGTCGATAATAGCCAGCCAACCCAAGAAAACTCCGAATCTCACTGACTGAAGTAGGGGTAGACCAATCCATAACTGCCTCTATCTTCCTCGGGTCTACTGATATCCCCTCTCGTGAAATGATATGGCCCAAGAATGCTACACTGCTCAGCCAGAACTCACACTTGCTGAGTTTAGCGTACAACTGATGATCTCTGAGGATCTGGAGCACTATCCTCAGATGATCGGCATGATCCTCATCACTCCTTGAATAGACAAGGATGTCATCAATGAATACGATCACAAACTGATCGAGGTACTCCTGAAATACTCTGTTCATCAGGCTCATAAAAACTGCAGGTGCATTTGTCACCCCGAATGGCATCACTAAGAACTCGTAGTGCCCATACCGAGTTCTAAAAGCCTTCTTTTGGACATCGCCAGCTCTAACCCGCACCTGATGATAGCCTGACCTCAAGTCTATCTTTGAGTACACCTCTGTACCCTGAAGCTGATCGAACAGGTCATCAATCCTCGGAAGTGGATACCTGTTCTTCACTGTGGCCTTGTTCAGTTGCCTGTAGTCAATGCACAGACGCATTGAACCATCCTTCTTTTTCACGAACAAGATTGGTGCACCCCAAGGCGATACACTAGGACGAATGTATCCCTTGTCAAGGAGCTCCTGTAATTGTACCTTCAGCTCTCTCAGCTCTGCCGGTGCCATCCTGTACGGGGCACGAGAAATAGCAGAAGTCCCCGGCAGCAGCTCAATGGCGAACTCAACATCCCTGACAGGCGGAAACCCTAGAATCTCATCTGGGAATACATCAATGAATTCCGCCACAACTGGAATGTCCTCGGCTTTCATTTCCTTCTCTTCCAATGCCTTCACGGCATAAATAAGGTACCCAGTGTGGCCACGTTCCAATAACCGTGACATCTTAACCGCTGAGATCACTTGAATCCTTGGACGAGAGCCGTCCCCATAAAAAGTCCACTGGAACCCCTGATCAGACAGAAAATGTACTATCCTCTGTCGGCAGTCTACCACAGCTCGGTATCTGCTCAACACATCAATGCCGATAATGCAGTCAAAATCTACCATCTCTAACTGAATCAGATCGGCCCTCAGATCATTGCCCTCAAAATAAATGAGGCAATCAGATAACAGTCGGTCCGCAATCACATGCTTTCCCGTGGGTGTCGAGACCATGAGAGGCGTGGGTAACAGAGACGAGCACAAGCGGTGTCTCTCCACAAAAGCAACAGATACAAAAGAATGAGAAGCACCTGTATCTATCAAAATAAATGCAGGGTACGTAAATAAATGACACGTACCAGCAATGACCTCCTCCGGGGCTGCCTCAGCCTGCTCCCTAGTCAGTGCATACACCTGACCTTGCGGCGGTCCCGTCGCCTGACCTCCCTGCGGTCGAGGCGCTAACTGCTGTCTCGGTGGTGCCATCCTAGCGTCAAATCTTGGCCTATTCGGCCCTGAGTCTGCCTGACTTGCCCGATTGGGGCAGTTCCGAGCTAAGTGGCCCACCTTGCCACAAACATAACAGCCTCGGCAGTCACGTGACAAGTGAAATCCTCCACAGCGGTCACACCTGTCCCCTCCTGCCTTACTCCCCTGTGAAGGTCCTCGATTGCTCTGCTTCTGACCCTGAGATTTCTTCCCACTAAATCTGGAAGATGATGAGGCTCCACGAGCCTTGAACTGATCCCCTCTTGGCCTCAAACTATCAGTAACAGGCCTTTGTGATGGTACGGAAGGGGGTACAACGTCTTTATACGCTCCCACAGCAATCTCTGCCAGCTCTGCCCGTGTCAGGGCGTCATCAAAAGAGCTGGGGTTGTTGGAGACAACCCGGTCAAATAGTTCTGGCCTCAGTCCCTTCAGGAAATGCCTCATCTTTGCATGGCTGCTCACAGCGATATGGGGGACATACCTCAACAGTGAGGAATACTGCAAAGCAAAGTCTGAAACTGACATGCTGCCCTGCTTCAAATTAGTGAACTCGTCCTCCTTTACTTGTCTGGCAGCTGCAGAAAAATACCGGTTAAGAAACCGGGTCCTGAATACAGTCCAGTCCACTACCATACCTTGAGCCCTCAGCTCCATCACAGTGGTCTTCCACCACATAGAAGGCTTCTTCGCCATCTGAAACTTGGCTAACCTCAGCCATGCGGTACGTGCACAAGGCGCAATCACAAGTATCTGCTCTATCCGTTCCAGCCACTCTTCGGCCCCTTCTCCAGACTCGGTCCCCTCAAACATGGGTGTACGGAAGTTCAGAAATTGTGTCAAACTGAGCTCCCCTGGTAATAACATCTGTGCACTGGGCTCCACTCCCACAGCAGGTGGCGGTAAAGGATTCATCTGAGCAACACTAGCATTCATACTGCCCATATCCCCTACCTCTTTCTCCGGGTTAATAGCCGCCATGCTGCAACACAAGAGTTAACAACAATACCAAAAGCAGTTCATAGTATAAGCCGTTAGATAACAAGAGTATCATATTCAAAGCATGTTAGTATAACACTTATACAAGAATATGCACCACATGCATAACATGCCCAACAATGAATACCTAACCAACTTGTCTCTAAAGGCTACCCTTTACTCTTCCCTGGTTATCTAACCACTGCTCTGATACCACTAAATGTGAGACCCCGATATCTCAAGATACTAATAGGTGCGATTAAGAGAACTAAACATTCATATGAATAAATCAGAGTAATGAGTCATGTTGATTAACATGAGCTTAAGAGATACAGTACCAAAAGTTTCAAAAGGAATTTCACAAATTCCTACAAAAGGTACTACACTATAGTCTTACTCTACCACATGTAGAAGCTATACAAAAAATTTTTCTCTAACATGCTAATCCTGTAGCACTCCTTACAGCTCAGCTTTTCAACCCCGACCCTGGTTCTCATCATCAAAAGCACCTACAAAGACAACCCCCAACACGTGAGCATAACATAATTCATATACCACAAAATATGAATGTAAGACGTAAATGCATAATCATAAAATACAAAGCACTTCCTGTATTTCCATCGCATTTACAATGCCCATTGGTTGTCCCTGTACCACAATTCATATTCAAAACACTATATGAATATATGGCTTCACCAATAAATGTCATGACATATCATCTCTTTTTCTTGAGTCAGTCATCATCAGTTATTTTAATGCTTCTTCGCTTTACAATCTCAAAACAAGTGGTATCTCATCCTCGCTTCTTCATACTAGCGGTATCTCATTCTCGCTTAGTATGGTATACCCCGCCTCCATGTGCAAGCGAGCCTCCCCTCTCCCGCTCCACATTTTTAGCGGTCAAGCGTAAGCATTAAAACCTTCACTGTGATCACCCCTGACTCGTGGAATACACCTCTTTATTCCACATCACAATATGCAACAACAATGCATAATATGCAATAACAATGCATAATAACATGTATCAAACTCTTAATGCATCACATTGCATTCATTATGTGTCAAACAGACAAACATAAGTACATGTTACCGTTGGGATTCCCGTACGTCGCTTACGTACCTTTCCAAAATGTAGTGTGTTGTGGGACTCTATCCCCTGCGCTGTGTAGCTGTCTGTGAAGGCTCTACACCAGTGTGCAACACAATATTAGATGTCTCATTACAATCCAATATCAAATTTAAACAAATTCCACATTTAAAAAAAAAAGGCACTGCCGATCGATCGGTCCTCATCACCGATCGATCGGTGAACTGTTTGAATTTTGGAAAAATGCTACGGCTTTTGCCGATCGATCGGTGTTCTTCACCGATCGATCGGTCGTTCTGTTTCAGCCCAGATTTCCAGAATTCTCTAACACCGATATTCATACCCTTAAATCTAACATGTGAGACATGCAACATGCCAAGACCAACATGCTAGCAGTTATAACACACTACCCTGAGTGTATTCATATCAAATTTACACCCCAAACATAAGCCCACATGCATAAACGTCGACCATTCACACAAGTACTCGATCAACTTTTCTGGAAACAGGGCAACATAATCATTTCCAGATTTCTTGAGCACCTCATTTCATGCTATTAAAACTACAACATGTAACATAAAGCATGCTCGAACAAACATGCCAAGGGCTTCACAAAACTACCATGCATATTTTCACATCAAAGGTTTACCAAAACCTAAGCTAACGTGCATGATATCACCTTCATAAAAACACTCCCAACTCATATTTTTCCAGAAAACAGGTCACAACCATTACCCAGATTTTCGAACACCATACTTTACATGCTTATTTCCTCTACATAAAACATGTAATATACATAAGGAAAAATACTGAGAGCTTCATAACAACACCATGTAAGCATTTAAATCGAAGGTTTTAAGAAACCAAATCTAACATGCCATTTTTACACCAACAAAAAGCATGAACTCAACAACTTAAATTCAAAACCAGAATATGGTTTCTCACCCCTTTTTGCTCCGATTTTTGGAAGGCTTCAAAGCAACAAAAATGGTTGAACTCCTTCCTATCTTGCTCAGCAAGTGTTGGATGATTTTTGGGAGGAAAATGAAGTGATTTCAGACATGGTAAGGTTGGGTGGGAGATGGGACAAGGGGTATGGGTGAGCAGCTGGCAGCTGGCAGCAGGGTATGGGTCAAGGGGGGTGGTTGAGTGGTGGGTTAAGTGATGTGTTATGTTTTGGTCCCGGTATTTAGCACGATGTATTAAAATATCCTCACATGATATTTTATAGTATTTTCTCAATAAAATACTTCAATTCCCATTTAAATATGCTTTTACCAAAACAAATAACACACACCCCAAATAATCATGCCACAACCCCAACATCCCAACATATGTCGCATGCACCCCGAAATGTAACTCCTCAACCATATTAATTCAACTTCATGAATTAACACTAAATCATCATAATATAAATAAATGATTAAAATCACATAATCATTTCGGGGATATCACAAATAATACATCGCTCGTACCCACGGTGACCCAAACACAGTAATAATACGTCGCTCGTACCCACGGCGACCCAAACACATTAATAATGTGACGCTCGTACCCGCGGCAACCCAAACACATTAATAATACGTCGTTCGTACCCACGGTGACCCAAACACTATAAACACGCAGCGCACATCACCATGGTGACCCAATTACTATAAATACATATCGTTTGCTCAACGGCGACCCAATTACTAGAACAACACACTATTAAACAATCATAGCATATAATGCATTTATATATGCTCGTACGTCACTACGTAACTTATCACTGGAATTTCTCGTCGAGATATCCTCCTCTTTGCACGCAAGTCTGAGGTGGCTATGAGAAATCCTACAATTCAAAATGAGCATCAATCACTCAATTAAAGTAAAAAATCACCAATATATGTTATGGAACACATTCAAGCATATTACTCACCATACACTTTAATACATGTTATAACTCCTACTAACATGTATCTATCTCATTTATTCTCACAGTACTCATTCTCAAAGGTATAAACATATCATTCAATTGCCCAACACCCACCAAGACACTATAATGCTTATAAGTTGGAAAGTGTAGGTTTTTCACCACCAAATGATTAAGGCTTTAGGCCAACACTTGAACACCATTTAGACATATTATCAAACACCTCATGCACATGATTTTCAAGCCTAAGACCATCCTCATTTTTGGCTATAAAAGCCTCAACAAGTCAGCCCATTTTAGCAAGATCTTACAATTAATTTCAGCACCATTTCTTTCCCTTTCAGCTGTGTAATTCGATCAAAATGGTAGCAGATTTTTGAACCCATAGTCAACAAGATTTTCGAACTTAAAAGGGACAATAAACTTGCACAAATCGCTACCCAACATAGTAAGAAGCATGCTTGAGGTATAGAGTAAGATTACACCAACATACCTGAGCCAAACTTGAGCTAAAGTGGGGAAAAATCTCGGTTCTTGCTGTTGGCAGAAGGGCCGACAGGAGTTGGGGGTGGCGTCTTGGAGTCTTTTGGGAGGGAGAGAGGGGTGGAAAAATTAACCCTAGGTTTAAATAAATTTGCACCAATAAAAAGTCAAACTCTCCCAATGTTAAATCTCCACCCTCTAATAAATCATCGCAAGCCTTACTTTAAACTTTTCATTAAAATTTCCAACTCAAATAATAAAATTAACATGAATCCCCCAAGCATTTAAATTATACTAAAATTTTCGTCTATGTCCAATAAATCGACCCGGTCCAATAAACGATGCCCAAAATTTAAATCACGTAAATTATTCCATAATTTACCATTTAAACAAATAATTAAAAGTATAATAAAGGAAACTAACTCCCATTGGGTTAACACCCAAGCAACGCCTCTGTTTATCGTCGGTGGCCCGACTCCAGTCATGGTGGTTATGCAGGGTCACTCTATCATTCCTCCGCCATCTAAGTATTTTCTTGACACCTCGAGGTTTCTTTGTCTTGCTCTTCTTGGAGATGTCAATCTTGTGGCTTGTTCATCCTCCTTTAGTTGGTGACTGCTTAGGTCGATCACAGGGTGTTTTTTAATGTAGCAGTATGATCCTGCAAGTGATAAGGAAGAGGAGAAACATTATGATGAGTGGATAAAGCAGCAAGTGAATGAAATTATCATTAAGGCTCGATTTCGTACATCCTTTGTCAACAAGGCTTTCAGTAGTCTTTTCCAAGTCACACAAATCATTAATTTCAAATTCATCTTGTGGCAAGTGCTCAGTTATATCGATAGTGCAACTAGTGTGTATATCATAGGGAGTTTTAATAGTTTCGTAGATATTAAACTTTGTGATCTCACCATCAAACTTCATAGTCAGTCTACCACTACTAACATCTATCACAGACTTAAAAGTTTTCTAAAATGGTCTTCCTAATAAAATGGGACTATGGGATCACCATTTCAATGTCAAGAACATATAAATCAGCAAGGAAGACTAGACTATCTACTTGCACAAATATCTTCTATTACCCCCTAGGATCAACAGTGGACCTATCAGCTAGTTGGATCACAGTTCTATTTTGTTCCAAAGGCCCAAGTTTTAACTAAGTATAGATTGAATAAGGCATAACATTCATGGATGCTCCTAAGTCTAGCATGGCCCTATTGAGTATAGTATTGCCAATCACGCAAGGGATGGAGAACATATCCAGGTCCTTGCATTTAGTGGGAATATTTATTTGGATCACCGCAGAAACATTCTCACCTAGTTCGATCTTGTGGCACCCCTTCAGTTTTGACTATTTTTTTTGCATTGCATAAGTTCATTTAAAAATTAGCATATCGAGGTACTTGTTTAATAGCATCAAGTAAGGGGATGTTTATCTCGCAGCGTCAAAAAGTGTCATATAGTCCATTGATGCCCTCGTCCTTCCTCTTCTCCTTCAAAGCAAGGGGGAGTGGGAAACTTATTCTTTGGTGTCTCAGTCTCCATAGGCTATTTGCTCTCCACTTTGGCCTCTTTCTTTTACTTCTCATCTTCTTGCTTGGGTGGCTCAGTACCACTTCCTCCGGAGTCTCCACTTCTTTACCGCTCCTCAATGTGATTGCACTCACATTCTCTCTTGGATTCATCACAGTATGGGATGGTAGACTATTTGATACTCGTCCTTCCAGCTTATTGACAGTTATGGCCAATTGACCCACTTGAGTGTTCAAGTTTGGATACTAGCTCTTGTCTTCTGTTGGAATAACAAAGTATTATTAGCAAGAACCTTAACAATACTTTCAAAGCTCTCACCAAGAACATGTGGCGGTCTATATGGTGGCGGATTGGGATGCATGGGAGGTGGAGGGTGGTGCATCGGTGGATTTCCATATCTTATATTCAGATGATCTGATAAGTGTCATTTAACACTTATATTTGCATATATTTCTTGCGATTTTTATAGTGATTCTTGGACGATTTTACGCTTTTGGTTGTGCTTTGATATATTTCCAGGAATCTAGTAAAAGTGCAAGAAACACTTGAAAACCCCATTTTATGAACTGGAAGGTGGAACTGGGACAAGACATGTGAAAATAAGTTGAAAAAGAGCAAGTTGATGAAATTCATGCAGGCGATCGATCGCCCTAAAACAAGAGATCGATCGCTACGAGGCAGGAAGGCATGAAAAAGATTTCATGCGAGAGGTGATCGATCGCCATAACCAAGAGATCGATCTAATCGGGGCAGAAGGTTTAGGTGATTGATCGCCACTCATGAAGCGATCGATCGCTATAGAGATAAAATTGAAGAGATCGATCACCACTCAAGGAGCGATCGATCGCTATAGAGTTCTGCACGAAAAAAATTACCATTTTAAGAGATTTGCTATATTTTGATGATAGATTTGGTGGACACGTGGGGATCACTATAAAAGGGAGTTTTTGCATAAAAAATATGGTTCTTTTACCTCTGAATAATACCCTACCCTTGGGAGAAGCCGCCACCTACAAGAGATATTCAAAGCAACGTAGCTAGAGACGGAATATCGGATCGACGCACGGATTCAACATCGAGTGTTTATGCATATTTCTGAACTTTGTTTTAGTTTTATTGTTGATTTTACAATTATTATTATGTTGTTTGATGTGATAAAACTTTTTTTTTCTGTTATAATGCTAGGCTAAGTTTGTTATCGAGACAAGGGGATCTTGTGTATGAACCCACACTTTTAATTCTAGTTTTTGATTATTTTTTGTTATCTTTGTGTTTGTGTTATATTTTTAATGCTTTTAAGGATTAGCTACCCTTTTGAGTGATGTTAGTTTGCAATGGAGATCGAGAGATAAAATTGTAATACGGAACAAATAACACATACCATGGATTTCAGACCGAGATTGAGAGATGACATCAAATATATGAGTGATAGCTATAGATATCTAGTAATCAAAGGCTAAGGGTTTTCATAGAGCATATGCAACGTTGATTTGTTAAATAAGTTAACGAGAGTTACTTACTGTAAATTGGTGTTAGGTTTAATAATAGCTCGAGATAGTGTATTAGATACACCCGGAAAACTTGTCACCTTAGATGCATTAATTTTAACTAGAACTAGTAGATGAATTGTGGGGGATTACTCAAGTGAACCGAAGTCTCGATATTTATCTCTACTGTTTACTATCTTCTATCTTTGTGGTGTGGTTGATTCCTGAAGTGAGTAAATTAATAAATCTTTCAAAACAATTTCATAGGTTAAATATAGTTAAACTAATTAAATTTGGTAATTATTACTAGTCCATGTGGCATCCGTCTTTCTTTACTATACAAAAACATGACACCGTGCACTTGCCGTAGAATCACGCCACACAGAGAAAATAATTGTTTAAAATAAAAGCGATCGAGTTTTTGGCGCCGTTGCCGGGGATTAGTTTAAGTAATATCATAGGAGATTAGTTGATTATAATTTAGCCTTATTTTATTTTTATTGTTACTTCTATTACGGTTTATACGATTTCACTAATACTGTTCTTTCGTTGTTTTGATTTTTTTGCAGGTAGTTGTCCTCGTAGTGCACGCTATGGAGTGACAAACGTATACTAGTGTCACTTGACTTAGAGATTGAACGAACTTTCCGTAGACTTCGGAGAGAAACTCGAGAGATGGCTGAGAACAATCAAAGAGGGAATGGTGAACAACACAACGAGGAGGTGCCGATCAAAAGATTCATGATGGACTATGCACAACCAACTTTTCAAGGCACTATGTCTAGCATCACTAGACCAAGGATTCAGGCTAATAACTTCGAGATCAAGCCTGCAATAATTCAGATGATTCAACACTCTGTGAATTTTGGAGGATCGCCTACTGATGATCCTAATAATCATATCTCCAACTTCTTGGAGATATGCGACTGATAAGTGTGATTTTACACTTAATTTGATATAAGATTAGGGGCGTTTTTGTAGTGATTCTTGGAAAATATTACTCTTTTTTGTTTATATTTGTATATTTCAGGAGTCTAGGGCCAAATGCATAAAAGTGGAGGAAATAGGCTTAAAATAATGAAAAAGGACCAAACTGAGCAAACCTGGAAAAGGAGGGGCAAAATCGTAATTTGCTGAAAATAGAGGAAGCGACCGATCGCCTAAAATGAGGCGACCGATCGCCTTGAGGCAGAATGTTATGGAGATCGATTGCAAATTACTCCGATCGATCGCCAGGACTCGAAAAATTCGGGATTTTGTTTCCATCTTGGTTATTTGGTGTCCAAACTTGGTGAAACTCTTCTTACCATAAATATGGATTATCATGGACGTTTTTGGGACTTTTTGCTCATAATTGACCTACAATACACAACCTCCATCACTCATCATCCGCTCCAACCATCTATACACCATAACCATCGAAGAGAAGACGCATCAGAAGAGACGTGACGACGGAGCAACGGAAGGAGTCAACGCCTATCGTTATTTCTGTATTTTTAACTCTAGTTCTATATTTTCATTAGATTTTAATATTTATAATGTTGCAAAACGAGTTTGTGCATTATTATTTGATGGAGATTGTTGGTTAGGTTTGTTATCAAGACTTAGGGGATCCTTTGTATGAACCCATGATTTAAATTGAATGTTTTGATTGATTCTTATTTATCTAAGTGCATAGATCATTGTTCTTCATGCTTTTAAGGGTTTGGCCATCCTTGAATGATGATATATTACAATTGAGATCGAGAGATAAAATTGGAATTCGATATAGTGATTTATGCCGTGGATTTCAGAGTGATATCGAGAGATAAAGTCTAATACGTGTGTGATAGCTATAGATTTACCAAAATCGAAGGCTAGAAGTTTTCATAGATCGATTTACAATATTAATTGTTCAATAAGGGTACGAGAGTGGCTTATTGTTACGTTAGTATTAGATTTGTTATAGCCGAACCAAGGTATAACAAGTGAATTAGGAAAAGTCGTCACCTTAGATTGTTTGAATTAATGCTTAATTAATAGGCGAATTGTGGGGGATTACATAGGTGAACCGAAAGTCTTGATAATTGTCTCTATTGATTTTATTCTTACTCTCTATTGATTGTTTTGGTTTTATTATTGAATTAATTAGTCACTTTAGTTAATTAATTATAACCAATTTTCGTAGGCTAAATATAGTTAAACTAGTGGAGTTTAGTACTTATTTCCTAGTCCTCGTGGGTTCGACAATCTGTACTTTTCATATCATTATACTAAAACTTGACACCGTGCACTTGCGGTATAGAATAGCTACACTGGAATTAATTGTTTAAAATAATAGCGATCAAGTTTTTGGCGCCGTTGCCGGGGACTAGTTTTAATAATATCAAACGAGATTAGTTGACTGTAATTTAGTCATTTGTTTTTTTTATTTTTATTTTTTGATTTTTTTTCTCTTACTGTTTCTTTTTGTTTTTGTTGATTGTTACAGGGTACTATCTCTTGGTGCATGCTAAGGAGTAGCAACCCTACACTTGAGCCCTTTGATCCCGAGATTGAACGCACTTGTCAAAGGAGGCTAAGGCAAGCAAGAGCACATATGGCTAATACCGAGGAGATTTCGGTACCACCAGTTGCAAGATCACTCATGGACTACGCCCACCCTGCATTCCATGGATCACTGTCGAGTATCACGAGACCGACTATCCAGGCTAACAACTTCGAGATCAAGCCTGCTATCATACAGATGATCCAACATTCGGTCCAGTTTGGGGGAGCTGCTACAGCTGATCCAAATGATCACATCTCGAACTTCTTGGAGATTTGTGATACATTCAAGCATAATGGCGTTACTGACGACGCCATCAGATTACGTTTGTTTCCCTTTTCTTTAAAAGATAAAAGCTAAATCTTGGTTACAATCGTTGCCTGCAGGATCTATTACCACGTGGGATGGAATGACGCGGTTGTTCTTGTCAAAATTCTTTCCACCATCCAAGACGGCCAAGATGCTCAATGACATCACTACTTTTGCCCAATGTGATCCAGAGACACTATATGAGGCTTTGGAACGCTTCAAAGATCTACTACGGAGATGCCCACATCATGGCCTTCCTATCTGGCTGCAGGTACAAACGTTTTATAACGGTTTATTTTATGATAACCGTTCTATGATTGATGCAGCATCAGGAGGAACTGTGATGAGGAAGACGCCGGAGGAGGCTTATACGCTATTGGAGGAGATGGCTGCTAATAGCTGTCAATGGCAGTCTGAAAGGAACGTGCCAAAGAAGCAAGTCAGAGTGCATCAAGTAAGTGAAGTCACTGCCATAGCTGCCCAATTGGAAGCGCTTAACAAGAAGATGGATAGTTGGAGCATGCATGCAATGCAAGTTCAAACTGCTACATGCAAGCTTTGCCAAGGGGGACATCCGAGCACTGAATGCCAGGTTGGTAACCCATTCATTACTACTAATGAAGCTGTTAATTTTGTAGGGAACCGACCACCACAGACCTATCCCTACCCAAATACGTACAATACTGGGCCGAGGAACTATCCCCAACCTCCACCGGGGTATGCACCAAAGCCAAGCATGGAGGAGCTGTTGACCAAGTTCATCACAGCGACGGAAACTAGATTCCAAAATCACGAGGCATCGATTAAGAACTTGGAAGTCCAAGTGGGACAGTTAGCAAAAATCCTAGCCGGACGAGCACAAGGATCACTACCTAGTGACACTAAGACTAACCCTAGGGAGCAAGTCCATGCAATCACGTTGAGGAGCGGAAAGGAGGTCGCTGAGAAGAATGATGTGCACGTAGAGTTAAGAGGCGAGGTGAACATCAAACAAGAAGATGGACAAACACGCGACAAAAGTAAGTCTACTAAGACCTCTACACCCATCACACCTGCTAAGGTAGATATCTCACCCCCATTCCCCGCTGCGTATAAGAGAGCAAAGATTGATGCTAAATTTGCTAAATTTTTAGAATTGATTAAGAATCTTCATATTGAGATGCCTTTCATAGATGCTATTCGGCACATGCCGAATTATGCTAAGTTTTTAAAAGAGATTCTGTCAAAAAAGCGGAAACTTGGAGAGCATGAGATGATAAATTTAACCGATGAGTGTTCTGCTGTCATTCAAAATGATTCACCTCCAAAGTTAAAGGATCCAGGGAGTTTCACTATACTTTGCAAAATCAATTCTAAATCTTTCAATAAAGCTTTCTGTGACTTGAGGTCAAGTGTTAATTTAATGCCTTTGTCTGTGTACAGGAAGCTGGGCTTAGGAGAGTTAAAGGCAATCAATGTCTCATTGCAGATGGCAGACAAGTCCATCAAGTACCCTCATGGGATAGTGGAGGATGTACCGGTCAAGGTTGACAAATTCACCATTCCGGTGGATTGCATGGTGCTAGACATAAAAGAGGAGGCGGACTTGCCATTGATATTATGAAGACCATTCCTAGCTACTGGAAGGGCATTGATAGATGTCCAAGAAGGGAAGTTGATCCTCCGAGTAAGGGGGATCAAGTTACTTATGATATGTTCAAAGTTGTGAACACTACACGCACTGAGCACCGATGTTTTAGTGTCAATATAATTGATACATTATCTGTTGATGCGATGCAGGTTAAGAGTGAGAAGAAGGTGGAGGTCACATCGAATGGCCAACAAAGAAGAGGTAAATTTGGTGTAGGATACTCGGTATTAATGAATAGGAAAAAGATGAGATTTTTCCATGGGAGTTTGATGCACCATGGGCTGGACCATTCAAAATTATCGATGTTCTACCATTCAACACCTTCAAACTGAGAGATGATCATGGGGGACTATTCACTGTGAAAGAGAAGTGGTTACGACATTACCACATGGAGGATGTAAACTCTTCCCCCACTGGCCCTAGCGGCACTTGAGCGTAAACGGTAAAAAGTACAGCTTGGGACTATAAATCAAGAACTCTTTCCTATCCTTTTGCTTTGTTTTTGATTGTTTTGGTTTGTTTTTGTTTTGCTTTTGTTTTTGTTTTGATTATGGTGAGAAACTCCATGCGTGTTGTGACGCGTTCCAACACTACACCCCACGAGCTGCTGAGGAATTGGACAATGATCACTGACTGTCGTTGTCAACGGTAAATGTTTTGTCCTATTTTCCATGCTTATTACATTGAGGACAATGCATGAATTAAGTTTGGGGGAGTGCATTACTGTGTCATGTTTCTTATTTGGAAATTGATCGTTTCGTGAGCACCAACAAGAAAAGTTTTCTTGAAAATGAGTTCAATTAGTAAGATAAGAATAAATCATAGTAGTGGTCTCTATTCATGATGATATTAGTCTCACTATGCATGTCAACTTGAGTTTTGATGATTGTAAAACTTGTTTGTGAATATCTTGTTTTGAGTAGCATGTCAAAGATGAGGAATATATTGAGCACATTTGAGTCATAATCTTGTGAATTGCATTTGGAGTAGTGAAAATTTTGTGAACTTGATGAATTGTTTTTTAGCATCTTAGAGTACCTTAGAAACTATTTGATGATGACACTTCAAGGCGAAAATTTATAGTCATGAACTTGATTAAGAGATGATCTAGGCGATCTTTGGACCGTTTGAGCCTTTCAAGCTTACTATGTATACATCAATCTCTAGTATCCTAATTTGAGCCTAATTGAAAAAGAAAGGAGTATGTTTAACATACTATTAGCTCCCATTCAACATTCTTTGGCAAACTCATCATACCCACCTAATTGAGCCTAAATTGAATATTTTTATCTTCACCCTAAGGGAGTATAATGATTCTCATTAGATGCAAAGGAATTGCTATATTTGATGACTTATTGTAAAAAAGATGATGAATGAGAAAAGAAGAGAATAGAAAAAGCCTTGAGAAATTTTTTTTATCCAACTAAGACCCAAAGTGGCCAAGGCTAAAAGAGAAAAAGAAGAGAAGCTCAAGTTGTGCTAACAATATGAACATTACATGCTTATACTCTCTTCTTTGTGCTATCCTATCCTTTCTTTGAAGCCAAACACCTAGGCCTAACGCTACAAGCTTAAAAAGACCTATTGATCCAAGTCTAGGGAGTGACTACATTAGTGGAGAAGTTGTTTGAAAATAGGTCTATGGAATGCTCAAGGATAATCTTAACTTTCATTACCTAGCATGATTTGATCTATGAAAATTGCATGGAACCTGAGAGTGACAATAGCACACACGCACGTTCTGATTCGGAGACATGTTGTTTGATCTAGGAGAAAACACAACTTGTTAAACTTTCTGATTTATTTTTGTTTGTCTAAGTGAGATGTCTGAGCTACATGATTGACTATGAATTGGTTTATTTGAATCGTCAATGTTGAACTTGACTGTTTGATCTTATTTCTTGCTCGAGACGATCAAGTTTAAGTTCGGGGGGAGTTGATAAGTGTGATTTTTACACTTAATTTGATATAAGATTAGGGGCGTTTTGTAGTGATTCTTGGAAAATATTACTCTTTTTGGTTTATATTTGTATATTTCAGGAATCCATGGCCAAATGCATAAAAGTGGAGGAAATAGGCTTAAAATGATGAAAAAAGACCAAACTGAGCAAACCTGGAAAAGGAGGGGCAAAATCGTAATTTGCTGAAAATAGAGGAAGCGACCGATTGCCTCATATGAGGCGACCGATCGCCTCGAGGCAGAATGTTATGGAGATCGATCGCCAATTACTACCGATCGATCGCCAGGACTCGAAAAATTCGGGATTTTGTTTCCATCTTGGTTATTTGGTGTCCAAACTTGGTGAAACTCTTCCTACCATAAATATGGATTATCATGGACGTTTTTGGGACTTTTTGCTCATAATTGACCTACAATACACAGCCTCCATCACTCATCATCAACTCCAACCATCTATACACCATAACCATTGAAGAGAAGACACATCATAAGAGACGGGACGACGGAGCAACGAAAGCAGTCAACGCCTATCGTTATTTCTGTATTTCTAACTCTAGTTCTATATTTTCATTAGATTTTAATGTTTAGAATGTTTCAAAACGAGTTTATGCATTATTATTTGATGGAGATTGTTGGCTAGGTTTGTTATCAAGACTTAGGGATCCTTTGTATGAACCCATGATTTAAATTGAATGTTTTGATTGATTCTTATTATCTAAGTGCATAGATCATTGTTCTTCATGCTTTTAAGGGTTTGGCCATCCTTGAATGATAATAAATTACAATTGAGATCGAGAGATAAAATTGGAATTCGATATAGTGATTTATGCCGTGGATTTCAGAGTGATATCGAGAGATAAAGTCTAATACATGTGTGATAGCTATAGATTTACCAAAATCGAAGGCTAGAAGTTTTCATAGATCGATTTACAATATTAATTGTTCAATAAGGGTAAGAGAGTGGCTTATTGTTACGTTAGTATTAGATTTGTTATAGCCGGACCAAGGTATAACAAGTGAATCAGGAAAACTCGTCACCTTAGATTGTTTGAATTAATTCTTAACTAATAGGCAAATTGTGGGGGATTACATAGGTGAACCGAAAGTCTTGATAATTGTCTCTATTGATTTTATTCTTACTCTCTACTGATTGTTTGGGTTTTATTATTGAATTAATTAGTCACTTTAGTTAATTAATTCTAACCAATTTTCGTAGGCTAAATATAGTTATACTAGTGGGGTTTGATACTTATTTCCTAGTCCTCGTGGGTTTGACAATCCGTACTTTTCATATCATTATACTAAAACTTGACACCGTGCACTTGCGGTATAGAATCGCTACACTGGAATTAATTGTTTAAAATAATAGCGATCAGCGACACGTTCAAGCACAATGGCGTCACTGACGACGCCATCATGTTACAACTTTTCCCTTTTTCCTTAAATGATAAAGCTATGATCTGGTTAAATTCATTGCCTGCAGGATCAATCACTACTTGGGAGGGATGGATCATGCATTCTAATCAAAATGCTTCCCCCATCAAAATGCTTCCCCCCCTTCCAAGACGGCTAAGATGCACAATGATATTACCACATTCATGAAACATGATCCGGAGTCACTGTATGAAGCTTGGGATGGCTTCAAGGATCTACTTCGAAGATGCCTACATCATGGCCTTCCGATTTGGCTTCAGGTACAAATATTTTACAATGGTTTATTTTCTGCTAATACATCCATGGTTGATGCAGCAGCAGGCGATACCATTATGAGAAAGACACCTGAGGAAGCCTACACACTTTTGGAAGAGATGGCGTCTAATAGTTACCAGTGGCAGTCTGAGAGGGATGTGCCCAAGAGACCGATTGGGGTGCATCAAGTGGATGAGGTGACAGCGATAGTCGCTCAGTTGGAGGCTTTGCACAAGAAAATGGATAGCTTGAGCATGACAACGATGCAAGCTCAAGTGATCATATGTGATTTATGTAGAGGTAACCATCCGAGCACGGAATGCCAGGGAGGTAATCCTTTTGTGAAATCTACTAAAAATTCTAACTTTGTAGGAAACAGGCCACAATCTCTTACTCCAACAACTATAACCAACCGTGGAGGAACCATCCAAACTTCTCTTGGTTCAACCAAAATAATGTTTTGAATCCACAGCCTCCAGCGGGTTATCCATCGAAGCCAAGCATGGAAGAGTTGCTCACAAAGTTCATTACATCAACGGAGAATAGAATGCAAAATCAGGATGCTTCAATAAAGAACTTGGAAACTCAAGTGGGACAGTTGGCGAACATTCTATCTGGAAGAATGCAAGGAACCTTGCCTAGCGATACTGAGAAGAATCCAAAGGAGCAAGTAAAGGCTATGTCATTGAGAGTGGTAAGCAAATCGGATCACCTATTTGAGGAGAAAGAGAAAGCTGAGGATGTGCAAGTAGAGGAAAGTGAACAGACTGAAGCAAGAGCTGATGAGAAAGGGAGTCTTCTACCAAGACACCCATCACACTACAGGTACAAATCCCACCTCCTTTTCCCGTTGCATTAAAAAGAGCTAAGGTAGATGCAAGTTTTGCAAAATTTCTTGAAATGTTTAAGAAATTGCATGTCAATATACCATTTGCTGATGCATTACTTCAAATGCCTAGTTGTGCTAAGTTTTTGAAGGAAATTTTATCAAATAAGCGAAGATTAGGAGAGCATGAGACAGTAAGTTTAACCGAGGAGTGCTCAGCGATTGTGCAAAACAAATTGCCTCCTAAGTTAAAAGATCCAGGAAGTTTCTCAATACCTTGCACCATTGGTTATATTTCATTTACTAAATCTTTGTGTGATTTGGGTGCGAGTGTTAATTTAATGACATTGTCAATTTTCAAGAAGTTGGGATTGGGCGAGCCAAAACCACTACAGTTTCACTTCAGCTGGTGGATAGGTCTATCACCTACCCTCGAGGACTCATCGGGGATGTGCTTGTAAAAGTGGATAAATTCATTTTCCCGGTAGATTTCCTCGTGTTAGACATGGAAGAAGATGCCGAAATGCCCTTGATCTTGGGAAGACCATTATTAGCCACTGGCAAGGCACTCATAGATGTTCATCAAGGGAAGTTGATCCTCCATGCAAGGGATGATCAAGTTGTTTTTAATGTTTTTAAGGCTATGAAACACCCACATGATGAGCATATGTGTTTTAGTATTGACCATGTTGATGTGTTATCTGACAAGGTATTTCGACAAGAATGCAAAGATGAATTGGAAGCTTGCCTCATTAATAAGGGAGACATGCTTGAGGAGGAAGAAGAACAAGAGATTGTTGCTCAGATGTGACTCTTTACATAAAACACCAAAGCAATAATTTTGGAGAGTTGGGAGAAAGAGACATCAAGCCACAAAAGCCTTCCATTGAAGAACCACCAACTCTTGAACTCAAGACCCTACCAACTCACCTCAAGTATGTTTATTTGGGTAATAATAATTCTTTACCAGTAATTGTGTCTTCATCTCTGACAGGTACTGACGAGGAGAAGCTCTTTAGGATTTTGAGGGAGCACAAGCAAGCATTTGGATGGAAAGTAGCTGACATAAAAGGAATAAGCCCATCGATGTGCATGCATAAAATTTTGATGGAGGTCACTTACAAGCCTTTGGTGCAACCATAACGCCGTTTGAATCCAAAGATGCAAGAAGTATTCAAGGCAAAATTGATAAAGCTACTCGACGCATGTATTATCTATCCTATCTCAGATAGTGCATGGGTAATTTCGGTGCAATGTGTACCAAAGAAAGGAGGTATGATTGTTATTACCTATGAAAATAATGAATTAATACCTACTAGAACAGTCACTGTTGGAGAGTCTGCATTGACTATAGAAAGCTAAATGAAGCTACAAGTAAGGACCACTTCCCCCTCCCCTTCATTGATCAAATGATAGAGAGACTAGCTGGGTATGATTTTTATTACTTCCTAGATGGTTATTCGGGATATAATTAGATAGCAATTGCACCAGAGGACCAAGAGAAGACCACCTTAACTTGTCCTTATGGTACATTCGCATTTAGAATAATGCCATTTGGGTTATGTAATGCACCTGCTACGTTCCAAAGATACATGATATCTATATTCCATGATATGATAGAAAATTTCCTAGAAGTGTTCGTGGATGATTTTTCTGTGTTTGGAAATTCATTTGATTCCTGTCTGCATAATCTTGACTTGTTGACAAGGTGTGAAGAGAATTGCTTGGTATTAAACTGGGAGAAGTGTCACTTCATGGTACAAGAAGGTATGTGAACAAAATATCTCAAAAGGGTATTGAAGTGGACAAAGCAAAGGTACAAGTGATACAAGAATTACCTCCACCTGTATCAGTGAAGGGAGTTCGCAGTTTTCTAGGCCACACTGGTTTCTATAGACTATTTATTAAGGATTTTTCTAAGATTTCAAAACATTTATCTCATTTGTTGACTAAAGATGCACCATTTGATTTCAATGCTGATTCTTTGCAGGCGTTTGAGACACTGAAGGAGAGATTGGTAACAACACATGTTTTGATAGCACCTGACTGAGATCTGCCTTTTGAGTTGATGTGCGACGCTAGCGACACCGCAGTCGGAGCAGTACTGGGACAAAGAAGGAACAAGGTATTTCATACTATTTACTATGCTAGTAGAACTTTAAATGAGGCACAACAAAATTATGCCACCACTGAGAAAGAACTTCTAGCAGTAGTATTTGTTTTGGACAAGTTTCACTCCTATCTTTGTCTATCTAAAGTAATTGTTTACACTGATCACTCTGCACTCAAATTATGCCACCACTGAGAAAGAACTTCTAGCAGTAGTATCTTCTTGTCGATGGATTATTTTATTGCAAGAGTTGACTTGGAAATTAAAGATAGAAGGGTGTAGAAAACGTAGTGGCGGATCATTTATCTAGGATTGATAATGAGACTGAGAAGCATGAGACTGAAGTGGAAGAGATCAATGAAAAATTTCCTGATGAACAATTGTTTCAAGTTCTTGCATTGCCTTGGTATGCTGATTTTGCAAATTATCTTGTTAGCGGTATCCTCCCACAAATGACATTTCATCAAAAGAAAAAAATTTATTTATCTGATGTTAAGCATTACATGTGGGAGGAGCCATTGTTGTTCAAGGTTTGTGCAGACAATATGATTAGGCGATGCGTTCCAGAGGATGAAATGGCATCTATTATGAGCCACTGTCATGATCGAGAGGTAGGGGACACATGGGTCCAACCAAAACTGCTGCAGAGGTACTTGAATCTGTTTTTTATTGGCCTACCTTATTTAAGGATGCATACAGGTACGTTTCCGCTTGCGATAGATGACAAAGGACTAGTAATATTTCTTGGAGACATGAGATGCCTTTGAACAATATCCTTGAATGCGAATTATTTGATGTTTAGGGCAGACTTTATGGGACCATTTCCGAATTCGTGTTCAAACTATTATATACTTGCTGCGATCGATTATGTGTCAAAGTGGGTTGAGGCTCCAGCTTCACACACTAATGATGCTAGAGTGGTGGTGCAGTTTTTGAAAAAAAATAAAATTTACTCGATTTGGCACCCCTCGGGCAATCATTAGTGATGGTGGGTCACATCTTTGCAACAAACTTTTAAGCAAATATGGTGTCACCCACAAGGTTGCAACACCTTACCATCCACAAACTTGTGGACAAGTGGAAGTGTCTAATATGGAAGTGAAGCGAATTTTAGAAAAAACTGTCAATGTGTCTCGAAAAGATTTGTCTTTACGGTTAGATGACGCTTTGTGGGCATATAGAACTGCATTTAAAACACCTATTGGCACCACACCATATAGGTTGGTTTTTGGAAAAGCATGTCATCTTCCAGTTGAACTTGAACAAAAAACATATTGGGCAATAAAGAATCTAAACTTAGATTTAACTGCTGCAGGTGATAATCGTCTTCTACAAGTGAACGAAATGGAAGAGTTTTGGAATCAAGCCTATGAGAATTCCAAGATCTACAAATTTAAGACAAAGAAGTGGCATGATGCAAGGCTCAGTCAACGTGATTTCAAAGAAGAAGATATGGTGTTATTGTTTAACTCCAAATTACGGTTGTTTCCAGGCAAGCTTAAATCTCGTTGGTCCGGACCATTTCGCATTTCCAAGGTGTTTCGCTCGGGTGCAATCGAGCTATATGATCCAACCAAGGGAACCTTCACAGTGAATGCGCAGCGATTAAAGCACTACCATGTGCACGATTTCAGCGAACCGCTGTGCACCACCGTCCATTTTGTTGAATTGAGTGACATATGGAATAAGTCCAGCTTGAGACTATAAATCAAGAACAATTTTTTTCCCTTCTCCTTCGTTTTTGAATTTAGTAGATAGTTTCATAATTTTAGCTTGGTTGTTGACACTTTGAATTTTTTTTAGGAAAAATGTTGTGCCAAGGGAAGACGAGGCTCTGAAACGATGAAGAATTTTCATTTTGCTTACTGCGAGAAGCGATCTATTTCTTACCCTAGGCGATCGATCGCCTCTCACGTTGGGAAAATTTCCGAGCTCACTATCCCCAGGAGATTGATCTCTCCTATCAGGCAATCGATCGCATAATAAAAAAATAAAATAAAAAAATTCTGATTTTAATGACCCTAGGCGATTGATCGCATATAACATAGCGATCGATCGCCTCACGAGAAAAAAATTCATGCAAAACCTACTGGCGAAAGGTAATCGATCTCTACCTATAGGCAATCGATCGCCTATCGTAAATTTTGTTTTTTAAAAAAACGCATCGGCACACTCACACACACTTATCAGAAAACATCCCCAATTTCTTCCCCAATTCTCTCTTCCAAAATCCACAAAGTCAGAAATTCACTCACTAATTTCCCTCCAATCTTTACATGAAAGTGATATCCTCTCCTTTCTAGTGCCATAATCTAAAGTTTGTTCCAATTTCTCTACATATTTCAAGCTAGGGTTGGGCTTTCCAAGTGCAAGGTGAAGATTTCTCAATGCCAAGGACCACTCACCATCAAATTTCGAAAATCTTGAGGTAAATTGGCTTGCAATTTCATGATAATGCTGAAATTCTTAATTGTTGATAGTTGGAAAATATTCGATTTTTATGGAGTGGTACAGAAGGATTGAGTATTTGATAAGATTGTGGGAGTTTGGAACTAGTTGGATTATAGACCTTGTTGGGGGATTTGCTTGAACTAAATGGATTATTGACATTGGGTGGGAATTGCTTGGATTAGTTGGATTTGGTTGGGAATTTACTTGTTAGTTGTATACTCTTCATGGCACCGAAAAAGAAGCCGCGATGAGGGGCCTCATCTTCATCCTCCACCCCAACTTATGACACTACTCGCTTTGCTAACCAAACGGCATCGAATTTCTTTGACAAATGGCGTGATAAGCCCTTGGTAAGGGAGCGAGGAATGGAGATGGTGTAAGGCCCCGTTGGTAATTAATTATGATTAACCACGAGTTAGCAAACCCGGGTGATTAAAAGTTGAGATTTCGAATTAAGGTTTTCCGGGTCACAGCATATTTTTTTTTAAATTGAGATAAATGCATTACAATACATACATTTTACATAGCATTTGGCCACGCAAGAAGCATTTAAATATTTAGTGGGACACATGGATCACTTAATTATTAAAAAAAAATGAAAATGAAAAGGGTGCATTTGGGCATAGTGGGCAACATCCACTCACCTTAAATTTGACACAAATTCTTTCACCCTTCATTTCCTATTCATCTCTCCATTTCTCTCTTCAAAATTTCGAAATCCCTCTGTAATTCCAGAGAAATTTAGCTAGAAATCCACATGCAATTGTGGAATAGAGAAGCCCAAGAGGAGAGGAAGAGAGCTTGCCAAGAATTTCGAATTTTGGTGGAGTTACGATCGAGTTTGGACATTGTTTTGGCTGCAACTTTTGAAGCTAATGGAAGGTATAACTTCATTTTTAAGTTTCATCAACTTTGATTTAGGTTGAAGGACCGAAAATTGGTGTCAAAGCATGCTTTTAGTTTTTGAAAATATAAATCTGTTATGACTTTTGCACATGCAGTAGATGGGTTCGAAATTTCGATTCAGATAGACTCTGAATCTGACTTTGAGCGAAATATAAAAGTTTTATATAATTACGTTTTCTTGATGTGGATGAAATTTGAGACGATTTGGACTTAAAATGCGTAAGATATGATCATTTTATTATTGTGTGCCAGGTTTGGATTCTGCATGTGCTGTCAATGAACATGCAGTGAGGAATTCCAAACTTTTGGCCCATTTTCCTTTCGATTTTGATGTCGATAATTTCATGAAAATTATAGACATTTGAGTTTTCTTTATGTCGCCAAAATTTGAGACTGTTTAGATTTAAAATGAGAAAGTTATGCAATTTTTACTAACACCGCCACACTAGCATTTCGGAAATGCTGGTGATTTTTAAAATGTGTCGTATTTTGGGTCTAAACTACATTTAGATGACCAAATCAGCCTTAGCATATCAAATGCAAGTAGTAGATGTTTGAATGGTAGAACTTTAAAAACTAAAATCGAGTCGTTTTGACATCGTATGAATTTACAGTGATTTTTCTACGAAAATGGGTCAAGCTGAAAATTTAAGAAAATCGCAAAAGGTCAATACTTAGAAGTTGAATTTGATTCAATGCACTACTTGAACACGTAGTGTCATTTTGGAATTTATATGACCAATTTAATAGATTTCGGGGTTGATTCAAGGAGTTCTCGGTAGATTAGCTTTGGTTCTGAGGTACGTAGAAATGAGTTTTATCATGACGTCTGTCGAAGACGTGTAATGATGCTATTGTATGATTTTACATGTCATTAATTGATTTATATGATTTAACTGTCACTATGTGATTCTTATGTGACTATATGACATGTTGAAATACATTGGACTACATGATATGTGAATTACGTGATATGTGTTGACTTCCACATGAGTTTGCATGGCATATTGAGTTGCATATGTCATAGGATGCATAGATAATTCATGGGCATATCATATTGATCTATCCACTTATTTGATATCCTTGATGATGACTGAGTTGATTTACTCTGAGTGTCTGGGACGACGGGCACGGCGATGACAGACAGTTTATGTAGCAACTGTAGTCACGCGTGTTGCTATAGGAACTAGACACGAGGGATGACGAGCACATCACATGATGATTCTGTGATGCTCGGGAATTAATGGTGTTAATCCCGGTATGGTAATGACCCTTTATGGATTATAATTATGGCAATTATGAATTAATTATGGTATTGGGACTCCCGAGGATCTTTAAATCCAGCATTTGGAGTCGTTGAATCCAAGGGATGAGATTGTATTCTCATCGTGGTGATAACCTTGGATTTTGGTTTTTGGTGGGATCTGGGGTTCGGGGTACTTTATATTGGGGGCTGGTATTGGAACTTGAGTTGGAGAGATAATTATTAAAAGCAGATGATTTTTAATGAATCATGAGGTATTTGTGAAGGTAATAGTATTTTGGAGCCTTGGCACTATATATACCAAGTGGACTCGGTGTTTCGTCATTGCACGAAACATTCTCTCTCTCTCTCTCTCTCTCTCTCTCTCTCTCTCTCTCTCTCTCTCTCTCTCTCTCTCTCTCTCTCTCTCTCTCTCTCTCTCTCTCTCTCTCTCTCTCTCTCTCTCTCCCTGTTTCCCCCCAAACCCATTTTCCCCTCCCTTTCTCCTTTGGGAGCAAAGTGGCTAGAAGCTCGTCCCGGGAGCCGGATTTCTCGAAGATAATAAGGTATTATCCTTCCCCTCGCATTTATCTTCGGTTTGATAGTAATATTGAGGAGTTTGGTTTACTATTATGTTGAGTTTGAGTTTTGAAAATTTTAAAGATTTTGGGGGTTGGATGTTTAAGGGTTTTAATGATGTTTTTGTTGAGGATTAATGGTTTAATGGGTGTTGGGTTTATTTTTTGGGAGTTTTAAACCTAACATCGATTATGACGCCGCTATTGTAGAGTGAGCGACGGGATAGAAAGTGTAATATATGGAATACCTATAATCGTTGTTTAATGATTTGATATTATTGATTATGGTATCGGTATGTGGGAAACGGATTAGTTAATCAATGTAATGATTAACTGGCATTTGGGAACTTTATGGTTTCGGTTATTTTGAGAACAGGAACAGCACAGGGGATCCCGGATGAGAATGATGCCATCCAGGGAGTGTCTTTTAATATTCATAGCATTTACTTGTGTAAATTATGAATTGTAATATTGTGCTTATTGAATTTGGAGTATTGGTATGCTCACCCCGTGTAGGGGCTTGTCTCTGTTGGGGCAGGTGATACAGGTACAACGATGGCTTTGGAGTTGAGCTCAAGCTATGGATTGGAAGTGCTCCCAGGATCGAAGTACTAGTGACGGTATTGAGCATGATACTTTATACATTAGATCCACGTATACTTATTCGATGCTCGCATATGAGCACTATTATGTGTATATGGGTTGTATAAAGAAGGCAAGAGCCTTTCTCTTTTCATTTATGCGTTGCATGCAATTAATGAGGAATTGCAAAATTAGTTGAGAGCATGTTAGTGTATGTATAAAGGTGCATGTTATGTTTATGGATTATGTTGGGGGAAAGTTAGACATTATATGGAATAATGTAAGAAATTTTATAAATGGTATTTCATGCTAGGGTTGCATGTAATCTTCTCCCCCTGATAACATGATTGTATGCACTAATGGCAAGGATTAATACACTAATAACGGGTTAAGTGCACGGGGGTCCTTACAGATTCTCCTAGCACAAAGTGTGTATGTTGTCACCCTCTGCTCGATCTTGATATTGATTGATGATACCTTCCTTTGGACACCGATATTTGGTATCTTGAGATTCGACCATTCATACATCGCATTCATACATGGTATGCATTGATGATACTTTGTCATTCTTGACGTGATTCTATTTATTTCTCGTACTGGGTTCTGACCCCCCCCCCCCCCCCCCTTAGTGGGGGTTGTCATGTATTTTGTTGTTCGGGCATGACAGGTGTTACAGGTAGACATATGTTGGATGCTCGTGATGAAGCATCTTAGAATACCAGAGCTCAGCAAGATCGAGCTCAGGTTTGGTATGTTGAGTCTGTGATGCCCGGGAATTAATGATATTAATCCCGGTGTGGTAATGATCCTTAATAGAGTTTAATTGTGGCAATTATGAACTAATTGTGGTATTGGTACACCCGAGGATGTTAAATCGGGTATTTGGGATCTTTGGATCCAAAGGTTGAGATTGTATTCTCATCGTGGTGTAAAACATTGGAATTGGGTTTTTGGTGGTATCTGGGGTCCGAGGTACTTTGTATTGGGGCTGGTATTGAAAATTGAGATTGGAGAGATAATTATTGAAAACAGATGATTTTTAATGAGTCAAAATGTATTTGTGGAGGACTTGGTATTTTGGAGCCTTGGTACTATATATACCAAGTGGACTCGGTATTCCGTCATTGCACGAAATCTCTCCTCTCTCTTCCCTCTCTCTAGCCCAACCCACTTCCCCCTTTCCCCTCTTTTCTCTCTTGGAGGAGAGAAAACTAGGTATTATCCTTCCCCTCGTCTTTACCTTCGATTTGGTAGTAGTATTGTGGAGTTTGGTTAAGATTTGTGTTGGGTTTGGATTTTGGAAAATTTTGGGGAATCTTGGATTCTTGTTTTAAAATGTGTTTTTAACCCTTATTGGGTGTATAAGGGTGTTTAATTGTTGTGGGCTGGAGTTGGAAGGAGTTGGGTATGATTTTTTGAGGTTTTTAAGCTTTTAAAAATGGTGGTTTCGGGTTTGTGCAGCGTCCGATCGATCGGTAGCATCTTACGATCGATCGGTGCAAGTGCATATCGATGGGTAAAATTCAGATGTTTTACCGATCACTACCGATCGATCGGTGCAATGCCGTAGCCAAAATGTATTTTTGGGTTTTACCGATCGATCAGTGGCACCTAGCGATCGGTCGGTAGGTCGGGAATTTTGGTAATTATTTTTGTGTTGTGGAATCGATGCATGCTTCGCCTGAGGCCTTTTAAAATGGTTAATCATCATGGAATGACGATATGATTGGGGATTGTAAACGTGCTTGGGCACGTGGTTGCATGCTCATTAATAATTGTGAGTTATTCTATGTGTTAGCACATGATTCATTGGGTCACGGGACCAAGGCAAGGTTGGATTTGGACTACGGAATTATAAGGTACGTACAACGTACGAGCATAGCCTTTTATATTATTGCAACTGTGAAATGCATGGTTTATTGTATTTGCAATAAATGGATATATATAATGGGAATTATATGGTGCCGCTTTTGAGCGAGCAATGATGGGGATGTTGTCGTTGTTGAGCGAACATCGGTTATGACGCCGCTGTTGTTGAGCGTGCGTGGGGGTTTAAAATGCCGCTATTGTGGATGCGAGCGATGAAATAGAAATATGGAATCATTGGTTATATATATGTGATATCTAGAGTCATTGTTTAATGATATAATCATATTTGATTGTGAAACTGGCATGACAGGAATGGATTTAGTTAATCAATGAGATGATTAACTGGCTTTTGCGAATTTGATGGTTTCGGTTATTTTGAGAACAGGAACAACATAGGGGACCCCGTATGAGGATGATATCATCCAGGGAGTATCTTTTAAAATTTATGGCATTTACATTCTGTAAATTATGAATTGTGTTATTGGTATGCTCACCCTGTGTGGGGCTGTCTCTGTTGGGGCAGGTTGAACAGGTACAGCGGTTAGCTCCGGAATTGAGATCGAGCTATGGATTGGAGGTGCTATGGGTTGTATAAAAAGGCAATGGCCTTTCTCTCTTCATTCATGTGTTGCATGCAATTAATTAAGGAATTGCTAAATGAATTGAGAACATTTTAGTGTATTATAAGGGTGCATGATATGTATGTGGACTTGGTTGGGGGAAACTGGACATTATATGGAATAATGTAAGAAATTTTATTGTTGGCATGTTTTGCTATGGTTGCAAGTGGTTTTTCCCCTACATATATGATTGTATGCACTAAATACATGGGTTAATACACTAATAACGGGTTAAGGGCACGGTGGTCCTTACATTAGTGGTATCAGAGCAGTGGTTTGCTCTTTGGGGCTGTTGAGGGCCTAGGAACATGTTGATGGAAATGGGTAGCACATACTTATACATGATGGTAGTTAGTGTTGTGTGACACAACTATGTCACTTATGTGCGTTTATGATATGTGTTCATAATTGGAATATGTTGTTGCTAACCATGGTGGTTGCAGGGTCGTATGGGATATGGATTATGCATTGTGAATGCATATATATTCGAGTTATGATTTTAATGCTTTGTCGCTGTCATTTGAAGTAGTGAATGAATACTTCCCGCTGTCATATCATAGCGAGAAAAGAATATTTGCCGCTAAATGTTGAAACGATGGTAAATGCCACATGTCACATTTGAAGCGAGGTTATTTGATGCCGCTGATATGTCAAAGCGATGGGTATTAGTGTCGCGGTCATGATGAAGCGAGGTGCATTAGAATACACTCATAGCGATGTGTATTGGGATATGAAATACTTTGCCGCTGTCATACCGTAGCGATGAAAGAATATTTGCCGCTAATATGTAGAATCGAAGAACACGACCGCTGTCATATTATAGCGAGGGATATTAATTGTCACTGGTATGTCAAAACGAGGAGTATTGGTGCAGCTATCATACCATCGTGATGAAGAATATTTGCTGCTTATAGCGAGGGATATTATACCGCTAATATCGCGAAGCGATGAGCTTTCCGCTGTCATATGATAGCGATGGAGAATATTTGCCGCTTAAGCGAGGGATATTATGCCGCTGGTATGTCAAAGCGAGGTAGCGAAGAGGGATATTTGTCGCTTTATATCTAGGAATATCATGACGCTATTCTATTGGCAATGGTTCATGCCGCAGGTATATATAGCGATGGTTCATTCCTCTATTCTATTGGCGATGGTTCATGCCGCCGGGTATATATATACCGATGGTTCATTCCACTACATCTATGGCGATGGTTCATGCCGCCGGGTATATATAGCGATGGTTCATTCAGCTATTCTATTGGCGATGGCTCATGCCGCTGGGTTTATATAGCGGTAGTTCATTCCGCTATTCTATTGGCAACGGTTCATACCGCCAGGTATATATAGCGATGGTCATTCCACTATTCTATTGGTTATGGCTCATGCCGCTGGGTATATATAGTGATGGTTTATTCCGCTATTCTATTGGCGATGGCTCATGCCGTTGGGTATATATAGCGATGGTTCATTCCGCTATTCTATTGGCGATGGATCATGCCGCCGGGTATATATAGCGATGGTTCATTCCGCTATTCTATTGGCGATGGCTCATGCTGCCGGGTATATATAGCGATGGTTCATTCCGCTATTCTATTGGCGATGGTTCATTCAGCTACATCTATGGCGATGGTTCATATCGCCGGATATCTATAGCAATGATCTATTGATTCTATAGCGAGGGTTTATGCCTCTGATCCTATAGCGATGATTTATGCCGCTGATTCTATAGCGAGGGTTCATGCCTCTGATTATGTAACGATGTTTCATGCCGCTGATTATATAGTGATGGCTCATATCGCTGATTTTATAGCTCGGGATTGTGCCACCTTCGAGCGATGGGTGTTGATTGCGTAGCACTGCTGGACAATGGATACAGGTATGCCACTAACTTATTAGCGATGAGCTATGGTAGATTACTATTTTGTTATTGCTATTGTGTATGTCATGTGTTGACATGTACCGTCACGAGTTGACGATATTATTATGGATGTCATGTGTTGACATGTACCGTCACATGATGACGATGACATAGAGGATGTTCTATGTGGACGGATGCCATCGTTACGATGAAAAATATAGTTAGGTGTTTGCATTTAGTCGTATGGTTTGAGTGCCAATGGTGGGCACAGGGTAGTGTCTGAGTCACTGGTTGACGAGATCATTATGCCGAGCAGGTTTGCTCGATGAATTAATGGATGCAGAGTACAGGTGAATGTATCGCATCATGTATTTGAGGTAAATATTTTATGAATAGTGGTACCTTTAGGTATACTCGTTGGGATGGCTTTGACCAAGTGATTGATGGTAGAAGTCGTTATTGAGGAAACTACTTGCATATACCGATTGTGACGTATGGTAGACATGGTCACACCCACACATGGAGGTGTGGAATAAATCCCGATGGATTAGGATTGCATTGTGGTTGAGTGAGGACATCGGGATGTCTGTGGTGCTTTGGTGTTAGAGGAATGTTGGGTGATGACCCACTACTCTAATGGATGGTACGGTATGGTATACCGGGAGGAAACATATGATACGTGGTAGGTTTGGTATAAACCTAAGGAGGCAGTGATTGCTAGCCAGTTATTGTTGCAGTGCTATAGTGTGCTTGTTGTAGCCATTATACTATTCGTTGGAACCGAGTTTGGTGAATCGTATGATGATACGATGAGGGTTTATGGTGAACTCTTGTAGTCACTATGTGGAATGAGAATTTAGGCAGGGGATACCTCACGGGGATGTTTATACGTCAAATATTTTGAGGGACTTGTACTGGGACAGCTCATTTCTGTTGGGAGTACCAACGTGAGTGTCGACAAGTCATTGTTGGCTCTGGTTGAGAATCCTTGCATATGGAATGCAATGGGGGACGCAATCCGAATTGTGGGTATAGCTAGTGGGGTGACACTACTATATTGATTGTATCTCTTGGAGAGATTTGGAACATACTGTCATGGAGACAGCTAGTATCGGTCGTGGGTTGATTGTGAATCAGCCATGGTAAGCATTACTGGTGTTGGACTGAGTAATGGCTTTTTATTTTCTGAGAGACGTACGGGGAGACGTCTCCGGGGAAATGCTCGAGATTGTGGAGTACTGGTATTAGTACAGAGCATTGTTAGAATGAGTATACTTTGTATATATAAGTATTTCGGATTGGTAATAGTAGCAAGGATGCACTATTCTGGATCGGTTGTGTATTTTATTGGTTCCGAGATATATTTTGGTATAAATATATCCAGGTTTTTCGACAGGTGGTTCGAGGTTGGAGGGTCATGGTTCATGACACTTTCCTTGGGAGGAAGGCGGTATTGATAAACCTACCTTTTGGGAATCTTTGAAGACTCGATGAGTCGGTTTGTGTGGTGTTGATGTAGGAATCACACCATTGGTCTTTGGTCTATCAATCATTATTCCCCGCGGGGTGAGAATAGCTGGGGATTGACAGTTGTAATTGGGATTTTTGGGTATGATTGGTGATACCCGGGTCGATTGCATTGTGTATGCATGTAGAATTGGTGCTTAGGCATGTATACCGGTGTGTGTATACAGATGCCAGCATTTTTCTTGGTACTCGTCGAGCATCGGGTTAGTGTGCTTGGATGAATGTGTGGGGTCCTCGTTACTTAATCCATTATGTATCAGTTCATTATACATATGCGAGTAAGAATTAAGTAAACATACACTGATTAAGAGTTTACTCATGTTAGGTTGTTACAATACTTACACAAATCCTATCATAATATACATCATATGTACCGTAAACCAACCTAGACTAGTACAACTCCTATGCAGTGGTTCAACTCGCAGCGGAATAGACTCACAATCCCGTCCTCCCACGTCTATGAGTCCCTATAGAAACAATCACACAACATGAGTATAGATCAAGAACCATTCCAGTGCAATATCAATACAAAACATAAACGATAAAGCACTATAAACATCAAATGTGATTGTTCTATATCATGCATCATCAAATGCAAATATGTCATGACATGTCTCATTCCTCATCCTGTTATAACCAGACCAATATGATATGTCTATCTCAGCTCAATATGTCGGTGGAATCTCCTCACATCTTCATATTAGCAGCACATATCATAGTACCGTCCTCACATGTTATAACAGCCAGAGCATATACCCAGCCGGCATATATCTCTCATGCCAAAGCATATGTAGCATACCTATCGTGGCAACAATCCCAGCCAAAGCATATACCCAACACTGGTATATCTATCGTGGCACCGATGCTACAAATCTATCGTGGCATCCATCTCAACAATATAATATCATGAATGCACATGCATATGATGTCACTAATCATATGATACCATGCTCACATCATCATCACAACAATATCATATACTCGTACGTCAAAACGTACATGTTCTGCTACACAAACGATATAAATTAGGCGTCAATGTCTAACCGCCTCGTTGCCCCGTCCCCTGTGATGATGCTACAACAATATGAACAATATAACATGTTACAATAGGCTTCAAAATCAAATTCTACAAAAATCTAACATTTTTCAAAATCTTGACCCTGCGATCGATCGCCACATTTCACCGATCGATCTCCATACTGTTCTGTTCCATCGCGATCGATCGCCACTATCCCACGATCGATCGCCAAAGTGTTCTGTTTCCTTGCGATAGATCGCCTCATTTCTACCGATCGATCGCCATATGTTTTCACCACCTTATATTGACTCTGTTCTCGGCGATCGATCGCCATAGGGCTTGCGATCGATCGCCGATGTCCAGAAAATTCAGAACATGGCGATTTTGAGCTTATCTCCATGGTTCTTCTTCTACTACTCAAAGATTCACATTCCAACATGTTATTTGGATGATATCCCTTCAGTTAAACATGTTTCCATACCATTACAACTCAATTCTTTGCATGGTAACAAGTTTCAATTCAAGGTATATAAGAATAGTAACCACATGCTTCAAGTTTCAACAACTAAGTCCATATACATCATATGCTATGAAATTCTTACCAAGAAAGTATGAAATCACTTCACTCAACTCCCTAGCTTGATTACCAATTGAAATCCAAGCAAAAGATGGAAGAACCAACAAGGGTTTGGAGAGGTGCTTGTGTAGAGATTACTAGGTGAGGTTTGGTGTTGTATGTTTTTGTCAAATCTGATTTTTGATATATAACCAAACCTTCAAATTTAACTCAAATTCAAAGAACATGCAACTCACATACACACCACATGCAAACTCAAATTCAAATGCAAATCCCCTCAAATGCATGGTAAATGTAAAGACATATCCAACTATGTGATGCATTAGCATATGTCTATGTTATGACCTCACCTTCTTTAATATCTACATATACATATTCATGTTGTTAATTCCAACTAAATTTCATTCACACATGGCTTTACTCCTGCTCGGTTCAATCCGAACCCGAGTCTACATCGTACTGTAATTAATCATAATTACACCATAATCATATCACACATGTATACGTCATATCGAGGCATGACAGAATGAATCTCCGGTGAGAGATTGTGGCACCTTGAGATTGGTAATCTCAATGGCACGATATATTCTGAAGGATGATCGTGAGGTCAGGTTGACTTCCTCTGAGGAGGGATTGTCGTAATTGGGACCATGGTAGATCATTACTGGGTGATTTGATAGCATCCTTATTTTAGGATTGTTGAATCCTAGGGTAGACGAGGGATGGCCGGGATTCAATATGTTGGGTGTCGATGTCGACACGGGTGGTGAGAATGCAATTGATTTTGTTCCTTGCATGTTCTCTATGGAAACTTGAGACCTTGTGGAGTCTCAATGTTATGTTTGGACCAAGATGTGATTTCTTGGAACACACAGATGTCGATATCTGTGGAGATGTGTCTTGTATTGGTCGGTGGCCGCGAATTGGCCGATCCAAGTTGCAAAGTGATGCAACTACTCCGTTGATGGAGATGGATTTGGAGAGCGGAAACCGAGTTTAGTGTGAGTACACTTTTGTGTACTGGTGGTTTCCTTGGTAGCGATGTATGTCTAACATCGTGGGCTAAGTCGTAGAGATATCATTGGGGCGATATCTATGATTGGAATCACGAATGATTCGTTTGGATAGCGGTTAAGGTTGACTGACTGTTTTTGGGTGGTTAGCATCGAGACATGCTGGCGTCCTCTTGAGATTGTGATGGTTTGGGAGGTTTACTACATTCCAGGAATTGGTGCGAGGTCGGTGTCCTCGCAGTTGATGTGTCGTTCATGATATATTAATGATTCGACGATGTGGATCCAATTGGATTGTATGGTTTTGGCAGTACATGGGGTACGCCTGTGCAAATTTCGAGGATGAAATTTTATTAGTGGGGGATAATTGCGATGCCCAGGAATTAATGGTGTTAATCCCGGTGTGGTAACGATCCTTAATGGATTTTAATTGTGGCAATTATGAATAAATTACGGTATTGGTACACCCGAGGATGTTAAATCGGGTATTTGGGATCGTTGGATCCAAAGGTTGAGATTGTATTCTCATCGTGGTGTAAAACCTTGGAATTATGTTTTTGGTGGTATTTGGGGTCCGGGGTACTTTGTATTGGGGCTGATATTGGAAATTGAGATTGGAGAGATAATTATTGAAAACTGATGATTTTTAATGAGTCATGATGTATTTGTGGAGGATGATCACTATTATTTTAAACGGTATTTTCCATTGTAGCGATTCTATACCGCAAGTGCACGGTGTCAAGTTTTAGTATAATGATATGAAAATTACGGATTGTCGAACCCACGAGGACTAGGAAATAAGTACCAAACTCCACTAGTTTAACTATATTTAGCCTACGAAAATTGGTTATAATTAATTAACTAAAGTGACAAATTAATTCAATATGTAACCCAAACTTTCAATAGAGAATGAGAATAAAATCAATAGAGACAATTATCAAGACTTTCGGTTCACCTATGTAATCCCCCACAATTCGCCTATTAGTTAAGAATAATTCAAACAATCTAAGGTGACGAGTTTTCCTAATTCACTTGCTATACCTTGGTACGGCTATAACAAATCTAATACTAATGTAACAATAAGCCACTCTTGTAAATCGATCTATGAAAACTTCTAGCCTTCGATTTTGGTAAATCTATTGCTATCACACATGTATTTGACTTTATCTCTCGATCTCAGCCTGAAATCCACGGCATAAATCACTATATCGAATTCCAATTTTATCTCTCGATCTCAATCGTAATTTAATATCATTCAAGGATGGCCAAACCCTTAAAAGCATGAAGAACAATGATCTATACACTTAGATAAATAATAATCAATAAAAAAACAATCAAATTAAATCATGGGTTCATAACATGGGATCCCCTAAGTCTTGATAACAAACTTAGCCTAACAACATATTTAAAATCAAATGCAATATCATGTTTTTCAACATAAAAAACATAAGAAAATTAAATAGAAACAAACAAAGTTTAGAAATACGTATAAACTAGCGATGTTGAATCGCGTCGTCGACTCCGTAGCTCTGTCTCTCGCTGCTGCTTTACGTGAGTTCTTCACCAACTCGGTTACTGCCCTTCTTCTTCACCCTTCGTCAATCTCCCGTAAACTCTCGTCACTCTCCTTCACCTTTCTGTACGTGAGTGATATTCCTGAAGTTCTCTCATTCGTTTCTATCTCTGCTCTCACGTAACTATCCTTCTGCTCTCCTTACGTTCCTTCTCGTTAATCTCCTTTGCTCCACGTCTCCTGTCTGTCCTCCCTCTTTTCTTCTGATTCCCGTCTGTTCTTTCTTTTATATGTGTATTGCTCAGACGTCTTTTTTTATCTGATTGTCTCTGCTATATCTCCTCCTCACTCCTGTTTCTGCTGCTCACGTCTCCTTATTTGAATTCTGCACGTAAATCTTGTACGTCTCTCAACAATCTGTTCTCCTCTTTTATCTTCCTGCTCACTCCTCTCCTCTCTGTAAACTCTCCTGCTGGTTCCAACTCCTCTCACTCACGTTACTCTTCTCCTTCACGTCTTTCTGTTATCTCTCGTTGCTCCTCGCTTCTCCCGTTTCTCTTTACGTAAATATTGCTGTCCCCTTTTCTGGTCACGTCCATCTTCCCCACGTCTCTTGCTGCTCCCGTTTAATATATCTGGTATCCTCCTTTTAGCTTCGTCCGTGCGTCACTCTCCTCCTCTGTACGTTTCTTTATATTTCGTTCTACACGTCTCTTGCTTCTATCTGATTCTTCACTCACGTTCCTTGCGTCTCTTTGCCCTTATTATCTGATATGGCTCCCCACGTCTCTTATCTCTTATTTACGTCTGAATGTATAAATAATGTGTCCCACTTGATTTCCTTATTTGTCCGATAATATCCGGTTGTGTGCGGTTGGGTCCTTTTTCATCATTTTTAGCTTAATTTCTCCAAATTTATTCATTTGGATCTGGATTCATGAAATATACAAATATATTCCAAAACACGTAATAATTTCCAGAAATCACTACAAAAAGCCTCTAATCTTATATTAAATTAAGTGTAAAATCACACTTATCAACTCCCTCAAACTTAAGCTTGATCGTCTCGAGCAAGAAATAAAATCAAAAAGTAGAGTTCAATATTGAAGATTCAAATAAATCAATTCATAGTCGATTGTGCAGCTCAGCTATCCCACTTGTAGACGAACAAAAATAAATCATAAAGTTTAACAAGTTGTGTTTTCTCCTAGATCAAGCAACATGTCTCCAAATTAGAACGTGCGTGTGTGTTATTATCACTTTCAAGTTTCATGCAATTTCATAGATCAAATCATGCTAGGCAATGAAAGTTAAGATTATCCTTGAGCACCCCATAGTCCTATTTTCAAACAACTTCTCCACTAATGTAGTCACTCCCTCAACTTGGATCAATAGGTCTTTTAAAGTTTGTAATGTTAGGCCTAGGTGTTTGGCTTCAAAGAAATGATAGGATAGCACAAAGAAGAGAGTATAATCATGTAATGTTCATATTTTTAGCACAAAAATGAGCTTCTCTTCTTTTTCTTTTAGCCTTGGCCACTTTGGGTCTTAATTAGATATTTTTTTTTCAAGGCTTTATCTATCGTTTTCTTTTCTCATTCATCAATTTTTTTTTTCAATAATAAGCTCATCCAAATGTAGCAATTCATGTGCATCTAATGAGAATCATATACGCCCTTTGGGTAAGGTCAAAATTTCTCAATTTAAGCTCAAAAAGGTGGGTATAATGAGTTGCCAAAAAAATATTGAATGTGGCTAATAGTATGTTAAACATACTCATTCTTTTGCAATTAGGCTCAAAATGGGACACTAGAGATTGATGTAAACATGGTAAGCTTTAAAGGCTTAAATGGTCCAAAGATCGCCTAAATCATTTCCAAGTCAAGTTCATAACTATAAAATTTCGCCTCAAAGTGTCATCATCAAATAGTTTCTAAGGTACTCTAAGATGCTCAAAAACAATTCATCAAATTCACAAAATTTTCACTACTACAAGTGCAATTCACAAGATTATGACTCAAATGTGCTCAAAATATTCCTCATCTTTGACATACTACTTAAAACAAGATATTCACAAACAAGTTTTACAATCATCAAAACTCAAGTTGACATGCAAAGTGAGACTAGTATCATCATTGAATAGAGACCACTACTATGATTTATTCTTATCTTACTAATTGAACTCATAAAAAAAAAATTAGGTCATAATAATCGGACGATCCAAGTGTCAATTAAGCACACAACATGTGGATAAAACAAGTAAACATGCAAGCCACTCCCCCAAACTTAAATCAAATATTGTCCTCATTTTTAAAAGAATCAGAAGGGAAAAAGTAAACTCCCCTGGCAAGACGCTTGCATGAGGGTTGAGGAAGATCGGCCTTTGAAAGCTCCACTGTTGTAGGGTTCATCGCTCCAACTGAGTACCTAGCAAGAGAAGAATGCAAATGGTAAAATAGTCACCTCGAGAGATAAACAAACTAAATGCTAAAACTGAAAATCAAATAACAAAACTGAATAGCGAAAGGATACGCTTGGGTTGCCTCCCAAGAAGCGCCGATTTTTAGTCGTCGACTTGACCATCAGAAGCAACCATCAAAGAGCGGCTGCCGCCCATAGTAAGTATCGTATGATACCACGAATGGGTCTTCATTCAGTATGCCCTCAAGCTTGGCAAGATTATAATAGTGTAAGCTCGTTGCTCCAGCAACTTTCTTCATGAAATGGTAGGCATGGGAGAATGATTCTTGACTTGGCTTCATATCTTGGAGGATGTAGTGCGGTGAAGTAAGCATCGATGGAAAATACGGATCCACATATGGCATAGAACATGTCCATCGATGGGCTCAAATCGGAATCCTCGAAAGTCTCTTCCTTCTCCAACATCACACTCGACTCATCTTCCTTTTGGAATTCCTCGGATAATTCCGCCAATGTAAGCTCAATTTCTGTAAGAGGCTCGCATTCCCTTGAATCTTCAACACTAGTAGGATAACTCCCCCAAACTTTGTTGGTTGAGTGATCATCGTCATGAAACCCAACTTGATTCGTCTCCTCTTCTATAGTAGGTATCGTCTCATCCTCTTGGCATCTTCCTGATAATGTTTCCATGAGGCTCGCCATTTGCTGCTCCAGACAACGCATTGAGTTGGTCTGACTTTCAATTTTTGTCTCACATGATGCCATAAACCTGAGTAACGTATCCTCTAAATGAGCACTGACTTCCGCAGAACTGTCACTCGTCTCTCCCTGATGTTCAAGTGGTGGGTCTGTAAAATGAGGGTCGTGAGGCTTTGGTGGGTATTGGTGGCTCCAACCTTGCAGTGAAGGATTCCAATGCCACCGGTAGTCGAAGTTCGCCATGTCATTAAACAAGTCCAATACACTGTCTTCATCTCTATCAACCAAAGGACTACCAGTTGCCAAAGCTCCGTTGAATATCCATCCTTGTGTGTCCGCATCCAAACCACTGAAAAAATATTGCAGACGAGTGTAGTTTGGAAAGTCATTATACCGGAACGTGCTTGCCAAATCGTTGAATCTCTCCCACGCTGCATAGAACGGCTCGAATGGTTGTTGGCCAAATCTTGTGAATGCTTGTTGATGTAGCATCTCCAAGTACCTCATAAGACAAACAAAACAAAAACCAAAAATAAAAAATAAAAAATAAAAAAAAACAAATGACTAAACTACAGTCAACTTATCACGTTCGATATTATTAAAACTAGTCCCCGGCAACGGCGCCAAAAACTTGATCGCTATTATTTTAAACAGTATTTTTCATTGTAGCGATTCTATACCGCAAGTGCACGGTGTCAAGTTTTAGTATAATGATATGAAAAGTACGGATTGTCGAACCCACGAAGACTAGGAAATAAGTACCAAACTCCACTAGTTTAACTATATTAGCCTACGAAAAGTGGTTATAATTAATTAACTAAAGTGACAAATTAATTCAATATGTAACCCAAACTTTTAATAGAGAATGAGAACAAAATCCCCCACAATTCGCCTATTAGTTAAGAATAATTCAAACAATCTAAGGTGACGAGTTTTCCTAATTCACTTGCTATACCTTGGTCCGGCTATAACAAATCTAATACTAACGTAACAATAAGCCACTCTCGTACCCTTATTGAACAATTAATATTGTAAATCGATCTATGAAAACTTCTAGCCTTCGATTTTGGTAAATCTATTGCTATCACACATGTATTTGACTTTATCTCTCGATCTCAGCCTGAAATCCACGGCATAAACCACTATATCGAATTCCAATTTTATCTCTCGATCTCAATCGTAATTTAATATCATTCAAGGATGGCCAAACCCTTAAAAGCATGAAGAACAATGATCTATACACTTAGATAAATAAGAATCAATAAAAAAAACAATCAATTTAAATCATGGGTTCATAACATGGGATCCCCTAAGTCTTGATAACAAACTTAGCCTAGCAACATTTTAAAAATCAAATGCAATATCATGTTTTTCAACATCAAAAGCATAAGAAAATTAAATAGAAACAAACAAAGTTTAGAAATACGTATAAACTAGCGATGTTGAATCGCGTCGTCGACTCCGTAGCTCCGTCTCTCGCTGCTGCTTTACGTGAGTTCTTCACCAACTCGGTTACTGCCCTTCTTCTTCACCCTTCGTCAATCTCCCGTAAACTCTCGTCACTCTCCTTCACCTTTCTGTATATGCCTCTCCTTCACCTTTCTGTACGTGAGTGATATTCCTGAAGTTCTCTCATTCGTTTCTATCTCTGCTCTCACGTAACTATCCTTCTGCTCTCCTTACGTTCCTTCTCGTTAATCTCCTTTGCTCCACGTCTCCTGTCTGTCCTCCCTCTTTTCTTCTGATTCCCGTATTTTTTTTCTTTTATATGTGTATTGCTCATACGTCTTTTTTTATCTGATTGTCTCTGCTATATCTCCTACTCACTCCTGTTTCTGCTGCTCACGTCTCCTTATTTGAATTCTGCACGTAAATCTTGTACGTCTCTCAACAATCTGTTCTCCTCTTTTATCTTCCTGCTCACTCCTCTCCTCTCTGTAAACTCTCCTGCTGGTTCCAACTCCTCTCACTCACGTTACTCTTCTCCTTCACGTCTTTCTGTTATCTCTCGTTGCTCCTCGCTTCTCCCGTTTCTCTTTACGTAAATATTGCTGTCCCCTTTTCTGGTCACGTCCATCTTCCCCACGTCTCTTGCTGCTCCCGTTTAATATATCTGGTATCCTCCTTTTAACTTCGTCCGTGCGTCACTCTCCTCCTCTGTACGTTTCTTTATATTTCGTTCTGCACGTCTCTTGCTTCTATCTGATTCTTCACTCACGTTCCTTGCGTCTCTTTGCCCTTATTATCTGATATGGCTCCCCACGTCTCTTATCTCTTTTGTACGTCTGAATGTATAAATATTGTGTCCCACTTGATTTCCTTATTTGTCCGATAATATCCGTTTGTGCGCGGTTGGGTCCTTTTTCATCATTTTTAGCTTAATTTCTCCAAATTTATTCATTTGGACCTGGATTCCTGAAATATACAAATATATTCCAAAACACGTAATAATTTCCAGAAATCACTACATAAACGCCTCTAATCTTGGAAGGTCTCTCTACCTTAACAGTGTAATCAAGACATAAATAGGGCTAAACATGCATTAAAGACATCTTAGGGTTCCAGTTGTAGTTTTGAGCTAATAAGATTACAGGCCAAAATAAAACTTCAACAGTTAATTAATTACCTTCTCAATAATGAATGTTAAAGCGATAGCATTATACTACTCCTAGAGTAGAGACTATCCAAAAATCCTGTATCCTATATTCTTTCATGCCCTTTTTAGCTCACAGCCTCAACCCGACCCTCAGCCCTTTGGTCCAAAAGTGTACCTACAGGAACAATTCACCATGAGCATATACATCACCATTTAACACAAATCAACATAATGAAATAGTTAAGCGCATGAGACGATTAATAGATATGCTCCTTGGTTTACCACATTAGCACATTTCATGGTTGTTCCTATTTCATAAATACAAATCATTAGTTCACAATATAATGCTCGATATCACGTTCCAGTTATAACCATAATATTCCACATTAATCACTAGAATTGTGACTGTTCCGGTCCCAATACAACAGCGGAATTTTAGGACCCCTCGCTTCGACATATAGCGGCATCATATGATATCCCTCGCTTCGACAATGACAGCGGCATGTTACCTCGCTTAGACATGACAGCGGCAAATATCATACTACCATCGCTTCATATGACAGCGGCAAGTACCTCCCTCGCTCGAAGATAAAGGCTACCGGAACATTCATCAATTCTACCACAATAATCAAACACAACAGTTGATTCCATTATCACAATATATCACTATCATTTCACATATACCATCACATATAAGGATTCACTATCCACGATATACATAATCAAAGGTGTGTAACACGTTTTACCGTCCGATGCCCGTACGTCTCACTACGTACCTTAGTTTCAAAAGTGGAGAAGTTGTATAACTTTATCTCCTCGACGTTGTTGGTATCTGGGATGGTTCTACACAACCATACAAATCAATATTAGAAGCTAATTATAGTCCAATATCCAAAAATTCCACAAAATAATCAAAATCACACTTTTGTGTGTCTCGCGATCGATCGCCAAGATGTCCCGATCGATCGCGAGATCACACTGTCCGATACTGAAAAATTTGGCCTTCGGCGATCGATCGCCAGCCTCACCGATCGATTGCCCAAAAGTGGCGATCGATCGCCAAAGGCTTCTGGAGCCTACTGCTGGCTCGCGATCGATCGCCAAAACGGGCGATTGATCGCCAGCCTCTGCACATCGAAAATCACCATTTTTGCACATTAAAACCTTCACCAACCTCAACAACACTTATACCAACAACTCAAAAACATTAAAACACTTTAAACCTTCAATACACATCATTAAACCACCAAAAATCTAACATCCTACCAAAAATCATACCAACCCAAACAAACCCATTTCAAAACCCTTCAAAACCATTCCAAAACTCAAACCAAACACTACAAGAACACCAAGGAATGATATATACATCCTAGGTCTTAAATCTTACCAAGAATTACAAAAATGAAGCTTTTACAAGAACTTCTTGTCCACCTTGAAGCCAAAATCGAGATTGAAGGGGAAAGTGAGGGTTTGGGAAATGATTTGGGGATTTATAGTGTAAAGAGATAAAGTGAAGTAAAGGTGGTGGGGTAAGGGTTAAAAACCTTTTAATTAAACTTGTACTCCAATAATTAGCATGATGTATTTTATACCCCAACATGGTATTTTAGAAGCATTACACCACAATGCACCAAAATCCCAATTAAATGCATGCTTCGCCATATAATTGACTACCAACACATGTAAGCCATTAAAACACCCAATTACCCAACATACTTAACATGCACCCTGAAATGCTCTATCGGGTCAAGCCTACATGTGACTAAGTATTTCCACATGATAATTACTCTCATCACATAAATCAATTATCCACATAATTAATCATAAGAACATAATCAATGCCTTAATTGCAATTAATCATTTCGGGGACATCACAAATCTTATATTAAATTAAGTGTAAAAATCACACTTATCAACTCCCCCAAACTTAAGTTTGATCGTCTCGAGCAAGAAATAAAATCAAAAAGTAGAGTTCAATATTGAAGATTCAAATAAATCAATTCATAGTCAATTGTGCAGCTCAGATATCCCACTTGTAGACGAACAAAAATAAATCATAAAGTTTAACAAGTTGTGTTTTCTCCTAGATCAAGCAACATGTCTCCAAATTAGAACGTGTGTGTGTGTTATTATCACTTTCAAGTTTCATGCAATTTCATAGATCAAATCATGCTAGGCAATGAAAGTTAAGATTATCCTTGAGCACCCCATAGTCCTATTTTCAAACAACTTCTCCACTAATGTAGTCACTCCCTCAACTTGGATCAATAGGTCTTTTAAAGCTTGTAATGTTAGGCCTAGGTGTTTGGCTTCAAAGAAATGATAGGTGTGAGACCCCGATATCTCAAGATACTAATAGGTGCGATTAAGAGAACTAAGCATTTCAATATCAGAGTATTTAATCGTGTTGACATTTTGAGCTTACAGTTCAAATGTACCCATAAATTTGAAACAGATAATAGTTACATTTCTCAAAACAATAGGAGTGACACTATAGTTATACTCTACTACTTGTAGAGACTACGCATAAGAACTCTGTCCTGCTATTGTAGTAGCACTCCTTACAGCTCAAAGTATCAGCCCCGACCCTAGTTCTCCTTAGCAAAAGCACCTACAAAGACAACCCCCAACACATGAGCACATAGCTATCCATATACAACACAATATGAATACGTAAGGCGTATATGCATAATCATAAATACAAAACACTTCCTGTATTTTCATCGCATTTACAATGCCCATTTGTTGTCCCTGTACCACAATTCATAATCAAAACACTATATGAATGTATGGCTTCACTAATAAATGTCATGACATATCATCTCTTTTTCTTGAGTCAGTCATCATCAGTTATTTTAATGCTTCTTCGCTTTACAATCTCAACACAAGCGGTATCTCATCCTCGCTTCTTCATACTAGCGGTATCTCATCATCGCTTAGTATGGTATACCCCGCCTCCATGTGCAAGCGAGCCTCCCCCCTCCCGCTCCACATTTTTAGCGGTCAAGCGTAAGCATTAAACCTTCACTGTGATCACTCCTGACTCGTGGAATACTCCTCTTTATTCCACATCACAATATGCAACAACAATGCATAATATGCAACAACAATGCATAATAACATGTATCAACTCTTAATGCATCACATTGCATTCATCGTATGTCAAACAGACAAACATAAGTACATGTTACCATTGGGATGCCCGTACGTCGCTTACGTACCTTTCCAAAATGTAGTGTGTGGTGGGACTCTATCCCCTGCGTTGTGTAGCCGTCTGTGAAGGCTCTACACCAGTGTACAACACAATATTAGATGCCAATATATGATCCAAAATCAAAAATCCAACAAAATATCAATATTTCAAAATTTTGCCTCTGGCGATCGTTCGCCAAACTCCACTGTCACATGGCGATCGATCGCGCCATTCATGGCGATCGATCGCGTGCCTTTGATTTTGGCTACTGGACCTCGGCGATCGATCGCGCCATTTGTGGCGATCGATCGCCACATGGTCTGTGCGCGACATTTTCCAGAATGTTCAACACTGATTTTCACACCTTTCATTCTAACATGTAAGACATACAACATGCCTAAACAAACATGCTAGTAGCTACAATACACTACCCTGAGTGTAATCATACAAGATATATCTCCCAACCACAAACCCACATGCATTAAAAGCACCCTATAACATCAGTACTCAACCAACTTTTTTTTCGAAAAAACCGAGCATTGTCTTCCTGCCCAGATTTTTGAGTACCCACTTTCAAGCAATGAAATCTACCACATAAGTCATGAATATTGCTCGAATAAAAATGTCAAAGGCTTCACAAAACTACGATGCATATTTTCACATCAAAGGTTTACCCTAAAACCCATCTAACATGCATAATATCACCTCCTCAAAATCACTCCCAGTCCACATTTTCCAGAAAAACAGGGCATACTCTTACCCAGATTTCCGAACACCCTACTTTACATGCTTATTTCCTCAACATAAAACATGTAAAATATATAAGGAAAAATACTGAGAGTTACATAACAACACCATGTAAGCATTTAAATCGAAGGTTTTAAGAAACCTAAGCTAACATGCCATTTTTCACACCAACAAAAGTATGAACTCAACAACTAAATTCAAACCCAGAAATGGTTTCTCACCCCTTTTTGCTCCGATTTTGGAAGCTTCACAAGCAATAAAAATGGAAGGTCTCCTCTCTAACTCCCTTAGCAGCTGTTGGACGAATTGTGGGAGAGAATTGGAGTGATTTCAGACATGGGAGGGTTGGGTGAGAGATGGGACAAGGGGTATGGGCAAGCAGCTGGTAGCTGGCAGCAGGGCATGGGTCAATGGGGGTGGTTGGGTGGTGGGTTATGTGATGTGTTATGTTTTGGTCCCGGTATTTAGCACGATGTATTAAAATATCCTCACATGATATTTTATAGTATTTTCTCAATAAAATACTTCAATTCCCATTTAAATATGCTTTTACCAAAACAATATACACACCCCAAAATAATTATGCCACAACCCCAACATCCCAACATATGTCGCATGCACCCCGAAATGTAACTCCTCAACCATATTAATTCAACCTCATGAATTAACACTAAATCATCATAACATAAATAAATGATTAAATCACATAATCATTTCGGGGATATCACAATACTCCCCCACTTATAAGATTTCGCCCTCGAAATCAGCATGCACTTACCCAATATAAAGTAAAACAAAACATAAATGCATACCAGAAAACAGCTCTGGATAGTGCTGCACCATGTGTCGCTCTGTCTCCCACGTGGCCTCCTCGACACCCCTACGATCCCACTGAACCTTGATCATAGGAATAACTTTGTTTCTCAGTCTGCGATCTGCCCTATCCAAAATCCTGATAGGTCGCTCAACATAGGAAACATCTGACTCAATCTGAACCTCAGAAGGCTGCAACACATGAGAAGGATCTGGCTCGTACTTCTGCAACATAGACACATGAAATACATCGTGAATGCCAGACAGAGAGGGCGGTAAAGCTAACCGGTAAGCCAGAGTACCCACACGCTGCAAGATCTCGTACGGCCCCACATATCTCGGGGATAACTTTCCCCGCATACCAAACCGTACCACACCTCTGAAAGGTGAGATCTTCAGAAAGACTCTGTCGCCCAATTGAAACTCCAACGGCCTACGCCGCTGATTGGCATACGCTGCCTGTCTATCCTGAGCTGCCTTCATCTTTTGCCTTTTCACTTTTACCTTTTCTTCCATTTCCCGGATCAAGTCTGGTCCTCCGACTGATTTGCGATCCCCGTCATCCCAACACAAGGGTGACCTACAACGCCTACCATAGAGGGCCTCGAAAGGAGCCATCTGTATACTTGCCTGGTAGCTGTTGTTGTAAGAGAACTCCACCAAGGCTATCGAGTCCTGCCATGAAGTGTCGAACTCTAGCACACAAGCTCTCAACATATCTTCGAGCGTCTGTACGCTCGGTCTGTCCGTCCGTCTGAGGGTGATAGGCTGTGCTCAGCCTCAACTCCGTACCTAGAGCTATCTGCAGACCCTCCCAAAAGTCAGATGTAAACCGCGGATCTCGATCAGATACAATCGAAACAGGGATCCCGTACAGTCTCACCACATCTCTGATATATAACTGTGCCATCCTCAAGTGCGTATATGTCATACAGTAGGGAATGAAATGAGCACTCTTTGTCAATCTGTCGACGACTACCCATATAGCATCGAAACCTGAAACAGTCCTTGGTTAGTGGGTCACGAAGTCCGTGGATATGTGCTCCCACTTCCACTGTGGTATCTCCAAGCTCCTTAGCTCACCTCCAGGCCTCTGTCTCTCAGCCTTCACCTGTTGACAGATCAAACATCTCTTGACGAATGAGGTGACATCTTGTTTCATACGCCTCCACCAGAACTGGTTGCGTAGATCCTTATACATCTTTTTCCCGCCCGGGTGGACACTCATCCTGCTGCAATGAGCTCGCTGTAATATACCCTGACGCAACTCGGGTGTATCTGGAACCACCCATCTGTCGCCAAGTCTCAGAGAACCGTCCTCAGCCACTTTGAATCTCGATGGCTGCCCTGAATGAACCACTGACATCCATCTCTGAACCTCTGTATCGGTCCCCTGAGCTTTCCTGATGTGATCATAAATAACAGGCTCAGCTAACAAGGTCAAAACCTGTACTGGTGAAGTAGACACATCATAATCAAATCCCAAATGGCAGTAGGAGCCCAACATAGCTGATAGACACATGGCATCCTCCGCTGTGCTCCTCACCTTCCGACTCAAAGCGTCGGCTGTCAAGTTTGCTTTCCCGGGATGGTATAGGATTTCACAATCATAATCCTTCAGCAGATCCATCCATCTCCTCTGCCTCATGTTCAGCTCAGCCTGTGTAAACAAGAACTTCAGGCTTTTGTGATCAGTGAAGATGGTGAATGAGGTACCGTATAAGTAGTGTCGCCATATCTTCAAGGCGAACACTATAGCTGCTAGCTCCAGATAATGGACCGGATACCTCGCCTCATGTGGCTTCAATTGTCTCGAAGCGTAAGCCACAACGTGCTTATCCTGCATCAGCACACATCCTAAACCCTGAAGCGATGCGTCGGTATAGAGAACGAACCCTTTGTTCTCCCTGGGAATTACCAAAACTGGCGCTGAAGTCAATCTGTGCTTCAACTCCTGGAAACTCTGCTCACAAGTTTCCGACCAAAGGAATGGAACTCCCTTCTGAGTCAGCTGTGTAAGTGGCTTGGCGATCTTTGAGAAACCCTCGACGAAACGTCGGTAATAGCCAGCCAACCCAAGAAAACTCCGAATCTCACTAACTGAAGTAGGGGTAGACCAATCCATAACTTCCTCTATCTTCCTCGGGTCTACTGATATCCCCTCTCGTGATATGATATGGCCCAAAAATGATACACTACTCAGCCAAAACTCACACTTGCTGAGTTTGGCGTACAACTGATGATTTCTGAGAATCTGAAGTACTGTCCTCAAATGATCGGCATGTTCCTCCTCACTCCTTGAGTATACGAGGATGTCATCAATGAATACGATCACAAACTGATCGAGGTACTCCTGAAATACTCTGTTCATCAAGCTCATAAAAACTGCAGGTGCATTTGTCACTCCGAATGGCATCACTAAGAACTCGTAGTGCCCATACCGAGTTCTAAAAGCCGTCTTTTGGACATCGCCAGCTCTAACCCGCACCTGATGATAGCCGGACCTCAAATCTATCTTCGAGTAACTGTACCCTGAACGATCGAACAGATCATCAATCCTCGGAAGTGGATACCTGTTCTTCACTGTGGCCTTGTTCAGTTGCCTGTAGTCAATGCACAGACGCATTGAACCATCCTTCTTTTTCACGAACAATACTGGTGCACCCCAAGGTGATACACTAGGACGAATGTATCCCTTGTCGAGGAGCTCCTGTAACTGTACCTTCAGTTCTCTCAGCTCTGCCGGTGCCATCCTGTAAGGGGCACGAGAAATAGCAGAAGTCCCTGGCAGCAGCTCAATGGCGAACTCAACATCCCTGACAGGCGGAAATCCCGGAATCTCATCTGGGAACACATCAATGAACTCCGCCACAACTGGAATGTCCTCGGCTCTCACTTCCTTCTCTTCTGATGCATTCACGGCATAAATAAGGTACCCAGTGTGGCCACGTTCCAATAACCGCGACATCTTAACCGCTGAGATCACTGGAATCCTTGGACGAGAGCCGTCCCCATAAAAAGTCCACTGGAACCCCTGATCAGATAGAAAACGTACCATCCTCTGTCGGCAATCTACCACAGCTCGGTAGCTGCTCAACACATCAATGCCGATAATGCAGTCAAAATCTGCCATCTCTAACTGAATCATATCGGCCCTCAGATCATTGCCCTCAAAATAAATGAGGCAATCAGATAACAGTCGGTCCGCAATCACATGCTTTCCCGTGGGTGTCGAGACCATGAGAGGCGTGGGTAACAGAGACGAGCACAAGTGGTGTCTCTCCACAAAAGCAACAGATACAAAAGAATGAGAAGCACCTGTATCTACCAAAATAAATGCAGGGTACGTAAATAAATGACACGTACCAGCAATGACCTCCTCCGGGGCTGCCTCAGCCTGCTCCCTAGTCAGTGCATACACTTGTCCCTGCGGTGGTCCTGTCGCCTGACCTCCCTGTGGTCGAGGCACAAACTGCTGCCTCGGTGGTGCCGTCCTAGCAACAAATCTTGGCCTATTCGGCCCTGAGTCTGCCTGACTTGCCCGATTGGGGCAATTCCGAGCTAAGTGGCCCACCTTGCCACAAACATAACAGCTTCGGCAGTCACGTGACAAGTGAAATCCTCCACAGCGGTCACACCTGTCCCCTCCTGCCTTACTCCCCTGTGTAGGTCCTCGATTGCTCTGCTTCTGACTCTGAGATTTCTTCCCGCTAAATCTGGAAGAAGATGAGGCTCCACAAGCCTTGAACTGATCCCCTCGTGGTTTCAAACTATCAGTAACAGGCCTCTGTGATGGCACGGAAGAGGGTACAACGTCCTTATACGCTCCCACAGCAATCTCTGCCTGCTCTGCCCGTGTCAGGGCGTCATCAAAAGAGCTGGGGTTGTTGGAGACAACCCGGTCAAATAGTTCTGGCCTCAGTCCCTTCAGGAAATGCCTCATCTTTGCATGGCTGCTCACAGCGATGTGGGGACATACCTCAACAGTGAGGAATACTGCAAAGCAAAGTCTGAAACTGACATGCAGCCCTGCTTCAAATTAGTGAACTCGTCCTCCTTGACTTGTCTGGCAGCGGCAGAAAAATACCGGTTAAGAAACCGGGTCCTGAATACAGTCCAGTCCACTACCATACCTTGGGCCCTCAGCTCCATCACAGTGGTCTTCCACCACATAGAAGGCTTCTTCGCCATCTGAAACTCGGCTAACCTCAGCCATGCGGTACGTGCACAGGGCGCAGTCACAAGTATCTTCTCTATCCGTTCTAGCCACTCTTCGGCCACTTCTCCAGACTCGGTCCCCTCAAACATAGGTGGACGAAAGTTCAGAAACTGTGTCAAACTGAGCTCCCCTGGTAATAACATCTGTGCACTGGGCTCCACTCCTACAACAGGTGGCGGTAAAGGATTTATATGAGCAACACTAGCATTCATACTGCCCATATCCCCTACCTCTTCATTGAGGTTCTCCGGGTTAATAGCCGACATGCTGCAACACAAGAGTTAACAACAATACCAAAAGCAGTTCATAGTATAAGCCGTTAGAAAACAAGAGTATCATATTCAAAGCATGTTAGTATAACACTTATACAAAAATATGCATCACATGCATAACATGCCCAACAATGAATACCTAACCAACTTGTCTCTAAAGGCTACCCTTCACTCTTCCCTGGTTATCTAACTACTGCTCTGATACCACTAAATGTGAGACTCCGATATCTCAAGATACTAATAGGTGCGATTAAGAGAACTAAGCATTTCAATATCAGAGTATTTAATCGTGTTGACATTTTGAGCTTACAGTTCAAATGTACCCATAAATTTGAAACAGATAATAGTTACATTTCTCAAAACAATAGGAGTGACACTATAGTTCTACTCTACTACTTGTAGAGACTACGCATAAGAACTCTGTCCTGCTATTGTAGTAGCACTCCTTACAGCTCAAAGTATCAGCCCCGACCCTAGTTCTCCTTAGCAAAAGCACCTACAAAGACAACCCCCAACACATGAGCACATAGCTATCCATATACAACACAATATGAATACGTAAGGCGTAAATGCATAATCATAAATACAAAACACTTCCTGTATTTTCATCGCATTTACAATGCCCATTTGTTGTCCCTGTACCACAATTCATAATCAAAACACTATATGAATGTATGGCTTCACTAATAAATGTCATGACATATCATCTCTTTTTCTTGAGTCAGTCATCATCAGTTATTTTAATGCTTCTTCGCTTTACAATCTCAACACAAGCGGTATCTCATCCTCGCTTCTTCATACTAGCGGTATCTCATCATCGCTTAGTATGGTATACCCCGCCTCCATGTGCAAGCGAGCCTCCCCCCTCCCGCTCCACATTTTTAGCGGTCAAGCGTAAGCATTAAACCTTCACTGTGATCACTCCTGACTCGTGGAATACTCCTCTTTATTCCACATCACAATATGCAACAACAATGCATAATATGCAACAACAATGCATAATAACATGTATCAACTCTTAATGCATCACATTGCAGTCATCGTATGTCAAACAGACAAACATAAGTACATGTTACCGTTGGGATGCCCGTACGTCGCTTACGTACCTTTCCAAAATGTAGTGTGTGGTGGGACTCTATCCCCTGCGTTGTGTAGCCGTCTGTGAAGGCTCTACACCAGTGTACAACACAATATTAGATGCCAATATATGATCCAAAATAAAAAATCCAACAAAATATCAATATTTCAAAATTTTGCCTCTGGCGATCGATCGCTACCACTTGGCGATCGATCGCCAAACTCCACTGTCCCATGGCGATCGATCGCGCCATTCATGATGATCGATCGCGTGCCTTTGATTTTGGCTACTGGACCTCGGCGATCGATCGCGCCATTTGTGGCGATCAATCGCCACATGGTCTGTGCGCGACATTTTCCAGAATGTTCAACACTGATTTTCACACCTTTCATTCTAACATGTAAGACATACAACATGCCTAAACAAACATGATAGTAGCTACAATACACTACCCTGAGTGTAATCATACAAGATATATCTCCCAACCACAAACCCACATGCATTAAAAGCACCCTATAACATCAGTACTCAACCAACTTTTTTTTCGAAAAACCGAGCATTGTCTTCCTGCCCAGATTTTTGAGTACCCACTTTCAAGCAATGAAATCTACCACATAAGTCATGAATATTGCTCGAATAAAAATGCCAAAGGCTTCACAAAACTACGATGCATATTTTCACATCAAAGGTTTACCCTAAAACCCATCTAACATGCATAATATCACCTCCTCAAAATCACTCCCAGTCCACATTTTCCAGAAAAACAGGGCATACTCTTACCCAGATTTCCGAACACCTTACTTTACATGCTTATTTCCTCAACATAAAACATGTAAAATATATAAGGAAAAATACTGAGAGTTACATAACAACACCATGTAAGCATTTAAATCGAAGGTTTTAAGAAACCTAAGCTAACATGCCATTTTTCACACCAACAAAAGTATGAACTCAACAACTAAATTTCAAACCCAGAAATGGTTTCTCACCCCTTTTTGCTCCGATTTTTGGAAGCTTCCCAACAATAAAAATGGAAGGTCTCCTCTCTAACTCCCTTAGCAGCTGTTGGACGAATTGTGGGAGAGAATTGGAGTGATTTCAGACATGGGAGTGTTGGGTGAGAGATGGGACAAGGGGTATGGGCAAGCAGCTGGTAGCTGGCAGCAGGGCATGGGTCAAGGGGGGTGGTTGGGTGGTGGGTTATGTGATGTGTTATGTTTTGGTCCCGGTATTTAGCACGATGTATTAAAATATCCTCACATGATATTTTATAGTATTTTCTCAATAAAATACTTCAATTCCCATTTAAATATGCTTTTACCAAAACAATAATACACCCCAAAATAATTATGCCACAACCCCAACATCCCAACATATGTCGCATGCACCCCGAAATGTAACTCCTCAACCATATTAATTCAACCTCATGAATTAACACTAAATCATCATAACATAAATAAATGATTAAATCACATAATCATTTCGGGGATATCACAATAGGATAGCACAAAGAAGAGAGTATAATCATGTAATGTTAATATTTTTAGCACAAAAATGAGCTTCTCTTCTTTTTCTTTTAGCCTTGGCCACTTTGGGTCTTAATTAGATTTTTTTTTTCAAGGCTTTATCTATCGTTTTCTTTTCTCATTCATCAATTTTTTTTTTCAATAATAAGCTCATCCAAATGTAGCAATTCATGTGCATCTAATGAGAATCATATACTCCCTTTGGGTAAGGTCAAAATTTCTCAATTTAAGCTAAAAAAGGTGGGTATTTACATTAGTTGTATCAGAGCAGTGGTTTGCTCTTTGGGGTTGTTGAGGGCCTAGGAACATGTTGATGGAAATGGGTAGCACATACTTATGCATGATGGTAGTTAGTGTTGTGTGACACAACTATGTCGCTTATGTGCGTAAGCTCAAAAAGGTGGGTATTTACATTAGTTGTGTTCATAATTGGAATATGTTGTTGCTAACCAAGGTGGTTGCAGGGTCGTATGGATATGGATTATGCATTGTGGTTGCATGTATATTCGAGTTATGATTTTAATGCTTTGCCGCTGTCATTTGAAGCGATGAATGAATACTTGCCACTATCATATCATAGCGAGGAAAGAACATTTGCCGCTAAATGTTGAAGCGATGGTAAATGCCGCATGTCACATTTGAAGAAAGGGTGTTCGATGCCACTGAAATGTCAAAGCGAGGGGTATTAGCGCCGCGGTCATGACGAAGCGAGGGCATTAAAATACACTCATAGCGATGTGTATTGGGATATGAAATACTTTGCCGCTGTCTTACCGTAGCGATGATAGAATATTTACCGCTAATATGTAGAAGCGAAGAACACGACCGCTGTCATATTATAGAGAGGGATATTAATTGTCGCTAGTATGTCGAAACGAGGAGTATTGGTGCCGCTGTCATACCACGCGATGAAGAATATTTGCCGCTTATAGCGAAAGATATTATACCGCTAATATGGCGAAGCGATGAGCTTTCCGCTGTCATATGATAGCAATGGAGAATATATGCCGCTTAAGCGAGGAATATTATGCCGCTGGTATGTCGAAGCGAGGTAGTGAAGAGGGATATTTGCCGCTTTATAGCGAGGGATATCATGACGCTATTCTGTTGGCGATGGTTCATGCCACCGGATATATATAGCGATGGTTCATTCCGATATTCTATTGGCGATGGTTCATTCCGCTATTCTATTGGCAATGGTTCATGTCGCCGGGTATATATAGCGACGGTTCATTCCGCTATTCTATTGGCGATGGCTCATGCCGCTGGGTATATATAGCGATGGTCCATTTCGCTATTCTTGGCGATGTCTCATGCCGCTGGGTATATATAGTGATGGTTCATTCCGCTATTCTATTGGCGATGGCTCATGCCGTTGGGTATATATAGCGATGGTTCATTCCACTATTCTATTGGCGATGGCTCATGCCGCTAGGTATATATAGCAATGGTTCATTCCGCTATTCTATTGGCGATGGCTCATGCCGCCGGGTATATATAGCGAGGGTTCATTCCGCTATTCTATTGGCGATGGTTCATGCCGCCGGATATATATATAGCGATGGTTCATTCCGCTACATCTATGGCGATGGTTCATGCCGCCGGGTATATATAGCGATGGTTCATTCAGCTATTCTATTGGCGATGGCTCATGCCGCTGGGTATATATAGCGATGGTTCATTCCGCTATTCTATTGGCGATGGTTCATGCCGCCAGGTATATATAGAGATGGTCATTCCGCTATTCTATTGGTTATGGCTCATGCCGCTGGTTATATATAGCGATGGTTCATTCCGTTATTCTATTGGCGATGGCTCATGCAGCTGGGTATATAGCGATGGTTCGTTCCGCTAGTCTATTGGTGATGGTTCATGCCGCCGGGTATATATAGCGATGGTTCATTCCGCTATTCTATTGGCGATGGCTCATGCCGCTGGGTATATATAGCGATGGTTCATTCCGCTATTCTATTGGCTATGGCTCATGCCGCTGGGTATATATAGCGATGGTTCATTCCGCTATTATATTGGCGATGGTTCATGCCGCCGGGTATATATAGCGATGGTTCATTCCGCTATTCTATTGGTGATGGCTCATGCCGCTGGGTATATATAGCGATGGTTCATTCCGCTGCGATGGCTCATGCCGCTGGGTATATATAGCGATGGTTCATTTCGCTATTCTATTGGCGATGGTTCATGCCGCTGGGTATATATAGCGATGGTTCATTCCGCTATTCTATTGGCGATGGCTCATGCCGCCGGGTATATATAGTGATGGTTCATTCCTTCTATTGGCGATGTTCATGCCGCCGGGTATATATATAGCGATGGTTCATTCTGCTACATCTATGGCGATGGTTCATACCGCTGGATATCTATAGCGATGATCTATTCCGCTGATTCTATAGCGAGGGTTTATGCCACTGATCCTATAGCGATGATTTATGCCCCGACTATTTGTATTTTACGTATTATATATTCGACGCTTATGTAATTGTCAGAATACTTTTTAGCTATATTTTAAATTACCGGTGTATGCCCAAAGTATTTGTATTTTACATATTCTATTACTAGTTGATTATATATTCGATGCTTATGTGATTAGCAACATATTGAATTGGGAAACTAGAATTACATATTTTCAGTATCATTATATAAGTATCATAGAAAAGCGAAAAAAATTTATGGGCCATTTGTCAACACATTTGAAATAAATCTTACTCTATTTAAGTAAATTATTCATTATGTGAGAATTAAACACCACATTAGGATCGGGCCCTCACATTATGGCATCAGATCATAATCTGGGATATGCTCGAACTAGAGTTAGGACACTGAGTCTAGTCACAAATAAAATTGTTTGTGTATGTAAATGACTACGTGTTTTTATATGCTCTTGTCTGCTATAAAATACATGTTAGATAATGAGATTTTAGACATGTAATATATACTAAGCAGGGACAACTAGATGACAAATCTCTGAGTATTATAATATGATGAGTTGCATATAATTTTGGGAATTTGAGAAAATTTTTGTTAGCACTGACAGTTGCTGATATGATGATGGTGTAGAATAAGTGATGAGAACATCTCTCACTTGAGATTTATATATGATACTTTGATTTTATGATGGACAATTAATGTTTGGACAGGCAGCAGTGATATGAACGTTATAGCTATCTATCGTACCTATAGGCACTGTAACTGTTGCTTGAATTATAACCTAGTGATAATTATTGAGATTTTTATTTATCACTTTGGGACTTTATCCTTGTGATTATTGGATGACACTAGAACTAATTAACCCCACGCTTTGTTGCTTGACATCGGGATTTTGAGTCCGAAAGATAAGGGTAATACGTCTGAGTTTACGTTAAAACCTGTGCACGTCGAGATGATAATTTAGAACTTGAGAACATTGAAATTAGTGATATTTCAATTGAAGAATAGAGTATAGTTGTTGTGAGAAACAACGAGAATTGGTTTGAATGAGGACTTGGATATGGGGACTGTCGTAATTCAGTTCCAGTTTATGTGTCCGAACTATGAATAAAAACTACAATATGAACTTATAGAAGAGAGTATCTAGAGTAATGGTAGTGATGGAAGACGAGTTTCCCTCTTTTTGACATGGGAAAAGATGTTTACGAGAAGGCCATCTTGATTACATGAAAAATGATAATCGATTATCGTGGACTTGAGAAATGGAAGTATGTGCTTAATCTCGATAGCTATTCACTAGCGAAGAGATTAGAATTAGAAGTGTTTCGACTGAATGATAAGACACCGATGTGGTGCAAAGTAGCTAGAACTGGATTAAATGTTAATAAAGTGACTATCATTGGAATAATCCAAGTAGTCCTAGAAAAGTTTCAGAAGTAGCATTCCAGTTCATCCAGCTCTAGTAATTCTAGAGATGCTAATAGATTGTAGAATACCAGACCTTTTCGAAGTCAATGGACGTAGGGTATCTACTGATCCATGTGAATGAATAAGAAGAACTGATATCGATTGTGGCCAGTCAGAGCATGTCCGTTACGTGCTCAGGAATAGATGCAGCCATAACAACAAATACACTGAGCTAGGGGTAGATATCAGATCGTTATTCTTTTCGACCACTCAGTTCCAGCAGCAGTTAGTTACCTGCAGATCAAGGGTAATACCTAACAGTTATTTTCGGGTTCCTAACAGACCAGAGGGTATACCCTGACAGAGGATAAGGTTAGAGATGCTACAGGAGTGGTGATCACAGATACATATCGTGTATTTGATCATATTGCACGAGTTTGATTTGAGACAAAAGCATTATTTTCATACTTGCATCAAATGTGCATTGATTATTATGATTTTGAAAATACACCAGTCGTGATGATTATACTATACATACATGTAATAGTTAACTGTATCTTACAGTTTGATGATAGTATTGTGAATTTGAATTTAATGGTGTTGCCGAGATATGATTTTGATTGTATCGAGGGCAAGGATACTCTAATAAATTTTGAGATATTGTAAGTTGATTTCAGGGTGTATTGAATTTTCGACCGTATTGTAGCTCCAAATGAAATGTTTATAGCCACGAATAGCAAGTTAAGATAATGATAGTATCAACTATGAAAATATTGTGGTTTCAATACTTGGAAAATGAAGGATATTTGATAATAAGCAGTTAATGCTGATCAGGAAGAGTCTAGGTTGATTGATATCCTAGTAGTAAGAAAACTTACCAAGATTTTCCTGAGGAAATAATAGAATTTCCATTAGAGAAAAAAATTGATTTAAGATGTTCGTTGATGCCAAGGAATAGATTTGATATCAAAAACACTGTACGGAATAGCATCAGCAGAGTTGAAAAACTTAGAAGAACAGTTACAGAATATCCTCGATAAGAGTACGTCTGAGTATGTTATCTTGGGGAAACATCAGTATTTTTCGTGAAGAAGAAAGATGGTATTATGACGATGTGTATCGATCAAAGACGGTTGAACCGGGCTACTATCAAGAATAAATACCCACTGCCTAAGATCAAGAAGTATATGATCAGTTGTAAGAAACTTTGAAGTATAAGAAGAATGATTTTAAATCTGGTTACCATCAGAAGGGAAAATGTTCTCTAGGCAATTGGTCAAACCAGATAAAGGCATTTTGAATTTTAGTAATGCCGTGTGGTTTGACAACGATACCAGTATAGTTTGTGAATTTGATGAATAGCGTATTCTGTAACTTTTTGGGCGGAATTGTAATATATTCATTAGTGGTATACTAGTGTACTCGATATACGAAGTTTTATGAGTTTGGCTAGCTATTATAGGTTTTTATGGAAGGATATTTTAGGATAGCCTGGTCTATTAACCAGTTGACCAAAAGAAATTTGAGTTTCATTTGGTCAGATGAATGTGAAAGCAGTTTTCATAACTGAAACAGAGTGGACTACAGCCCAGTGTTGATTTTGTTTAACTGGTTAAGGGGATATATAGTATGTGCAAATACGTTGGTCAAAGATTTGGGATATGTTCTAATGCATCCTGAGGAGATGATTGCATATGATTTGAGATAGTTGAAGCTGAAAGAATCATGATATCATGTTCATGAACTCGAGTTTGTAGCCATTATTTTTTTGCCTTGAAGATGTGGCAATGTTATCTGTAGGGCAAATAAATCATGATATACTCTGATTTTAGGAGTTTAAAATATCTATTATTCAATCAGAGTTCAACATGAGATAGAATTGATGACTAGATTTATTAAAAAAATTGACTCTGATAGTCAATATCAATCAGGGAAAATGAATCTAGTAGCAGATGCGCTGAACCGAAAAGTGCAAGGTGCAATGGTAGCATCAATGTATGCTTTGCAGTTTGAGTCACCTCTGATTTCGAAGATCATAAATACTCGAAGGACAGACCCATACAAATATTGATTAGAGAAATTGGTTCTGTCTCATCAACCAACTAGATTTAGTATGCCATTTAGTGGCGGTTGCGATTGAACAATCAGTAAATAGCATCGAATCCTACCGATTAGAAAGAAATACTACTGCAGAAAGCACACTATAGATGACATAGTGTTATTATGGGAATGATGAGATATATCATTCTTGAGATCCTAATTCTGATGGGATGGTATGAAGAAAGAAATTTTTGAATTTTGTGGCAAATTGTTTGACATGCCAACAGGTCAAGATCAAAATACGAGACGTAATGGAATACTATAGAAATTGTAAGTACCACAATGAATTTGAGAAATTTCTAGCTTTGAGTTTTATAGCTCAAATTGTTTAGATCAAACAAAGATTGTGAAACAAGTTGAATCAGAATTGATTGACTATTCAATACAAAATATTGATTTCATTTTATTGTATGTATGCCTATGAGAAAACGACATGTTTAAGATGTGGATAATGTGGTTTAGTTACAATGAGTTTCTGTAACAATTGTATCTGATAGTGATCCAGAGATAATATCCGAATTCGAAAACTATTTCAGATTGTCATGGGTACTAAGTTAGCAATGAGTATTGCTTATCATATCAGATTGATGGACAAAGTGAGAGGTTTATCCAGACTTTGGAATTTATGTCCCTATTAATATTAATGAATTTAGTGGGAATTGACATAAATCACTATTCACTAGTAGAATTTTCCTATACTTTAAGTTCCAGACAACTATCGGATGGCATCAGTTGAGGTTTTGTAGAGCTAGAATTGCTGATCGCTGATATGCTGAGAAGAGATTGATAAGGAATATTTGTCACAACTTGAGATTGTTGAGGAAATGCCAATAACGATAAATTTTCTACGAAAATGAATGAAACTGGCTTAAAGTAAGCAGGTCTGCTATGCCAACAAGAGAAATATATCGTTAGACTTTCAAGTTGAGAATCAGGTAAATCTGAAGATATTAACTTTACTATGACGATGATCGATACGATTCGTTAGGTGAAGTCATAGAGAAGTTGGGTTCAGTGGTATATCGTTGACACTACCATAACAATTGTCACTGATACATGATGATTCTTATGTATATATGAATGAGATTGAGATATTTCATGTGATTTAACTTGATGAGTTGAAATAGACATTACTGTCAACCAAAATTGAGAACTAGTACGAGAGTATTGAGCAAAACGAGATTATTTTAGTTGGTACTAGTTAATGGAGTTGACATGGTACGGAAGAACGACATGGGAAAGGAGAGGCTACATTGAGACAAGAATGGCCTCAGTGGTTTGAGATATTCGTGATATCCCATGCATAGTTGTAATGATTACTAGTAAATTTTGTGAGCAGGCGAATGAGAGTATGATATTTCTGAGAGACTTGATACTTGACTTTTATGAGATGATGTGTTTATTTCTCAAACTGGAATTATATATTTTTAGTATTAACAAGTTATGGATGTAATCAAGTCGAAAATTTTTATGGCCAAGTTTTGTTAATAATTAAACACATTATTAGGACCGGGCCCTCACAACCATGATCTATGGACTGGCATCGAGCCACTGGCGTTAATAGAGGCACTGCTTGGGAGGTAATCCAACGGAGTTAATTTTCCCTTTCCTTTTATTTTTTTTATTGCTTTCATAGTGTTAATTTCTCTCTTCATGCAATTTTGACTTACATTGGGGAAAATGTAAGATTTAAGTATGGGGGATGGATTAATAGTTTGTTTATTGCTTTCATATTTAAAAAAATATTTGAAAAAATTGAAATTTTTTGAGCTCATAGTGAATGATGAACTTGGACTTTTGAATCACTAGCGCAGATGAAACCTAATTGCTAGGATGAATGCTTTTGAAAATAGGTGAAGTGCTAACCTTAGAATACTTTGAACTCTAATGCAAACTATGCTTTGACATAGTAGTTGAATATTTTGAGCACGAATAGTCATGACCTGTGAAGTGTGCATAGCGTAGTAAATGTTGTGTGAAGTTTGTGATAGTTTTAGGAAGCCTCTGATACATGCTAGAACTTAACTACATGCTCTTTGAGGCGTATGTATAGACTACTTGCAAACATGAAAACAATATAGGTAATCTTTGATGTGTTTAAGCCTTTCAAGCCTACCATGTAAATAAAATAATCACTAGTGTCCCTTTTGAGCTTTAATGTAATTAAGTATGATTGTATGCTAAGCATACAAAACAACTCATATTCAACATTCTTTGACTAGCTTATAATTTTCCTAATAAGCCTAAATAATTTTTTATCCATTACTTTGAATGGAGTAAGATGTATTTCATTCACATGCACATAATATAATTGATTCATATGTTTGAGAGCTTTTGTAAGACCACTCTTGCAAATCAAGCATTAGCAGTTAAATATGCACCTAATCCATAATTAGATAGTGAGGTTTTACAAAAAATTCGGCAGAGTCTCCTCATAAATTGGACTATCCGAGAAAAATACACCTCACCATAGACATTCTCAATCTATACATGTCATAATCCAAAGACAAAAGTTCCCGGGAAATCACAATATTTTCAAAATCAAAACAAGGTATAAGTTCTCAGCCAGGGAAATGATCTAAAAATGGGAGATAATAAAAAGTTTTTGACAAAATACATATCAAAATAAGGACATCAAAAGATTCATATATCTATACAGCTACGATACCTAGTCCAAGTTCATCTTGATATCTTTCTAGACGTTCCAACACTATCTCCCAAGTCCTCCAAAAGTTAGCATTGTCACCTGAATTCCACGGAAACAACCTACACTGGGGTAAGCATACCACAATAACAAATAAAATGAATGTGCAAGATAAGATATACAGAATTTAATGCAATGAGATAACATGATGCTTCCTGGGTCTCTCGCATTGTCATTGCTCTCACAATTCCAACATTTAACAAACTCATTATACATAGCATTAGATTCTAAACTCGGTATACACATCACAATCACATCGCACATTCTAGTAGCGACCCATAATTTAAATTAACACATCACTCGCCACAGCGGTGACCCCTCTCTTACATTCACATTATGTTGCTCGCTAACACGGCGACCCCAACACTTTATTCACACATCGCTCGTCCCAATGGTGACCCCACATTATTCACATCGCTCATTTAAGAGGCGACTTCATTAACGTATTCCCACGTCGCACACGCCCCTCGCGGCCCCCAGAAATAATTAAAACCCATCACTCAACTCTAAGGCGACCCACACATAAAAAACATGTCGCTCGACAAAGGCGACCCAAACCTAATAATAACACGTAGCTCATCAAAGGCTACCCAGGCGTAATAATAACACGTCGCTCAATAAAGGTGACCCAAACATAATTATAACACGTCACTCAATCATAAAAGCGACCCTAAACTTAAGTGACACTTCGCTTTTCAATAACACATTGGAAAAATATATTCGTTCATGCTTGTACGCCACTACATACCTTAGCGTCAATGATGAAGGTCAAGCTATCATCCTCGCTGTCCAGACGCCCTAGAAGGCTCTGAAAGAAACCAACAACTCAAAATATGGCTCAACAAGATGCTACACAACATATAAATCATCCCAACACTTATTTAATCAAGTTAGTCTTCCATTAACTAGACACTTCACGTTATAGCACCTATACACATCAATGTATACTCAAATATGCATAGTCATCTTTTAAACATATCAATACAAGGTGAAATACATTTATACATGCACCAATCTCATTATACACTCTAATACTAGTTAGTGCACAATTATACATGAATATGGGTCTACTCTACCCACACCAACACACACACTCTTCACGCCCACACACACAGTACATGCACACAAACACAATCTGCACACACAAAGAAACATCCCTCTTCACTTCAAAAATAAACCCCAAGGAAAGATCAAGCTTAGCCCCCCAAAAGCCCCAAATTTTCGAATCAAATCTGCCCCCAACAGCCCTAATTTTTGAACCACATTAACCCTCAAAACACACACCAAAAGCTAGATTAAGTTGAGGGAAATGAGGGCCAAGTAGGAGAGGAAGCTTACCCACACAAAATGCTTCCAAAAGCATGCTAGGATGGAGATGAGATTTTTGTGTTCTTGGGAAGAAGGGTGGACGATGGGTTTGTTGAGAGGGAGAAAGGGGTGATTTATTTTTGTGGGGAGGAGAGAATGATAGGTAAAAAAAATAACCCCAACTAATTAAATCCATACCAAACAAATATGAAATCCCTTTCAAGTTAAATCTCCCCATAAATTAAAACATCCCAAGCTTTACTTTAATCTTTGCATTAAACATGATAATTAATATCGTTATAAATATCTTTTGTTTTAGAAAAAATATTTATTATAATTATCTATAGATATAGACCCATACAATCGTTTTAAAAATCTATCATCTAATATAAAATTGAGCACATTAACTTGCTATTTTATCAAAATACTTGTGTAAATATTAGAATTATATTAATTAAAAAAAAGATGTGAAAAAACAATAATTGAAGAAAGAGCCGCACATTAGGAATTAAAGAAATGGTACATGTAGAAAACAGGGGAGGAAAAGCCAATGGGGAGGTGGTCGTGTCGGAAATGAAAATAGCAAAGAGTAAAGAGAGATGATGGTAATTAGGAATTAAAAGTCATTCCAAATCTTTACTATGAGTGGTGGAGAATTTTTAACTTTTTTGGGATGTACATGGGGCATCAAAGTTTGTACCTAAAGATTTCAACAGAAGTCATTAAAAGTCTATGAGATTTTGGATACCTATAGACTTTTATGGAGTTTTAAAAATTCAAGTTTGAATACCACCTGACTTTTTAAAACTCTACGAAAGTCTGTCTTGAATACCATTAGACTTTTGTAGAGTATATAAAAGTCTGGATTGAATACCTCTAGACTTTTAAACTCCATAAAAGTCATTAAAAGTTAATAAAAGTCTATAACCAATACACCCCTCTAAATCTCCAACTCAATAGTAAATTATATGAATTTCCCCCAAGCATATAATTATACTAGAATTCGTCCAAGTCCAAAAACTCCGACCCGACCCAATATCCGAGGCCCATAATTAAATCACGCAATTTTTTGCATAATTTACCATTTAAACAAATAATTATATGCAGAATAACCCGGGCATCACAGCTTTATTGTCAAAAGAATGAAATGCATGAAAGAAAATTGGATGCCTTGAGAAAAATATATAAAAATATGACTCCAAGTGGAGCTTATATTGTGGAAGAAAAGACAAAAAACTGATTGAAATAAATCTTTTAAAAATATAAGGTTTGGAAAAAAGCATGCAAGAAAGATTCTTATGTTGTGGATAACATTATACTCTCTTGTTTGAATACATCTTACCATTTCTTTCATAAGCTAGTACCTAGGCCAAGCTATAAGCAATTTAAGACCTATTTGATTTGTGTATGCAAGTAGCTAACATAGTGGAGAAGAGTGTGCATGTGAGCTTATACTTGTGTTGGTGTAAACTTGAGCTATTATGGGTTTACATTGATTGGATCTATAATTTGTACTTGACACTTGTTTATGACCACACACACACACGTTCGATGCTTTGTTGGGTATGAAATGCCTAAGGAACTTGTTCCATTGTTAGCTTCTTACCGCCTTTCATTATTGTGCATTATAATGATTGTTGAGGAATTAAAGTGAGGACATGCTTGTTTGTTATGAAACAATGAGCCACAAAAAGATTTTAGTTTTGTCTGATTTACTCGAGGTCGAGTAAAAATTAAGTATGTGGGAGTTTGATGTGGCTAGAAATAGACACATTTAGTGGATTTAATTGTCGATGATTAGGTGTGGTTTAATAGATAATTTGATGCATATACTACCTAATCATATATTTGTGTGGATGTAGGTGAAATCAAAGAAATCGAGCTAATATGGTGAATAAGGATCAAGAAATGCATTGGAGATGATGAGGTATCAAAGTAGACCAAGAAATGCATAAACTAGGAAAAAGGACCGCAATCGATCGCCCAAAAGAGCAAGATCGGTCGCCAAAGGCCGAGAGTTGAGCAACAAAAAAATGTCGCTACCGATCGATCGACAGATTCTAGCAATCGATCGGTAGCCCGAAAAAAAACAAAAAAATAACTAGCGATCGATCACTTTGGAGATTCTTGTTTCTAATTATCAATTTCATTTAATATCAATGTTTTCTTTGTTTTATTGATATGATTTGTGTTTGATTATTGTTTTGACAACCTAATAACTTGCATGTAATCTATTGCTCATTGGATATCAAATAAGAAATTGTTTGAATAATCTAATTGAATAAACAACTAAGATTAATAATTACTTGTTGTGGTGTTATTAAATTCTTAGGGAAAACAATTGACTAAATTTATATAGTGTTTATGTTGTTTAGATTCATCACTCGCTAGTTTTGGAACAGATCATTGACTTGGTCTTAATTGATAAGAGTTTAATTAGAACGCTTGGACTAATTGACTATGAATAATGTGTGTGTGTGTGGTGGGGGGGGATTAGATTTCCAGTTGATGAATATTCAAATAAAAATTGAGTCTTGTGTGAATCAATGAAATACATGATACAATCTAAGGAAGAGTCGACCGATACCAGGAATCGATTTCATTAGTTTATTAACTTTGCTTTTACTTTTATTAGTATAATTCAATCTTCACAACACCATTTTTATTTCATTGTTTTGTTTTTTATTTCGTTAACACAAAGATTCACACCTCCTTGTGGGATCTATCTCTACTCACAGTACTACACTTTTAATATCAATCTTGAGATTGAGTGGGGTAATTTGAGCGTACACGACAAGCGAACATGATTGCATATTTTTCAAAATTTTGGTGTCAAAATATTTTTGATCCATGAACTTATTTTCATTGCATTCATTATGCACAAAAATGTTTTTCAATTTGTTATATACTCGTTTTTAATTTTAAATTGTTATTTTGAGATTTTTTAATAATTTTCGAACTAGTTGAGATTTTTGGTGGCTTGAAGCGACTTTGGAAAAATTTGCATAAGTTCTTGATCGGATGTCCAAATTACGAATTGTTTTTTGCGTTGCAAACTAGACTCATAGAGGATCACAGTTGTATAGGTCTTTAGCCAAAAATTTCACGAGGAATAGCAGTTTATTCTACAAAAACGACTCGTATGTGCTACCGTCGAAAAGATGAAATGGACATTGTTGAGTTTTGTCAAGAAATTCAAGTATGCTATCAAATATGCTGCACTTATCATCAAATGAGGTTATTTTTATTCAAATTAATTGTGCATTGCATATTTTGAAAAAAAATTAGCCTACCTCATTTGCCCCTTGCTCAAATTTTCAAACCTTTTAAAATTTATAGAGAGATTTAGTTCAATTTTCAGGGGGAGAATATTTTGTTTTTCTTCCTTTTTGATTCACACAAAAAATGGAAGAAATAATTAAAATAAAAATATGATTTCTTGTTATGCAACATTGAGTTTTAATGTTAATATTTTAATTCAAGTTTTGTGATCATCAAAAAAAGGAGAGATTGTTAGGTTTTGGGAACCCTAATAATCTTGGTTTTGATGTTAACAAAACATGTTATTGTGTTGCTAACATATTTAATCAAGCGTGCAGTTCATAGATGATATTTTATAGCTTGATGAATTGTGAAGTAAGTAATTTTGCTAAATTGAGAATTCAACATCCGTTGGACCTCGAGTGATGCTGACTATATCGATCATATATCATAGCTCGGAGATCAAAACGACCTGATTCTTATGGAATTGGATTGCCAACTCAATTCTATACAAGTCGTATCTCAGACTAGTAAATCTGATTTAAAGGTTTACGTGACAAAACATATCTGCAAGTGTCTGCTGGTGCAAAGCATAATAGCAAGCTGCTATAGCAGAGTAGTTGTGGTATCTTGGCCACAACTCTCAGATCGTTTATTGAAATGGAACGATCAGTATGGGTTAAAGATAGATAAATATCTACAAATCATCTTCAAAAGTTGAAGACTTGATTGAACGTTAAGGTTGTCAAAAACCTTATGCAATTCTCGTATTATGCAGACGAAATCAGTAGACTTGCAGCAGGAGCACCCCTTTGTATTTCGAGCACATCTCTCTCATACAAACTCGAAATCGAGCGATTCTTGATTCCATGAAAAGATAAGATAAAGGTATACAACTTTCATGTTGATCTCCTTGCCGAATTCAACGAATCAAGAGCCAAAACAAAGATAACAGAGCATCAGACCTCTTAACTTTGAGCAGCAGACCTTGACCAAGCGGACTTCAAGTAGTAGAGTTTGACCGCCAGACCTATTCAACCAGTAGACACAATCAGTAGACATCGACCAGTGGACACTATTGGAGTCTACCAGAACCTTGGCAAGTAGACTACCTTACTGAAGTTGTAGCAAGTAGACTACCCTACTGGAATCTTGACAAGTATACTACCCTACTGGAACCTTGGCAAATAGACTACCACAATGAAGCTTTTGATAAGTAGACCTGTCCTACCAGAGCTGTAGAAAGTAAACCTACCCTAGCGGAGCAAGCAGACTTTTAGAAATAGCCGAGAAGCAGAATATGACTGTTGCAATGTTTGAAAACTTACCAAAACTCTCACAACGGTTATATTCTTGTATTTAACGTATGAATCATTATTTGGGGCTATATATACAAGACTTGAACGCTCAAACACAAGTGATTGAATATCATCAAAGCATTCCAAAGCAACCCCACTCGCGATTCAAATGGGGAACTTCAAAGACAAAATCTGCTAAATGAAGGGCACTCCCCAAACCTTTTGGCAACTCTTTCAAACTTATATCATATCCACTATGAGATCATTTTTCCTTTGTATTCACTCTATTCATTATATTTTTGAGTTAAAATAAAAGAGTGAATAACATTGTAATAGTTGGTGATTTTTCACAACTGGGTGAGAATGTATTTGCATGCGAGACGTTAAATAACATCTTTTTTGTGAACTGTGTGGACTAGGAGTTTAGCTATCTGTGTGGTATTAGCCTAAGTGAGTAGTGTATGTTTGATTGTAAACAAAATCTTCTAGTGTATCCTTCCATTCAATGGAAGAAGCGGAGACGTAGAAATATTACACCACCTTCGAACTTTTATAAACAAAATACTTGTGTATTTACTTTATTGCTTTTATTTATCTTACTATTTTTTACTTCTTTATCTTTAGATTGATTTTCAAATGGTTAATTGGTTATAGAGCGGGTTATATCGAGTGTCTTCCGCTTGGCTTGAATCCGAACTCAATATAATCTATCGGTGTAATTATTCAAGAACACAAGCTATTGAAGCTCGAGTTGGTTGAACTCGAATGTGGATTGGCCACCCACCACCAATCGATCATAACATTTCACTACTTTATGAAATACAAAGAACGCCACCCTCAAAAATCCGAGTATTGATGATTCCCCCGATCATATCTCATCGCTCGAACATCCAAATGACGTGCTTCTAGGTTGGACAGACAACTCGAAATGCTAAAAGTCCTATTTCACACCAGCAGAATTGGTTTGAATTAACAAGAAGAAAAGTCGCCTATAAATTCTAGTTGGAATAACAACATTAAGGTTGGCACAACTGTAATATATCGATTATATCTCCATACTCGCTTATCGTAATGGAACTATTCATCATGCATTTGAAAACCAATACAAAGTTCTACAGGGTAGCATTAGAAGTCAAATTTTGAATCGGATCCAAAGAAGATGAAAAGTCACTATGAATTGGGAAAGATTGCATCAGATATACCTGTATTTCGAGAATATTTATCTCTTACAAATCAAGCGATCCTTGATTCTATAGAAAGCTAAGACAAAGGGCTACAACTTTCATGTTCATCCATTTGTCTAACAAATAGGGAATCAAAAGCTACAACAAGAGAACATAAGTGAAATATCAGCATGAATTTGAACAGCAAGTGTTGGGGTTCAACAATTGCCTCTGCTTTGTGATCGGTCGAACACGTGGTGCTTGTGTCAGTGTATGGTTGAAAAGATTGATGTTGCGCCATTACCCTTAACTATAGTTATTGGTAAAGCGGTAAGCGCTCGATCCTACAATTGGTATCAGAGCCAAGGTCGCGTGTTCGATTCCCATGAGTTGCAGAGGTGCAATTATTGAGAGAGGGATTGTTGGGGTTCAACAATTACCTCTGCTTTGTGATCGGTCGAACACGTGGCGCTTGTGTCAGTGTATGGTTGAAATATTGATGTTGCGCCATTACCCTTAACTATAGTTATTGGTAAAGCGGTAAGCGCTCGATCCTACAGCAAGGTATCGAGCTGAATTACTGTGAGGGCCAATCCTAATCATGTGATTAATGATCACATAATGATAATTATAGCGTAAACAAAGGAAGATTTGTTTAACATTTATTAACATGTGGCCCTAAAATTTTCGGCATGACCTCATCGTACGAGGAACATACCTCCAATATGGATACACATATATCGAAAATATATATAGATACCATCAATTCATATCCAGCATACACAATCAAATTACTACACACATATCCACACTGAATGAAATAAACTAAAATACATGAACTCCTCACACGCCCCAGAACTAAACCCCTCGTAGACATGTACATATAATACTGAGATAAACAGGAGAATAAACTCTCAAGTGTGGCTTCCATCGGATATTCCCTCTCTGGGGTCCTGGCCACCTGTACTACTTGTCATTGTCCACACACAAAGACAACAAGAACCACCCTTGGGGGTAAGAAAATACCCAATATGAAACGATCAAAAGAAATACAACATGTATCTATAAAATGATATATGAAATGAAATGAAATGCAATGCATGTCATATCATGTCGGTATCGTACACCGATCCACTGGGTATCGCAGAGCCAATAAATGATAGTCCAAATGTCTCAATAGCTCGAGCATGTCAAGCAAAGGGATGTCTACATGGTGCGTCGTCAAAGCGTCACCGCATCTCAGCTTTTGACATCAATCATACTGATGATGTCAACAAGGTGCCACCCATAACAGTCTCAACAAATATGGATAATCCATAGGATGACGTCGGCAAACTTCACCAATCCCCATATCAATAAATCATAGAAATCATAAGAGCCACGATTCCTATGCCTTTCAGGCCACTTAATGATAATCGTAGCACCGTGTACAACCCTTATGAATGATCGAATCCAAAAGAACAGGGTATCAAAGGATCGTAGCTCAACATGTATGTCATGCATCGATGTATGTATAAAAATTATGTGTGTTAACAAAATATTTATTTCCATACATTGATATGCCAATCATGAATGCCACATAAATTAAATAAATCACGTAGCCACTTAATCTCAAGTAATTCACGGAATTTATCTAATCATATATCAAATAATACAGATATATGGTGTATGTTACCTGATCATAACATACCTTTATTTCTCAATATACGAGGGATGAATTGAGCTTGTAAGGTTGAAGTAGTCACTGTATGTCAATATAAGTTCACAATTCAGGAAACTAGTCACCAACAATTGGTTATCAATTTAGTTACAGCTTAAGCGGTTACACCATAATTTAGTTTGAAAAATTACTTGCGCCAATTCAAATTACTTTTCACCAATTATAGCCCAAAATAACTAGTAAATAGCAACACAAAGTCGGAAAAATCAAACATCGGATTTTACCCAATTTTCACATTGTAGTACGCACGGTTTTCTGCCGATTCCGGTGAGCTCCAGCGACGAAAAGGGCGGTGGCCTGAGTAGAAAGTTTTGTGTAGGTGAGGTTAAGAGATTCCATGTTTGGGCTTCGTCCACTTCGTGGTTGAATCGAAGAAATCGAACCAAAAGTGCATAAAGCCTAGCCTGTGCGATTTCATCCGTTCCAGGACAAAATCGAAGTACGTTTCGGACACCAAAATTCGATTATTTGATATGGAAATATACTCCTTTGAGTTGTGAACATGGTGGTAGGTCGGGCTTGGCGAGAGGTGGTCGGACGGCGGTGAACGGAGTGGATTTACACGCGGTGGTCAGTGGTCGCGCGAAGTGTGTTTTCGCACCTTTTAGTGCATGTCCACGATCTGTGTGTGTTTTACATATTTTACTGTGTGTTTTACGTCCTACACCGATATATATTAATTTCCGACCAATTATGAACATCGAGGTGTCACCGGTGTACTGGTGCATACTTCGTGTCCCTATTTCAATCACAAAATTTAAATCTATCGATTTAATGCAACTTTTATATTTATTAAATTATTTTAACAAAATTTTAGTGTTAATCTGAATATTTAGAAAATATATTTGTTCATTCACCATGTTCTGACCCGACTGTCGATTGACATGTACAATGTCAATTTTCACTCTCATTAATTATATTATATTCTCCTTAATTAACTTCTAACTAATTAATAAATTAATGTACAAATTGTACTTATTTCACATTTTCAAATCTCGGGGCATCACATTTACAAAATGTTAAGTATGATATCGAGCTATTTTCAAGGATAATATTCGGCATGTTCATACTCAACCATATGATTAACATAAGATAAATCACATAATTGTTGAGAAGTTAAACATGATTTTCGATAATACGGTATGAGAACCTTACATTTCTCCCTACTTAAAATATTTTGTCCTCGAAATCTCAAAAGTGCATATCATAAATCATTAACCAATTATAGTATATGTCAATACTATAATTTGAAGACATCAACTTCATTACTCAATTCAAGGAGATTTTAGCATTAAGTTTATAAGAAATCATCTTTTCAATTTAGAGCACAAAATTAACTGTTCAGTGCAGAACATTGAATAATTAAATTCAACCTCATCAGGTTGAAGAATACATATCAAATCATGTTCGTAATTCTTCAATATTGAGGTACGAAACACATTACAAGCAATACAAAAAAAAAAACATTAATGTCATTTAATATGCAAGATTCTCAATTTGTTGAAAATCTTACAAAACTCAACGTACCTTTAACATGAGAGATTTTTAAATTGACTAGATCACCTTGTTGACATTTTCAGAAGTGTCCACACTTGTTCTTATAACTAACTTACTGAGTCTGAGCATCTTTCCCTCATTCTGGCATCCAATGAATCTTATTATTCACTTATTATAATGTTTCTGATTCCAACAATATCATTTACACATTTATTCCTCGAACAAAGATATCTTACACCGTCTTAAGGATTCGAATCATATGCATAACACACATGTTCAACACATACTCAACTCAAATGTATTCTGAAATTAATCCCAGATTTCAATCTGACAAATAAACTTTGCATTCTATAATGGTCCAAACGTTTAAATATAAACTTAGGGTCCTAAACAAATAAAATCAAAACAAATGATTTCAACAATCTTGGTAAATTTTTCAATGTACCAACGATCCATCTATTTATATACATAGGTCGTGTCAATGGGATAAATCAAACATATTGCAAATCTAGAATCGTAGGAACAATCAATTGACCGGAAAATCATCAGAAGCCCTTTACATCAATCTAAACTCGGATATAAATTTAAAAGATAGGAATTCTTCATATTCTAGAGAAAAACATTATTTCTTTGTGCCATTTGGTAAAACAAATCAATTTAGGCTCAATAATAAGATTATTACAAAATGTAGAAATAAAATATTTAATCAAATGTATAAATATTCACATGTACTTTTGGTGATTTGAACAATATAAATTAAATTCTTTCAGAAATCTATCAATCTGCATTACCTCATATTGAGACTAAGAGAACAAGTATTTGAAGCTCCCGTGGTCCGACTAAAAACACAAATTTTTCCCCCAACAAAAATGGTGACGTCAAATTTTAAAAGCAAAAACAGTTGTTACCAGTTCAAAAATATATAGAGGGTCTTAAGAATACTAACTTCACACTCATCTGACCAATTACATTTTATTTTTTGGTGTCAGCTGAGTAATATGTTTAGCCATTTAAAAAACAAAACCTTTCGATAAAACAACTTTAAGAATCCCGCTAAGCCTATGAACATCGGATCTCAAGAATATTAGTAGGTCTCGGCCAGTTTAACACTGCTTTAACCTTAGTTGGAGCAATAGAAATGCCATGTCGAGCAATGACGTGGCACAAGAGTATCACTTTGTTCATCCAAATTTTTCATTTGGATAGTTTAGCATATGCCATCACTTCTTCATAGGAAACTAAAATATTAACTTCAGATATCCTACATGTACTAGTTCCTTTATAGCATGATTAAAATGTTACCCGTCAGTGCGATTCAAATTCAGATTGGACAGCTGGCCAGGTCAAATGTATTTGTACATAGATTCCGAAATATTAACTTTGAGATATTCAACACATTATATTTCATCTTGGAATAACCAAGAGATCATTAATAGAAACAATTGCAATCCAATCAAGGAATTTTTCTAAAGACTAGACTCATCAAGTCCATGAAAATATCATAATTAGACTCATATGACTTAACCATATATCGAGCATATAAGATAGTTGTAAGCATATCTTGGCTTTGGATTGCCACTTGATACTACTCATAGTGCATATCCATTAACATACGCCAAGAGATGCCTTCAGTAATAAAAGTAAATCCTTAATATAAGGCAATCATTATTCAATTGCCTATATGCAATTTATAGTCATACAAAATATCATAAAAATTTCGACTAAAGTCAAATCATTTTATACACATGAAAATCTTTGAAATATTCATGATTCCCAAATCGAGATTCTTACTTATCTCTTTGGAGGTATATGCAGGAATCTTTCCCAGAACTTTACCATAAATGCACGGAATCTATGCCAAGTTAATACTCGGGTGCATGCAAATTCTATTCAAATCCAAAACAAAGAAAATCATCATTCCTTGTACACGAGACCATTACACATACGTGCATAGGTCCATGTTAGTTACGAGTAAAACAAATAAAATTTGCTAAAATATTGGATCCATGCCACATCCGGGCAGGTCTATGTCAATAAAATTTAATCAAACTATTTTACCATTGATTAAGTTATTTTGCACAGGGTCCGGATCACGTCCGATACATATGTACGCTCTTTCTTCAATATGGATGTGTCACATCTGTGCTAAGTCTGTATTATAAACAATTTAAAAGTTCCACTTAGTTATTAAATTTCACATTTACATAAATTACGAGCTAATTCATCACTCATAATTTACTTCATATAAATCAAATTATGAACTATCACAAACTTAAAGGAATTTCAGCTTGGACAACTAGTCTATAAAATTTCATACATATTAAGCGAAAATATCGAATACATAGTGAAAGTAATCATCAGTAGTTTCGATCATTAGTAGTTTCGATCATTCACCGAAAAATCATATCAATATCCCAACAATAATAATATGTCATGAGGATAAATAGTATGCTCTCCTTGAAAATTAGCACATAATCAGATATAATCTGATAAGAAAAGATAACCTCCCCCAACTTAAAGATAAAGTAGGTGGCTACTTAGAATCAGAAGGTGAGAAATAGAGTAAGCATACAAATTTTCCATTTTGATCTCCTTAAAATTTCTGTAACTGATAGTTAAGCCTTTGGTAACTTTTGCATACCCAGCTCTAGAATTATCAGGTATATAAGACAAGTTATGACAAAAAAATCAATACACATTTTGCAACAGATTCTAATAACTTGTTGCAATTCACATTGATTTTATTTCAAATATAAAGACATACAAGGAAAATTATTTGAAGAATAAAACCTTGAGAATATTCCCAAAAGATCTCGATCAATGTTTCACATAGTCGTATCTTCGAAACATATAACAATGTTTTTATACGACGCGTCCATCACTTTTCTATTTGCAAAAAATTGGGCTCACATCTGTCTTGTTATCAACGCAATGTCTCACCCTTTCCAGCATTCTAAATGTCGAAAATGTAGGTGGCTCTATGTCTCAAAACAAATATAGCTCAATCAAATCCATGGACATTACATAACAATGCAATTCGTTCGACATTGATACTTACAATAGGTTTAGGAGCAATCACATTGCTCTAACCACATTCATTTACATTCAATTTATATAGCATTAATACCATAATTGACATCAATACTATACATAAAAAATCATTCAGCAGTTCGTTGTTAGTAGGTCTCAGAGTACATACTCTTTCCATACCTCATGCTGACACATATACAAGTTTATTCACAATAGTATAATATTAATATCATGATCATTATCAATACTACACAAATCAACATATGCAAATATAAATCATCTGTTCATACCATATCAACATCAAACCGATTCAAACCAAGCAAGAGCAAATAAGTCAAGTAATTCAAACACAAGCGCGCACACACACACACACATATATATATATATATGTGTGTGTGTGTGTGTGCATATTCAAGTGTAGACAAAACTCGAGAGCGTTCCCAGTTATGCTCTGATACCATACTGTGAGGGCACAATCCTAATCATTGGATTAATGATCACACAATGATAATTATAGCGTAAACAACTGAAGATTTTTTAACATTTATTAACATGTGGCCCTAAAATTTTCGGCATGACCTAATCTTACGAGGAACATACCTCCAATATCAATAGACATATATCAAAAAATTATATAGATACCATCAGTTCATATCCAGCGTACACAAATCAAATTTATAAACACATATCAACACTGGTTGAAATAAACTAAAATACATAAACTCCTCAAACGCCCCAGAGTTAAACCCCTGGTAGACATATACATATAATACTGAGATATACAGGAGAATAAAACTCTCAAGTGTGGCTTCCATCGGATATGCCCTCTCTGGGCTCCTGGCCACATGTACTACCTTTCATTGTCCACACACAAAGACAACAACAACCCCTTGGGGATGAGCAAAAACCATATATGGAACGATTAAAATAAATACAACATGTATCTATAAAATGATATATGAAATGAAATGAAATGTGATGCGATGCATGTCATGTCATGCAATGTCTGTATCGTACACTCATCCTCTGGTATTGCAGAGCCAATAAAAGATAGTCCAAATGTCTCAATAGCTCGAGCATGTCAAGAAAGGGATGTCTACATGGTACGTTGTCAAAGCGTCACTGCATCCCAGCTCTTGACATCAATCATGCTGATGATGTCAACAAGGCACCACCCATAACAGTCTCAATGAATAGATATAATCCATAGGATGATGTTGGCAAATGCCACAATTTCTCATATCAACAAATCATAGCAATCATAATGGCAACGAATCCCTATGCCTTTCAGGTCACTTAATGTCAGTCATACCACCACGTACAACCCTTATGATTGATCAAATCTAGAAGAACGGGCTATCAAAGGATCGTAGCTGAACATGTATGTCATGCATCGATGTATGTATAAAAATTATGTGCGTTAACAAAATATTTATTTCCATACATTGATATGCCAATTATGAATACTATGTATGCTACATAATTTAAATAAATCACGTAGCCATGTAATCTCAAGTAATTCATGGAATTCATCAAATCATTATCAAATAATACAGATACTTGTCATATGTTACGCGATCGCAACACACCTTTATCTCTATATACGAGGGTCGTCTTGAGCTTGTAGGGTCGAAGTAGTCACTGTTTATCAATATAAATTCAAAATTTAGGAGAATAGTCACCAACAATTTGTTATCAATTTAGTCACAACTTAACCAATTTAGGGTAATTTAATTGATGCGATTACACCATAATTTAATTTGATAAATTACTTTTCAAAAAATTAAAATTAATTTTCACCAATTATAGTCCAAATTAACTGGTAAATATCAACACAAAGTCGGAAAAATCGAACATCAAATTTTACCCAATTTTCACACAGTAGCACACATGGTTTTCTGCCGATTCCAGGGACGATAAGGGGGGTGGCCGGTGTATAAAGTTTTGTCCATGTGAGGGTAAGATATTGTCTGGGATTCGTCCAATTCATGGTTGAATCGAAGAAATCGAACCAAAAGTGAATAAACCCTATCCTGCTCGATTTCGTCCGTTCTAGGCCAAAATCGAATCACTTTTCGGACACCAAAATTCGATTATTTGGTATAAAAACGTGTTCTTTGAGCTGTGAACATGGTGGTAGGTCGGCTTTGGCGAGATGTGGTCGGACGGCGGCGAACGGAGTGGATTTACACGTGGTGGTCGGTGGTCGCGTGAAGTATTTGTTTTCGCACCTTTTAGTGCATGTCCATGATCTGTGTGTGTTTTGCATGTTTTAATGCGTGTTTTACTTCCTACACCGATATATTTAATTCCCGACCAATTATGAAGATCGAGGTATCACCGGTGTACTGGTGCATATACATTACATGTATGGTCCACACCTGACTTCGTGTCCCTATTTCAATCACAAAATTTAAATCTCTCGATTTAATGCAAATTTTATATTTATTAAATTATTTTAACAAAATTTTAGTGTTAATCCGAATATTTAGAAAATATATTTGTTCATTCACCATGTTCTGACCCGACTGTTGTTTGACATGTACAAGGTCAATTTTCATTCTCATTAATTATATTATATTCTTCTTAATTAACTTCTAACTAATTAACAAATTAATGTATAAATTGTACTTAATTCACATTATCAAATCTCGGGTATCACATTTACAAAATGTTTAGTATGATATCGAGCTGTTTTCAAAGATAATATTCCTCATGTTCATTCTCAACCATATGATTAACATAAAGATAACTCACATAATTGTTGAGAAGTTAAACATGATTTTCGACCAAGATGGATTGCCTAGCTGAATTATCGAGCCGATGACCAACCTAGCTGAAACTAGTGTGGCAAGGTATCAAGCTGAATTTTGAAATATAGCCCAGGATGCTAATATGACTGTTGCAATATCATAAATTGTACAGAATATTATTGGAGGCTATATACAATATTCAGGCAGCTCAAATCAACAAGGTGAGATAAAAAGAAGACCTAACGCGGATTCAAAATGGGGAGCTGTAGGGAAAATTAGGGCTAAGATGAGAGTCAACAACAAACATTAGATACCTCTTACCTTGTTGTATCATATCTATTTAGAGATCAATTGTTCCAACCCAACATACTCTAAACTTTGTATAAGTGAGGTGAATGTAGAAGATTGTTGTTTGTAACTGTAACACAAGTTATCTATGCATGGTCTTTGAATATGAGACATAAAAGAATATGCTAGTTGATCTGCTAGGAGTTTAAATCATAAATTGTACGAATGTGACTATACAAATCAAAGTCTTCTAGTTGATCATTCCATTCAGTAGAAGAATGAGAGATATAGAATTATTATACCATATTTGAACTTTTAGAAACAAATATTTGTGCATTTACTTTTGTGTCTTATTTTAACTTCCACAAATTTACTTTGTTTAATCAGTTTCAAAGTAGGTTTGTTTGAGTTATTTACGCTTTGTTTTTAAATCAAACTCGGTATAACAAATAAAGCTACCAAAGATCGTTTTGCTTAAAATTACAAGCCAACAAATAAAGCCTATTAAAGAATAAATAATTTATTTGTCCATTTTGTCAACAAGTTCGGGCTTTTTTATAAGACGATCATTGACCATGGTTTCAGAGCCTTTGGTTAATGTCATTGTCATGGTTTTAAATCTAATAAACAACACACCCGCTTGAAAATATCCACTTGATGGGTCTCCCACAAAAAAAGGAACAAACCTGCTCAAAAGTGATGGAAGTGTTAGAGAATAAATAATTAGTTTGTTCATTTTTCCTACCAAAAATTGGGTTTTTTGATGAAACGACAATTCAATATAAACAAACACAGTTAAATATTAAACCAATGGTGAATTAAAACAATTAATCAAAACAACAATTTAACATATATAGGAAACAAAATCTATTAATTTTTTTTTAAAAAACTTAATGCTACAATATTAACATTTATTTATTTTAATGAGATAGCTATCCCACTCATTTCATACACAACAAATGCGTGAAAGGGTCCCTCAAAGCTCACATGCACACTTTATACAAAGACAAGAAGCATCACCACACTCTCCAAGTCCAATGCATACTAATAACTTTCTTCCCCTTTTACAAACACAGTGAAAATCATTCATTGCCCCTTCCACAATGTCCACCACCAAGAAAAAATACTTTAACCTTAACACAGTGAGCGTCAACCTAGGATGCAGCTGCAGACGGCTGAAATTATCCTCCCTATTCCGCCCCCAGCCGCGGAGACACCTGGCAAAATACTCCGGCCACCACCATTCCTCCTCCTCCAGCTCCTGGGAGACCACCACCACCAAGACCATCTCCTCAAACGACACAGACTCGGACATCAAGAGCTTGAGGGCTGTCCAGGGATTCGGTCGAATCGGCCGCAATAGTGTGGCGGTCGAGAAAGACTCCGACGACCCTTATCTCGCTTTCCGCCGGTCCATGCTGCAGATGATCCTGGAGAAACAGATTTACTCCAGAGATGATCTGAAGGAGCTGCTTAACTGTTTCTTGCAGCTGAATTCTCCGTACTACCATGGGATTATTGCCAGAGCTTTTGCTGAGATCTGGAATGGGGTGTTCTCGTCGGTTAACTCCGGAGGTGGCGCAGGCGGAGGTTCCGCCGCCGCTGCTGGTGGCTCCCCTGACATGCATGGGATGTGGATGTATCACGATAATTTCTGAGTGCCTGCTGGTGATCATCAACTAACTTCGTCTGAATTATTACAGAATATTAATTAGTTACCAGCTTTAATTATAGTTAATTATTGTGTCTATTTTGGTGTTTAATAACGTTGTAAAAGTAGTTTAGTATTCGAAGGATTTGATTTTCACAGCCTTTTTTATTACATTCAACTAGTTTTCACTCATTAATGTACATTAATTGTTGTATTAAAAAATCCTGTGAAAATTGTAATCTAGCTTGTTGTGGGCAGACAAATGTCTTAATGAAATGGATGTTGGCTTAATTTTAATTTGTCATTTGGTTTCAATTCATGCATCAATGAATTTATATTACAATTAATGCAGAATAATTTAAGTTCAATCAATATATACAATCTATGTATAATTTTTCCCTAAATTTAGTGCTGAATGCCATACATAACTCTTCAGGATGTGCACAAATTTGTCATGGAAAAAAATGATTCAATAAATTTTTGGATAAAATTGTATATTTATAAAATTAAAATTCATTTATTCTAGAAGTTAAATTTTTAAAAATTATTAATATTTAAGCAAGCATTTAGATTTTATAAAATTCTTGGCAGTCCCCTGTTAAGAATAATGGGGTTCTAACTCAATTGACAATGAGTGAAATAACACATTTATCTTATAAAGAGCTAACATAGCTTCTAGTTTCCCAATGTATGACGACTCTCAACACGCCTCTCATGCGTGACATTATACAAGTCAAGCACGTTGATTGATAACACGAGTGATGGTAAGCATGCGATCGGAATAGGCAATATCATTCAAATTTTTATTTGGCGCAAAATTGTCTCTGAGATGTTAAAAAAATTCGAAATTCCAAAGGTTCAAATGCCAAAAATACGCATAAGTTCATCATTACTGAATAAAGTAGTGTATGTTTGTTAACAAAATATTACAAAATAAATCCATAATTTTTTGCATGAACTTTGAAGATATTGTTATTTTTATGTAAACTTACATTTTTAGTTATATATATATACCAATGCTTGTAAAAAAATTCATATATCCTTAATTTTTTTTTACAAATCAATATCAGAAAAAATATATATTGCCAAAATGAAAATTTAATACATCAAAATGTACGATTGAACATCTCTTGTCAAATAGTTCTCTCGTGTGTGAAAAGATAGACGTTGGGATTTGGAAGTTGAAAAATAAAACTATAGGCATGCAATTAATATATATACAGGTTTAATTAATATTTTCTGAAACTCCAACCCATACTGCCAATAACGTCAACAATTTGTCTTCATCCATCAGTGCCACGTGTCGAGGTTGCATTGGTCATATCCACTTGATTGTTCTTAATTTCTTGCACGTGAATTGGGACTCCTCATTCACTGTTCTCGGGTTTTCTAGCTGTTATTTCGATTGATGGTTAGCCCCCTTCCTTACTGACGATAACCAAAATGTAATAACTGCAAGTTGGGGATAAGACAAAACATTGATTTCATGTTAAATACTTAATCAGAAAAGTTATTTTATTTATTCTCTATCCCAAAACAATTTTCTTATTAACACCACTAATCTTACAAATGTCTATTATGCCCTTTCTTGTATAAGGTTTGAAAATATCTGATTCTCTTCCCATCTACCTCAAATCTCCTGCAACTTCGCTATTGCAACGTCCCCTTGCTCTCATCGGCTCCACACCTTCAATCCACCATCTAGTTCAATTTTGTGAATTTATTAGTGTGGGATAGCGGAGAAACATTGATAAGGTTCTGTGAAACATTGATAAGGTTCTGTCTGCCTACCAAACAATTTGACTGGATTGAATTGCATTAAAATGGGTAGCATCAAGTTTGAGGAGAATGGAAATTTGTTGGGTTATGGTGTTCCGTTTTCTTCTTCTTTATCATCTAGACTAGATTTTTATTTCATGGTTTGGTGTTGGTTTTATTTTGAATTGGATGTGATGGACTTTGTGATTTTGGCCTTTTTTGTGCATGTTTGACTCTCTTTTTTTTGTTTACCTACAACGCTTATGTGTTTGGGGAAGTTGTTGGTTTTGGGGGTGTTTTCTATTGCACTACTGGATTAACAGATCAATTCGGCAAAGCTCATGTTTCTAACACTAATCTTTGTGAACATGTGATCCATGAGCCACGCAGAAAGAATATGGGCATCTTGTTTGATATTTTTTTATCGATCGAGCTTTGTTCTTCACTTTCAGTAAGATATTCTTGTAACAAGTTTATCCTCCTAAGGTTTAACAATAAAAGCACCTTATGGAGCCGTGGGTCATATATCACCATGTTTGCGCAATACGACCAAGAGACATTGTACGAGGCGTGAGAGCTTTTAAGGATTTACTTCGGAGATGCTCACATCACGGTCTTTCTGCCTGGCTGTAGGTACAAACTTTCTATAACGGTTTATTTTCTGCTAACCGTTCTATGCTTGATGCAACATCAGGTGGTACGATCATGAGGAAGACACCTGAAGCGGCATATGACTTGTTGGAGGAGATGACTGCCATTAGCTATCATTGGCAATCTGAAAGGAACGTGCCAATGAAGCAAGCTGGAATGCATCAAGTTAGCGAAGTCAATGTCTTAGCCGCCCAATTGAAATCATTAAATAAGAAGATTGACAGCTTGAGCATGCAACCAATGCAAGTTCAAGCCATTACATGCGAGCTTTGCTAAGGAGGACATCCGAGCGCTGAATGCCAAGTAGGTAACTCTTTTGTTCAATCTGTTGAAAGTGCTAATTTTGTAGGGAACCGACCACCACCCAACTACCCCTACCCAAATACATACAATACGGGGTTGATGAACCACCCACAACCACCACCCGATATGCACCTAAACCGAGTATGGAGGAATTGTTGACCAAATTCATCACATCAACGGATACTAGATTCCAAAATCACGAGGCATCGATAAAGAATTTGGAAGTCCAAGTGGGACAGTCAGCAACAATCCTAGTCGGGCGAGCACAATGATCACTACCTAGTGACACTGAAAAGAATCCTAGTGAACAAGTCCATGCCATAACACTAAGAAGCAGAAAGGAGGTTGTTGCAAATGAGGTTGCTGGAAAGAATGACATGAGGGCGAGGCAGACATCAAGCGAGAAGAGGTTCAACCACACAACAAAGGTAAGTCTACTAAGACCACTGCACCCATCACACCACTTAAGGTACAAATCCCACTCCCATTCCCCGCTGCATATAAGAGAACAAAATTAGATGCTAAATTTGCTAAGTTTAATCTCCACATTGATATGACTTACATTGATGCTATACAGCAAATGCAGAATTATGCTAAATTTTTTAAGGCGATTTAACCCAAAAATGGAAATTGATAGAGCATGAGACTATAAATTTAACTGATGAGTGTTCTGCTATCATTCAAAACGATTCACTTCCAAAGTTAAAGGATCCAGAGAGTTTCACTATACCTTGAAAAATTAATTCTATGTCTTTTCATAAATCTTTATGTGATTTGGATACGATGTATATCTGATGTCTTTATCTATTTATAGGAAGCTGGGTTTAGGAGAGCTCAAACCGGTCAACATGTCACTGCAGATGGCTGACGAGTCCATAAAGTACCCTCAAGGGATAGTTGAGGATGTGACAATCAAAGTTGATAAATTCACCATTCCGGTGGGTTTTATAGTATTGGACATATAGCAAGATGCTGACATGCTATTGATCCTAGGAAGGCTATTCCTAGCAACGGGAAGAGCGCTGATTGATGTTCAAGAGCGAAAGTTGATCCTCCGTGCAGGAGATGATCAAATCACTTTCAACATGTTTCAAACTTTGACACAACCACACAAGAATCACATGTGTTCTAAAGTTAATGTGATTGATACTCTTCCCTTCCCTTTGATTTGATGATATGTGATTGCAAGGAGAAGTTGGAAGAAAACTTGGGAACAAAGTGGATAAGACCAATGACAAGAAGAATGAGAAGAAAAGTGATGATTACATCACAATCTCACCCAATAGGAGGTAAATTCTGTGAGGGGGACTTGATTTTAATGAATCGAGCCAAAATACAACTATTTCCATGGAAGTCAGACTCACCATGGGCTGGACCTTTCAAAGTAGTCGATATTCTACCATGCGACACTATCATTTGAGAGATGACAAAGGGGCACTGTTCAAGGTAAAAGAGAAGTGGTTACGACACTATCTTGTGGAAGACAGAAAATCGTCCCCCACTGTCTCCTACGACAGCTTAAATGGTAAAAAGTCCAGCTTGGTATCTATTTCTTATCCCTTATCTTGTTTTTGAATTCTGTTTTGGTTTGCATTTTGTTTTTGTTTTTTTATTTTTGGTGAGCGACTCCATGCGTACTGTCATGCTTTCCCACAATATGCCCCACTAGCTGACGAAGAATTGGATGATGATCACTGACGGTCATCGTCAAAGGTAAGTGCTTTGTCTTATTTTCCATGATTATTACATTGAGAACAATGCAGTAATTACGTTAGGGGGAGTGCATTACTATGGCATGCTTTTCTTTGGAATTGTATCGTTCTTTGAGCACCAAAAAATTTTTTTCTTGAAAATGAGTTCAATTAGTGAGAAAGAATGAATCATAGTAGTGGTCTCTATTCCATGATGATATTAACATCACTATGCATGTTGACTTGAGTTTTGATGATTGTAAGACTTGTCTATGAATATCTTGTTTTGAGTTAGCATGTCAAAGATGAGCAATATTTTGAGCACCTTTGAGTCATTCTTGTGAATTGCATTTGGAGTAGTGAAAATCTTTGTGAACTTGATGAATTATTTTTGAGCATCTTAGAGTACTTAGAATCTATTTGATGATGACACTTCAAAGCAAAATTTTGTAGTCATGAACTTGATTTGGAGATGATCCAGACGATCTTTGGATCGTTTGAGCCCTCCAAGCATACCATGTATACATCATCATCAATCACCATCTTTGGATCGTTTGAGCCCTCCAAGCATACCATGTATACATCATCATCAATCACCAGTGTCCCATTTTGAGCTTCATTGAAAAAAGAATAGTATATGCATTGCATATTATTAGACCACCATTCAACTCTTTTTGGCAAACTCATAATACCCACATACTTTGAGCCTAAATTGAAAAATTTTATCCTTATCTAAACAGAATATGTTACGGAGTGTTTCGAGGGGTGGGGGGGGGGGGGGGGGTGAATGAACACTCCTTTAAAATTAATCCTTATTGATTTCTCTCGGGTTAGTGAGTGAAATCTATTTCTTAATCAACTTCTAAGCAGAACATACCACTGAATATAAGAGTGCGAAACGGTCTGTTTTTGACTAGTAAGAACGGCTTGATGGCTTAATGAGTGTAACTCAGTACGGAATGAGAATAGACATGATATGTTTCTGGAAGTTCGAAGGTGGTGTAATCCTTCTACGTCTCCCCTTCTTCCAATTAAGGAAGGATTAACTAGAAGACTTTGAGTAATACAACCACTTGTACAACCCCGATTCAGCTAGATTTATCCCACTACCAGACTGAAACTCATACTCTCTCGATCTGTTCAGACACAGACTGTCTGACAATTACAATTGAATCTCACTCCTCTATCTTAGTATAAATACAAAAATACAGACTTATTTTGTCTATGCACACAATGATCCTATGACGATCAAATATTACAATATGTTGTGCTTATGAAAACTTTGAGCAGACTGGTAAGATGAATATCTTTTAATAGCAGTTCTGCTCAAGAATATCTGGACTTGTAAGCTTGTGCTGTTTTGTTTTCTTTTCGTTTCTTGATTGATTAGTCCTGTTTTTGAGCTCTCTAGTTGCATCCTTATATAGTCGCTTATATCAACGACATTATTTCATTTTCTGTGCAACTCTTGACTCTGTTCAATCTCTGAACAAGCTTCAGTCTTATTCTTTTAGGCACATTCCCTTCTGGTCTGTGCTTTTGACGTCTGCCAGGTAGGCTCTCCTTTGTCTTCTTACCTTTGAAGGTAACCTTCAGTCCTTGGTCTTTTTCACTATTAATTGGATCATTAAATGCTTCAATAAATAGCCGTTAATGATTCGGGCTGAAGAACGAAACTTATCCAACTTTGTCTGCTCTGATTTGATCTTCATTGAGCTGATCTCGTGCTTTGATCTGGTCAGACTGGTTTACATCGATCCGTTCTGATTTTGTGATATACCATATCGGTGTGATCTGCTTTGACATGGTTTTACGGCTTGATCGGTTGATATGTTTTGTCATCTTTAAAATTCGGAACTAACAAATTCTCCCTTTTTGATGATGACAAAACCTAGCTTTTATGTCTTCTTATTCAGTCTTTTAAAAGCTTTTGAATAGTATTCTTGCAGATCAATTAAGTCTTCTTGTTCAAAATAAATGAACACTGTAAGTTGTAGTTCGGATCGATTAAGTCATTTTGTTCAAAATAAATGAACTATTCAAAATAAATGAATAAGACTTAGATAAGTGACTGAATGACTCTGATTTTATTGAAGAAAAATCTGATAGATACATTTACATGTCTGATTCATATAGACATCTACTTCTTCGCTGAGGACTGCTGAGCTGGCTTGAAATCCTTTTTCCCCCTTTTTGTAAGCGGCAATCTCCTGAAGAAATTCTACGATCTGCGTGAGCTGAACGCAAATAGCATCCAGACGAGTGTCTTGAGCAATAAGGGATTTGGCGACGGAAGTCCGAACTTCAGTTGCCAGCTTGATCTGTTATTTTCTCAGGCTGTTTTTGTTAGTAATCCTTTGGAGCAAACAACGCAGCGGAATAAAATTTTAGGATTACTAGCCAGCAGATCTATACATAGGGATTCATATCGGATTAGAGAATACATAAGAGTCTTACCCTTGTTGCGTGTTTGAAGCAGATTCCACGGAGCAGCACCACGTCCTACGCCTTCTCCGAGTCAATAGCAAAACTCGATGAGTTTTGCCTCAACGGTATCCACACGATCAAATCGGGTGAAGGGATGGTTTTAATAACAAGTTGCTAGACAAGTTATTAAACCGATACACTAAGCACGCTCGATTCACAATCGAAAGAATGGCCGGAATCCACCACAACACCCTTCGACTATCAAGCAAGCCGAGAGCAATTGGAGGAGGCGGCCGAATGCTTCTTCTTGTGTAGGTTTTGTGTTATGAAAATTGTCTTGCAATTAAAAACCTTGTAATCATCTTTTATATAATTAATTAAAGGCTTTCATAAAGCCTCATGGGCTTAAGCCCATGATTTAATTAATCATCATGATTATTAATTAAGACTCCTCTTAATTATTTAATTCATCCCATGAATTTAATTTCCCTTCTCGATTTAATCTTTTGTGCGACCCGATAGGATCTCGTAATGTTGGCAGTGACATAAAATCTCATTTTATGTCGCAAGCATTGAGCAGTATCTAGCAACACATCGATGCTACCCAAATTACAAGAATGTCAATGACTCGACATAACCTTTAGAACTTGTGATAATATTAATCATGTAACTTAATCCCTTTGTCCTTTGTGTTTAGATTGAACACGAGTCATGGAATAGTCATACTCGTATATCCAATCTTTATTTCTTGATCCCCAAGTAGAACTAGAATAAACGAATAAGCTCGATATCTCATATCGACTCATTCGAGCATGGCCATGCATTTTAGTTCTCACTTGATCAAGGGCCAAACACATCTCCTGTTATATAGGAGGGACAAATCCTATCTCGATCAGTCAACATCCCTCTACATAATTCGTAGTGTATCCAATAGTCGCCTTTATAGATTACCCTGTTACGGGTAACGTTTGACGATATCAAGATACATAACTCCTTATGTTGGGATCTCTGATGATCACAAGTCGTGAGGATTACATACATTATTATCACTATGAGAATTGCATATGACGATCATATAACTATCCATGTTGCATTCTCATGGTGGGTCTGTCCAGTACATCGTTCTCTAACATGTACCCATATGTTGATTTGATATCTCATATCAATGAACAATTCATCGATCAACATATACTAGTCTCTACGTATTATCATTATCCCTATTCATGATAATACTTGACTAGGGACATCTTTAAGAATAATACAATATTATTCTAAGGACATTAACATATATATTAATTCACAATGCACAGTTAAAAGAATAATATATAATAATGAATTGCCATTCATAAATCCATAAACATTGTATGTCTTAAACAATCATCTAATGACTTGTCTTAGGGCATATCCCAACAAATCTCCCACTTGCACTAAGACCACTCAGACATATACCTAATGCCTAGAGATCTAGTATGACGATTATGCTTCTGCTGTGACAGCGGCTTCGTCAATGGGTCAGATACATTATCATCTGTTGGTACTTTGCATATTTTAACATCTCCCCTTTCAACGATTTCTCGAATGAAATGGAAACGCCTAAGTATGTGCTTGGATCTTTGGTGAGATCTTGGTTCCTTAGCCAATGCGATCGCTCCATTGTTGTCACAATAGAGTTCTATCGGATCTTTAATGCTAGGCACCACTCCAAGTTCAGAAATGAACTTCCTCATCCAAACAGCTTCCTTTGCTGCATCCGAGGCAGCAATATACTCAGCTTCCGTTGTAGAATCGGCTACTGTTTCTTGCTTTGAACTCTTCCAGCTCACAGCACCTCCATTTAGGCAATACACATATCCAGATTGCGATCGAAAATCATCTTTGTCGGTTTGGAAGCTAGCATCAGTGTAACCCATTACATTGAGCTCTTCCTCACCTCCATAAATCAAGAATGTATCCTTAGTCCTTCTCAAGTACTTCAGGATGTTCTTGACAGCAATCCAGTGACCTTCACCTGGATCAACTTGATATCTGCTCGTCATGCTCAAAGCATACGATACATCGGGACGAGTACATATCATGGCATACATGATAGATCCAATAGCTGACGCGTATGGAATCTTACTCATGCGTTGTCTCTCATCTGGTGTTGAAGGACACTGTTCCTTCGAGAGATAAATACCATGTGTCATAGGCACGAATCCTTTCTTGGATTCTTGCATGCTAAACCTTTTAAGCACCTTGTCTATGTATGTACTTTGACTTAGACCAAGAAGCCTTCTCGATCTATCTCTATAGATCTTGATTCCTAATACATAGGTGGCTTCTCCTAAATCTTTCATCGAAAAGCAGTTCCCTAGCCAAATCTTTACAGATTGCAAGGTAGGGATATCATTTCCAATAAGAAGTATGTCATCTACATACAACACTAGGAAAATGATTACGCTCCCACTGACCTTCTTGTAGACACAAGGTTCATCTTCATTTTTGATAAAACCAAACTCTTTGATTGCATCATCAAAACGAAGATTCCAACTCCGAGAAGCTTGCTTCAATCCATAAATGGATCGTTGTAGCTTGCATATCTTTCCAGCATCCTTTGGATCGACAAAACCCTCGGGCTGTATCATGTACACATCCTCGAGCAGATTTCCATTAAGGAAAGCTGTTTTGACATCCATCTGCCAGATTTCATAATCATGAAATGCAGCTATTGCAAGTAAGATCCTTATGGATTTAACCATGGCCACTGGTGAAAAGGTTTCATCATAGTCAATACCATGAATTTGTTTGAATCCTTTTGCAACCAGCCGACCTTTATAGGTTTGTACGTTACCATCCATATCGGTCTTTTTCTTGAAAATCCATTTGCACCCTATGGGTCGTACCCCTTCAGGTGGATCAACCAAAGTCCATACTTGGTTTGCATACATGGATTCCATCTCAGATTTCATGGCCTCTTGCCATTTCTCAGAATCATTGCCCATTATAGCTTGTTGATAAGATGACGGCTCATCCTCATCAATAAGTAGTAAGTCACCTTGTTGAGTCACAAGAAATCCATATCTCTGTGGCTCCCGGTGTTCTCTTACAGACCTACGCTGGGCTTGTGTCTCTTGAGCAAGTACTTCTTCCACAACAGTTTGTGGTGCCTGCTCTGTTTCCATCTCAATCTCAGGTTCAGTGTTTTCTTGTGGTTGAACTTCACTAAGTTCTATTTTTCTCCCACTGGTTTTTCTAGAGATAAATTCTCTTTCAAGAAATACACCAGTCCGAGCAACAACTACTTTGTTCTCGGTGGGATAGTAGAAATAGTATCCTTTCGTTTCCTTAGGATACCCCACAAATAAACACTTATCAGATTTGGGTCCAAGTTTGTTAGTGGCGTGACGTCTAACGAAAGCCTCACAACCCCAAATCTTCATAAAAGACATACTAGGACACTTCCCAGTCCATATCTCATATGGTGTCTTTTCCACTGATTTAGATGGAACGGTTCAGTAAGAAAATCGCTGTTTCTAGAGCGTGTCCCCAAAACGATATCGGAAGATCTGCATGACTCATCATTGATCTAACCATGTCTAACAAGGTTCGATTTCTCCTCTCGGATACACCATTCCATTGTGGAGTATACGGAGGAGTGAGTTGTGGGACTATCCCACACTCCTTTAGATAGTCATGAAACTCTTGGCTTAAGTACTCTCCTCCTCGATCTGATCGAAGGATTTTGATACTTTTGCCAAGTTGGTTTTGTACTTCATTCTTGAAATCTTTGAACTTTTCAAAGGTTTCATGTTTATGTTTCATTAGGTACACATACCCATATCTACTGAGGTCATCAGTAAATGTAACGAAGTATTGAAAACCACCTCTAGCTGGTGTACTTATTGGTCCACATACATCACTATGTATTAGTCCCAATAAAACATTTGCCCTTTCAACATGTCCCTTGAAAGGGGCTTTAGTCATCTTGCCTATTAAACAAGATTCGCATGTTTCATATGATTCAAAATCAAATGAATCTAATACTCCATCCTTATGAAGTTTAGATATGCGGTTCTCGTTTATGTGGCCCAAGCGACAGTGCCAGAGATAAGTCGGATTACAATCATTATTTTTAATCCTTTTAGTATTTATGTTATAGATAGGCATATCAAGATTTAATACATAAAGACCATTCACCATTTGTGCACTAGCATAAAACATATCATTTAACTAAATAGAACAACAATTGTCCTTTATTATAAATGAAAAACCATACTTGTCTAAACAAGAAATAGAAATAATGTTTTTAGTAATTGAAGGCACAAAATAACAGTCTTTTAATATCAGTGATAAACCAGAAGGTAAAGCTAAATGATAATCTCCTATAGCTAATGCAGCAACTCTTGCTCCATTTCCAACTCGGAGATCAACTTCACATTTCGCCAATGTCCTACTCCTTTTGAGATCCTGCACATTTACACAAATGTGAGATCCACATCCAGTATCTAATACCCATGATGAAGAAGTAGATAAATTGACTTCTATAACAAAAATACCTGAAGCGGAAGTCACACTTCCTTTCTTTAGATCCTCCAGATATACTTTGCAGTTTCTTTTCCAATGGCCGGTCTCACCGCAATGGAAACAGTTCCCTTCCTTTGCTATCCCTCCCTTTGGCTTCAGTGCATAAGACTTTGGCTTAGATTTAGCAAAGACCTTCTTTGCTTTCTTGTTGCCTTTAGCTTTGGCCCTTCCTTTGCCCTTATTCACAATAAGGACATTTGTGGCCTTAGTCTTCTTAGTATTTGCTTCATATGTTCTCAATATACCAAGCAACTGGGGTAGAGTCTTTTCCATGTCAGTCATATTGTAATTAACTACAAATTGACTGAAGCTCTCAGGCAACGATTGCAAGATTACATCGGTGGCCAACTCTTGGTCCAATGGAAAACCTAGCTTGTCCAGATTCTCAATGTACCCAATCATCTTGAGCACATGAGTTCCAACTAAGCTTCCTTCTACCATCCTGCACTGAAATAACGCCTTAGAGACGTCATACCTCTCTTGTCTTGCTTGCTGTTGGTACAACTGCTTTAAGTGTTCAATCATATCGAACGCCTCCATTTCCTCATGTTGCTTCTGAAGCTCAGAGTTCGTGGTGGCAAGCATGAGGCACCCAACATCAAGTGCGTCACTCTGATGCTTCTTGTAAGCATCTTTTTCAGCTCTTATAGCTGTTAGGGGAGGTTCCTCAGCGGGTAAGGGTTCCTCTAGGACATATTGTTTCTTTTCTTGTTTGAGGACTATCCTCAAGTTCCTATGCCAGTCTAGGAAGTTCGTCCCATTTAATTTGTCCTTCTCAAGGACCGATCGCAGTGATAAAGTGCTAGTAACGTTGTTAGTTGCCATGGATATCTACAATATAAATATGCAAAATAAGTTTATGATTTAAATCATTTAACATGGTCTTATATTAAATGATACTCCCACTATTTTGTTTGAAAAATATCAACCCTCGAAACCTTTAGTGGGCCAAGATCCATATTTCACTTAATCTTGAGTTAGCTTTGGCTAATCGCCCAAGACTCGGTTATTTAGGTAGACAACACTTTGTCAATTACATCACATATAATTGTTGGATAGTTGGACGAACAACACTTTGTTCAATTCATCAAATGATTATAATCCAACCCATGCCTCTAGGTTCCCAATCCTATTGAGATAACCTAGTTAAGTCGTACCCAATTAAAGTATAACGGATATCACTTTTATCCTTTCGCGCCTTACTAAGATTGCCACGGTGCTTTGCTTTGGCAAACCCACACATGTACAATCGAAGTTATTGACGAGTACTTTTAATTTTGGAAGGCATCTAAAACTTAATATTTTAGAGGGATTTATTGATCTCATGATTAATTTGATAATTTAAAATATGTCCACTACATATAGTTGTATACATATCTACATATATGTGTAATACTATTATCAAACTAAAACATAAGATAAATCATGCATCAACATACATAATTAAACGTGACATGGTTATAGCCCCTACTAATGATTTTCTCAAGCCAATGAGAAAATCCTATGAGTCAACCTAAGGTAACTTCACAAGCACCTTCCTTGGCTCCAATTTGTGAATGGCCTCCTCATCCCGGCACGATGCTCCATCTTCATTGATCACCATCAATAAAATAAACTACACTATTTACAAGATATAGAATTCCTCGATTCACATTCGAGGGGAACATAGGGGAGGGATTACATTTAGAATAAAATAGAGAAAGGCACGACACGCAGGTCGTATTATAAATTACAAACATCCACAAATCCTATCTAATAGGTCAAAGGGCTATAACCACGCACCATGCTCAAACAACACATAAAGCATGCATTAACATTTAATTAATTAAATTCTAAACATTTTAAATTTAATTCTAATTAAAACTGTAAAATAATTTTGAAAAATTATCGTACGCTCGGGACATCACATGCCACGAACTAAAGCGACTAAAGCTCGAACCACCATGGTTCGAACCACAACAACTCGGCTGGACCATTGATGGGCTTAGTGTTCGAAACCCTAGCCCATGGCCGAGCCAAGCTCGAGCGACGGCGGCGCTAGGGTTCCAAACCCTAGCCGCCTCGCACCATCTTTATTTTTTTTTATTTTTTTTTTTTTTTTTTTTTATCGAGCCAACTTGCTTGAAACAACGAAATTTATGAGCCACAAGCTACGATCCAACCATGGACGGTTCATGACGGTGACGGCTTAACCATCTCGAGCCAAGGGTTCGAAAAACCCTAGCCCTCATGTGGTGTAGCCGTCGACCCTCATAATTTCGTGGACCATGATCGAACCAACTTGCACCTTCTCAATACTTTATCGAGCCAATAGAGTTCAAAACCCTAGATTGTTTGACGGCTTGACCCATGCACGAGCCAGGGTCCGAACCCTAGCCCTTATTCGGCGGCTACATGGCCATGCACGAGCTTATGGGTTCGAAACCCTAGCTCATGCGGCGGCCGTGAGCCAAGGTGACTAGGGTTCGAAACCCTAGCCATCCTTTGGTGGCTGCCGTGAGCCATGCATGGGCTAACCCCTCGATTTTACGCTTTCGTGTATCGTATACAATTATTCGCCAATTATATCAAATACAATTATACGATGATTTTCATAAACTAAAATTAATTTCATATCATATATGAATTTAAACAGTTTTAATAGCATGCAATATTAATTCTAATATGATTAACATAATTTAAGCACATAGATCCGATATGAGCCTTGTACACGGCTCTGATACCACTGTTAGTAATCCTTTGGAGCAAACAACGCAGCGGAATAAAATTTTAGGATTACTAGCCAGCAGATCTATACATAGGGATTCATATCGGATTAGAGAATACATAAGAGTCTTACCCTTGTTGCGTGTTTGAAGCAGATTCCACGGAGCAGCACCACGTCCTACGCCTTCTCCGAGTCAATAGCAAAACTCGATGAGTTTTGCCTCAACGGTATCCACACGATCAAATCGGGTGAAGGGATGGTTTTAATAACAAGTTGCTAGACAAGTTATTAAACCGATACACTAAGCACGCTCGATTCACAATCGAAAGAATGGCCGGAATCCACCACAACACCCTTCGACTATCAAGCAAGCCGAGAGCAATTGGAGGAGGCGGCCGAATGCTTCTTCTTGTGTAGGTTTTGTGTTATGAAAATTGTCTTGCAATTAAAAACCTTGTAATCATCTTTTATATAATTAATTAAAGGCTTTCATAAAGCCTCATGGGCTTAAGCCCATGATTTAATTAATCATCATGATTATTAATTAAGACTCCTCTTAATTATTTAATTCATCCCATGAATTTAATTTCCCTTCTCGATTTAATCTTTTGTGCGACCCGATAGGATCTCGTAATGTTGGCAGTGACATAAAATCTCATTTTATGTCGCAAGCATTGAGCGGTATCTAGCAACACATCGATGCTACCCAAATTACAAGAATGTCAATGACTCGACATAACCTTTAGAACTTGTGATAATATTAATCATGTAACTTAATCCCTTTGTCCTTTGTGTTTAGATTGAACACGAGTCATGGAATAGTCATACTCGTATATCCAATCTTTATTTCTTGATCCCCAAGTAGAACTAGAATAAACGAATAAGCTCGATATCTCATATCGACTCATTCGAGCATGGCCATGCATTTTAGTTCTCACTTGATCAAGGGCCAAACACATCTCCTGTTATATAGGAGGGACAAATCCTATCTCGATCAGTCAACATCCCTCTACATAATTCGTAGTGTATCCAATAGTCGCCTTTATAGATTACCCTGTTACGGGTAACGTTTGACGATATCAAGATACATAACTCCTTATGTTGGGATCTCTGATGATCACAAGTCGTGAGGATTACATACATTATTATCACTATGAGAATTGCATATGACGATCATATAACTATCCATGTTGCATTCTCATGGTGGGTCTGTCCAGTACATCGTTCTCTAACATGTACCCATATGTTGATTTGATATCTCATATCAATGAACAATTCATCGATCAACATATACTAGTCTCTACGTATTATCATTATCCCTATTCATGATAATACTTGACTAGGGACATCTTTAAGAATAATACAATATTATTCTAAGGACATTAACATATATATTAATTCACAATGCACAGTTAAAAGAATAATATATAATAATGAATTGCCATTCATAAATCCATAAACATTGTATGTCTTAAACAATCATCTAATGACTTGTCTTAGGGCATATCCCAACAGTTTTTATATGAAGCTTGCTGAGAGAACAGGTCATTCAGTCCACGCTGAATACCGCTTATGCTAGCCATCATCTTATCTCTGAAGGATTCAAAATCCAAGTGTGTAGACCTTTGACTTTGATGGACTTCTCTGACTCGTTGAGAGAGAAAGAGACAGTTGTCAGAGAGTTGTTGAAGAGACTTGGCGAGAGATGAGGCTTCAGCAGTTAAATGGTCTGGAGAGTGATCAGAAGGTGACGCAGTCAGATCAACTTCCGCCTCAACTGGTACGAGTGTGGAAACAACAGATTGGCGTATATCGGACTGGATCAATGTAACTAAGTCCGTAGAAAATTCTTGCAGAAACACCAAATCTTCAGCAGACTGATCTTGATAGGTCTAGTAGGCTCCTCATCCTATATAGCTGCAACAATTGTTGACAACACTAGATCCGGATCGACGGAGTTTGGTGAGACAACTTTTGGAGGTGCGTCTTTTGGACTGTTCTGAACATGGGAGACTGAAGACGCCAGAGGAATGGAAGTAGAGTCCAGCAAGACATCCATGGCTTCAGTCTCTGCGGCAGACGGAGCATTGGTCAGTGGCTGCTCCGCTGTATCAGAAATAATTGGCTCTAAGAATGGTTCTGCCACAGTCTTGCTTGCAGAGGGGTGATCTAGGCTGGGAACGGGAGTGGATATGTTGAGCTTCTGTCGTTGAAAACAAACATCCATGTGGAGAGTATGAATGTCCATCTCCGGCTGAGCAATGACAGCACCGTCGTCTTTGGCAGTCGGATTGGTGGCATCAAAGTTCGCCTTTTTGGCTGTAATAAGTAAGTTTGCCAGTCTGAGCCTGTGATTAGCCTGGAATAACTCCTTGCGATGCACCGCAATCCACACGTCGTCGGTTTCTGTCCCTTTAAGGACTTCTTGTTCCATTTTGTGGAGCCTCTAGAGCTTGCCGAAGAACAGACCAAAGTTGTTGATCGTTCTGTATTCAACCCATTCATCGAATACCACAGTAAGCTCCTTAACTTTGTCTTCGACATCTTCCATGGTGATGTCAATTGCAGTTTGAGCAGCTGACTTTGGTTTGGAAGAGAGGGGCTCAACTAGGATTGCTTTCCCTTTTCCAATGGTAGACGATGGCTTAATCCCTGATTGGGTGTGGTCCCCTAATTCTGTTATAACAATTCCCTTGACCACAGGGGTAGTGGAGGGGACGCGGATGGTGACCCTAGGTACAGTGGTTGGAGCTGTGGAAGGTTGAGTTTTTGAAGGTTGCATTGGAGTTTGGGTTGCAGGGGTGGCTTTTGTTGAAGGTAAGATGGATATGGGTTTGATATTTAATGTCGACAGAGGCTTGGTGATCTAGGTTCTTGGCTTCTTTGGAGGAGGTTTGGCTGGGGATGAAGGAGCAGAGGCAGACTGAGTTTCGTCTGAGTCAGTCTTGACTCTGGTCTGTCTTGCAGCAGCCTGTTCCTTTCCCAGTTCAATCTTCACAGCCACCAGATCAGAGGGAGTGGGTGGGGCACCTTTGGATTTAAGTTAGGCCAGACCCTTGGGGTTGAGAATCTTGAAGGGGTTAAGTGCAGACGGCTTCCCCAGCTCGATGTCCAATGTCTCCAAGATCTTGCTGAGAGGAACAGCAAAGCAGACAGTCTGTTTTGATGCAATGACTGTTTCTAGCAGGACTCCAAACAAGATAGCGGACCAGTTCATCTTCTGTCCGGAATGGATAGCAGCCATGGCCCGGAAGTTTTCTGCGGTTACGGCGTCATAGCTTCCGGCTTTGCCCAATAGTGGCTTGCCAACAATATCACATAGGACTTGAAAATGAAACAGCATTTCTTTCTTCTTGAAGGATGGCTGCAGCTTCTGGCCAAAGATGGATACTCTGCCCTGAAGATTTGTAAAGGTGGCCTGAGGGATGTGGCCAAAATCAGTCAGTCCGGTGATAGGAAGAACAAAGGTCTTTGACAGCGTTGTCTGAGAAATGTCGAAAGATTTGCCCTTGACGGAGGTGGAAATGAACGTCTTGTGAGAAACAGCATTGGCGAACAGCTCTCGAATCTCCGACTCGTAAACCACCGTCCCACATTCCAGAAAATTCCTTAATCCTGAGGATTCCAAGGATTTGAACATAGAAACCTCTGGATCTTCAGCCCTGTAAAATCGCATCGAACTCAACAGATAGAGAGTTGTGAGTGATAGTGGCCATTTGAGTAAGTATGAAGAATGCAGAGAGAATTGAAAGATTTGAAATATATAAACAGACAGCAGTAATTCGTAAAAAGTGAAATGTGAGTGAGATGTACAGTCTGCTAAATAGGAGAGATAGGACACGTGTCTATATCTTGATGACTGATATTAAAATAATTCAAATTTAACGGACAAGATGAGAGAGAGATAAGGCGGTTAAAATTTGATCAGTCTGGGCTGTTAAAAAGTATTACAATGTTTAAAGACGGGTCGAGATTAAACAGACAGATCATAGGATAATATCAGATTTGACAGAGATTGGTCTGAAAGTTCGGACCGGTCTGTGTCTTTCTGACTATTGCATTGTCGATCTGTGCTAATACTTAGTCTTTAAAACAAAATTAATGAAACACCTAAAATATTAAGATAAATCTATTAAGCCAAGAATTTGACGAAAATAATTAAACTTAGCCTCAGGGAGTGGTTTAGTGAAAATGTCTGCTGCTTGTTGGTCTGTTGAAATATGCTCAATCCGAATTTCCTTTTTGCCAACGTGATCTCGAATAAAATGATGTCTGATATCAATATGCTTTGTTCGAGAGTGCAAAACTGGATTATATGTTATAGCAATTGTACTTGTGTTGTCACAAAATATCGGAGACTCAGCAACTTGAATGCCATTGTGATGTCCGGGGATTTATGGCGTTAATCCCGGTGTGGTATTAATCCTTGATGGATTTTTAATTGTGGCAATTAGGAATTAATTGCGGTTTTGCGTCTCCCGAGGTTGTTAAATCGGGCATTTGGGATCGTTGGATCCAAAGGATGAGATTGTATTCTCATTTTGGTGAAAAACCTATGAGTTGGGTTTTTAGTGGGACTTGGTGTCCGGGGTGCCTTATGTTGGGGCCAGTCTGGGGATTTGATGTTGGAGAGAGAGTTTTTGAAAACAGATGATTTTTAATGAATCATGATGTATTGGTGAAGGTATTGGTAATTTGGGGCATTTTTGCTATATATACCAGTTGGACTCGGGGTTCCGTCATTTGGAATCCATTTCTCTCCTCTCCTCTCCCTCTCACGCCTCTCTCCCACCCCAAACCCTTCCTCTTTCCCTTTGATGAGCAAAATTGATGGAGGCTCGTCCTAGGAGCCGGATTTCTCGAAGATAAGTTGGTAAGTTTCTTCCCCTCGTCTTCGTTTTGATAGTGGTATTGTGTGTTATGGTTGAGTTTTTGGGTTGGATTTGTATTTGGGGGGTTTTGGGTTAAAATCTAAAATGTTGATTTTAGTGTTTTTATGGAGCTTAAATGTTGTATTTGAGGTGTTGGTGGTGTGTGGGGTGTTGGTTTTGAGTTTGGGTGTCAAAAACACCATGGGAGCTCGAATTTTTCAGAAAATCGCAGGTGGCGATCGATCGCCGAGGGGTAGCGATCGATCGCGATGAGTAGTCCAATTTTTTAAGGCGATGAACAGTGCTTGAGATCGATCGCGAGGTCTCGGCGATCGATCGCGAGGATTGGCGATCAATCGCGAGAGGGCACTGGTTGGCCACTGGAGTGTGGCGATCGATGGCGATAAAGGTGGCGATCGATCGCCACCCGAAGGATTTTGTTTTTTTGAATTTTGGTAAAATGTCGGGATTTTGGAACCGAGGTTTAAAGGGGCCGTTTCCGGGGCAATGTCTACATTCCAATGGGAATGCTATACTTTTAAAATGGATTGGTTGAGGCCAAAGTTTAATTAAACGGAATTTTTGGTTGGGTTTTTGGCTATCTATTAAACATATAAAATGGAATATTTTGGGTATTATGCATGCTTACCTGGGGAGCTTTTATTTTGGTAATCGTCATGGATTGACGATATGATTGGGAGCTATGAACGTGCTTGGGCACGTGGTTGCATGCTTATGTTTGATTGTGAATTACTGTGTTTTAGCACATACTACTTGAGGAATGAGACTCAAGCAAGGTTTGGCTTGGACTGCGGAGACTTAAGGTACGTATAACGTAAGAGCATAGCCCCTTATTTTAAATGCAATTGTTGAGTGCATGACACACTGTATTACAATAAATGTGCATGGAAGTGCCTGATATATGATTTTAGCAATAAACGGGTATTAACGGATGTTGAAATACATGTTTAATGGTGATTGCTACAAATGGATGTATATACATTGGGAATTGCATGGTGCCGCTTTTGAGCGAGCAATGATTGGAGGTAGTCGCCTTTGAGCGAACATCGGTTATGACGCCACTGCTGTTGAGCATGCGTGAGACTGAAATGCCGCTATTGTAGAGCGAGCAATTAAATAGAACTATGAAACCATAAAAGAGATATATGGGATATTTGTGATCATTGTTGAATGATTTGATGTTATTGTTATAATGTCGGTATGTGGCAAGTGAATTCGTTAATCAATGTAATGATTAACTGGATTTGAGAATTTGATGGTTTCAGTTATTTTGAGAACAGGGACAGTACAGGGGATCCCGGATGAGGATGATGCCATCCAGGGAGTATCTCTTATATTTCATAGCATTTACAAATTGTAAATTATGAATTGCATTATTGTGATTATGGGATTTGGGATATTGGTATGCTCACCCTGTGTGGGGGCTGTCTCTGTTGGGGCAGGTGGTACAGGTGTTGCAGCAGCTTTGGAGTTGAGCTCGGGCTGTTGATTTGAAGTACTTCCAGGATTGAGGTACCAGAGCTGATTGAATAAGTACACAGATCCAGTGTTGAGATCGAACTGTGCTTGGGAGGTGCTTCAAGGAATGAAGTATCAATCATGGTATCTGGTAGACTATCCTTATACATTAGATACACGCTCATTTATTGGGTGCTCTCATGTGAGTACATTTTACGTGTATATGTGATGTATAAATGGGCTACGGCTCTTCTCTGTTCATTTATGGTTTGCACGCAATTAGGTATGGAATTGCTAAATGAACTAAGAGTATTTTAGTGTATTATGAGGGTGCATGTTATATGAATAATCTTGGTTGGGGAATTTGAATATTATGTGGATTAAATGCAAGAAATTTTCTGGATAGCATATGGTGTTGCACTTGCATATGGTTTTTCCCCCCTGCTAGTATCATTATATGCACAAATGGTATGGCTTAATACACTAATAAAGGGTTAAGGGCATGGGGGTCCTTACATTAGTGGTATCAGAGCAGTGGTTAGCTCTTTGGGGCTGTGGAAGGCCTGGAACATGCTGATAGGGATGGGTAGCACATATTTATGCATGATAGTAGTTAGTGTTGTGTGACATAACTATTTTGCTTATGTGCATTTGTGATATGTGATCATAGTGAAACGATTATATGTCATGACATCTATAGAATCATAACATAATCTGTTGATTATGATTGTGAGTTGTGACACAGGGACAACCAAATGGAGCATTTTGAAATGCATTGGGATACAGGAAGTACTTTGTACTCATAGTTTATGCATTTACTCATTATAATCATATTGTGGGGAATATGGATTATCGTATGCTCATGGTTTGGGATTGTTCCTGTAGGGACACTATGACGCGAAAGGCTAAGGCCAGGGTTGAAGGACACGAAACGGTAACCTGCGTTTTATATACATCATGGAATTATGCATTGTGGTTGCATGTGTACAATGGAGTGATGATTTTAATGCTCTGCCGCCAAATGTTGAAGCGAGGGGTGGGAGTGCCGCATGTCGCATTTGAGCGAGGTGCATTAAAATACACTCATGATGATGTATGTTGGAATATGGAATATGCTTTGTGTTGCAGGTATAGACGGGATACTTGGTGAATATCCCATGAGTCATTGTTATGGATGAGTGATGATTTTAAATGCTTGCCGCTATTTATTGTTTTGTGCCGCTAAAATGTGAAGCGAGGGGTGGGAGTACCGCGTGTTTTATTTAAGCGAGGGGCATTAAAATACACTACCGTAACAATGACTAGGGACCGGCTATTCTATTGGCGATGGTTTATGCCGCCAGGTATTCATAGCGATGGTTTATTCCGCTATTCTATTGGCGATGGTTTATGCCGCCAGTTATTCATAGCGATGGTTCATTCCGCTATTCTATTGGCGATGGTTCATGCCGCCGGATATCTATAGCGATGTTTCATGCCGCTGACTCTATGACGAGGGATTATTCCGCTGATTCTATAGCGATGGGGATATACCGCTATGTACGTAGCAGTGGATTATGCCGCCTACGAGCGATGGGTGCTGATTGCGTACCACTGTTGGATGACGGAGACAGGTATGCCCTATATTGTTAGCAATGAGGTATGGCATATTACTGTTTATTTAGCACTATTGTGGATATCATGCGTTGTCATGTACTTGACGATGAGATTATGGACGTCGTGTATCGACATATACCGTCACGAGTCGACAATGTTATTTTGAAGTCATTTGTTGACAGGTACCGTCACGGAATGACGATGACATCGCGGGTGTTCTATGTAGACGTGTAGCGTCGTTTTGATGATTAATACATTTATGTTTATGTATTTGGTTGTATGGTTCGAGTACCTTTGGTGAGCACATGGTAGTGTCTGGGTCACTGGTTGACGAGACCATTATGCCGAGTAGATTGCTCGAAGAATTATTGGGTGCACCATACAGGAATTGTACCGCAGCACATATTCGAAGTATATATTGTTCGAGTAATGATATCCTTTGGGTATACTCGCTGGTTTGGCTAAGGCCAAGTGATTGGGTGGTAAGAGTAGTCATCGAGGAAACTACTCGCTGGTTACAATGATGTGTGTTAGGCATGATCACACCCACCCTGAGGGTGTGGAATAAGTCTTAATGGTTTATGATTGCATCATAGTTGAGCAAGGACACCGGGTTGTCCATTATGCTTGGTGTTTTAGAGGTATGTTGGGCGATAACCCACTACTCTAATGGTTTGTACGGTATGGTATACCGAAATAGAACATATGGTTTGTTGGTGGACTTGATATGGGCCTTTGGAGGTAGCGCTTGTTAGCCAGATATCGTGGCAATGTTATAGTGTGCTTATGATAGCCGTTATACTGCTCGTTGGATTCGAGTTCAGTGGATCGTATGATGATACGATGAGGACTTTTAGTAGACTCTCGCAGTCTCTATGTGGCATGATAATTGAGGCAGGGAATACCTCATGGAGACGTTTATACGTCAAATGTTTTAAGGGACTTGTTTTGGGGACAACTCAATTTCTGTTGGAAATACCAACGTGAGCGTCGACAAGTCGTTGTTAACTCTGGTTGAGCATCCTTGCATATGGTATGCGACGGAAGTCACAATTGGAATTGTGTGGTATAGTCAGTGGGGTGACACTACTATATTGACTTTATCTCTTGAAGAGATCTGGATAGTACTGTCATGGAGACAGCTAGTATTTGTTGAGGGTTGATCGTGAATCAACCAGGGTAAGCCCTACTAGTGTTGGACTAGGTGATGGCTTCGTACTTCCAGTGAGACGTTCGAGGAGACGTCTCTGGGGTGATGCTCGAGTGTGGAGTACTATGGCAATAGTACAGGGCATCGTTGATTGAGTATACATGGTGTATACGAGTTTCGATTTGATGATAGTGGCTTCGATGCGCTATTTTGAACCAATTGCGTATTTTTGGTTCCGAGATATTTCGGTATAAATATATCCAGGTTTCCGAACGGTGGTTCGAAGATTGGAGGATCATGGATTCATGACTTTTCCTTGAGAGGAAGGCGGTATTGTTATACCTACCGGTTGAATCTTTTGGGAGATTCGTTGTTTTAGATGTGTGGTGTTGATGTTGAAATCACACCCTTTGGTTTTGGTTGTCAACCATTATTCTCCGTGGAGTGAGAATAATCGAGGTTTGACAGTGGTTTGGGATTTTGGGTATGATTGGAGATACCCGAGTCTATTGCTTTGAGTGTGCCTGTTGTGTTGGTGCTTAGACAGGTATACCCGTGTGTGTATACGAATGCCAACTCTATTTCGTTCCTTGTTGAACGTCGGGTTAGTGTGCTTAGTTTGATGAACCTCCGGTGGGAGATAGTAGCAATTTGAGATTGGTAATCTCAATGGCACGATGTATTCTGAAGAATAATCGTGAGGTCCGTTTGACTTCCCCTGGGGAGGGATTGTCGTGTTTTGGAACCATGGTAGTTCTTGTTGAATAATTCGATAGCCTTCCTGTTTTGGAATTGTTGAATTCCAGGATAAATGAGGGATGGCCAGGATTCAGGTTTGTTTAGTGTCAGGGTTGACACGTGTGTAGGAATGCAATTGTTTGTCTTGCATGTCCTCTGTGGAACTTGAGACTTTGTGGAGTCTCGATAGTGTGTTTTGGACCAAGATGGGATTTCTTGGAACACATGGTTGTAGACATCTGTAGTGATGTGTTTTGTGTGGATTAGTGACCGTGGGTTACCCGATCCGGGTTGCAAGGGGTACAACTACTCCTTTGGAGGAGATGAACGGGAAAGCGAGACCGGATTTTTCCGGGAGTATACTGATTGTATACTAGTGGTTCCCATCATAACGATGTGTGTTAAGCATCGTGGGCGAGTGGTGGATATCACGGAGAGATATCTATGTTAGAACCAATGGGGTTTTGATTAATTTGCAGTCATGGTGGACTGACTTTCGGGACGATTCACATCGAGGTATGTTGTTATCTTTCGAGTTTGTATTGGTTTGGCGTTTGCTCTATTGTAGAGCTTGGTGCGAGATTGGTGTTCTCGCAGTTGATGATTCGATTCTAATGTGGTCCAGAATCGGGGTTGTGGCTTTACTTTGTTTGTGTAGTCCTGGTGTTACGTAGAGTATGCCGGTGCAAATTTCGAGGAAGAAATTTTATTAGCAGGGGATAATTTTGATGTCCGGGGATTTATGGCGTTAATCCCGGTGTTGTATTAATCCTTGATGGATTTTTAATTGTGGCAATTAGGAATTAATTGCGGTTTTGCGTCTCCCGAGGTTGTTAAATCGGGCATTTGGGATCGTTGGATCCAAAGGATGAGATTGTATTCTCATTTTGGTGAAAAACCTATGAGTTGGGTTTTGTAGTGGGACTTGGTGTCCGGGGTGCCTTATGTTGGGGCCAGTCTGGGGATTTGATGTTGGAGAGAGAGTTTTTGAAAACAGATGATTTTTAATGAATCATGATGTATTGGTGAAGGTATTGGTATTTTGGGGCATTTTTGCTATATATACCAGTTGGACTCGGGGTTCCGTCATTTGGAATCCATTTCTCTCCTCTCCTCTCCCTCTCACGCCTCTCTCCCACCCCAAACCCTTCCCCTTTCCCTTTGATGAGCAAAATTGATGGAGGCTCGTCCTAGGAGCCGGATTTCTCGAAGATAAGTTGGTAAGTTTCTTCCCCTCGTCATTGTCTTCGTTTTGATAGTGGTATGGTGCGTTATGGTTGAGTTTTTGGGTTGGATTTGTATTTGGGGGTTTTGGGTTAAAATCTAAAATGTTGATTTTAGTGTTTTTATGGAGCTTAAATGTTGTATTTGAGGTGTTGGTGGTGTGTGGGGTGTTGGTTTTGAGTTTGGGTGTCAAAAACACCATGGAAGCTCGAATTTTTCAGAAAATCGCAGGTGGCGATCGGTCGACGAGGGGTGGCGATCGATCGCGACGAGCAGTCCAATTTTTGAAGGCGATGAACAGTGCTGGAGATCGATCGCGAGGGGTCTCGGCGATCGATCGCGAGCGGGTTGGCGATCGATCGCGAGGATTGGCGATCGATCGCGAGAGGGCACTGGTTGGCCCCTGGAGTGTGGCGATCGATCGCGATAAAGGTGGCGATCGATCCCCACCCGAAGGATTTTGTTTTTTTGAATTTTGGTAAAATGTCGGGATTTGGAACTGAGGTTTAAAGGGGCCGTTTCCGGGGCAATGTCTACATTCCAATGAGAATGCTATACTTTTAAAATGGATTGGTTGAGGCCAAAGTTTAATTAAACGGAATTTTTGGTTGGATTTTTGGCTATCTATTAAACATATAATATGGAATATTTTGGGTATTATGCATGCTTACCCGGGGAGCTTTTATTTTGGTAATCGTCATGGATTGACGATATGATTGGGAGCTATGAATGTGCTTGGGCACGTGGTTGCATGCTTATGTTTGATTGTGAATTACTGTGTTTTAGCACATACTACTTGAGGAATGGGACTCAAGCAAGGTTTGGCTTGGACTGCGGAGACTTAAGGTACGTATAACGTAAGAGCATAGCCCCTTATTTTAAATGCAATTGTTGAGTGCATGACACACTGTATTACAATAAATGTGCATGGAAGTGCCTGATATATGATTTTAGCAATAAACGGGTATTAACGGATGTTGAAATACATGTTTAATGGTGATTGCTACAAATGGATGTATATACATTGGGAATTGCATGGTGCCGCTTTTGAGCGAGCAATGATTGGAGGTAGTCGCCTTTGAGCGAACATCGGTTATGACGCCACTGCTGTTGAGCATGCGTGAGACTGAAATCGCTATTGTAGAGCGAGCAATTAAATAGAACTATGAAACCATAAAAGAGATATATGGGATATTTGTGATCATTGTTGAATGATTTGATGTTATTGTTATAATGTCGGTATGTAGCAAGTGAATTCGTTAATCAATGTAATGATTACTGGATTTGAGAATTTGATGGTTTCAGTTATTTTGAGAACAGGGACAGTACAGGGGATCCCGGATGAGGATGATGCCATCCAGGGAGTATCTTTTATATTTCATAGCATTTACAAATTGTAAATTATGAATTGCATTATTGTGATTATGGGATTTGGGATATTGTTATGCTCACCCCGTGTGGGGGCTGTCTCTGTTGGGGCAGGTGGTACAGGTGTTGCAGCAGCTTTGGAGTTGAGCTCGGGCTGTTGATTTGAAGTACTTCCAGGATTGAGGTACCAGAGCTGATTGAATAAGTACACAGATCCAGTGTTGAGATCGAACTGTGCTTGGGAGGTGCTTCAAGGAATGAAGTATCAATCATGGTATCTGGTAGACTATCCTTATACATTAGATACACGCTCATTTATTGGGTGCTCTCATGTGAGTACATTTTACGTGTATATGGGATGTATAAATAGGCTACGGCTCTTCTCTGTTCATTTATGGTTTGCACGCAATTAGATATGGAATTGCTAAATGATCTAAGAGTATGTTAGTGTATTATGTGGGTGCATGTTATATGAATAATCTTGGTTGGGGAATTTGAATATTATGTGGATTAAATGCAAGAAATTTTCTGGATAGCATATGGTGTTGAACTTGCATATGGTTTTTCCCCCCTGCTAGTATCATTATATGCACTAATGGTATGGCTTAATACACTAATAACGGGTTAAGGGCATGTGGTCCTTACATTAGTGATATCAGAGCAGTGGTTAGCTCTTTGGGGCTGTTGAAGGCCTGGAACATGCTGATAGGGATGGGTAGCACATATTTATGCATGATAGTAGTTAGTGTTGTGTGACATAACTATTTTGCTTATGTGCATTTGTGATATGTGATCATAGTGAAACGATTATATGTCATGACATCTATAGAATCATAACATAATCTGTTGATTATGATTGTGAGTTGTGACACGGGGACAACCAAATGGAGCATTTTGAAATGCATTGGGATACAGGAAGTACTTTGTACTCATAGTTTATGCATTTACTCATTATAATCATATTGTGGGGAATATGGATTATCGTATGCTCATGGTTTGGGATTGTTCCTGTGGGGACACTATGACGCGAAAGGCTAAGGCCAGGGTTGAAGGACACGAAACGGTAACCTGCGTTTTATATACATCATGGAATTATGCATTGTGGTTGCATGTGTACAATGGAGTGATGATTTTAATGCTCTGCCGCCAAATGTTGAAGCGAGGGGTGGGAGTGCCGCATGTCGCATTTGAGCGAGGTGCATTAAAATACACTCATGATGATGTATGTTGGAATATGGAATATGCTTTGTGTTGCAGGTATAGACGGGATACTTGGTGAATATCCCATGAGTCATTGTTATGGATGAGTGATGATTTTAAATGCTTGCCGCTATTTATTGTTTTGTGCCGCTAAAATGTGAAGCGAGGGGTGGGAGCGCCGCATGTCACATTGAAGCGTGGTTATCATATGAGGCGAGGAAAGAATATTTGCTGCTAAAATGTGAAGCGAGGGGTGGGAGCGCCGCATGTCCATTTAAGCGAGGTTATTCTATGCCGCCTATATGTGAAGCGAGGGGTGGGAGTACCGCATGTTTTATTTAAGCGAGAGGCATTAAAATACACTACCGTAACAATGACTAGGGACCGGCTATTCTATTGGCGATGGTTTATGCCGCCAGGTATTCATAGCGATGGTTCATTCCGCTATTCTATTGGCGATGGTTTATGCCGCCAGGTATTCATAGCGATGGTTCATTCCGCTATTCTATTGGCGATGGTTTATGCCGCCAGGTATTCATAGCGATGGTTCATTCCGCTATTCTATTGGCGATGGTTTATGCCGCCAGGTATTCATAGCGATGGTTCATTCCGCTATTCTATCGGCGATGGTTGTTGTTGGAGCGACGAGCGTACACTGCTACAATCTTGCCAATCTTGAGGGCATACTGAATGAAGACCCATTAGTGGTATCATACGATACTTACTATGGGCGGCAGCCGCTCTTTGATGGTTGCTTCTGATTGTCAAGCCGACGACTAAAAATCAGCGCTTCTTGGGAGGCAACCCAAGCGTATCCTTTTGCCATTTAGTTTTGTTTATTTTTAGTTTTGCATTTAGTTTGTTTATCTCTCGTGTCGACTATTTTATTTGCATTCTTCTCTTGCTAGGTACTCAGTTGGAGCGATGAACCCTACAACAGTGGAGCTTTCAAAAGCGAATCTTCCTCAACCCTCATGCAAGCGTCTTGATCAGGGGAGTTCACTGTTTCCCTTTTGATTCTTTTAAACATTGAGGGCAATGTTTGATTTAAGTTTGGGGGAGTAGTAGCTTGCATGTTTTACTTGTTTTAGCCACATGTTTTGTGCTTAAATGACACTTGAATCGTCCGATTATTATGAGCTAATTTTTTTTTTATGAGTTCAAACTTGAGAAAAGAATGAATTATAGTAGTGACAATTCAATGAGGATTTTGATCTCACTATGCATATGACCTTGATTTGTGATTGGACTTGTACATGAATATCCCAATTTGAGTTAGCAAGTCAAGAATGATGAATACTTTGAGCACAATGAGTCATGATCTTGTGGATTGCATGTTGAATAGTGATATTTGTTGTGAACTTGAAGATTTGTCTTGAGCATCCTAGAGTTATCCTAGAACTTATTTGATGATAACACTTTGAGGCGAAATTTTATAGTTACAAACTCGACTTGGAAATGATCTAGGCGATCTTTGAAACGTTTGAGCCTTTCAAGCTTACCATGATTCATATCAATCCCTAGTGTCCCATTTGAGCTTTATTGAAAAAAGAATGGTATATGCATTGCATATAATTAGACCCCATTCGACATTCTTGGCAAACTCATTATACTTACCCTTATTTGAGCCTAAATGAAAAAAAAGTTATCCTTACCCTAAGAGAGTATAATGAATTCCATTCGATGCACGTAAATTGTTATATCCTGATGAGCTTATTGAAAAATATTGATGAATGAGAAAAGAAAAAGATATACAAAAAGCATTGAGAAAAAGTCAAAATAAGACCTAAAGTGGCCAAGGCTATAAAAGAAAAAAGAAGAGAAGCTCGATGTGTGCGAAAAATTTGAATTGCAAATGATTATACTCTCTTCTTTGCACTTATCCTATCTTTTCTTTGAAGCCAACACCAAAGGCCTTACATTACAAGCTTAAAAAGTCCTTTTGATCCAAGTCTAGGGAGTAACTATCATTAGTGGAGAAGTTGTTTGAAAATAGGCTTATGGGGTGCTTGATGATAGTCTCGACTTTGAGTTGATTAGCATAATTTGATCTTGAATATGTGCATGAAACTTGAGAATGAAATTAGCACACACACACATTCCGATTTTGTGATATGTTGCTTGAATTAGGAGAAAACATGTCTTGTCAACTTTTGTATATGTGCATGAGATTTCTGAGAATAAGCAAGTCAAGAAATAATTGCTTCAAATATCAAAAATGAACTCTACCTTATGATTTTAATGCTTAATCGAGGACGATTAAGTGATAAGTTTGGGGGAGTTGATAGGGTTGAATATTACGCATTTTTACGCTATGATATTTAATGGTTTTCGTGTTGATTCTTGAATTATTTTAGGTTTTATGGTATATATTTCTATATTTCAGGAATCAATGTTGAAATTCATAAAAGGGGAAGAAATCAAGCTAAAATGATGAAAAAATGAATAAAGTTGAAGAAAAGAGGAAAAAAAACCAGAATCCAAGACACATGTTGCTCATTTCTCCTCAAATTACTATATGTTAGAGCCATGTTGTGGAAATGTGGTCCATATAAAAGATGTAGAATTCTCTCTTATCTTCGCGTGGACAGCTGATTCATCAAATTCGGAGTTCGTATGAGAAAGTTACGGCCAAAATACGAAACTCGCCAGAAGCTGTAAAAGGCAAAGAAAACTTTCTGTGAAACTCGATCGATCGAGCGAGCATTTCCGATCGATCGAGAAGGGCTGAAAAAGCCACGAAATTCTTACTGGAAGGCTGGATCGATCGGCCACTTTTCCGGATCGATCGGGACGAGGAGTTTTCATTAAAATACCTTCCTTGTAGAGTTTGTATGCAAAAGGGAAGTCCATAATTCTTTCCCCTATATATTATACACAAGATTTTCAACCCAAAGGAGGACTTTTAACCCTAGAAAAACACCTCATACAGCCTCCATCTCAGCCCCCTTTCCTTCACCATCTCACATCACATCCCCTTTCCTTCAATTCCAAAAAACCACACGCCCCTTTCTTCCACATCTCATGCCATCTTCTATTACTTCCATTAACCCAATCACCACATCACCAATCTCACCCATCCTCCTCCAGAACCTCACGCCACCTTCATTCTCATCAACCAACACACCCACGCCTCCTCCATACTTCATGTCCAGCCTTCATCCTTCTACCATTCAACCTTCACCCATCTTCACCTATTCATCCTAGGATTTGGAACAACCCAACAAGGCGATATAAAGAGACGATCCAGAAGGAAGCAAGAGAAGGAGCGAGGATCTACAACCGAAGTCGACATCGGGGGAGTTTAGTATTGTCTTTTAATATTAGTTTTGATTTGTTTTGATTTACTATGTTGAACTAATTTATTTATCGAGGCTAGGCGAATCCGTTGTTATGAACCTTCGATTTGATGATTTAATGATTGAATTCTTATAGTTCTTTGCGTATGTTTTATGTTCTTCATGCTTTTAGAGGATTGATCACCTTTGAATGATGTTAGTATCGTAATTGAGATCGAGAGATGATTTTATGATACTGAATTAATAACTCATACCATGGATTTAAGATCGAGATCGAGAGATGACGTCAAATACATGCGTGATAGCCATAGATTCTAGTAATTGAAAGCTAGGAGTTTTCATGGATCTTATGCAACATTGAATTGTTAAATAAGTGAACGAGAGTTACTTACTACAATTCGGTGTTAGGTTTAATATAGCTCGAGAGAGTGTATTAGATAAATTGGGAGAACTCATCACCTTAGAAAGATTTGAATATTCAATCGAGAATTGTAGGGAATTGCATTGGTGAGCCAAAGTCTCGATAATTTTCTCTAGTGGATTTTTCTCGTTTACTTTTATTGACTTGGTTGGATTAGTAGTTTATTTTAATTAATTAGTTGTTAATTATAAATTAATTATCGTAGGTTAAATATAGTTAAAAAAAGACATCTTATTTGGTACTTGCTTGTTAGTCCATGTGGGTTTGACAATCCGTATCTTCCTATCTATACTAAAACTTGACACCGTGCACTTGCGGTCTAAAATCGCTAGATTGGAATTAATTGTTCAAAATAAAAGCGATCAAGTTTTTGGCGCCGTTACCGGGGACTAACTTTAGTAATATCATACGAGAAGCTTTGACTGTAATTTAACCATTTTTTTTTCTTCTGTGTTTATTTATAAAAAAAAAGAACTATATTTAATTGTTTTATTTGTTTTTTCCTTGCGAGGTACTTGTGATGCTTCATCAACAAGTCTTCACAAGATTTGCCCAACAATATTTAGAGCCGTTTTATGCAGCGTGGGGAAGATTCAACGAATTGGCAGACACATTCCGGTATCACAACTTTTCGAACTATACTCTTCTGCAATATTTCTTCAAAGGTTTTGATGCACAGACACGAGAATGGGTATTTAGCGGAGCACTGGTGACTGGGAGTCCCCTGTTGATAGAGATGAGGACAGTTTGTTACACCTGTTCAATGATATGGCGGACTTCGATTATCACTGGTATTGTGATCCTTCACTATGAGGTTGGAGTCACCAATACCCACCGGAGCCTCACTACCCTATTGATACGCCACAACCATTTGAACGTCGCGAAGAGAGGAGAGATAGTTCTGCAGATGTCGCAACTCAGTTAGAGGATACCTTAGTGAGATTCATGGCATCAACTGAGAATAGTTTGGAGTGCCAAACCAACTCTATGCGTCACCTGGAGCAGCAAATGGTGGTCCTCATGGAAACAATTTCAACTAGCTACCAAGAGGAAGAGATGAGGGCTACAAATCAAGAGGCGACAAATCGAGTTTGGTTATATGAAGATGATCACTCAACCAACCAAGTTTGGGGGAGTGATCCTCCTACTATGGAAGATTCAAAGGAACTTGAGCCTCTTCAAGAGATTGAGCATACTTCAGAGATGTCATCCGAGGAGTTCCCATATGAAGATGAATCGAGTGTGATGTTGGAGAAGGAAGAGACTTACGAAGATTCTGATTTAAGTCCATCGATGGAGACATGTTATATGCCATATGTGGATCCGTATTTTCCATCGATGCCAACTTCACCGCATTACATCCTGAAAGAGATAAAGCCGAGTCAAGAATCATTCTCCCATTCCTACCACTTCAAGATGAATGTTGTTGGAGCGACGAGCGTACACTGCTACAATCTTTCCAATCTTGAGGGCATACTGAATGAAGACCCATTAGTGGTATCATACGATACTTACTATGGGCGGCAGCCGCTCTTTGATGGTTGCTTCTGATTGTCAAGCCGACGACTAAAAATCAGCGCTTCTTGGGAGGCAACCCAAGCGTATCCTTTTGCCATTTATTTTGTTTATTTTTAGTTTTGCATTTAGTTTGTTTATCTCTCGTGTCGACTATTTTATTTGCATTCTTCTCTTGCTAGGTACTCAGTTGGAGCGATGAACCCTACAACAGTGGAGCTTTCAAAAGCGAATCTTCCTCAACCCTCATGCAAGCGTCTTGATCAGGGGAGTTCACTGTTTCCCTTTTGATTCTTTTAAACATTGAGGGCAATGTTTGATTTAAGTTTTGGGGAGTAGTAGCTTGCATGTTTTACTTGTTTTAACCACATGTTGTGTGCTTAAATGACACTTGAATCGTCCGATTATTATGAGCTAAATTTTTTTTTTTTATGAGTTCAAACTTGAGAAAAGAATGAATTATAGTAGTGACTATTCAATGAGGATTTTGATCTCACTATGCATATGACCTTGATTTGTGATTGGACTTGTACATGAATATCCCAATTTGAGTTGCATGTCAAGAATGATGAATACTTTGAGCACAATGAGTCATGATCTTTTGGATTGCATGTTGAATAGTGATATTTGTTGTGAACTTGAAGATTTGTCTTGAGCATCCTAGAGTTATCCTAGAACTTATTTGATGATTACACTTTGAGCCGAAATTTTATAGTTACAAACTCGACTTGGAAATGATCTAGGCGATCTTTGAAACGTTTGAGCCTTTCAAGCTTACCATGATTCATATCAATCCCTAGTGTCCCATTTGAGCTTTATTGAAAAAAGAATGGTATATGCATTGCATATAATTAGACCCCATTCGACATTCTTGGCAAACTCATTATACTTACCCTTATTTGAGCCTAAATGAAAAAAAAGTTATCCTTACCCTAAGAGAGTATAATGAATTCCATTCGATGCACGTAAATTGTTATATCCTGATGAGCTTATTGAAAAATATTGATGAATGAGAAAAGAAAAAGATAGACAAAAAGCCTTGAGAAAAAGATTGACTAAAATAAGACCTAAAGTGGCCAAGGCTATAAAAGAAAAAAGAAGAGAAGCTCGATGTGTGCGAAAAATTTGAATTGCAAATGATTATACTCTCTTCTTTGCGCTTATCCTATCTTTTCTTTGAAGCCAACACCAAAGGCCTTACATTACAAGCTTAAAAAGTCCTTTTGATCCAAGTCTAGGGAGTAATCATTAGTGGAGAAGTTGTTTGAAAATAGGCTTATGGGGTGCTTGATGATAATCTTGACTTTGAGTTGATTAGCATAATTTGATCTTGAATATGTGCATGAAACTTGAGAATGAAATTAGCACACACACACATTCCGATTTTGTGATATGTTGCTTGAATTAGGAGAAAACATGTCTTGTCAACTTTTGTATATGTGCATGAGATTTCTGAGAATAAGCAAGTCATGAAATAATTGTTTCAAATATCAAGAATGAACTCTACCTTATGATTTTAATGCTTAATCGAGGACGATTAAGTGATAAGTTTGGGGGAGTTGATAGGGTTGAATATTACGCGTTTTTACGCTATGATATGTAATGGTTTTCGTGTTGATTCTTGAATTATTTTACATTTTATGGTATATATTTCTATATTTCAGGAATCAATGTTTAAATTCATAAAAGGGGAAGAAATCAAGCTAAAATGATGAAAAAATGAATAAAGTTGAAGAAAAGAGGGAAAAAACCAGAATCCAAGACACATGTTGCTCATTTCTCCTCAAATTACTATATGTTAGAGCCATTTTGTGGAAATGTTTTCCATATAAAAGATATAGGACAGCTGATTCATCAAATTCGGAGTTTGTATGAGAAAGTTATGGCCAAAATACGAAACTCGCCAGAAGCTGTAAAAGGCGGAGAAAACTTTCTGTGAAACTCGATCGATCGAGCGAGCATTTCCGATCGATCGAGAAGGGCTGAAAAAGCCACGAAATTCTTACTGGAAGGCTGGATCGATCGGCCACTTTTCCGGATCGATCGGGACGAGGAGTTTTCATTAAAATACATTCCTTGTAGAGTTTGTATGCAAAAGGGAAGTCCATAATTCTTTCCCCTATATATTATACACAAGATTTTCAACCCAAAGGAGGACTTTTAACCCTAGAAAAACACCTCATACAGCCTCCATCTCAGCCCCCTTTCCTTCACCATCTCACCTCACGTCCCCTTTCCTTCAATTCCAAAAAACCACACGTCCCTTTCTTCCACATCTCATGCCATCTTCTATTCCTTCCATTAACCCAATCACCACATCACCAATCTCACCCATCCTCCTCCAGAACCTCACGCCACCTTCATTCTCATCAACCAACACACCCACGCCTCCTCCATACTTCATGTCCAGCCTCCATCCTTCTACCATTCAACCTTCACCCATCTTCACCTATTCATCCTAGGATTTGGAACAACCCAACAAGGCGATATAAAGAGACGATCCAGAAGGAAGCAAGAGAAGGAGCGAGGATCTACAACCGAAGTCGACATCGGGAGTTTATTCTTGTCTTTTAATATTAGTTTTGATTTGTTTTGATTTACTATGTTGAACTAATTTATTTATCGAGGCTAGGCGAATCCGTTGTTATGAACCTTCGATTTGATGATTTAATGATTGAATTCTTATAGTTCTTTGCGTATGTTTTATGTTCTTCATGCTTTTAGAGGATTGATCACCTTTGAATGATGTTAGTATCGTAATTGAGATCGAGAGATGATTTTATGATACTGAATTAATAACTCATACCATGGATTTAAGACCGAGATCGAGAGATGACGTCAAATACACGCGTGATAGCCATAGATTCTAGTAATTGAAAGCTAGGAGTTTTCATGGATCTTATGCAACATTTTGTTAAATAAGTGAACGAGGGTTACTTACTACAATTCGGTGTTAGGTTTAATATAGCTCGAGAGAGTGTATTAGATAAATTGGGAGAACTCGTCACCTTAGAAAGATTTGAATATTCAATCGAGAATTGTAGGGAATTGCATTGGTGAGCCAAAGTCTCGATAATTTTCTCTAGTGGATTTTTCTCGTTTACTTTTATTGACTTGGTTGGATTAGTAGTTTATTTTAATTAATTAGTTGTTAATTATAAATTAATTATCGTAGGTTAAATATAGTTAAAAGACATCTTATTTGGTACTTGCTTGTTAGTCCATGTGGGTTCGACAATCCGTATCTTCCTATCTATACTAAAACTGGACACCGTGCACTTGCGGTCTAAAATCGCTAGATTGGAATTAATTGTTTAAAATAAAAGCAATCACTAGCGCACATGCAAACTGAAAACATATTATCAGGCCGGCTCGCTGTAAGATATAATAGCGATCCGATCAGACCTCGATACATGATTACCTCAAATGCTGTTCCCCTTCGTCTTTATCTAGCTTGATTGAAGGACTCATTGGAGTTGACGCAGTTGAACAAGTCTCCATTCCGAATCTTTTGAGTAGCTCTTTGGTATACTTGGTTTGATTGATGAAAATACCATTGCTGAGCTGTTTGACTTGGAGACCCAGGAAGAATGACAGTTCTCCCATCATACTCATCTCAAACTGTCTCTGCATTAACTTAGAGAATTTCTCACAGAGTTTGGGGTTAGGTTACCCAAATATGATATCGTCAACATAAATTTGAACTAACAATGTAAGTTCCCCCTTAATAAATTTAAATAACGTTTTATCCACTGATCCGATCTGAAAATCGTGCTTCAGAAGAAATTGAGACAGAGTATCATACCATGCTCTTGGAGCTTGTTTCAGTCCATATACTGCTTTATTCAGTAGGTATACATGATCTGGAAATGAGTGGTTTTGAAATCCAGGAGGTTGTTCAATGTAGACTTCCTCCTAAAGTTTACAAATGCAAATGCGAGAAATATTCGGATGGCTTCAAGTCTGGCGACTGGTGCAAAAGATTCATCGAAGTCGATTCCTTCTTCTTGTCTGAAGCCTTATGCCATCAGTCTGGCCTTGTTTCTAACCACCACTCCATCTGCGTCTAGCTTGTTTCTGAAGACCCATCTGGTTCCAATAACAGGCATACCACTTGGCTTGGGGGTTAATCTCCAGACTTGATTTTGTTCAAATTGGTTAAGCTCTTCTTGCATGGCCTCTATCCAGTTATAATCAGTCAAAGCTTCATTTATCTGTTTGGGTTCCAGATTAGATATAAAAGCGGCGTGAGTGAATTCATCCATCATCTGTCCTCTGGTTCTTATGGGTGCGGAAGGACTTCCAATCACTAAATCAGGTGGATGCCTCTTTGCCATCGATAGCTTGATTCTGGAATATCTGGTCCAGATGGATTAGTAGTTGTGACATTGTCAGCATCTGTCTTAATATTAGAGTTCAAAACCTCCGGATCGGCTCGATCTGGAAGAACTTTAGTGCCTTGATCAGGTCTATCTGGTACTTCAGGTTCCGGTGGATTGTCTCTTGATCTATTAGCTACAATCTCATCATCACTGTTAGCTTCTAGATGGATATTTTCCATATGATTTTGAATTAATTCCTTGTTGCCCTTAATACACAAGGATTCATCAAACACTACATGAACTGATTCTTCTACAGTCAAGGTTCGATTATTGAATATACGAAAAGCTTTACTAATAGATGAATATCCTAAGAATTTTCCATTATCTGACTTAGCTTCGAAAGTTGTAAGATGAACGAAACATTTGCAACCAAATACGTGAAAGTGAGAGATAGACGGTTTGTTACCTGTCCATACTTCATATGGTGTTAGATTTAACTTCTTGTTAATCATGGATCGGTTTTGAGTATAGCATGCAGTATTTACAGCTTCTGCCCATAACTTTTGGGAATACCAGAATCTGCAAGCATTGTCCTTGATGCCTCCTTAAGCGTTCCGTTCCTTCGTTCTGCAACTCCATTTTGTTGAGGAACTCGAGCGGATGAGAATTTATGATTAATTCCTTGGTCTTCTAGAAAGGATTCAAGATTCTGATTTGAGAACTCAGTGCCTTTGTCACTTCAAATTCTATCTATACTTGATGATCTCTCATTCTGAGTGCGTTTCAGCAGCTTGATCAACTTCGGACCGGTCTGATCTTTACTGCTTAAAAATATAGTCCGTGTAAAACGTGAGTAATCATCAATAACAACAAGGGTGTACCGCATTCCCCCTAAATTTGTTATTGGTATAGGACCAAACAAGTCCATATGTAATAGTTCTAACAACGTGAGGAGGATTTGGCATTCTTGTTTTTGAAGGATGATCTGATCTGTTTGCCCATTTAGCAAGCTTCACAGATCTTATCCTTGGCAAAGTCGATCTTGGGCAGACCAACAACTCAATCATGTTTACACAGGCTAGAGATAGTCTTAAAGTTGAGATTATTCAAGCGTTTATGCCATAGCCAGTGTTTATTATCATTATTCGAGATGAAGCAAGTAGGATTATCAGGTTGATCGAAATTCCAGTTAATCTTATAAGTATTTCCATTTCTGATTCCTACAAGCATGGTCATACCGTCTGATGTTTTGACAGTGCAGGTGTGTTAGTGAAATTCTACAGCATAACCATTATCACATAACTGACTTATGCTAATCAGATTATAGCATAGATTTTCAACTAATAGCACATCATTGATAGTGATATTACCATGGACAATCTTATCCTTGCCCACGGTCTTACCCTTTGAGTTATCCCCGAAGATAATCTTTGGACTAGCACATTCTGTGACTTCAGACAGCAGCTCGACGTTTCCTGTCATGTGTCGAGAACATCCACTATCTAAGTACCAGTCCGACACTTGTTTCTTCAGTACCTCATCCATTTGACTCATTTCTTCGTCTGCCATTAGGCATTGGATTTCCTCTTCGCATTCGCTAGATGAACATTCTGAGCTTTCTGATTCTGAGTCAGTCTGAGCCCACTTGATATTACCTTCCTCTGCTACCAGAACTTTTTGGGACTTCCCATGATGATTTTTATGATCTTTGTAATGCTTCTTTTTCTTGTCATCACGATGCCTTTCTTTTCTTTCATCTTTCTTCTGTCTGGTGCAATCTGCAATAAAGTGTCCGCTCTTACCACAATTGTAGCAAGCCTTAACAGCATCGTCTTTTCTCGATTTGTAGTGATGAGAAGGTTTGAAGTGTAAGGAATCCAACAAGCAAATACGCAGCGGAAATAAAATTTGGATTCCTAACCATGGACCTATACAGAGTATTCATATCGGAATGATTAAAGAGTCTCAACCTTGTAGCGTGTTTGATGCAGAATCCTCGCTGTAGTACCACGAGTCACAAACGAAAATTTACACCTTCACCTCTACGGTATCCACACGATCAAATCGAAAGGGATGTTTAAAAACAAGTTGCTAGACTTGTTCTTAAACAAAACCGAACTCACGGTTCAAACTCACAACCCACGGCGGCGACGGGAGTGAAGCTCGTTGATGGGACGGCCGAGAGTTCACTTTGGTGGCTAGGTTTTGATATGAAAAAGAATCATCACCATTAACCTTGCTATCAAATTATATATATGTAAGATTTAATTAAGGCTCAAGACTTTCTTACAGCCTCATGGGCCCAAACCCATGATTTAATTAAATCCTTATAATCATTTAATTAAGACTCTTCTTAATTAATTAATTCATCCAATGAATTTAATTCCCCTTATCGATTTAATCTTTTGTGCGACCCGATAGGATCGTAATTAATTAATTCATCAAATGAATTTAATCCCCCTTATCGATTTAATCTTTTGTGCGACCCGATAGGATCTTGTAATATTGGCAGTGACATAAAATCTCATTTTATGTCACAAGCAATGAGCGGTATCTATCAACACATCAAGGCTACCCAAATTACAAGAATGTCATTGACTCGACATAACCTTAGAACTTGTGATAATATTAACCATGTACATAAATCCCTTTGTCCATGTGTTTAGATTGAACACGAGTCATGGAATAGTCATACTCGTATATTCAATCTCTATTTCTTGATCCCCAAGTAGAACTAGAATAAACGAATAAGCTCGATATCACATATCGACTCATTCGAGCACGGCCATGCATTTTAGTCTTACTTGATCAAGGGCCCAAACACTTCTCCTGTTATATAGGAGGGACAAATCCTATCTTGATCAATCAACATCCCTCTACATAATTTGTAGTGTATCCAATAGTTGCCTTTATAGTTTACCCTGTTACAGGTAATGTTTGACAATATCAAGATACATAACTCTTTATGTTGGGATCTCCTTATGATCTCAAGTCGTAAGGATTACATACATTATTATCACTATGAGAATTGCTTATGACACTCATATAACTATCCATGTAGCATTCTCATGGTGGGTCTGTCCAGTACATTGTTCTCTAACATGTACCCATGTGTTGATTTGATATCTCATATCCATGAATTAATTCATCAATCAAAACATACTAGTCTCATTGTATTATCATTATCCTGATTTATGATAATACTTGACTAGGGACAATCTTTAAGAATAATACAATATTATTCTAAGGACATTAACTTATATATCAATTCATATTGCACAGATATTCGAATAATATATAATAATGATTTGCCATTTATAAAATCATAATACATTGTATGTCATAAACAATCATCTAATGACTTGTCTTAGGGCATATCCCAACAAATCTCCCACTTGCACTAAGACCAATCAGACATATACTTAATGCCTAGAGATCTAGTATGGCGATCATGCTTCTGCTGTGACAGTGGCTTTGTCAATGGGTCAGATGCATTATCATCTGTTGGTACTTTGCATATCTTTACATCTCCTTTTTCAACGATTTCTCGAATGAAATGAAAACGCCGAAGTATGTGCTTGGATCTTTGGTGAGATCTAGGTTCCTTAGCCAATGCGATGGCTCCATTGTTGTCACAATAGAGTTCAATCGGATCTAGAATGCTAGGCAGCACCCCAAGTTCAGAAATGAACTTCTTGATCCAAACAGCTTCCTTTGCTGCATCTGAGGCATCAATATACCCAACTTCAGTTGTAGAATCGGCTACTGTCTCTTGCTTTGAACTCTTCCAGCTTACAGCACCTCCATTTAGGCAAAACACATATCCTGATTGCGATCGAAAATCATCTTTGTCGGTTTGAAAACTTGCATCAGTGTAACCAATTACATTGAGCTCTTCCTCACCTCCATAAATCAAGAATGTATCCTTAGTTCTTCTCAAGTACTTCAAGATGTTCTTGACTGCAATCCAGTGACTTTCACCTGGATCCACTTGATATCTGCTCGTCATGCTCAAAGCATACGAGACATCGGGACGAGTACATATCATGGCATACATGATAGATCCAATAGCTGACGCATATGGAATCTTACTCATGCGTTGTCTCTCATCTGGTGTTGAAGGACACTGATCCTTCGAGAGATGTATCCCATGTGTCATAGGCACGAATCCTTTCTTTGATTCTTGCATACTAAACCATATTAGCACTTTGTCTATGTATGTACTTTGACTTAGGCCAAGTAATCTTCTTGATCTATCTGTATAGATCTTGATTCCTAATACATAGGTGGCTTCACCCAAGTCTTTCATAGAAAAGCAATTCCCTAGCCAAATCTTTACAGATTGTAAGGCAGGGATATCATTCCCAATTAGAAGTATTTCATCTACATACAATATTATGAAGATAATTATGCTCCCACTGACCTTCTTGTAGACACAAGGTTCATCTACGTTTTTGATGAAACCAAACTCTTTGACTGCATCATCAAAACGAAGATTCCAACTCCGAGAAGCTTGCTTCAATCCATAAATGGATCGTTGTAGCTTGCATATCTTTCCAGCATCCTTTGGATCGACAAAACCCTTGGGCTGTGTCATGTACACATCCTCAAGCAGATTTCCATTAAGGAAAGCTGTTTTGACATCCATCTGCCAGATTTCATAATCATGAAATGCAGCTATTGCAAGTAAGATCCTAATGGATTTAACCATGGCAACTGGCGAAAAAGTTTCATCATAGTCAATACCATGAATTTGTTTGAAACCTTTTTCAACCAGTCGACCTTTAAAGGTTTGTACATTATCATCCATGTCGGTCTTCTTTTTGAAAATCCATTTGCACCCTATGGGTCTCACCCCTTCAGGTGGGTCAACCAAAGTCCATACTTGGTTTGCATACATGGATTCCATCTCAGATTTCATGGTCTCTTGCCATTTCTCAGAATCACTGCCCATTATAGCTTCTTGATAAGATGACGGCTCATCCTCATCAATAAGTAGTAAGTCACCTTGTTGAGTCACAAGAAATCCATATCTCTGTGGCTCCTGGTGTTCTCTTACAGACCTACGCTGGGCTTGTGTCTCTTGAGCAGGCACTTTATCCACAACAGCTTGTGGTGACTGCTCGGTTTCCATCTCAGTATCATGTTCAGTGTTTTCTTGTGGTTGAACTTCACCAAGTTCTATATGTCTCCCACTGGTTTTTCTAGAAATAAATTCTCTTTCAAGAAAGACACCAGTCCGAGCAACAACCACTTTGTTCTCGGTGGGATAATAGAAATAGTATACTTTTGTTTCCTTAGGATACCCCACAAATAAACACTTATCAGATTTCGGTCCAAGTTTGTTAGAGGCGTGACGTCTCACGAAAGCCTCACAACCCCAAATCTTCATAAAAGACATACCAGGACGTTTCCCAGTCCATATCTCATATGGTGTCTTTTCCACTGATTTAGATGGAATACGGTTCAGTATGAATATTGTTGTTTCTAAAGCATGTCCCCAAAAGGATATCGGAAGTTCTGCATGACTCATCATTGATCTAACCATGTCCAACAAGGTTCGATTTCTCCTATCGGATACACCATTCCATTGTGGAGTATACGGAGGAGTGAGTTGTGGGACTATCCCACACTCCTTTAGATAGTCATGAAACTCTTGGCTTAGGTATTCACCTCCTCGATCAGATCGAAGGATTTTGATACTTTTACCAAGTTGGTTTTGTACTTCATTCTTGAAATCCTTGAACTTTTCAAAGGTTTCATGTTTATGTTTCATTAGGTACACATACCCATATCTACTGAAGTCATCAGTAAATGTAACGAAGTATTGAAAACCACCTCTAGCATGTGTGCTTATTGGTCCACATGTATCACTATGTATGAGACTCAATAAATCATTTGTCCTTTCAACATGTCCCTTGAAAGGAGCTTTAGTCATCTTGCCCATTAAACAAGATTCACATGTTTCATATGATTCAAAATCAAATGAATCCAATACTCCATCCTTATGAAGTTTTGATATGCGATTCTCGTTTATATGGCCCAAGCGACAATGCCAGAGATAAGTTGGATTAGAATCATTATTCTTAATCCTTTTAGTATTTATGTTATAGACAGGCATATCAAGATTTAATACATAAAGACCATTAATCATTTGTGCACTAGCATAAAACATATCATTTAAATAAATGGAGCAACAATTATCCTTTATAATAAATGAAAATCCAAACTTGTCCAAACAAGAGATAGAGATAATGTTTCTAGTAATTGAAGGCACAAAATAACAGTCTATTAAATCTAAAGATAAACCGGAAGGCAAAGATAATGAATAATCTCCTATAGCTAATGCAGCAACTCTTGCTCCATTTCCTACTCGGAGATCTACTTCACATTTTGCCAATGTCCTACTCCTTTTAAGATCCTGCACATTAACACAAATGTGAGATCCACATCCAGTATCTAATACCATGATGAAGAAGTAGATAAATTGACTTCTATAACAAAAATACCTGAAGTGGAAGTCACACTTCCCTTCGTCTTCTTAAGATCCTCCAGATAAACTTTGCAATTTCTTTTCCAATGTCCGGTCTCACAGCAATGGAAACAGTTCCCCTCTTTTGCCACTCCTCCCTTTGGCTTTAGTGCAGCAGTATGAGGCTTAGATTTGACAAAGACTTTCTTGTTCTTCTTTAAGCCTTTTACTTTAGCCCTTCCTTTGCTCTTATTCACAATAAGAACATTTGTAGCCTTAGACTTCTTGCTGTTAGCTTCAAAAGTTCTCAGCATGCCAAGCAATTGTGGTAGAGTCTTTTCAATATCAATCATATTATAATTCAAGACAAATTGACTGAAGCTTTCAGGCAACGATTGCAAGATCACGTCAGTGGCCAACTCTTGGTCCAAAGGAAAACCCAGCTTCTCCAGATTCTCAATGTACCCAATCATCTTGAGTACATGAGTTCCAACCAGACTTCCTTCTACCATTCTACACTGGAATAACGCTTTAGAGACGTCATACCTCTCTTGTCTTGCTTGTTGTTGGTATAGTTGCTTTAGATGCTCGATCATATCGAACGCCTCGATTTCCTCATGTTGCTTCTGAAGCTCAGAGTTCATGGTGGCAAGCATAAGGCACCCAACATCAAGTGCGTCATTTTGATGCTTCTTGTAAGCATCTTTATCGGCTTTAGCAGCCGTCAAGGGAGGTTCCTCAGCAGGTAAGGGTTCCTCTAGGACATATTGCTTCTTTTCTTGCTTGAGGACAATCCTCAAATTCCTATACCAGTCTAGGAAATTTGTCACATTCAGTTTGTCCTTCTCAAGGACCGATCGTAATGATAGTGCATTTGTAACGTTGTTTGTTGCCATTCGAGCACGGCCATGCATTTTAGTCTTACTTGATCAAGGGCCCAAACACTTCTCCTGTTATATAGGAGGGACAAATCCTATCTTGATCAATCAACATCCCTCTACATAATTCGTAGTGTATCCAATAGTTTCCTTTATAGTTTACCCTGTTACAGGTAACGTTTGACAATATCAAGATACATAACTCCTTATGTTGGGATCTCTGATGATCTCAAGTCGTAAGGATTACATACATTATTATCACTATGAGAATTGCTTATGACACTCATATAACTATCCATGTAGCATTCTCATGGTGGGTCTGTCCAGTACATTGTTCTCTAACATGTACCCATGTGTTGATTTGATATCTCATATCCATGAATTAATTCATCAATCAAAACATACTAGTCTCAATGTATTATCATTATCCTGATTTATGATAATACTTGACTAGAGACAATCTTTAAGAATAATACAATATTATTCTAAGGACATTAACTTATATATCAATTCATATTGCACAGATATTCGAATAATATATAATAATGATTTGCCATTTATAAAATCATAATACATTGTATGTCATAAACAATCATCTAATGACTTGTCTTAGGGCATATCCCAACATGAAGTTCCGTTTGTTCTTAGACATGAATTTACCAAATTTCTTGATAAATAATGACATAGCATCATTACATATCTGTTCGATAGATCGGTCTGTTGAAGGGGTGTTTTGGTCTGGAATGGCTGCCAGTGCTTTGTTTGGTTGAGAGATGAATGGCTCTGCTTCACCTCTGGTGATGAGTTCAAACTCATACGCCTTAAGATCTGCGAACAGATCATGGAGTTCAACTTTGTTCAGGTCTTTAGACTCCCTCATTGCAATTATCTTGACATCTCATTCCTTTGGCAATGCTCTCATTACCTTCAGAGCAATTTCTCTATTAGAGTATTCCTTGCCCAGACCATTCAGTTCATTGATAATGCCAGTGACTCTTTCATCAAACTCGTTTAGAGTTTCTCAAAGTTTCATTTTTATGCTCTCGAATCTTTGTAAAGCTACAGTCAGCTTGTTTTCCTTAGTCTAGCCGTTCCCTTCACATAGCTGTGCTATCTTCTCCCAAATTTCTTTGGCAGTTGAACACATTTTGATCTTACTGAACATATTCTTGTCCAACGTCTTGAACAAGATGTCTTTGGCTACGTTGTCTAGATTGGCTTTCTAACTTTCTTCATTGTCCAGGTGGACCTTTCTTTTTCGATCATCCGAGGTTCGCCACTTAGTGCTCCTAGTGAAGGATTCACCTTTAATATTTTCATTGGTCCGTCTGTTATGACGTACCACATATCGTCATCATGTGCTGTCAGATGAGCTTGCACTCTGATTCTCCAATCATCATAATCTTCTTTTGAGAACATGGGAATCTTGTTGAATGATGCCATCCGTCCAAGTATCTTTGATGATTAAAACGACCTGCTCTGATACCACTTGTTAGTATCGGTTCGGAGTGTTTAGAGGTTGGGGGGGGGGGGTGTGAATGAACACTCCTTTAAAATTAATCCTTATTGATTTCTCGGGTTAGTGAGTGAAATCTATTTCTTAATCAACTTCTAAGCAGAACATACCACTGAATATAAGAGTGCGGAACGGTCTGTTTTTGACTAATAAGAACGGCTTGATGGCTTAATGAGTGTAACTCAGTACGGAATGAGAATAGACATGATATGTTTCTGGAAGTTTGAAGGTGGTGTAATCCTTCTACGTCTCCCCTTCTTCCAATTAAGGAAGGATTCACTAGAAGACTTTGAGTAATACAACCACTTGTACAACCACGATTCAGCTAGATTTATCCCACTACCAGACTGAAACTCATAGTCTCTCGATCTGTTCAGACACAGACTGTCTGCCAGTTACAATTGAATCTCACTCCTCTATCTTAGTATAAATACAAAAATACAGACTTATTTTGTCTATGCACACAATGATCCTATGACGATCAAATATTACAATATGTTGTGCTTATGAAAACTTTGAGCAGACTGGTAAGATGAATATCTTTTAATAGCAGTTCTGCTCAAAGATATCTGGACTTGTAAGCTTGTGCTGTTTTGTTTTGTTTTCGTTTCTTGATTGATTAGTCCTGTTTTTGAGCTCTCTAGTTGCATCCTTATATAGTCGCTTATATCAACGACATTATTTCCTTTTCTGTGCAACTCTTGACTCTGTTCAATCTCTGAACAAGCTTCAATCTTATTCTTTTAGGCACATTCCCTTCTGGTCTGTGCTTTTGGCGTCTGTCAGGTAGGCTCTCCTTTGACTTCTTACCTTTTAAGGTAATCTTCAGTCCTTGGTCTTTTTCACCATTAATTGTATCATTAAATGCTTCAATAAATAGCCGTTAATGATTCGGACTGAAGAACGAAACTTATCCAACTTTGTCTGCTCTGATCTGATCTTCATTGAGCTGATCTCATGCTTTGATCTGGTCAGACTGGTTTACATCGATCCGTTCTGATTTTGCGATAGACCATATCGGTGTGATCTTCTTTGACATGGTTTTACGGCTTGATCGATCTGATCTGTTTTGTCATCTTTAAAATCCGGAACTAACAGGGTATAATAAATCTCATTAGATACACATGAATTGCTATATTTTGATGAGCTTATTGTTGAAAAATTTGAATGAGAAAAGAAAAGAATAGAAAGAGCCTTGAGAAAAAAGTATCTAACTAAAACCCAAAGTGGCCAAGGCTAGAAAAGAAAAAGAAGAGAAGCTCAATTTGTGAAAAAAAAAATATGAGCATTATATGATTATACTTTCTTCTTTGTGATATCCTATCTTTTCTTTGAACCAACACATAAGCCTAACATTACAAGCTTAATGACCTTTTGATCCAAGTCTAGGGAGTGACTTCACTAGTGGATGAGTGTTTGAATATAGGCCTATGGGGTGCTCAATGATAATCTTAATTTTCATTGACTAGCATGATTTGATCTATGAAAATTACATGAAATTACATACACATTCTGATTTCGAGACATGTTACTTGATCAAGGAGAAACACGACTTCTTAAAATTTCTGATTGACTCTTGTTTGTGTGTAAGTGAGATGTCTGAGCTACATGATTGACTGGGAATTGGTTCATGTGAATCTTCAATATTGAACTCTACTTTTCGATCTTATTGCTTGCTCGATGGCGATCAAGTTAAAGTTTGGAGGAGTTAATAAGTGCGATTTTTACACTTATTTTGCTATGAAATTATGGGCGTTTTGGTAGTTATTCATGGACGATTTACTTTTTTTTATATATATTTGTATGTTTCAGGAATCAATGTCAAAGTGCATAAAAGTGGGGGAAATAGGCTAAAAATGATGAAAAAGGGCCAAACCGAGCAAACACGTCGAAGAAATGATGAAATCACAAAAAAGTTGAAACTGAGTTTTGGTGATCGATCGGTATTTCACCGCGATCGATCGTCGTTGTCCAGAAACTTTTGGCGATCGATCAACATTTTTCGGCGATCGATCGCGGATTTGAAAATTTTGAAAATAATTCCAGTATACATTGGCGATCGATCGGCATTTCACCGCGATCGACCGCCAGGCTCGAAAAAATCAAGATTTTGTTTTCTTATTGGATATTTTGTGTCCAAAAACATGTAACTCTTCTCCCACTATTTAAAAACATGAGTTGGACAAATTTGAGGACTTTTGGCTCATATTTTCAGACCTACATCAGCCTCCATTCAACTCCATCTCATACCTTCATCCATACCATCCCAACCATTGAAGAAGAAGACATTCCGGGAGAGACGGGACGACGCAGCATCACAAGGAGTCAACGTCTAGCGTTGTTTCGTATTTCTAAACTTTTGTTCTTCATTATTATCATATTTTAATGTTTAGATTGTTGCAAAACGTTTTTGTGCATTATTATTTGATGACAATTGTTGGCTAAGTTTTGTTGTCAAGACTTAAGGGATCCCATGTTTTGAACCCATGATTTAAATTAAGGTTTTGATTGATTCTTACAATTCTATATGAATAATTTATTGTTCTTCATACTTTCAAATCATTGGTCACCTTTTGAATGAATTTATATATTGTAATTGACTTGACCATACAATATTACATTCCGACATAATAAATTAGGTTGTGGGTTTAGATTGAGACTGACCAAGTAAAATCGAACACATGTGTGATAGCAATAGATCTACGAAAATCGAAGGTTAGAAGTTTTCATAAATCGTCATACAAAATTGAGTGTTAAATAAGTGCATGACCATTGCATTGTTGCATCTTAGTATTAGACTTATTATAGCTTGACCAAAATATAACAAGTGAATTAGGAAAACTCGTCACCTTAAAATGTTTGAATTTAATCCTTAACTAATAGGCGAATTGTGGAGAATTGAATGGGTGAACCGAAGTTTTGTAATTGTTTCTACTGATTTTATTCTCATTATTTACTACTTGTTGGGTTGGATATCGAGTCTTTTTCACTTTCGTTTAATAATCATCACTAATTATCGTAGGCTAAATATAGTTAAACTAATTGAGTTTTGTACTTATTTTCTAGTCCATGTGGGTTCGACGACATTTTTCTTCAAATCCACTATACTAAAATTTGACACCATGCATTTATAGTATAAAAATCGCTATGTTGGAATTTTCTATTTAAATAAATAGTCATCAAGTAGTAGTGTAGCATGTTTGCTTTTTAGTTGTAGTTGTTAACAGTGAGTCTCCAAGTATGTGGTAAGAGCATCTCCAATGAGATGCCATTTAGCGTGAATGGCATCCAAAGCTCCTTCCAAACATATGTTATTATTTGCGATAAATGGTGTTATGATAGTCTTTTTTCTTTTCTTTTTTTTCTTTTCTAAAGTTTGTCATAATTAGTTTTAATATTTTAACATAATTATTTAATTCAATATGTTTTATATTTCTATATAAAATTTGTAAAATATTTTTTAATTATTTAATATAAAATTAAAATTATTAAAAATAATAATAAAACAATTATTTTAAATATTAATAAAATAAAAATAATTGATTTATGTATTAAAATATTTATTTAAATGAATTAAAAGGGATATTGTAAGGAATATTCATTTTAGAGTAAAGTTTGGAGTAGACTGGTTGAAGATGAGTTTTGTGTTGGGTAAAAAAATTGCACTATTTTGATGTAAAATTCACGCTAAAATGAATTTGTGGGTTGGGGATGGCTTAAACAAAACAAATCACAAGGTTTTGGACAAACAAACAGTGTGTGATGGCACGAAGTATTTAATATTGATTATGGAACAATTTAAAATATTTGTGAACTAATTTTTGGGATTTTATATAGGGTTTGGAATTGAAGCAAAGTGACTATGAGATTGTATTTGTTGTAGAAAATAATCAGACGAGTGTTTGTGCAAATATAATATTTTTATAAAATAAAGAAAATTGTTGGGATTAGATAGACTAATTTAATAAAATAATGTAAATTTTAAAAAATAATTAATTAAATAATGTTAAAAAGGACTTTTACCAAAATACTGTAAAACGTACTCCAAGTATGCGTTTCTTGTGCAAACAAGGAGTGTGTTTCAACAAACGTAGATTGACTACGCGTTTTTTTTTTTTCAATTTTCCATTATTTTTTTTAATCTGACAACAAAAAGTATGTTTCATGTTATTTTATAATAATAAATAATCTTGTGAAATTTGATGAAAATTCAAATTCAGAACAATAATAAAATTAGAATATATAACTACAAAGTAAAATATTACTTTGCAAAAAATAATATTTAAATTAAATATTTATTTTATTTGTGAATAGAAATTAAATGATCGAAAAGATAACTTTGGGAAAATATTGCAATGATGAATGAAATCGTTATATTTTTTTATTGTCCAGAGCAGTGTTTCCGGTTCAACCGGTTTAACCTGTAACCAGTGATTGGTCCGATTCGATTGACCATTCTAAACCACCCTACTAAGAAACCAGTGAGAACCGGTAAAAAAATCGGTTCACTGGTTAAACCAGTAGGTTCCTTCATTTTTCTTTCTTTTTTAAAAATTTTTATTTATTTTTCTTTTAAAAAAATTATAAATCAAATATTTAGAACAAAATATATTATATATAATTTATTATTATTGAAATGATTACAAAATAATATTTTATGTATGTTTTTATCAAAAATTCCATATAAATCAATAAATGTGTCTTGTATATTATATATAAACATGTTTAGTTCTCGTAAATTATAATATATGTGAAAAATTTCATAATATTTTAAATATTTTCTTATAATTTTGGGATATTGTTCTTTTTGGGCATTATTTATTGTCTTTTGAGATGTTTTATTAATTTTTTTTTTTTATGTTGGACATTTGATTTTATCAGATTTTTGAAGTTTGACATGTTATGTTGATTTGAAGTTTGACATGTTATGTTGGTGTAATGATAATTTTTTTTATTATGAACAACTTGAAACTATAGCAAATACATAGTATATATATTATACAAAACTTAAAATAGATATTACATAATTCCGACATCATCATTCAACCAATCGAACCTATAACCAGTAAGGACACCAATTTTATGTCCGATCCGATTTTGAAACATTGGCCCAGAGCCCTTTGTTATGGTCTCTAAGAAAAAAAACAAAAAGTGTTCGAGATTTATACTCATTTTGTAATGCTATAGGGTCAAAGTTTCAAATTTATGAATATTTCTTTTTCAATTATAAATTAGGGAAAGGTATCTCATCTTTCCCGAGAGGAATACCAGATTATAATATCACAATCGTGGGGTTAATTTACGTTGAGGAAAAAAAAGGGTTAGTTCAAGAAACGTTGATAAAAAATAAAAAATAAAAAGAAAAAGGGTTAGTTCAACAAACGTAACACAGTTCACGTTTCTTTAAAAAAAAATTAAAAAAAAATTTAAGATTCGCGAACTTGTTACGCGATTTTCAAGAAACACGAACGCAATTCGCAAATCACCTTAGAAGCGTAAATTGTTTTTACATTACGTTAGTTTTGAATTTCTTTTTATTTTTATAGTATTTTTATTAATTTTGCCAACATGAAACACCAAATTTTTGTTTCAGATAAAAAAAAAAAAAAAAAAACCCAAGAGCTCGGGAAAGTTGAGGATGTGCATAAATTTCCGAGACTTCAATAAGGCATTGCCAAAAGATTGCTACCCGTTACCAATAATAGACCAGATGGTGGATTCAACTTCAGGGCATCAGTACTTATGTTTAATGGACGCGTATCAAGTGTATCATCAAATCCCTTTGGCTGAGGCAGAGCAAGATAATGTGAGTTTTGTCACTTCGGATGGAACATTCTGTTATGTTGTTATGCCCTTCGAGCTCAAAACGCGGGAGCTACCTATCAGCGATTGATAGACAATGTGTTCTCCTAACAGTTAGGCCGAAATGTTGAAGTATATGTAGATGACATTCTGGTAAAATCAAAAAGTGACATCAACCTTATAGCTGACCTGTTTGAGACTTTCTCTACTCTCAAGTCTTACGGGTTAAAGTTAAATCCCCAGAAATGTGTGTTTGGGGTAATGGTAACGTTTTCACGTACGCACAAATTAACCCTCTCAAGTTAATAACAATTATGAATGCAGTAGCGTGAATAGGGATCGATCCCACAGGGAATGATGTATTTTTCGTGCTAACAAGAATCAAAATAGGGGGTTTTCGAAATTCTTTAACTCTAAATTAATTAGAAGCAAGCAAATTATTAGTTTATCAAGATTAAAAAGCAATTCTTGGTTTTTGGTCAACTTTACCTTTGGAAATTATCCACTTGATCATCAAATCACTTAAACATTTGAATTCATTCAATTATTCATCAATTGAAAACTTAATTCCTCCCTCACCTTAATCGTAGTAAAAAAGAAAACAACATTCAATGCAACTCTTATTAAATCTTTAACCAAAACTACAGCCGTTAATATTAACTCAATGATAGTTTCCAAAACTAGTAAGTTTGATGAATCTAATCAATAAAAACTACAGCCGTTAGAATTAATCATCCAATCATTTTTTCCTAAGAATTTAATAACACCAACAGCAGGAAATTACTAATCTTAGTTGCTTCTTAATTAGCATTAGATAGTGTATGTGATTACTATGTGATCAATCTATCAATCAAACACAACAATCATAAGAATCATAATCTGAAAAATAAATTGAAATTGAATTAAAATTCAACAATCAAACCAAAATTTTCACAAGTATTTTTATTCAGGCAAGTATCCCTCAACCAAGAATTAAAGTGTTTAGCTACTCATAATTTTATCTAAAAACCAACGAAAATTGTATCAAACATCAAACAATCAATAGAAAAGAAAGTTACTAAAGCGAAGCACGATTCCGGCTTGTCGATTCCGTCTTCGTTCTTCTAGCTGTTCTTCAAACAATATGAGCATTATATGATTATACTTTCTTCTTTGTGATATCCTATCTTTTCTTTGAACCAACACATAAGCCTAACATTACAAGCTTAATGACCTTTTGATCCAAGTCTAGGGAGTGACTTCACTAGTGGATGAGTGTTTGAATATAGGCCTATGGGGTGCTCAATGATAATCTTAATTTTCATTGACTAGCATGATTTGATCTATGAAAATTACATGAAATTACATACACATTCTGATTTCGAGACATGTTACTTGATCAAGGAGAAACACGACTTCTTAAAATTTCTGATTGACTCTTGTTTGTGTGTAAGTGAGATGTCTGAGCTACATGATTGACTGGGAATTGGTTCATGTGAATCTTCAATATTGAACTCTACTTTTCGATCTTATTGCTTGCTCGATGGCGATCAAGTTAAAGTTTGGAGGAGTTAATAAGTGCGATTTTTACACTTATTTTGCTATGAAATTATGGGCGTTTTGGTAGTTATTCATGGACGATTTACTTTTTTTTATATATATTTGTATGTTTCAGGAATCAATGTCAAAGTGCATAAAAGTGGGGGGAAATAGGCTAAAAATGATGAAAAAGGGCCAAACCGAGCAAACACGTCGAAGAAATGATGAAATCACAAAAAAGTTGAAACTGAGTTTTGGTGATCGATCGGTATTTCACCGCGATCGATCGTCGTTGTCCAGAAACTTTTGGCGATCGATCAACATTTTTCGGCGATCGATCGCGGATTTGAAAATTTTGAAAATAATTCCAGTATACATTGGCGATCGATCGGCATTTCACCGCGATCGACCGCCAGGCTCGAAAAAATCAAGATTTTGTTTTCTTATTGGATATTTTGTGTCCAAAAACATGTAACTCTTCTCCCACTATTTAAAAACATGAGTTGGACAAATTTGAGGACTTTTGGCTCATATTTTCAGACCTACATCAGCCTCCATTCAACTCCATCTCATACCTTCATCCATACCATCCCAACCATTGAAGAAGAAGACATTCCGGGAGAGACGGGACGACGCAGCATCACAAGGAGTCAACATCTAGCGTTGTTTCGTATTTCTAAACTTTTGTTCTTCATTATTATCATATTTTAATGTTTAGATTGTTGCAAAACGTTTTTGTGCATTATTATTTGATGACAATTGTTGGCTAAGTTTTGTTGTCAAGACTTAAGGGATCCCATGTTTTGAACCCATGATTTAAATTAAGGTTTTGATTGATTCTTACAATTCTATATGAATAATTTATTGTTCTTCATACTTTCAAATCATTGGTCACCTTTTGAATGAATTTATATATTGTAATTGACTTGACCATACAATATTACATTCCGACATAATAAATTAGGTTGTGGGTTTAGATTGAGACTGACCAAGTAAAATCGAACACATGTGTGATAGCAATAGATCTACGAAAATCGAAGGTTAGAAGTTTTCATAAATCGTCATACAAAATTGAGTGTTAAATAAGTGCATGACCATTGCATTGTTGCATCTTAGTATTAGACTTATTATAGCTTGACCAAAATATAACAAGTGAATTAGGAAAACTCGTCACCTTAAAATGTTTGAATTTAATCCTTAACTAATAGGCGAATTGTGGAGAATTGAATGGGTGAACCGAAGTTTTGTAATTGTTTCTACTGATTTTATTCTCATTATTTACTACTTGTTGGGTTGGATATCGAGTCTTTTTCACTTTCGTTTAATAATCATCATTAATTATCGTAGGCTAAATATAGTTAAACTAATTGAGTTTTGTACTTATTTTCTAGTCCATGTGGGTTCGACGACATTTTTCTTCAAATCCACTATACTAAAATTTGACACCATGCATTTATAGTATAAAAATCGCTATGTTGGAATTTTCTATTTAAATAAATAGTCATCAAGTAGTAGTGTAGCATGTTTGCTTTTTAGTTGTAGTTGTTAACAGTGAGTCTCCAAGTATGTGGTAAGAGCATCTCCAATGAGATGCCATTTTAGCGTGAATGGCATCCAAAGCTCCTTCCAAACATATGTTATTATTTGCGATAAATGGTGTTATGATAGTCTTTTTTTCTTTTCTTTTTTTTCTTTTCTAAAGTTTGTCATAATTAGTTTTAATATTTTAACATAATTATTTAATTCAATATGTTTTATATTTCTATATAAAATTTGTAAAATATTTTTTAATTATTTAATATAAAATTAAAATTATTAAAAATAATAATAAAACAATTATTTTAAATATTAATAAAATAAAAATAATTGATTTATGTATTAAAATATTTATTTAAATGAATTAAAAGGGATATTGTAAGGAATATTCATTTTAGAGTAAAGTTTGGAGTAGACTGGTTGAAGATGAGTTTTGTGTTGGGTAAAAAAATTGCACTATTTTGATGTAAAATTCACGCTAAAATGAATTTGTGGGTTGGGGATGGCTTAAACAAAACAAATCACAAGGTTTTGGACAAACAAACAGTGTGTGATGGCACGAAGTATTTAATATTGATTATGGAACAATTTAAAATATTTGTGAACTAATTTTTGGGATTTTATATAGGGTTTGGAATTGAAGCAAAGTGACTATGAGATTGTATTTGTTGTAGAAAATAATCAGACGAGTGTTTGTGCAAATATAATATTTTTATAAAATAAAGAAAATTGTTGGGATTAGATAGACTAATTTAATAAAATAATGTAAATTTTAAAAAATAATTAATTAAATAATGTTAAAAAGGACTTTTACCAAAATACTGTAAAACGTACTCCAAGTATGCGTTTCTTGTGCAAACAAGGAGTGTGTTTCAACAAACGTAGATTGACTACGCGTTTTTTTTTTTTCAATTTTCCATTATTTTTTTTAATCTGACAACAAAAAGTATGTTTCATGTTATTTTATAATAATAAATAATCTTGTGAAATTTGATGAAAATTCAAATTCAGAACAATAATAAAATTAGAATATATAACTACAAAGTAAAATATTACTTTGCAAAAAATAATATTTAAATTAAATATTTATTTTATTTGTGAATAGAAATTAAATGATCGAAAAGATAACTTTGGGAAAATATTGCAATGATGAATGAAATCGTTATATTTTTTTATTGTCCAGAGCAGTGTTTCCGGTTCAACCGGTTTAACCTGTAACCAGTGATTGGTCCGATTCGATTGACCATTCTAAACCACCCTACTAAGAAACCAGTGAGAACCGGTAAAAAAATCGGTTCACTGGTTAAACCAGTAGGTTCCTTCATTTTTCTTTCTTTTTTAAAAATTTTTATTTATTTTTCTTTTAAAAAAATTATAAATCAAATATTTAGAACAAAATATATTATATATAATTTATTATTATTGAAATGATTACAAAATAATATTTTATGTATGTTTTTATCAAAAATTCCATATAAATCAATAAATGTGTCTTGTATATTATATATAAACATGTTTAGTTCTCGTAAATTATAATATATGTGAAAAATTTCATAATATTTTAAATATTTTCTTATAATTTTGGGATATTGTTCTTTTTGGGCATTATTTATTGTCTTTTGAGATGTTTTATTAATTTTTTTTTTTATGTTGGACATTTGATTTTATCAGATTTTTTAAGTTTGACATGTTATGTTGATTTGAAGTTTGACATGTTATGTTGGTGTAATGATAATTTTTTTATTATGAACAACTTGAAACTATAGCAAATACATAGTATATATATTATACAAAACTTAAAATAGATATTACATAATTCCGACATCATCATTCAACCAATCGAACCTATAACCAATAAGGACACCAATTTTATGTCCGATCCGATTTTGAAACATTGGCCCAGAGCCCTTTGTTATGGTCTCTAAGAAAAAAAACAAAAAGTGTTCGAGATTTATACTCATTTTGTAATGCTATAGGGTCAAAGTTTCAAATTTATGAATATTTCTTTTTCAATTATAAATTAGGGAAAGATATCTCATCTTTCCCGAGAGGAATACCAGATTATAATATCACAGTCGTGGGGTTAATTTACGTTGAGGAAAAAAAAGGGTTAGTTCAAGAAACGTTGATAAAAAATAAAAAATAAAAAGAAAAAGGGTTAGTTCAACAAACGTAACACAGTTCACGTTTCTTTAAAAAAAAATTAAAAAAAAATTTAAGATTCGCGAACTTGTTACGCGATTTTCAAGAAACACGAACGCAATTCGCAAATCACCTTAGAAGCGTAAATTGTTTTTACATTACGTTAGTTTTGAATTTCTTTTTATTTTTATAGTATTTTTATTAATTTTGCCAACATGAAACACCAAATTTTTGTTTCAGATAAAAAAAAAAAAAAAAAAACCCAAGAGCTCGGGAAAGTTGAGGATGTGCATAAATTTCCGAGACTTCAATAAGGCATTGCCAAAAGATTGCTACCCGTTACCAATAATAGACCAGATGGTGGATTCAACTTCAGGGCATCAGTACTTATGTTTAATGGACGCGTATCAAGTGTATCATCAAATCCCTTTGGCTGAGGCAGAGCAAGATAATGTGAGTTTTGTCACTTCGGATGGAACATTTTGTTATGTTGTTATGCCCTTCGAGCTCAAAACGCGGGAGCTACCTATCAGCGATTGATAGACAATGTGTTCTCCTAACAGTTAGGCCGAAATGTTGAAGTATATGTAGATGACATTCTGGTAAAATCAAAAAGTGACATCAACCTTATAGCTGACCTGTTTGAGACTTTCTCTACTCTCAAGTCTTACGGGTTAAAGTTAAATCCCCAGAAATGTGTGTTTGGGGTAATGGTAACGTTTTCACGTACGCACAAATTAACCCTCTCAAGTTAATAACAATTATGAATGCAGTAGCGTGAATAGGGATCGATCCCACAGGGAAGGATGTATTTTTCGTGCTAACAAGAATCAAAATAGGGGGTTTTCGAAATTCTTTAACTCTAAATTAATTAGAAGCAAGCAAATTATTAGTTTATCAAGATTAAAAAGCAATTCTTGGTTTTTGGTCAACTTTACCTTTGGAAATTATCCACTTGATCATCAAATCACTTAAACATTTGAATTCATTCAATTATTCATCAATTGAAAACTTAATTCCTCCCTCACCTTAATCGTAGTAAAAAAGAAAACAACATTCAATGCAACTCTTATTAAATCTTTAACCAAAACTACAGCCGTTAATATTAACTCAATGATAGTTTCCAAAACTAGTAAGTTTGATGAATCTAATCAATAAAAACTACAGCCGTTAGAATTAATCATCCAATCGTTTTTTCCTAAGAATTTAATAACACCAACAGCAGGAAATTACTAATCTTAGTTGCTTCTTAATTAGCATTAGATAGTGTATGTGATTACTAGGTGATCAATCTATCAATCAAACACAACAATCATAAGAATCATAATCTGAAAAATAAATTGAAATTGAATTAAAATTCAACAATCAAACCAAAATTTTCACAAGTATTTTTATTCAGGCAAGTATCCCTCAACCAAGAATTAAAGTGTTTAGCTACTCATAATTTTATCTAAAAACCAACGAAAATTGTATCAAACATCAAACAATCAATAGAAAAGAAAGTTACTAAAGCGAAGCACGATTCCGGCTTGTCGATTCCGTCTTCGTTCTTCTAGCTGTTCTTCAAAAGTTGAAAGAAAAATTATTATAAATAATAAAACTATGTTCTAAGGTCTAAATAATGTCTTCAAGAGGCTGATATCTCGAGTATATAGGCTTGGGGGCTGATGGAGTAGGTTAGAATCCAAGTGGAAAGGAAAGAAATCAAGTCTCCAAACTTTCCAAAATACTTCAGCCGATCGACCGAGCTCTTACTTCCGATCGATCGCCAATTCTCTGTCTCTCTCGATCGATCGAGTTCCTCATTCTGATTGATCGAGCTCTCGCAAAATCTGTTGCTTGAATTTTTTGTCTCACTCGATCGATCGAGCTCATTCTTCCGATCGATCGAGCGCCTTGTATGAATTTTTTGCATTTTTCTTGGTCTACTTTGATCCCTTGTCAACTCCAATGCATTTCTTGATCTTTATTCGCCTTAGGTAGCTCGATTTCTTCGATTCCACCTACAATTACACAAATATACGATTAGGTAGCATATGTATCAAATTATCCATCAAAACATACCAAATAGTAAACAATTAAACTCAATAGATGTGTCTATTTCTAGTCATATCAGGTAACGAGTGGAAAGTTTCTAGGCTACATGGTGACGGAGAAGGGTATTGAAGCTAATCCAAAAAAAAGTCAAAGCTATCTGTGAGATGTCTCCTCCAAAGAACCTTCAGGAGGTGCAACGCCTAACAGGAAAAATCATTGCTTTGTCACGATTCATCTCTAGATCAGCTCATAGAAGTCTCCCATTTTTCAAGATACTCCGGAAAGTAGATAAATTTGAATGGTATGAGAAATGTGAGGAAGCATTAGAAGAATTGAAAACATACCTGGCCGAACTCCCTATACTAGCTAAGCCTCTACTTGCGGAGTGATTATTTTATTTACTTATCAGCGACTGAGGGGGCAATCAGCTCGGTTCTAGTGAAAGAGATGCAAACAGATCAACAACCTATCTATTACTTATCTTTTGCCTTAAAAGGTGCTGAGCTGAGGTATTCAGAGATAGAAAAGTTGGCTCTAATGCTGATTATGACAGCTAGGCGAATCAGGACTTATTTCCTGTCACATCCTATAACAGTGCTAACAAATAGCTCTCTCGGAAAAATACTTGGTCGTGCAGATGTCTCTGGATGAATAGTTAATTGGACAACCGAGCTAGGAGAATATGACATATAATACGAGCCACGCACAGCTATCAAAGCTCAGGATTTGGCAGATTTCATTGCAGAAACTATGCATCCCGAGAAAGAGGAGTTATGGAAGGCATTTGTTGATGGTTCCTCTTGTAATGAGAGAAGTTGAATTGGGGTTGTGCTAGTATCTCCCAGTGGAGATGAGGTCCAGCTGGCAGTACGATTGGACTTTCGGGCCTCCAACAATGAAGCATAATACCGGATTGAGGGCCGCTCGGAATGTGGGAGCTAAGCGCATACATATCTTCTCTGATTCTCAACTAGTAGCTCAACAAATGAATGGGGTCTATGAAGTTAAGAACGAGAAGTTAATTCAATACGCAAGTACCATAGAAAAAATCAAAGAGGGATTTCTAGAAGTAATGTTCAAGCAGATCCCTAGAGAAGAGAATAGAAAAGCTGACAGTTTGGCAAGAATGACTAGCGGTCTTCGCACTTGGCAAAACAGAGATGTGGTGTTTCAAGTTGAATTAACTCATAGTCAAGATGATCCATCTGAATCTCTTGAAGAAAATGATTGGAGAGCAGATCTCTTAGACCATCTTACCAATGCTAAGCTCCCGAGTGATCCCAAAAAAAGCCCATAGACTCAAGCAGAGGAGTCAGAGGTTCATACTCGTTGAAGGAATCTTGTACAAAAGGTCTTTTGCTCGACCACTCTTGCGCTGTTTGGGACCGAAAGAATCAAATTATGTACTGAGAGAAATTCATGAGGGATGCTGTGGAAATCATCTAGGAGCATATTTCCTAGCAAAGAAGGTGCTCTTCGCTGGATATTTTTGGCCTACAATTCAGAAGGACTCTACAACTATGGTTATATCTTTTGATAGTTGTCAGAAACACTCTAGAGTTCAGCATCAGCCAGCCATGATGATGAAAGCAATTGTGGCAACATGCCCATTTTATCAGTGGGCATTGATATAGTAGGGCCCACAGGTAGAGCTCAGAATAGATTTTAATTGTGGCTATTGATTATTCTCAAAGTGGGTCGAAGCCGAGCCATTAGCCAGAATCACCGAGAAAGAGGTCTTCAACTTCATCTGGAAAAACATTGTCTGCCGATATGAAGTCCCAAGGAAGATTATCTCTGATAATGGAAGACACTTCCAGTGGGCTTTACTCCGGACGTGGTGTGAAGAGTTAAAGATCCAGCAGGCCTTTACTTTTGTCGCTTACCCTCAGAGCAATGGTCAGGTAGAGGTCACCAACAGGTCTCTGGTACAGAGCCTTGGAGCTAGGCTTGAGAAAGCAAAAGAAATTGGGTGGAAGAACTACCCAACGTCCAATGGTCCTATCGAACTACACCAAAGATGGGAACAAGAAACACCTTTCAGTATGGTCTATGAAAATGAGGCAGTACTCCCAGCTGAGGTTGGAGCGGAATCATCAAGAATATATTTCTATGACGATCAGAACAGTGAGAGAAGAGCTGCCAGCCTTGATTTAATTGAAGAAAAATGGAAGCTGCCACCATCATGATGGAAGCCTATCGTTGCCGCATTGCACGGATGTATAACCGACGAGTTATTTACAAAAGTTTACAGCCCGGAGACCTATTGTTGAGAAAGGTGCAAGAGGTGCAAGTGGGCAAGCTAGATCCTATGATGCCCGGGGATTAATGTTGTTAACCCCGGTGTGGTAATAATCCTTAATGGATTTTTAATTGTGGCAATTAGGAATTAATTTCGGTTTTGGGTCTCCCGAGGTTGTTAAATCGGGCATTTGAGATCGTTGGATCCAAAGGGTGAGATTGTATTATCATTTTGGTGGAAAACCTATGAGTTGGGTTTTTGGTGGGACTTGGAGTCCGGGGTGCTTTATGTTGGGGCTGGTATGGGGATTTGATGTTGGAGAGAGAGTTTTTGAAAACAGATAATTTTTAATGAATCATGATGTATTTGTGAAGGTATTGGGATGTTGGGGCATTTTTGCTATATATACCAGTTGGACTCGAGATTTCCGTCATTTTGCACGGAATCACTTCTCTCTCTCCTCTCCCCCCTTCTATCGCGCCAACCCTTCTTTCCCTAACCCTCATCCTTTCTCTTTGGAGAAAAATGACCGGAGGCTCGGTTTAGGAGCCGGATTCTTCGAAGATAAGTTGGTAATCTCCTTCCCCTCGCTTTTTATCTTCGTTTTGATTGTGTTTTGGTTGATTTTGGTCAAGTTTTGGGTTTGGGTTGGTTTGTGTGATTTTGGTGGAAATCACAAAAATCTTTTGGGTTTGTTTTTATTCGAGTTTAACACCCTTGTTGGAGGTTCTTGTGTGTAGATTTATTGTTGGTTTGGGTTGGAAGGAGTTGGGGTGTGTTTTGTGGAGGTTTCAAGCTCTTGAAAATGGTGTTTTTCGGATTACAGGTCGCGGCGATCGATCACTCGTTTTTGGCGATCGATCGCGCACAAGCAGTAGCGGAATCAAGCAACGAGCGATCGATTGCCTCGCGCCAGTAAGGTCTGACGATCGATCGCTATATCGAGCGATTGATCGCCAAGGGGCTAGCGATCGATCGCCCGGTATAGCGATCTATCGCCAGCAGGTGAAATTGGTTTTCTTGGCCTTTTCGTGGGTTTTTGGATTTGCGACTTAAATGGTCGGCTTCCGGGGCAATGTTCACATTCCAATGGGAATGCTAGACTTTTAAAATGGTTTGGTTGGAGCCACGTTAAATTAAACGGAACTCTCAGTTGAGTTTTTGGCTATCTTTTAATCTTATAAAATGGAATATTTTTTGGTATTATGCATGCCTAGCCTGGGGCTTTTATTTTGGTAATCGTCATGGATTGACGATGGGTTTTGAGGTTGCGAATGTGCGTGGGCACGTGATTGCATGCTTATTTTTTGATTGTGAGTTATTTATGGGTTCTAGCACAGATTTCTCGGGGCATGGAACTCAAGCAAGGTTTGGCATGGACTACGGAAACTTAAGGTACGTGTAACGTACGAGCATGACCTTAATTATATTATTGCAATTGTTGTGCATGAGATAGATGATTGGTAAGCGTTAGTAGTCGATACATAATATATGGTGTCTTGCAATAATTGGTTAATGGAAACGGGACTGGTGTGTGATGTTGGTCGGTCTTATGTATTGTTTGGTGCCGCTTTGGAGCGAGCAATTGTCGGGATGTGGTCGCTATGGAGCGAACATTGTAAGTGATGCCGCTACTTTTGAGTGGGCGAGAAAATGTGACCTCTGGCTAGATATCTAGGATATCTGTATTTTATTCCTCTATCGATATTGATTTGGATTAGAGATATAATTAATCAGTGTAATGATTAACTGGATATTTGGAATTTGATGATTTTGGTTGTTTTGAGAACAGGGACAATACAGTGGGATCCCGGATGAGGATGATGCCATCCAGGGAGTATCATTTAAATTCTAGAAATTACATTGTTGTAATTTACGAATTATATAATTGTGGTTATTGGTTTGGTGGTATTGGTATGCTCACCCCGTGTGGGGGCTGCTCTGTTGGGGCAGGTGAAACAGGTACAATGGTAGCTCTGGAGCTGTGATCGAGCTATGAATTGGAGGTGATTCCAGGATCGAGACACCGGAGCTGGATAATGTGTATGCATTTTTTTATACATTACGTACACATAGGTTTATTCGATGCTCGTGTGTGAGCAAATGGGTTGTATAAAGAGGCATGGGCCTTTCTCTTTTCATTATATGTGTGAGCAATCAACTAAGGAATTGCTAGGTGAATTGAGATTGTGATTAGTGTATTACATAGGTGCATGATGTGTTGAATGATCTTAATTTGGAAATCGGATATTGCATGGAATGGAATAGATGAAGCAAGAAAATTTTATAGGTGGTATTGTGTGCCACGTTTACATGTAGTTTCCCTTTACACGTGATTGAATGCACCAAATGTATGGCTTAATGCACTAATTGTGGGTTAAGGGCACGGGGGTCCTTACATTAGTGGTATCAGAGCAGTGGTTGCTCTTTGGGGCTGTTAAGGGCCTAGGAACTTGTTGATAGGAATTGGTAGCACATATTTATACATGATGGTATTAGTGTTGTGTGACACAACTAATTGCTTATGTGCTTTTGCGATATGGAAAGTGGTATTACTGATCATTGTGGTTGCAGGAATCATGTAGAATATGATGGGATGTCATTAATGGTAATGTCTGGCACTCCATGTATTATGTGCTAAGGGATCTGATTTTGTAGGAAAATCAGGAAATGGGAAATGTGATATGCTGTCTAAGGACAGGGATGGTTGACAACAGACAGTGGGATATTGTGGTATGATTTCAATTGTTATTGAATATACAATGTGTTACTTTTAGCGTCCTACTACGGGTATATCATTAGCGATGGATCATAATATTTGCCGATGTCATGTCGAAGCGATGTACATGCCGCTGTCATTGTCGAAGCGAGGGATATTATTGAGCCGCCGATATGACGTAGTAGGATTTGTGAACTGTTGTATTAACCTGGATGCAGGTATATGGAGCTAGTGGAAGGTTCCGGTGGTTGTTATATTCGAGCGAGGGAGGTACTTGCCGCTGTCATATGAAGCGATGGTAATATGATATTTGCCGTTGCCGCTGTCATTGTCGAAGCGAGGGATATCATATGATGCCGCTATATGTCGAAGCGAGGGGTCCTAAAATTCCGCTGTTATAACAAGACCGGAACAGCCACATTATCGATATTTGAGCGACGCGATCGGGAACAAAGTGCTGCGTGCAATGTAAGCCACCTCTTGGGTCCGAAAGGAACAAAGTGCTACATGCATGTGAGTACCTCTTGAGTCCTTGATCTGTTCCGCTGATTCAGTTGGCGATGGTTCATGTCGCCAGGTATATTGATAGCGATGTCTCATTCCGCTATATTGATTGGCGATGGTTCATGCCGCCGGGTATATGTGTAGCGATGCCTCTTTCCGCTATATTATTGGCGATGGTTCATGCCGCCAGGTATATCGAGCGATGGTTCATGCCGCTATGTTAGGGGCGATGGTTATTCCGCCAGGTGCGTGTATAGCGATGCCTCTTTCCGCTATGTCATTGGCGATGGTTCATGCCGCCAGGTATATCGAGCGATGGTTCATGCTGCTGTATTCTTGGCGACGATTATTCCGCCAGGTGCGTGTATAGCGATGTCTTTTCCGCTATGTTATTAACGATGGTTCATGCCGCCGAACATGTGTTTAGCAATGATACATTCCGCTGATTCCATGGCGATGGTTCTTGCCGCCGATTATATATATAGCGACGTCTCATTCCGCTATTTTGTTGATGATGGTTCGTACCCGAATGTGCATAGCAAGGCTCATGCTGATGACTGTGTGACGATGGATCATGCAGTCAATTTTGTAGCGATGGATTATGCCGCTAGGTACACAGCACGAGATTATGTCATCCTCGAGCGACGGGTGCTGATTGCATATTGCTGTTGAGCGACGGAGACAGGTAGACCGCTACTTTGTTAGCAAGGAATGGAGGTATATTACTGTTTCTTAAGTATTGTTTTAGATGCCATGTGTTTTGGCATGTGCCGTCACGGGTTGGCGTTGTTGTATTGAGTATTATGTGTTTTGACACGTATCGTCACGGTTGATGATGTAGTTATAGTTGTTGTATGTTGCCATGTACCGTCACTAGTTGACGATGATTGAATGTCATGTGTCGGCATTACCGTCACGAGATAACAACATAGTGGATGTTTTATGTAGACGTGTAACGTCTTTGCGTTAAATAATACAATTGAATAGACATTTTTAGTGATATATTTTGAGGTGCCGATGTCGGGCACAAGGTGGTGCCTACGTCACCGGTTGACGTGACCCTTATGCAGAGCAAGTTTGCTCGATCAAGGGTTGGATGTGCTATACATGTGTGTATACCGCAGCGTGTGTTGAAGTATTTATGTTACGAGTGGTGGTACCTTTAGGTGTACTCGTCGGGATGGTCTTTGGCCAAGTGATTGGCGATAGGAGTAGTCGTTGAGGAAACTACTCGCTTTTGTCGATGTGACGTGTGGTGGACATGGTCACGCCCACCCTTGAGGGTGTAGGATAGGTCCTAATGGATTAGGATGGCTTCGTGGTTGAGCAAGGACACTGGGATGTCCTTTGTGCATTGGTATTAAAGAAATATTGGGTGATGACCCACTACTCTAATGGATGTGACGGTATGGTATACCGGGATGGAACGTGATTGGCGCCTGTGCCACCACCATCATTTGGGCATGGGCCAGTGGAACAGGTACTGTTACCTGGAGAGTTGACTTTGACACAGTTTTTTAGTTATCAGCCACCTCGCTTTGAGGGTACTGAATCAGGGGAACAAGCAGAGGAATGGTTGGAACGTATTGAACAGATCTTTGTGTCAGCACCATGTGCCAAGTCCTCCTGTATACGTTTGGCCGAATTTCAGTTGGCTAAGAAAGCAATGGTGTGGTGGAAAGCCACAATGATTGAGCTGAGAGCTCAACGACAGACAGTGAATTGGGATGTTTTCAGAACTCGATTTCTTGATCACTATTTCTCTGTGGCTTCAAGGCAGAGGAAAGAAGATGAGTTCACAAATCTGAAACAGGGATCAATGACAGTATCTGATTATGCTGTGCAGTATTCTTCATTATTACGGTATGTACCACATATCGCTGCAAACACAAAGGCAAAGATCTGACAGTTTGTGAAGGGCTTGAGGCCTGAGTTGTTTGGTAGGGTAATTTCTAATAACCCTACATCATATGAAGAAGCATTGACTAGAGCTGAGATGGCTGAGATTGCCGTTGGAGTGTATAAGGATGTAGGACAATCCCAACCACCTACATCAGAAAGCATGAGACCTAGAGGAGATGTAAGGACCCCCGTGCCCTTAACCCATTATTAGTGTATTAAGCCATACCATTAGTGCATATAATCATATTATCAGGGGGAAAACCATATGCAAGTGCAACACCATATGCTATCCAGAAAATTTCTTGCATTTAATCCACATAATATTCAAATTCCCCAACCAAGATTATTCATATAACATGCACCCTCATAATACACTAACATACTCTTAGTTCATTTAGCAATTCCATATCTAATTGCGTGCAAACCATAAATGAACAGAGAAGAGCCGTAGCCCGTTTATACATTCCATATACACGTAATATGTACTCACATAAGAGCACCCAATGAATAAGCATGTATCTAATGTATAAAACACTCTACTGGATACCGTTACTGGTGCTTCGATCCTGGAAGCACCTCTCAAGCGCAACTCGATCTCGACTCTGGATCTGAGCGCCTATCCATCCAGCTCTGGTACCTCGATCCTGGAAGTACCTCTAATCAACAGCCCGAGTTCAACTCCAAAGCCCCCGCTGCACCTGTATCACCTGCCCCAACAGAGACAGCCCCCACACGGGGTGAGCATACCAATATCCCAAATCCAATAACCACAACAATACAATTCATAATTTACAACAATGTAAATGCTATGAAATACAAAATATACTCCCTGGATGGTATCATCCTCATCCGGGGTTTCCTGTACTGTCTCTGTTCTCAAAACACTGAAACCATCAAATTCCCAAATGATATTTAAAAATTACTTTGATTAACAATTCCATAAGTCATATGCCAATATCATAATCAATAACATCAAATCATTAAACAATGATTATAGACAATCCATGTTTCTCACTTATGGTTTCATAGCTCTACTTCATTGCTCGCTCTACAATAGCGGCATTCCATTTCCACGCATGCTCAATGGCAGTGGCGTTGTAATCGATGTTCGCTCAAAAGCGACAATATCCAATCCTTGATCGCTCAAAGGCGGCACCATATGATTCACAATGCATGTATGTCCGTTTATAGAAATTCCCATAAACCATGTAATTCCAATGTCCATTCATTGCTAACGTCATATATCATGCATTTCCACACATATTCATTTCAATACAGTGTACCAAGCATTCAACGATTGCGAATTATATAAAAGGGCTATGCTCGTACGTCATACGTGCCTAAGAATTCCGTAGCTCGAGTCCAAACTTTGCTTGAGTTCCATACCTCGAGAAATATGTGCAACTTATCTTCGAGAAATCCGGCTCCTAGGACGAGCCTCCATCAATTTTGCTCATAAAAGGGAAAGGGGAAGGGTTTGGGGTGGGAGAGAGGCGTGAGAGGGAGATGAGAGGAGAGAAATGGATTCCCAATGACGGAACCCCGAGTCCAACTGGTATATATAGCAAAAATGCCCCAAAATATCAATACCTTCACCAATACATCATGATTCATTAAAAATACCCAGACTGGACCCAACATAAGGCACCCCGGACACCAAGTCCCACTAAAAACCCAACTCATATGTTTTTTCCACCAAAATGAGAATACAATCTCAACCTTTGGATCCAACGATCTCAAATGCCCGATTTAACAACCTCGGGAGACGCAATACCGCAATTAATTCCTAATTGCCACAATAAAAATCCATCAAGGATTAATACCACACCGGGATTAACACCATAAATCCCCGGACATCATAGGAGAACCGTTTAAATCATCACGATGAGGTGCATCTTCCTCTAGATTTAGTGGAAAGCGGTTTACAATGCGAAATGGTGGTGAACGAGGTACCAAGGGACAGTCCCAAGGTAGTAGTAGTAGAAGTGGTTGAGGGTTACAATGTTTTAAGTGTGGAGGGCCACATTTTAAACGAGATTGTCCACAACTTGATACTTCAGTTTGTTTTCGTTGTGGAAGGACAGGACATATGATCAGAGATTGCCCTCAAGGACAACAGATGCGAGGGAATATATCAGAGAGTACAGTACAGCAGAGACCACAGGGTGTTCCACGGAATGGTGGAGGACAGAGAGCAGGACCACCTCAGGCTCAGGTGTATGCACTGAACAAGGAGCAAGTAGAGGCAGCTCCTGATGATATAATTGCGGGTAAGTGTAGTTTATTTACTTATCCTGCTTTACTTTTGATTGATACTGGTGCATCACATTTCTTTATTGCACAAGCGTTTATTGACCGGTATCATATATGCTCGTCTCCACTACTGATGCCTTTGTATGTCTCGACACCCATGGGAACTACTGTGATGGCTTGTCAGAATGTGTCTGATTGTGTTATTCAGTTTGATACTGAGTATGTGATACATGCCGATTTGATTGTGTTAGACATGATGGATTTTGATTGTATTCTAGGTATTGATGTGTTGAGCAGATATAAAACTATTGTAGATTGTTGTCAGAAGACAGTGAGATTTCAGTCTGATACTGGAAATCAATGGATATTTTATGGACAAGGATCACGTGCTAAGATTCCATTGATATCTGCTCTTAGAATGTCCTGCTTGTTAGAACGTGGACATACGGGATATGTGATATATGCTGTGGATGTCACAGATAAGAAAGTAGAAAGAAGAGTGGAGGATATACCAGTGGTTGCAGAGTATGCAGATGTATTTCCAGATGAGATTCCTGGATTTCTACCAAGTCGAGAAGTGGAATTATGTATTGAGTTAGTGCCTGGTACTTCTGCAATTTCACGAGCACCATATCGAATGGCACCTTCGGAATTGAGATAGTTGAAAACTCAATTACAAGATCTATTGGACAAGGGGTACATACGTCCTAGTGTAACGCCTTGGGGTGCTCCGGTATTGTTTGTCAAGAAGAAGGATGGTTCAATGCGACTATGCATTGACTATAGACAGTTGAATAAGGTAACCATAAAGAATAAATATCATCTTCCTCGTATTGATGATTTGTTTGATCAGTTACAGGGATCTACAATATATTCGAAGATTGATTTGAGATCTGGTTATCATCAAATACGTGTGAGGGAAGGAGATGTACAGAAAACAGCATTCAGAACTCGCTATGGCCATTATGAGTTCCTAGTAATGCCATTTGGTGTGACGAATGCTCCAGCTGTCTTCATGAGCTTGATTAATCGCGTTTTTCAGGAATACCTAGATCAATTTGTCGTTGTGTTCATTGATGATATATTGATATTCTCGGAGTCAAAACGAACATGTCCAACGTTTGCATCTGGTGTTACAGTTATTGAGAACACATCAGTCATATGCCAAACTCAGTAAGTGTGAGTTTTGGTTGACCAGTGTAGGCTTTTTGGGACCTGTGATATCTAAAGATGGTATATCAGTTGATCCGAGAAAGATAGAAGCGGTATTGAATTGGTCATCACCTACTTCTGTGCCAGAGATTCGTAGTTTCTTAGGTTTGGCTGGATACTATAGACGGTTGTTGAAGGAGTTCCAGCAATTGCCAAACCACTCACACAACTGACACAGAAGGGAGTACCATTTAGATGGTCAGACACATGTGAGCATAGTTTTCAGAAATTGAAACATCGGTTAACTACTGCTCCAGTGTTGATTATTCAATCAGAGCATGACAAGTTTGCTCTTTATACTAATGCATCATTACTTGGTTTGGGTTGTGTTTTGATGCAGGATAAACATGTGGTGGCTTATGCATCACGACAGTTGAAGCCACATGAAATGAAATATCCAGTGCATGATCTGGAGTTGGCAGCCATTGTCTTTGCCTTGAAGATATGGCGACACTATTTATATGGTACGTCGTTTACCATATATACTGATCATAAAAGTTTAAAGTTTTTATTCACTCAAGCAGAGTTGAATATGAGGCAAAGGAGATGGATGGATCTCTTAAAGGATTATGATTGTGAGATCGAATATCATCCAGGAAAGGCTAATCTCACATCAGATGCTTTAAGTCGAAAAGTTCACAATACTGCTGATGATATGATGCATTTATCAGCCTTGATGCATTCTTGTTGTACCTTGGGTTATGAATTTGAGGTAGACACAGAACCAGTATGGTTATCAACATTGTTGGTTGAACCCAATATCTTTGAGAAAATCAGAACGACACAAGTTACTGATGATGAAATACAGCACTGGAAGGAAATGTTATGTCAAGGACAAACATCTCAGTTTGTAATTGCCAGTGATGGAACGTTGAAATATAGAAACTGTTGGGTAGTACCTGCTGCATTAGGACTACGCCAAGAAATACTACAACGTGCGCATTGTAGTCGCTACAGTATACATCCTGGAGGAAAGAAAATGTATAAAGATTTGCGTACCCAATTCTGGTGGAAACGCATGAACAGGATGTGCTGAACTTTGTGAAACTTTGTTTGATCTGTCAACAAGTAAAAGCAGAACGACAAAGACCAGGAGGTGAATTGAGGAGTTTGGAGATTCCTCAATGGAAATGGGAACATGTTACAATGGATTTTGTTACCCATTTGCCACGGACTTCCTCTGGCTTTGATGCAATTTGGGTAATTGTTGATAGACTGACGAAAGTAGCTCACTTCATACCTTACAGTATGACATTTACTTATTTGAAAATGGCTCAATTATATATTCAAAATGTAGTGAGACTACATGGCATACCAATTTCGATTGTATCGGATAGAGATCCGAGATTCGCTTCTCATTTTTGGGAAGGATTACAGTCAGCACTAGGGACAGAAGTACAATTGAGTACTACATATCATCCTCAGACATATGGACAGAGCATACTATACAGACGCTTGAGGATATGTTGTGTGCCTGTGTATTGGAGTTTGATAACTCGTGGCAAGAGTCATTGCCATTAGTGGAATTTTCGTACAATAACAGTTATCAAACTAGTATCCAGATGGTACCATTTGAGGCACTATATGGGCGACGCTGTAGATCGCCATTATATTGGGATGATGTTGATCAGAATGTACTCCATGGACCAGAGATGCTACGGGAAATGGAGGAGAAAGTGAAACTGATCAGATTGAAATTGCAAGCGGCTCAGGATAGACAGGTTGCTTATGCCAATAAGCGACGTAGACCACTTGAATTTCAAGTTGGTGATCGAGTATTTTTAAAAATCTCACCTTTTAAAGGTGTGGTACGATTTGGTAAACGTGGAAAGTTGTCTCCACGATATGTTGGTCCGTATGAGGTATTGTAATGTATTGGTACATTGGCATATCTATTGGCACTACCGCCAGCATTGAGTAGTATCCACGATGTGTTTCATGTTTCACTGTTGAGAAAATATGAACCAGATCCGGGTCATGTATTGCCACCATCTGAAGTACAGTTGGATACAGACGTGTCTTATGTGGAACGACTAGTGAAGATTCTGGATAGAGCTGAGCGGACATTGTGTAACAAAGTGATACCAATGGTAAATGTACAGTGGGATCGACGAGGTGTCGAGGAGGCAGCGTGAAAGACGGGGCAGCATATGATACAACAGTATCCTGAGTTATTTTCTGGTATAACTTTACATTTGTTTTTACAATACGGTTGGTGAGTAATTACCGCAATGTTACATATATGATTATGCTTTTTACTTTCTTACAGTAGGATTGTGGGAATGAGTATATGTTCATGTTATGTATATGCAATTTCGAGGACGAAATTCAATGAGTAGGGGAGAAATGTAATGCCTCGAAATGACGTATACATGTTGGATATGATTCTTGTGTAATTACGCGTTAAGTACGGTATGATGTAGACTCGAGTTCGGGTGGAACCGAGTATGATATGAATATGACAAGATATGAACTTTCATTATATTATGAAATGGCACCATTGTATGTATGAGAAGCATAGTCGAGTAGTTGCTCATTGATACATCAACTTAAGGTAGAACATAGAACTACATGGTTGTGGACTATGTAGTACACTACATGTAAGTTGATATGAATTTGATATGTACATGACTTTGAGTTAGCATGTGATGTACATGGGAGTTGAATTTCAGATGAATTTCATGTGAATTTGACAAGCTTGTGCTTTAACTTCAAAATCAGATTTTGAAACTCACAATTCACCAAAACTCACCTAGTAATCTCTACACAAGCACCTCTCATGTGATATCCCCGAAATAATTAATTGCAATTTAGGTATTAATTATGTTTATATGATTAATTATGGTGATAACTGATTTATGTGTTGGCGTTAATTATCTTAGTGAAATGCTTAGTCATGGTATGCGTGACCCGGTAGAGCATTTCAGGGTGCATGTTATGCATATTGGGTAATTGGGTGTTTTAATGGTTAAATGTGATGGTGGATAATTATTTGGTGAAACATGTATCTAATTGGTATTTTGGTGCATTTTGGTATAATGCTTTTAAATATCTTGTTGTGATGTTTTATACACCATGGTAATTGTGGGAGTGCATTTTTAATTAAACAAACCCACTTATACCCTCAACCCCCCACTATACCTCACTTTCTATTTCCCCCAAATCAACCACCCAAACCCTCATTTTCTCCTAATTTCGTTTTTGGCTCCAAGGTGGTAAAGAAATCTTTGCAAAATCTCCTTTGGTGTGATTCTTGGTAAGATTTGAGGTCTAGGAAGGGTATATATCCTTCTTGTTGTTTTTGCAAAGATTTATTTTGATTTGAGTTTGATATTTGAGTTTTTGAGATGGGTTTGTAGGGATTGGTATGCTTTTTGGTTGGGTGTTAGATTTTTGGTTGTTTGATGGTGTTTGTTGAAGGTTTTTAGTGTTTTTATGTTTTGGATTTGTTGGTATAAGTGTTGGTAAGATGGTAGGAGAATTGGTAGCTTACAAATGGTGGAAATCAAGATTCTGGTTGTGGCGATCGATCGCCTGAAATGGCGCGATCGATCGCCGTAGGGCAGTAGCAAAATCACAGGGCAGGCGATCGATCGCCGCGAGGAAAAAATTAAGGCGATCGATCACCTCAACGAAGCGATCGATCGCCAGCAACAAAATTTTGGAAAATGGCTTTTTTTTGACGAATTTTTGGTATTTGGCTATTATTTGGATGGGGTTGTGTGATTGTGTAGAACCATCCCAGGTGGCGACGCAACCAAGGAAGTGAAGCCATATCAAATTCCACTTTTGGAAAGGTACGTAGAGGACGTACGGGCACCCAACGGTACATGTATCTATTATACTCATTGATTATGCATTGTGGATGCGAGTATATGTGGAAATGTGCATTGTAGATGCAAATACATGTTGAATTTATGCATGATGACTATATAGGCATATGATGATTGTTGGTGCGTATCCCATGAGTCATGGTCATCCTTTGATGATTTTAATGCTTGCCGCTATTTGTTTGGTGCCGCTCAATGTGAAGCGAGGGGTGGGAGCGCCGCATGTCACATTGAGGCGTGGTTGTCATATGAAGCGAGGAAAGAATATTTGCCGCTAAAATGTGAAGCGAGGGGTGGGAGCGCCGCATGTCCATTAAAGCGAGGTTATTCTATGCCGCCTATATGTGAAGCGAGGGGCATTAAAATACATTGTGATGAACAGATTAGGGATTGGTAATTGATGAATGTGGAACGGCATTATATCATGGCATGTGTAAACCATTAAATAATCTATTGATTATGCTCATGAGTTATGGTATAGGGACAACCCAAAAGGAAGCGTTTAAAATGCATGGGAAAAACAGGAAGTATTTTATTATGATTTATGCATTTACGCCTTATATTCATATTGTGTTGTATATGAATTATTATATGCTCACGTTTTGGGGGTTGTTCTTGTAGGTACATTTTGGCATGATAGAAAGGGGCTAAAGCGGGTTGAGGCGGTGAGCTTGTGAAGAACACTATTGATAGATGAAGGACATGATTACTTTTGTATAGTGTCTACTCTAGGAGTAGTGTAAAGCTATAGTGAAAACATTCATTTGATTTGGGATGTAACTAATCCACTTGATAGTCCTTATTTTGGCATGTAATTCTTAAGGCTCATAGTCTCAACACGATCATTTTACTCTGATAATTTATGTTAGCTCTAATTATGCCTTTAATCCGTATCTAAGGAACTAGGGTCCTTACATCTCCAAACCCTTGTTGGTTCTTCCATCTTTTGCTTGGATTTCACTTGGTGGATTTCACTTGGTAATCAAGCTAGGAAGTTGAGTGAAGTGATTTCATACTTTCTTGGTAAGAATTTCAAAGCATATGATGTATATGGACTTAGTTGATGGAAATTTTGAAGCATGTGGTTACTATTCTTATATGCCTTGAATTGAGGCTTGTTACCATGCAAAGAATTGAGTTGTAATGATATGGAAACATGTTTAACTGAAGGGATATCATCCAAATAACATGTTGGCATGTGAAATTTTGAGTAGTAGAAGAAGAACCATGGAGATAAGCTCAAAATCGCCATGTTCTGAATTTTCTGGAAATCGGCGATCGATCGCGAGCCCTGTGGCGATCGATCGCTGAGAACAGAAAAAATATAAGGTGGTGAAAACATATGGCGATCGATCGGTGGAATTGTGGCGATCGATCGCAAGGACACAGAACACATTGGCGATTGATCGTGAGATAGTGGCGATCGATCGCGATGGAACATAACAGTATGGCGATCGATCGGTGAAATGTGGCGATCGATCGCCAGGTCAAGATTTTTAAAAAAAATGTTATATTTTGTAGATTTTGATTTTGATGCCTATGATAACATGATACATTATTGGTATTGTTGTAGCATCATCACAGGGGACGAGACAACGAGGCAATTAGACACTGACGCCTAATTTATATCGTTTGTGTCGCAGAACAGGTACGTTTTGACGTACGAGTATATGATATTGTTATGATGATGATGTGAGCATGGTATCATATGATTAGTGACATCATATGCATGTGCATTCATGATATTATATTATTGAGATGAATGCCACGACAGATGTGTAGCATATGCTTTGGCTGAGATAGGTGCCACGATAGATATGCCAGTGTTGGGCATATGCTTTGGCTGGGATTATTGCCACGATAGGTATGCTACATATGCTTTGGCATGAGAGATATACGCCGGTTGGGTATATGCTCTGGCTGTTATAACATGTTAGGACGATACTATGATATGCGCTGCTAATATGAAGATGTGAGAGGATTTCACTGACATATTGAGCTGAGATAGACATATCATATTGGTCTGGTTATAACAGGATGAGGAATGAGACATGTCATGACATATTTGCATCTGAGGATGCATGATATAGGACAATTACATTTGATGTTTATAGTGCTTTATCGTTTATGTTTTGTATTGATATCGCACTGGGATGGTTGTTTATCTATACTCATGTTGTGTGATTGTTTTTGTAGGGACTCATAGACGTGGGAGGACGGAATTGTGAGTCTAATCCGCTGCGAGTTGAACCACTGCAAGGAGTTGTACTAGTCTAGGTTGTTTTACGGTACATATGATGTATATTATAATAGGATTTGTGTAAGTATTTTAACAACCTAACAGGAGTAAACTCTTAATCAATGTATGTTTTTACTTAATTCTTACTCACATATGTATAATGGACTGATACATCATGGAATAAGTAACGAGGACCCCACAAATTGTCTCCGATCAAACATCCGAACATCATTGTGAATGGGATGATGATCAGCACGATCATATTTTTCAAAGACATAATCCGGCCAATCTTTATTATTCTGGATCATTCGTTCCGCTTTCTTAAGTCGTTCGAGAAAATATAACACACATCGATCAAAAGTTAATTGCACAATGTCGGTGATTGGAAGGCGACGAGCACCCTTCATAACTTCGTTAATGCACTCGGACATATTTGTCGTAAGAATACCACAACACCATCCACCATCATGAGCAAGAGTCCATTTTGACTTGTCAATCCAATTCAAATAATCAAATGCTCTTGGTTTAATACTTTTTATTTCTTCCATTGTCGAATCAAACTTTCTGAGCTGATTTTCTGATCCAGCCTTCCAGCATAAGTCTTTCAAATGAACACTTTTGAATCGACTATTACAGTTTGAGCACAAATGTCTCAAACAAAATCGATGCACTCCACGCGAGGAATTGAAGTCGGTAATATATTAGCGGGTGCAATAAGGCCCGGATGCCTATCAGATATCAAGCACACACCAGCAGACCCTTTAACAATGTGCTTGCTAATCAACTCCAAAAACCATTTCCACGACAAAAAAATTTCCTCATCAACGATTGTAAAGGTCAAAGGTAAGATTTGATTGTTAGCGTCCATGGCCACGACAATCAACATTTTATGTTGATATTTTGTATACAGATGTGTTCCACCTACACTTATAACTTGTCAGCAGTGCCGGAATCCATCTGCACATGGTTGGAAGACCCAAAACACGTAATTCAAAGTCATCTCTGTTGGTTTAGCATTCGGTAGGTGATCCCATTCGACGATTGTGCATGAGTTCCATTTTTGCAAAGCTCCCATGTAATAAGGCAACTTTTTCACAGAGCTCTCCCATGTTCCATATACATTTTGAACCGCACGTCTCAAACTATACCAGCCTTTTGCATATGAGATCTCAAATCCATACTTATCTTTAACAGTCTGAATAACATACTTTATCTCATAGGATGGATCACGCCGAACGATTCCCAGTAACAAACTAGCAATCATATTTTTGTCCAGATTTGCTTGATCGATGTGTGAGAACCCCCATAATTAGTTATTTTGAATATTTCATTTTTTTACTCAACGAGGCGCGAAGAAACCATCTGCAAGGCATATCTGGTGTACTATGTCTGCATACCACTTTCCATAATGTTTTTGTACTTTTGACAACAAGATACTCACGTTTTACAATCCGTAACGAGTAATCCTTCACAGCTGCGTGGAGATGACCTTTATCTTTAAATACCATATTTAGATGGATATTTCCTCTGGAATAATCGTAGTAACTCCCCCACTTACCAGTTGGAAGGTCGATCGAATCTCCAAATACGTCTGGATGTGTCGTGGAGAAAAATAGAATTGTTGGATAAAATGTCATGATCATTTGTCGAGGTTGTGTCTGCTACATTAACTGTCATTTCTTAAATATCAACCTCATCGTCATCAGACTCATCCTCAGATAGAATCCCCTCCGGTTCAGACTGAATATCATCTCCAAAATCCACATAATTGTCTGCTAGTGGCTCGGGAACAATATTGTCAGCAACTATAGGAGCATCATTTTGAATCCTATAGGTAGTTGGTCTTTCTGTAACTACTACAAATGGATAATTACCACTTGTTGGTATTTCTGTAATAAAATCATAAGCTCTTCGTTATGTTTGAATATACATCTCCAAACAACTATACTTTTGTTCAGAATCCAATAGCCATGCTAAATTGTAATCACTGTCAACGGGAAAAATTGTTTGTTTCATCCCTGAAAAATCACTGAATATATATTTGCAATATATTTTCAGAATGAACTGGATACGATCGATGCCAGTAATATCATATATGTCATTCAATAACTGCAAATAATTAATAGTACGAGATATTGTCATGCCTTTTGACGGACCATGATCATATCTAACAAATTCCAAATCTTGTAATATATCGCCGCCCCAATACAACAAAACTTTAATTGACATACCTTAAAAAGAAAGACAAAATTTATAAATTAGTACATTATATATAATGTTGTTAAATTTGATTATTTATATAACAACGAACCGCAATGTGCCGATCGGAGGAAATAATGAAATTTATGGTTTACCTGCAGAGAAATGTTTACGAAAGAAAATGTTTACCGTTTGTTCGGTTAAATATGCGAAGAAATAGATTGTTGTCGCAATCTGAGATGGCGACATCAAATAAAAAATATTTTTTTGTTAAAAAAAAAAAAATTGTCGTTATATACCAACATCGGTTGAAAAATTATTTTTTATATCAAAATTATTTTTTTTTTCATTGTCACCATCTAATATGACGACAAAGTTTTTTAAAACAAGTTATGTCGTTATATACCGACATCAATTGAAAAATTATTTTTTTAAAAGATGTAGCCATCTCATATGACGACATTAAAAAAAATATTTTTTTTATAAAAGTCGCCATCTGACATGGCGACTTCAAAAAAATATATTTTTTTTAAAAAGTCACCATGTGAGATGACGACTTCAATTGAATTCGCCATCTCACATGGCCAGTTCGATTAGTTTGCTAATAAAAAAATAAATTGGATTAAATTGTTAAACAATATTATAATAGATGTTATATAATTAAAAAACCCTTCTTTGTGCTATATTTCATAATATATATATATAATAAATATATACTGTATAATTATCACATATTTTTCATTGTTTGGTAAGTAAATCCTCATATAATTGAAATTATTAAACTATATACAGTAAACGTCCATAAATTAGTACTCTTTAAATTAATAGCCTCTCTAAATAAATATTTTTTTTCGGTCAACTTGGCTTCAACATTAGTAACGTAATACTCACTAAATTAATAATATATCTAAAATAAAAAAAATTTATGGTCCAAGCATTATTAACTTATAGAAGTTTTTATATTTGTGTAGCATGAAATGCCGTTCAAAATACAGCAGAGTCTCGTTCAAAATACAGCAGAGAGCCCACAATTAAACTACAAGCTGTAGTACAAAACAGCCCCTGGCTTTTGCTTCTCCGATGCTCAAATACGAAAGTGTTGTTGCTATGGGTCAGCAAAGAACCATGAAAAATGAATGGAAACAATTTGTTTTCCCGGGACGACTTAATTCATTTTAAGAGGATCAATATAATTTTAAGTAAAAAGCATTACACTCGTCTGCTGCTGATCCAACCCGGAAGGCAAACTTGTTCAGGCACGGGTATGGATACTGCAATCGTACGAAATGGATATATTCCTGGAGATTCTAACATGACCGAAAACTAGAAAGTCGCTTCTTCGATACAGATGCTAGATAGTTTTAATAATTTTTGTCGTTCACAGAGCAAAGAATCACCAGATATAGAGACAACTTCCACACCAGGAAAAAAGATACTGCCAATTTTTTTAAAAGTTACACCTTAGGTCCTCCGACCTTTATTACGCCTGGATGTAACTACAGTCCTTCCATCAATAACTTCAGGTACATCTTTCGGGCAAGATCCATTGGTAGTGATGCTCTTTTTGTTCAGACTTGATTCGCATTCTGGAGTATCAAGATCCATTTCTGATGCAATATTTTCTCCTGAATTCCCATCACCATCATTCTCGTCACTGTCATCCTCCCCACTTGCGTCCGCCTGACAACAATGGAATCGGAAAAGAATAAAATAACGTATTCTAAAGTACTGCGTTCTTTTTGTCGTTGCCTGACAAGCAATGGAAAACAAACTCTTTGTGGTGCATATTAAGGGTTGAACCTCACAGTAGATCTCAACAAAGGAAACATGGTATATTTTACACAAAAAAAAAAAAGGCACGTTTTAATCTTCAAATGATCTTTCTTTGGTAAAAAAGGAGCAAACTTGGGGGACAGAATAACAAGGTGAAGCATGGAAGTTTAAAATGTACCACTATATCTTGTGTTACATGGCAGAAGGGATTCTAGTCCCAGAAGCAATGCGTTTTATAAAGCTGTTGACAAGAAAAAGGAAAAAGTAATGATGAGACAACTAGACTGCTCAAGCCTTAAACAGCCAGAGGATAAATCTTTTAAGAGGAAACAAATATTCCGCATGCATGGCACTATCTCTTAAACCATGATCTAAAAAAATAAATGACCATTAACTAATATGATGAATGTTTTGTCATGAACATAACTTGAATGAAACACATCTACTGAAACTACAATATAACAACGGAAATAGCGCTAAGCACGCAAAAAAGAAAATTACATTCCCCATGCGAAAATTCAGCAAAAAAGGGGGTGATAATCAATTACCTGTCTTATATAAGAGATGCTTGGAACATTTGTTTCTTTCAACCTCTTTATAGAGTTAAAATTACCTTCTAAACATTCTTCACGCATTACCATCAATTTTTCTGCTATCTGTACAGAGATGAAAATTTCAGAAAACAGAAAACTGTTTGCAGATCAGAAAAACAGACGGACGTGGACGAAACGAAGTGGACAGAATCTTGTCTGACTTAACAGTCTGCACAACCAGGCAATAAATTATAAAATTACAGAAGCTTTGCAATATGGAAGCTTAAGCATGAACACTCAGTGGTGGAGCAACTAATTAATAGATATATCAAGAAATCTTACCTCCTCAATGCTGCCATCTCCTATTTCAGTATTTAGAGAAAGCATGAATCCATCAAGCATATCCTCCAAATCATCAATGTATACTTGTTCTGAGCACAAAAATAACAAATCAGAATCGCTTGCAGTATTTACAGGACAATTATTCAGCCAATTTTAAGAGAAAACCTCTGATTGACGGGGTTTTAAGGCAGACAACTGTATACATAAAAAATTGAAACATTCGTACACCAACAGAGACCAAACTTTACCTCAAGAAACACAAATGCAAACAAAAAAGGGATTAAAGTGCAATGAGTATTCCCAAAAGGTAATTTGAGCCAACAGGAAAGGGTTCTAAAATTCTGACAAAATTGATAATAATTCCCACAAAACATGAGTGCTCATTATCTAAAACTTACAAGCCTATAGATATCAATCCAATACTCCATAAGCATCCAATTCTCCCCGACGCAAGACACACAAGGTACAATGTGCAGAGTTTTGACTTCAATTATCACAAAGGTCTATCTTTTTCCACCATATCTTCAAAATGTAACATGAAACGAAAACATATATTGTTTACAAGAAGTTGCTGTGTTTTGCAATTTCCTCACCCATCGTTTCCATCTAAAGAAACAAAAATGTTTGGACTTTCAAAGAGAAACTTGGGGAATAATTGATACCACAACTTCCAAATTTTTTTGTTAAAAAGTAGCAAATAAAATTACAGCTACAACAACAATCAACATTGTTGCAAGCCAAAGTTGCCTTCACCAAATTCCCTCTTTCACGATGATCCTCCCATGCAGGCCAAGACCCAAAACCAATCTTCAGTTGGATTTCGCAAATCCAATTAATTATCAACTGAAAAAAGGATACCTTTGGATTGCGTGAGGCGATGAAAAAGATCATTGCCCAGCTGTTGAGATTTCTGGAGAGAGTCGCGGCCGCCCCACTCGTTTTCAACGGCCATTCGAAGGGCGGCCCATCGAGAAAGTAAAAGACCAATTCCCTCTTGACGCTGCGCCACCGCCTCCGCCGTCAGGATTCCGTCCATCTCGCCCTTCTGCTGCCGCCTTTAGTGGAGTTTCTGCTCTGAAAAACTTAATGGTTGCTACAACAGTTCATAAATAGTATGCTTGAGGGTTTTTTCCCAAATAAAAAAGCATTTTTTACCCCTTTTTATCAAAATTTAACAATTGAGGGGGGTCTGGTTTTTGTAAGGGTCAATTATATATAGGCAGATTTAATAATTATTATTTTAACTTTTCTAATTTAAAAAAATAACATGTACATCCTGCTATATACAATTTTGACTGTGTCAAAAAATTCTAATTTCTTTACATCATTTCAATTCAAATATCCCTAAAAATTCACTTAATTCGACATGATTTTTGTAAATCAAAAAAATTTGGAAAAATTGACTGATTTGATAATTTATGTCAAATTATGCTTTTATTTATTATTGTTCAAACTAAGTCACGTGTATAAAACAAACTAAAGTATCTAGATTGGAAGACGATATCGACGATGCTCTCGATAGAACACTAAACCATGTGTACAAAACAAACTAAAGTCAATCTTTTATTTCCGTAAAAACAGCTGCTTGATTTATTTCATATTGAAACCGACAACAATATACATTAAAACTCGTCTTCACTGAAAATAAGTTATATGAGAAAAAACACAACTAATAATTGCAATGGAATATCATAATAAATATCGACAACAACCCTATATTTGTCTAGGCCGGTTTTCCACCAGTCCCAGAACTAAGTTTGCTCATATTTTCCGATTTTCTCAATTTTATCTTGAGAGAGTTGGTAAGAAATGAGTGACATAAGACTCACTAGGCTAACAGGGGAAATCACTAAACTAGATCAGCAATATAATTTTTTCTTCATAGAAAAAAGCCGATGAAACAATTTTTTTAGATGTATTCTGTTTTATTCATTGTGAAGGTAACAATGTCGTATTATGAGGCCCCGTCCTAATTATGTCTTTAAAGATCACACAATGATTATTTTAGTGTAAACATCGGAATATTAATCAAAAAATTTCAACACGTGGCTCTAAAAAATAAGGCATGAGCTCGTCGTATGAGAATCATACCACCTGCTTTACATATATCAATATACGCATTATAAAATACCAAAAATATGTAATACCAATTCACATCCATTCACATTATCCATCACATAAACCCGAGTACAAAATCTTCTAGTTATACATAATACTTAAAATACAGCTACACGGGGCATACCCAGGTGAAACTAAATCATATTAAAAACTCTCTTAACATATTACTGGAATGAACAATATGATCACACGAGACCTGAGTTCGCTCTCATGGAGCTTTGGTACTCCTAGATGCTTCCGTTCGATCATCTGAAAAATGTACACCTACAATTCTGTCTTGCCTATACACAAAGGCACTACTCAGTTGAATTAATTGATAACTCAATAAACATAGAGTAAAATGGGATGCCTTGAGTAGTATACAGAGTTCAGTAATTGTGACTAATCATCATCATAGGATGACGTATAAGGAGGTTGAGTACGTGATTGAGTATTGGATTGTGTGGAAGTAATTGACCGTGAGTTATCATTAACTGTGTATATCGAATAACTCTCTGGATCATGGGGCAAAGGCAAGGATTGGCTCTTGCTATTGGATTATAAGGTACGTATGGCGTACAAGCATATTTAGATATATTATTGTCATGATTACTGAATAATATATTATTGTTGCGATAAATGGTATGTGTTATTAATTGTGGAGATGTCGTTGTTGAGCGAGCAACGAGTATGGTGTTGTCACTATTGAGCGAGCATTGGTTATGATGCCGCTGTTGTTGAGCGTGCGAGAGGTTAGAATCCTGACGCTGTTGAGCGAACGATATGATACGATGTGATGAAATTGTGAAATCATTAGGTTTCTGTAAATCATTATTGTATTTTTATCTTGAATTGTTGTTTCTTTTCTTTTTCTTTAATAAAATATTATGTTCAACTCCTTTCTTCTGCGTTTTACTTCAGGATTGAATGACATTGGTTAATGTGTCATGTCAATCCACATAGTTAACAACACCACATTTTGGCTATAAATACAACCTTCACTACTTCACATTTACTCACTCTAAACTTGCCTAAATATCAATTTAAGTTTAAATATTGCAACCATCTGCAATCCTTCGTGGGTTCATTACTTATCTACATCAACCCAACATGGGTTTATTACTTATATAACACCCCTCTACCTAGTTCTTGCACAACATTGAGGTTTTGGTGTTATCTCACCAACCTGGAATCTCATAAGCAGATGAACGGGGTGTGATGAAAAAAATGGGAAGACGGGCTATATTGATAGAGGATTACTTTGAAAACTGTTGGAATCGAAGAGGGGGGGTGAATGAGATTCCTTGGCTACTTTAGCTTTTTAAAATGAGTTTGAAAAATAAAAGAGTTTTGCGCTTGCGGAAGCCTTTAGTCAATCGATAAATAAAAAGAATAAATAAATAAATGCGTAATGAAAAATAAAGCAATAAATAACAAAAGGATTTGTTATAGAAGTTCGGCGATGAATCGCCTACGTCTCCTCTTCCCGGTTAGATAACCTCCAACCGAGGTTCCACTAGAATAAACGATCTTGGCCTTGAGGGCTCCAAGTTAGCCACAACCCAACTCTTCCCGAGTTTACAACGCTCTTCCCGAGCACACTACTCTTCCCGAGTACACAAGCTCTTCCCGAGCACAATACTCTTCCCGAGTATACAAAGCTCTTCCCGAGCTACCAACACTCTTCACGAGTCTTCTTGGCCTTAAGGGCTCCAAGGATAGCCACAACACATGCACCAACTTCACTTGTTGGCGACTTTACAATTTTCCAACTTGCTTTGGTGTTGGAAGACCTTTACAATAAACCAACAAACACCTTCACGGTGTACTCAGATGAAGATAACAAGACTCTAACAAAAAGAATGAATTACAAGCTCCAATACAACAACAATGTATGGAGATTGCAATGCTATTTGAATTTTGAATGATCAAAGCTTTGTAGAAGTTTGTAGGCTTGTTTCTTAGCTTCAAAATGCTCCAAAGCATCCATATATATAGTGTAGAAGGCCTCCAAGGCTTCTACTAGCCGTTGCACCACAAAAAGGCTGAAATCACTCCTCGATCGCCTCAGTCATCGCCTCAGGCGATCTCCATCGCTGCGCCCCAACGGTCACCAAAATTCACGCATCGCCTCAGGCGATCGCTGGATCGCCTCAGGCGATCCAAGTCAAATCCCAATGCCGTAGCTTCAGCAGCCTGAAATCGTGCATAACCTCAAACGATCTCCACATCGCCTCAGGCGTTCCAGCCCATCGCCTCAGGCGTTCGTGTCATCGCCTCGGGCGATCTCCCTGCGCCAAGCCTCGGCGTCGCTTCAGTCGATGTGCTGGGGCGAAGTCCTTGTGGCTGCCATCGCCTCAGGCGTTGGTCACCATCGCCTGGGGCGATCTTCCCCGCATGCTCGCCTAGCCATCGCTTCTGTCGATGTGCGTGGCGATGCCTGGCCTGACACCCATCGCCTGGGGCGATGATCACCATCGCCTGGGGCGATCCAGACCAGATTGCACACACTTGAAAATCATCATTCCAATCCACTTTTCATCACTTAATCTGCACACTAAGTAGATGCATTAGTATAACAAGCCTGGGGCGATCCAGACCAGATTGCACACACTTGAAAATCATCATTCCAATCCACTTTTCATCACTTAATCTGCACACTAATTAGATGCATTAGTATAACAAACACAAGTTTTGTTGATCATCAAAACTCAAAGATTGACCGGGGATAATTTAACGCATTAAACGCAACCATGTGTTTAAGGCTCAACAATCTCCCCCTTTTTGATGATCACAAAACTTGATAAACTTGAATAAGTAATATGCATGAAATGTGAGTAAAAATAACTCCCCCTTAACAATTGCATAACACATACAAGTTATCAAGTAAAACAATAAACAAATAACTCTCCCCCTCAAACCATGCATACATAAGCTCTCCCCCTTAAACTATGCATTTATTAAGGTTCAAGTTTATCACAAAATTCTCCCCCTTTTTGTGATAATCAAAAAGCATAAAATTCAAATAATCATGGCATAATTTATATGTTGACATATAGCTTCAAATTACACATGTTCCTCATCAAACAAGATTGAATCATATAGAGGTGAATCACAACCATGTGTTTAAGGCACTCAACAATTAATTATAAAAGTTGCAATGTGTGCATATGTTCATGCATTCATAAAAATATCAAGGCACTATAACAAATCATATACTTGCACATTTTCACATAGCATATTCAAATTGGAATGCAAAGCATATCAAGCTACTTACTATAAAAAGATAAGCATACATCATGCATTTCAACAATTGTGCTAAGGGGTTATGCATTTTACTCCAATGAATATTGAGCTTCAATATTTATTGATCACAATTAATTTGTGCCAATGAATTTTGAAATTGCTCTTTTAACAAAAAAAATAAATTTTACCCTCAATGACAAGAGTTCGTTCTTGTCATAGGTCCAATGCCTCTCGTCTCTTCTATGGTGGTGAATAGAATAAACTCCTCCTTTGAGTTGCTTGGTCCTTCATCCTCCAATCCATGGTTGTCCTTACAAGACAAATTCATAATAGAAGGATCTTTGGTACCCATTTGATTTTTGGGTCCTTGATGGTTAGCTTCCTTAGGCACTTTTGGGATCCATTTCCACCTTCTGTTAGGTTGGTATTGGATTCTAGCAAATCTACATTTGTTCTTGGTATGACCATTTTTGCAACAATAATTGCAAGTAGTAGAGTCATGCTTTGCTTTGGCCAACAAGCTAGAAAAGGATTTTGATTTGCTTGAGTAGCCTAACCCGGCTTTGTCAAAGCTACAACGTTGTAAGCCAAGCAATTCATTCATCTTTAAACTACTATCACTAAACTTGTCAAGAGAAGTCTTTAAATCAAGCACTTGGTTTTTCAAAATAATATTTTCTTCTTCCTTCTTAGCCAAGTCTAGTTTAAGCACTTTGTTGCTCTTCTTGGTTTTACCAAGACAATCAATGAGTTCATTATAAGCATCTAAAAGTTCATCAAATGAAGGTACCTCATCGTCGCTTTCATCTCCTTCATCTCCAAGAGATATTAAACAAAGATTGGTGGCTTCTTCTTCATCGGAGTCGCTATCACTCCATGTGGCTATAAACGCCTTCTACTTGCCTTTGTCCTCATTCTTCTTCCTAGGACATTTGTTAGCATAATGGCCTTTTTCTTGACAATTATAACAAGTTACCTCATGTTTGGATTCTTGTTTGGTAGCATTTGAGGTCTTTGACTTGCTATGTTTGTTGAAGAGCTTCTTGAACTTCTTTGTGAACAACATCAACTCTTCATCATCATCATCTTCTTCATCATCGGAATGGTCTTTCCTTCCAACCAAAGTGATCCCATTTCTTTTGGATCTATCCTCCTCCTTTACTTCTCTTCTTGTGGCAACTCAAGCTCATGAGTCACCAATGTGCCATGGAGCTCATCAAGATCATAAGATGCGTTCTCCCCTTTGTTGGACTCGATGATGGCCGTCCTCTTGGCATCCCATTCCTTTGGTAAGGCTCTTAGTGCTCTCCTCCATATTTGCTTTGGAGGATATTTCTCTCCAAGTTGAGCAAGCTCGTTGATAATTAGGGTGAGCCTCCTAAACATGGAATCCACCTCTTCTCCGGACTCCATCTCAAATGTCTCATATTTGAGTTGTAGGAGATCAATCTTGGTCTCCTTCACTTGGTTGGTTCCTTCATGACAAATTTGCAATTTGTCCCATATCTCCTTAGCCGTTGAGCACATCGAGATCCGGTTGTACTCCTTCATATCTAAGGCACAATGCAAAATATTAATCGCTTTAGCATTTTGTGAAATTAATATCATATCCGCTCTATTGAAATCGTCCATTTCTTTGGGAACACTAATTCCCCCAACTTCCTTTAAAGGAATATGTGGACCTTTCACTATGATTTTCCATAGATCATAATCTACGGATTGGATGTATAGAGAAATTCTATTCTTCCAATAACCGTAGTTATCACCCGTGAAAAGCGGAGGGCGATTTGTCGATTGACCTTGAGCAAACTCATTTGCTAGATTAGCCATATAAAAATTTTGATTTAAAACAAAAATCAAATGGCTCTGATACCACTTGTTGGAATCGAAGAGGGGGGGTGAATGAGATTCCTTGGCTACTTTAGCTTTTTAAAATGAGTTTGAAAAATAAAAGAGTTTTGCGCTTGCGGAAGCCTTTAGTCAATCGATAAATAAAAAGAATAAATAAATAAATGCGTAATGAAAAATAAAGCAATATATAACAAAAGGATTTGTTATAGAAGTTCGGCGATGAATCGCCTACGTCTCCTCTTCCCGGTTAGATAACCTCCAACCGAGGTTCCACTAGAATAAACGATCTTGGCCTTGAGGGCTCCAAGTTAGCCACAACCCAACTCTTCCCGAGTTTACAACGCTCTTCCCGAGCACACTACTCTTCCCGAGTACACAAGCTCTTCCCGAGCACAATACTCTTCCCGAGTATACAAAGCTCTTCCCGAGCTACCAACACTCTTCACGAGTCTTCTTGGCCTTAAGGGCTCCAAGGATAGCCACAACACATGCACCAACTTCACTTGTTGGCGACTTTACAATTTTCCAACTTGCTTTGGTGTTGGAGGACCTTTACAATAAACCAACAAACACCTTCACGGTGTACTCACACGAAGATAACAAGACTCTAACAAAAAGAATTAATTACAAGCTCCAATACAACAACAATGTATGGAGATTGCAATGCTATTTGAATTTTGAATGATCAAAGCTTTGTAGAAGTTTGTAGGCTTGTTTCTTAGCTTCAAAATGCTCCAAAGCATCCATATATATAGTGTAGAAGGCCTCCAAGGCTCCTACTAGCCGTTGCACCACAAAAAGGCTGAAATCACTCCTCGATCGCCTCAGTCATCGCCTCAGGCGATCTCCATCGCTGCGCCCCAACGGTCACCAAAAATCACGCATCGCCTCAGGCGATCGCTGGATCGCCTCAGGCGATCCAAGACAAATCCCAATGCCGTAGCTTCAGCAGCCTGAAATCATGCATCGCCTCAAACGATCTCCACATCGCCTCAGGCGTTCCAGTCCATCGCCTCAGGCGTTCGTGTCATCGCCTCGGGCGATCTCATCGCCTGAGGCGATGCAAGTCAAATCCCAATGCCGTAGCTTCAGCAGCCTGAAATCATGCATCGCCTCAAACGATCTCCACATCGCCTCAGGCGTTCCAGCCCATCGCCTCAGGCGTTCGTGTCATCGCCTCGGGCGATCTCCCTGCGCGCATGCCCGCGCCAAGCCTCGGCGTCGCTTCAGTCGATGTGCTGGGGCGAAGTCCTTGTGGCTGCCATCGTCTCAGGCGTTGGTCACCATCGCCTGGGGCGATCTTCCCCGCATGCTCGCCTAGCCATCGCTTCTGTCGATGTGCGTGGCGATGCCTGGCCTGACACCCATCGCCTGGGGCGATGATCACCATCGCCTGGGGCGATCCAGACCAGATTGCACACACTTGAAAATCATCATTCCAATCCACTTTTCATCACTTAATCTGCACACTAAGTAGATGCATTAGTATAACAAACACAAGTTTTGTTGATCATCAAAACTCAAAGATTGACCGGGGATAATTTAACGCATTAAACGCAACCATGTGTTTAAGGCTCAACAAAAACAACTTAGGTTTTTACTTAGGTTCTCTTTGTAAGAATGTTTTGTATCGTATATTTTTCTCCCCCTTGTAGTTACCCCTGAAACTAGCCAGGTCCGAATATTTGGAATTATATCTATGTCGGAATTTGCTCTGCTGGCTATGTTTCTAAATCCATGCATTCTTTAGCAGAAATCATTTTATATAAAAATGATTTTCTTTTTAATGACTAGTTTGATTATTACTCATAATCTGCTTATTTATCTAACATATAAATTGATACTCTCCACTACTATCTTTTTAAGTTTGAACAGATATATCTGATGGTCAACGTTCAAGCTAATGTCTCCACTGCCAAGTTCTGTTATCACAAAAAAGGGGGAAATATATGCGATTGTTGTGTTGCTAAGAGTTTAGGCAAATCTATTTGGGTGCCTACGAAGGTTGTATACTGAAACTTATAAACCAAAGTTTTATAGTGTAACCTTTGATGTTGCTAGAAATAGACACATCTATTGCCCACGATTTGGTATATTTTGATAGTTAATTTAATACATATGCTACCTAATCATATACTTGTATTAATGTAGATGTAATCGAAGAAATCGAGCTAACAAGGATGACTAAGGATCAAGAAATGCATTGGAGATGACAAGGGATCAAAGTAGACCAAGAAAAATAAATAAAAGTTGACTAAGGCACGCGATTGATCGAGGAGAAGCCACCGATCGAACGAGATGGCAAAAAAACCACACAACAAGGAATTGCAGTCAGCGATCGATCGCCTAACGCCAGATTTTGGCTTTCTCGGCTGCTGGACCTCGCGATCGATCGAAGCTCCACATCGATCGATCGCGAGATACTGAAATGTGTGTTTTTTATTATTTTTGTGGGATTTTTGGTATTGGACTATTATTGGCTCCTAATATTGGTTTGTGTGAATGTGTAGAACCATCCCAGGTGGCAACACAGCCTAGGAGATAAAGTCCACCACACACCACATTTTGGAACTAAGGTACGTAGTGAGACGTACGGGCATCGGACGGTAAAACGTATTATTACGCATTGAATTGGTTATGCACTATGGTTGCACATATGGAATTAATTATGCATTGTGGTTGCATACATGGTCTTGGTTATGCATCATGGATTGCATACATGGTTTAGTCATGCATTGTGGTTGCATGTGTATATTGGATGCATTGGTGCATGTGATTGTGAGTCGAGATTATATTCCAGTGATGGAGAATACTTGCCGCCAGTGGCGTAGCGATGTGAATACTTGCCGCTGTCATACCGTAGCGATGAGAGAATATTTGCCGCTAATATGAAGCGAAGAACACGACCGCTGTCATATTTATAGCGAGGGATATTAGTGCCGCTGGTATTGTCTAAGCGAGGGGTATTTCCGCTGTCATGTTAACGCGAGGGGTATTATGCCACTGATATAATAAGACATGGAAATTGAACACGGTGTACATGGAATGGATGCATGTCATGACATACATTATTGGTATTATAATCCATTGATTATGATTGTGGTACAGGGACAACCAAAGGGAGCTTTTAAATGTATTAAATATAGGAAGTGAATTGTATTTACGGTTTATGCATTTGAATTACAATCATATTATTGTGAATATGGTTTACATACATGCTCATGGTTATGGGGTTTTTCCTGTAGGTACTTTTTGGCGGACGGGCTAAGGCGGGTTGATGCGGTGAGCCAGTGAGAAGTGCTTTTGGCATTGCAGGCTTAATTATTTTGTATAGTATCTACTCTAGGAGTAGTGTAAAGCTATATGATTAACATTCATTTGGTAGGGAATGTAATTAATCCCTTTTGGAAATTTTATTTGGCCTGTAATCTTAACGGCTCAAGGTTTCAACACGAACTTTATATTCATTAAATGCATGTTAGCTCTATTTACGCCTTTAATCCGCACTTAAGGAACTAGGGTCCTTACACATTATACATAAGGGTCCTAGTCTCCTAAACAAAATACCACAGATATACAATATTCTCTCGTTCTCATAACATGAAACTCCCTTTTGAAGAATCCCGAAGGACTCCAAGGGTTTAAAGTGTGTATTCCAAGGTATTTTGCTCTAGTAGTATTGTACCGAATACCAAGAATCACGATCAAAACTAGCTTGTAGACGGGCTCAACGATCCGGGAAAATCAAAATTCCACTACAAATAGGTATAATCAGGTATATCAAAAACCCGTTTCGAATTTTATTTTATACAGGATTTCCAATAGATCAATTGTAAAAACATTAACATGGGCTCCTTATTTAAAGTTCATGAATATATATCCCAATGATTAGGCTTGTAACAATCTCTTATGTGGTCATAAGATGATCGACATTATTCATCATTATAAAATAAACTAATTACATATCTTAGCAAATTAAGTCGTAGGCTCCTCCTCGTATAGTTCCACATGTCGTCCATTAATTGGCTGGCATGGCCTTGCATTGTGCTTGCAGCTCATGTGAAGGGGTGCCCTTAGAGCCTCTACTTGTTTTCTTGATATTGTTCTCACCTGCACAAATATATATGCACACACAATTTTCTTAATAGTTTCACCATTGCATTTGTAAATTCATCAAACCAAAACGTATGAACTATGTACAAAGATTTCATCATGAACAACAATAGGTATTTCATATGAAGAAAAACTTAATAAAGATTTATTTTTTATAGGAAAAAATAGAAAATTGTGAAATTGGTCTATGAGTTGATTTAAATTGGATTTTGGATGTCTAGTTAATCAAAATTTAACTTGTACAGTAATACCTTTTTTTTTAACCTTTAGTTCTTTTTTCCGTTTGGATACCGACATGTCATAGCAATTATATCTGATGCCACATCGATATTTTGGTATAAAAAAAAATAACCAAAAGTGCACTAATGCCTATATTTAAGTACCAAAATCCAATTTAGGTCAACTTACAAAACAAAAATTACTAATTTCCATTTAAAAAGTTGTACAATGATTTCTTTGTGGTTAGGGTGTAGCCATGATTTCTAAATTGGTGGCAAGACGCAAAAAAATACAAAACAAAAAAACAAGATGATATTCAATAAAATCATAGAAATTGAAATTGAAACTTTTAAAAGTGACACAAGTAGATTATCAAAACTAAAATTGTTAAAACAAGTGATACGTAAAATTTAATTCTGCTTCGTACTGACAGACAACCTATAAATGAAATTCATGCTAGTGATAAGACCACACACAGCTGTCACATTCCCAGCAATGCAACCTCCCACATTACAGGAGAGACGTTGTAAAATGTGGAATCAAATGGAAACAAACTGAAGGAAATGGAAGCCTTTGTATCTAAAGAAACGCCATCAGATTGATTGATCATTTCCAGTCAACAGATGATTCCTTAGAAATTAAAATCATTACCGTCATTTTTGGATTTACCTCCCCACTCTCAGTAATTGCATTAGTTTAAATTTTGTGTTTTTTTGTATTTTAAATATAGGCACTTGCTCTTGTTTGAATGTACTGAGAAAAAAATATATCAGGAAGTATTGTATTGTCGTGTTCATGTTCAACAAATATTCTTAGTCCTTAAATCTCTTTATGGCATCACCACCTTTGTGAACATAGTTCATCACAGCTCTCTACCTTACGCTACCAGAACAATCAAAATCTTAATCAGACAACCATGACTTCCCTCTCACTCAATGTTGGGAACTTCGTTACCCTTAAACTTACTCCTACAAACTATCCATTGTGTAGTGAACATGCCTTAGCCCTTGCAAAAAGCCAAGACTTGCTAGGGCACCTTACCAATGAAGAATAATCACCACCCAACTATATCAAACCAGATCCAACAAATAGAACAGACCGCACCCAAAGTAAATGTAGCATATATCACTTGGAGAAAAGTGGATCGTCAGAGTGGATAATTGAAACACTTTCTGAAGAAGTTATAAGCCTAGCCATTGGGACACATGCAACGAGAGATGTTTGAGAAGCATTGAAAAACGATTATGCTGAAGATTCATAAGAAAGAGATTACACACTTATGCAACAAGTCACTTACCTCAGAAAACAATATGAGAAATCAATTGGTGAGCACATCCAAACATTTAAAAGTCTGTGTGATAGCATTGCTGCCATTGGGGAACCAATTCCACATAAAGATTAAGTCTTCTACCTTCTCACTAGCCTTGGCCCTCAATATAACCTTCACCAACACCATGCTCAAGCCACCAAGACAATCTTACTTTGAACTCATTTCGCAACTCCAAAGTCTTGATCAAATACGAAGTTGGTTCTCACATCATGCTAGTGTCACACAGAATCTTGAGCCTCATATAGCATTTGTTGGACAACAGCAACAAAAATACCAGCAATCTCCTACTCAATCTTGTAACAACAACCAAAGGTTCAGAGGAAGTTTTCAAGCCCAACAACCAAAGGACCAAACATATCGGTACTCCATAGGTTCACCATCGAACACTCAACAAAAAAGACCTCCACCACTTGGAGAGAGGCACATGACACCCACTGAAAGAGAGGTATATGTTGATGAATAGTGTAAGATTATGGCACAAGATGCCATATTGCAAAAATATGCTGGTGGATACCAAAACCACCAACACAACAAGATGTCATTGGTATTGGCCAATCCATTATTGCTTCCACCTTTTTAGGATCCACTGATACGCCTCTTGCTTATGATATGTCCCAAGAATGCAGCATTTTATAGCCAGACTTTGCACTTTTTGAATTTGGCGTACAGTTCTTTCTCTCTTAAGGTTTGAAGGGTAAGACATAGATGCTCTTCATGATCCTTCTTGCTAGATGAGAAACAAGGATATCATCACTATGATAAATGTATCCAGGAATGGCTTGAATACTCGGTTCATCAGGTCCATGAATGCGGCTGGTGCATTCGTCAGTCCAAATGGCATTACTGTGAACTTGTATTGCCCATATCTCATCCTGAAAGCGTTTTTTTGGGATATGCTCCGTCTTGACTTTCAGCTGGTGGTAGCATGACCTCAGATCGAGTTTCGAAAAGACCTTAGCTCCTTTGAGTTGATCAAAGAGGTCATCTATCCTTGGAATAGGGTACCAATTCTTAGTCGATGCACAATCTCATGCTTCCGTCTTTCTTCTTCACAAATAGGATGGGAGCTCCCCTCGGAGATGCACTTAGTCTAATTTGCTTATTGCCTAAAAATCAACTCAGTTGAGGCCATGTGGTAAGGTGCCTTCGATATTGGTGCAGTGTTTGGTACTACATTGATCTCAAATTCCTCTTCTCGGTCTGGCACCAGTCCTGGCAGTTCTTCAGTGAAAACGTCTGGGAAGTCTTGTACCACTGGGATATCCTCTAATTTAAGTTCGGCTACTTCCTTTATCTCGCTTATCATGGCCAGATACAACTTTTCGCCGTCTTTCATGGCTCTCCAAGTTTGGGCGATAGATAACAATAATTTCTGCTTCTTAGTTCTACCATGGAAAATGACTTCTTTGTGGTCCGAAGTCGTTAGCTGGACGTCCTTGTTATGACAATCAACTATCGCATGGTCTCTAGCTAGCCAATCCATCCCCAAAATGGCGTCAAATTCTACAATGTTGAGTTGAATTAGGTCGGCTCTAGACGTTCTACCGTTTATGACAATCTTGCAGTCTAGATGGATCCTACTTGTCTTTAATGTTTTGTTGGCGGGGGTCGCAACTCTATATGGCTTATCAAGTATTATTGGCCTATGTTTTAGCTTCTTAGCTAATCTTTTTGACAAAAAAGTATTATTGGCCTATGTTTTAGCTTCTTAGCTAATCTTTTTGACAAAAAGGAGTATGTGGCATCACAATCAAACAATACATAAGAAGATAATTTGTTCACTAAAATGTCACACCCCGAAATAGGAGCGCGTGACACCGGCGTTGGATCCAAAAATGAAATTTGAAAACAACAAGCCTCGTTGTACAACTCTATGAAACCAGTCTTTTTATTTCATAATCAATAAAATGTCACTACAATTCAAATACAAATAAACAATTGTCTTGGATTTAATGAAAGACGAGGAAGCGTAAATAAAACTAATAAAACTTCTTGAAGTCTCTTCGTGGATCACCATCCCCAAAATTTTTCTTGCTCTTCTTCGTCGATCTCTTCTTCGTCCTTGTCTGAGGGGGTGGGGGTGGGGTGAGTGTTTGGGAAAAACACTCAGCACGTAGGGGCATGGCCGATTGAACATGGTAACAAACATACATATATTCGTAGCAAAAATCTTTTAAACATTTATTTATCAAATCACATAGATCTTGGCATATAAACATATTTCTTACACATAAACACATGTCTTGCTCATATCCACATAACGACTTAATGGATTCAAGAGGTGGCTCCCATGTGCATAGGACTTTGCTCCGCCAATTCAAGAGGTGGCTCACGTGTACGTGGCACTTTGCCCCGTAGATTCAAGAGGTGGCCCCATACACGTTGCACTTTGCTCATTGGATTCAAGACGTGGCTCATACACACGTAGCACTTTGCTCAGCAAAGTCCCTTCGTTCATAATCATGTCTCATACTTGTTAGATTTAAAACATATTCTTCATATTTTATATTCAATCGAAAGTTTAAATCATATAAAGATTTTGGAAAACGAAATGGTAATTGTAGCAAAAACTCACTTACAACGTTGAATAATCGAAGCGTGTTGAGATGAGATTCAGGTTGAGAAATTATGAAAATCCCCTCCTCTCTTCTTGAATTTTCGAAAAGAGTGTGTGTAATGTGTGTGGCTCTCGAAAAGATGATGATGATAGGATAGAGTTTTCTCTTTTTTGTTGAAGGCATATGGTGGTTTTATGTAGGTTAGTGTAGGAATTATGGATGGCAATCCCATAACTTTTGTGCAATCCATTACAAGAATAAAGCTAGGTCATAAGTGTATGTATTATGGTAATTGGGTGATGTTATTAGGTATTATATGATATTAAATTAATTGGATGATATTATTGGGTAATAAAGAGGGTCTTAAAATTTGGGTCTTCACAACTTTTATGTTATACTAAACATTAACTTTTTCTTACAAGTTTGCATCCCTCATGCATTTGTAAAGAATAGTGAAAAATATCCTTTGTTGTTGGTTGAAGGTGTTGTTCCTTAGCTGATGACTTATCTGAATTGGAAAGCATCTGAATTGGAAAGCATCGAGCTATAGCTCAGTATTTGGAGTCCATTCCCAGAACGAATATATATGAAAAACCTATTTTCCAAGTTGAAAATAGGCTTTTGAGGGAATTCCTAGTTTTCTCGAAATTGTTGGCACTAACTCCCATGGCTCATATTTACTTTTTGGCTTATATCTATCGCATTAATTGAATTTCTTTGTGCTATTAGACTTGCACTATCATAGAGACAATTCCTGATCTCTCTCTATATACTGTGTTTTGGATTTATGTGTACAGATTGGGGGTTTCACCTAAGTGCTTTTTCTTGTAAAAAAGACCTTAATATGCATTTTCAATTATTATAGTCCTTTTTTTGTTTAATAATGTTGCTTTTCTTCTCGAAGAAGCTATTATATTGGTGGACTATTGGATCTTAAAGCCCTTTTCAATGAAGAAGTTGCATAGAGAGGTATGCTCTGCAGTTTGTACTTTCTAAGCTTGAAGCATTTGTGATGACGAATTTGATTTGAATTTGCATGACAGTTGCCAGGTTGTACCTATCGAGTTTCTTATGAGTTACTTATGTGCTCTAATTATCTGTGGAACCTGTTCCCCATCCTTCATGTCACCATGCCCTAAACTGCATCACTACCAACCAGGCAACAATCTATTGTAAAGAAAAAGTTATTGTGTTTCTCCACAATGGGGCCTATCTTATTTTTCCCAAGTCATTTGTTTACCTATAGAAGAGACATGGACATAATAATGTGTTGCTAGGAATAAGGAGTACCCTTGTTTTGAGTTGCATGACATTTTAATGTATGCATCTGTATAAAAGTATACTTGTTGGACAAATTCTCATATATCATCTTTTCAACTGACTCCTGCCTCGATGGTTTGCAACCATAGCAAATCTTTCAACTAGTAAGAAAAAGATTGACTACGGACTCCAACATTACAATACTCAGCCTACAGCATGGTGCACAAGTAACCCCGGATTTTGTCATGGTAAGCATCGTTCTCAATGTAATAGAACAAATTTATTTCTTGCGTAGATTGTGTGGAGAAGGTTTAGGAAGGAAGAATTTGTGACGGCCAGAGATGGCTTTCTCTGTATATTATTCTGGGGAAGTTTAAAGAGGTTGATGCTTTCATGAGACAGCTCAAAATTTTCATCTATTCTTCCTCTCAGACTTCCAAAATTACCAGTGAATTATATTTCATCTAATATTTTCTACTCTATTTTGTTCAAAATTATTTGAGTTAATATGAAATATGAGGAACAACAAGCAATTTGTTTACTGGTATGTTTTCTTGTAGATGCTGAATAGTTGATGTCACATAGTTTTCTGTTCTTTTGAGTTACCTACTGGAGCAATGACAAGTGGAAACGTTAATGTTAAACTTCACTATTGTCAAGGATGTAAGCAAGATTTTGAATTCTTTAGTGTTCTGTATAAAGATTATTGTTGAGCTTGTTGGGAAAAAGAACTTAAAAACTACAAGTAAATCTGGCTTATAACTCGAAATAGAAGAAATTAGGAATCTAAAATAGCATTTTCAGAATATTTCTTAGGATATACTTAGAGTGCCTCACAAGAACTGAAAATTATTAAGAAAACTATCCACCAAATACACTTAAATTGACCAAGTCCCCCTCTACATTCAAATATAACTAAAAATACCAAGTTGTTTAACTAATACCAAGACTTATATATAAGATGAGAATATCTCAACCGGTTCCTTTCTTACTTGTCTTAATGCTTGTATGATGTGGGATTATTTAGGCTGTTCATACTTAGAAAGTCCACTGATATTTTTCTAGTAGTTTTTTCCTTCAAAAGTAACATACACGTATCACTGAGTTATTCTCTTATAATCAAAAAGTAACATACACGTATCACTGAGTTATTCTCTTATAATCAAGAAGCTAACACTATGAATCCGGTCATCATTCAGGAAAAGGCTTGAAAACCAGAAGAAGCAAAACTATCATGTGATGGAAGTGAAAGGGATCGGTTACCTCCCACATGATCTGATCATTGAAATACTCTCAAGACTTCCTATCAAGGTTCTCTGCAAATTCAGGTGCGTTTCTAAATCATGGCACGACTTATTAACTCGTGACAAAGAATTCATAGCTCGACAAATTGAATGTTCTAAGCATAAGCCTCTGTTACTAATCAGAAGATACCTTTCTGATTCGATTGAGGAAGTTAGTAACAGAAAAACCACCATTGAATTGACTTCAATAGACATGCAAGGAGATGTAACTGATAGATTCAAGAAAGTAATAGATGGTCCCGTTAACACGTTCATTTCTTGTGGTTCATTAAGTGTTTTGTGTTGCATGTACTCTCTTTATGTTTGCAACCCGTCCATTCACGAAATTGTCCGTGTCCCTTATCGTTCCGACTCTCGTCTGTATAACATTGGGTTTGGATACCTTCCTAGCTCAAATGAGTACAAGATTGTCCATTTGTTCAATCATTCTTATGTCGGGAACGTGAAAATGGGGTGTAAAATTTTCTCTTTTAGAAGTGGTGAGGATGTTATTTCCGGTTCTTGGAAACAAATAGGAGATTGCCCTTTTAGCGCCTGGACATCTGAGTACCCTGTCTGTGTTAATGGAGTCATTTACTGGACACTGTCTTCTGGTTGGAAAAACAGATCAATTCTTTCTCTCGACCTAGAGAAAGAAGAATTCGCCAGTATTTCCTATCCAATACATGACTCGAAGAAATACAGTTTCTTGGAGTACATCGGGCTTCTGGGTTCTTTATGTGTAGTCGGGTTTTCGGAAGAAACATCGAGAATGGATATATGGATGTTGAAAAACCGGAGCAAGATTTGGGCGATGGAGTACAGCATCAATCTCTCCCTTCTCTGTCCAAAGTTTCTGATTTCTACCGATGATCATTCTCAAGAAATATTAGTTCATATGGAGCAAAGTGATCTCATCTGTTACAGCCTAAAGAGTAAAGAATCCAGGAGAATCGGTTACTACAGAGCCATGAAGAATTACAATAAGTCATGCCTTCACTACGGTAGCCTTATTCCCCTGCACGGTAACGGATAATTTCATTCGGGTGTATTAAAATAAAGTTTGATTTGTATTCCAGCAGGCATTTTCTACATACTGATCATGTGAATGTGTTAATAATAAAGTTTGAAAAACTTAATTCTTGGGTTTTTTCCTTTATTTAAAGTTCACATTTCCATGAGCTTGGCCTTTTTGACTCCGTAACAATAATAGTTTTTTTTTCAAAGACTTCAATAATTTTGATTTCTTTGAACGGTATTATTAAATAAACAATAATTTATTAATCTTGATGGCCATTGACTTTGGTCCAATCGATTTCTACATATAAATTATGCAAATTTGCGTGCACGCGTGCTTATAATGAAGTAATTATTCGTCATGCTTTTGTTTTTCTGCAATACAAATGTATAAACATATCTATACTAGTTTTTGTTGGCACGTAACAAAGCACGGTGTCAAGTACAGCATGTTGGTAAATTGTTCCTAATTTAGAAATAACATTTAAAATGATTGATTTTAACAAATCTTTTTTAGAAAACGAACATGATACTGTAATTGAATGGAAAAAAATAATCAAATGATTGACTCAATTTTTTTTGAAAAAAAATACACATCTTACTATAAACTGAACAAAATAACTTTTGAAATTGTGCACATCAACAACCAATTAAGATATATTTTTTGCTAGTCGGTTCAGGTCAAACCCGCGAATCAACAAAAAAAATTTACTTAACAAAAAAATTCGAATTTTTTTTAAATAAATAGTAATTTACTATTCATTACATTGAAAAAAATTACAAATTTTTTTTAATGAATAATAATTTCTTATTCGTTACTATTCATTAAAATAATAATCTCTTCCTCTCTTATTATATAGTAACTCTCTTATTATATAGTAAAATACAATACACATATCTATGTATATATACACTTATAATGGAACATTCATTATATGTATTTATAGAGTAGTGTGTTTTTACTATATAATCAATATTTATGTAAAATAAATATATTTTAAAATGAAAAACTATTTTTATTTAATTTGATGGAATAGTTTTGTGTTTTTATTTCTCTAATTAGGTTCATTTATTTTTGTTTCGTGATTTTAGTATTTATTTTTTGTTTTTTTAAGGATGGTAAGCTTTTATAATTTGATGAGGATGTATTACCAATTCATTATTGTGTAGTAGACATGATAATATGTGTAAATACCAATAATATCATTTGCTTCATTTGTATTATTTTTATTTTATATTTTAAATTAATTTTGTAAAATTTATTATAATATTTATAATTTATTATATATACTGTTTAATTCATTGGATATTTTATTAATAATTAATTAAATAAATTGATTTAATTTAATTTATGTAATTAAATAATTGAATTAAATAAATATTTATTTTATTTTATTTATTTTTGGTTTCGATTTGTTTGTTTAGGAGATGAGTTGATATGCCATAAACTTGCAAACTTTATTTGTATAATAATGAAGATATTATTGTGTTTAGTTTAAAAATTATAATAATTTATATAATTTAGTTGTTATTAATAAAGAGAGAAACAAACTTCACCATAATTTAAATAGCTTGTTATTATATTTCTAAATATTTAAAAAAAATAAAAATTTACAAATCACATTATTAATAAGGATATTGGAGACTTGCAGATATCTAGGTAAAACGATATTCAATGGAACCCGAATATATTTGTATATAGTATGTAATAGGATTTATGAGGAAATAATATATATAATATATTGCATGGGAAAACTCAAAAAAAATCTTCATTGTCAAACTTAATTATGGAATCAGTCCCCATGTTAAAAAAATTAATGACAAAATTTTAAGTTGCAGTAGGGAGTTTGAGTTAAGTTTTTCTGACATAGGGACTAATTTCATAATTAAGTTTGACAACGTAGATTTTTTTTTTTAGTTTCCCCATATTTCATTATCCGCAGCCAAAATATTGCGGTCATAGTGAAAATACAAATGTTTAGAAGAATTTGTTTACTTGAAGTGGCCAAAATATTTTGGCCGATGAACATAGAAATTCTTTTGAGATTTGTTTTATCGCCGCGGCGAGTATAATAAATACTTACATTAAATTACATTATTAATTTCAAAACTTATATATTATGAATTGTCATTTTTTATTTTGCTTATTCAGTTTCCAAATGGTGAAGTAGATTTGAAGTCTTCGACAACCTAAAATATAGTTAGAATATTTAATTTATTATTTAAATAATTTGAGTTAACAAAAAATATATAATATGTAAACATATTAATAAATTTACAAGTACATTTTTGATAGAATAAAAGAATTATTGTAAATAAAGTAAAAATGAATATTTTAAGTAATAAGAGAAAATTCATTCAAGGGTATTTTGGTATTTTATGAAGGTTAAATATATCACATTTCTAATCATATGCACCAAACACAATGTATTTTATCTATTAATTTATGTTGGAGTGCAATAATTGTTCTTGTTTTGATAGCGATCGAAGCGTGTATTTTAAAATTATGTCATTATACGTGTGTTTAGTTAACCAAATTACTGTTTAATATCAAAACGAAATCTATTATCAAAATTTAACCTTAAGAAAATTTGTTCCATATTTAAATAAAGAAATTGTTAAAATCTTATAAAAAATCATCTATAAAATTTTTATTTTTAATATAATTTCTAGAGTTTTTATTATTATTATTATTATTATTATATATATATACATATATATGTACATATATATATATATATATTGACATCGTGTGCCACGCGGTATTTCAATTCTAGAAGGGACAGTTTTATGCTTGTCATCCAAGTCACCTCTATATTAATTTGATGAATGATATCACATTCTAATAAATTATTACTAAATTTACACAAATAATAACAAATAGTAGGTTTGATTGCAATATCGTAATATGTCACTCACATACGATTAATAACTATTATCTACAGCTACAATCATTATCTATTAACTAGTCCTCGTTTCTACGTATTAAGTGTATATATAATTTTTTTTTTGTAGGATTTAAGGATGTAATAATTTTTTTTCAAATTGGTTTTGTAAATTAATAATTCGCTCCTATATTTTTTTTGATTTATTTGGTTATCTAAATTAGCAGAGACTTTGCAATTATTTAGCACATTGGACATCTGTCTTGCGATCATGTAGCACATTGGATATCTTTTTTATTTGATAATATGTATTATGGTAAGTTCATTTTATGTCATACCATCTCACACATGATATATAGTAAATACAATATATAAAATATATGAATTCTTAAATAATTTTTTAATAATTCTATTTAATGTTTTCATACAGAACAAAAAATCTTAAATATTGTTTTCCATGATTTTTTATATTAACGATTTCTTAAATTATTCATTATCCTTCTACTTATAATTGAGTTTGAATTTTCTTCGAAGTTGGCATTTGGATTTTTTTCAAAAAAATCAATTGGAAGACCAAATCTTTGGCTTGAAATTAGGTTTTTATTCCTCTGTTTTTTTTTTCTCTCTTCTAAATGAAATGATATCCGCTGGCGGATTTTGAGGACAAGCTGTTACAATTCGAAAGGTAGGTCAACGATATCAATGTATTCCTTACAATTCGAAAGGTATTGAATTAAAACATCAATCAATACCCGGTTTACCTCTAGATTCTCCCTCTCTTCTCAGTTTCTTCAAGTTAAACACACACTCAGAAGTGTTAGCAACGACATGAAGTTGACTCATGCAACAACCATTTATGTGTCTCTAACCACTTAACCAGGATCTATGATGCACGGACACTCTTAAAAATCACTCGATATAATCTCGGACTTCTAGGATACCGACACTCATCAGACGCGCCATGTAAAATACAACATCGTATCGGACACTCATGTCGGACACGGCCGATGAGCGTGTCCGACAAAGAAATGACACTTTTGAGGGTTAATTGTACAATTTAAAAAGCTTTTTTTGGCTTAAATGAAATTTGGGCATTTAGTTAAACTTTATGTTAATTGAAGTAATATACATTTGGTATTAGTATAAGTAACACTATGACTATTTCAATAGCTTGCATTTATTTATATGCTTTGAATTTGGTAAGAATATTTTTAGTGTTATCTTTTATTTGGACGTGTTATGTTGTGTTTTGTGAACTCGGATAATCTTGATTTTTGTGATATCCGGAGATTAACTGTGATAATGATGATAATTGCCGAATTGAGATTTAGGGGATTATTATCCGCTATTGGATTGTTGGAGTCGAGGTTTGAGATTTTATTCTCATTGAGGTGTTACATCTTGGAATTGTGTTGATAGTTGGATCTGGAGTCTGGGGAACTTTGGATTGAGGTTTGTGATGTAATTGAGTGAGTGTGATATAATTATTGAACACACATGGTTATTAAAGATTTTGGTACGAGTGTTGGAGACTCGGGTTTTTTGGAGCTTTGATGCTATATATATACCAAGTGGACTCGGTGTTCAATTATTCTGTCTCTCTCACATCGCCACTCTCTCTGTTCCTTCCCCCTTTCCCTTCCCCTTCCCCTTCCCACATTTCCCTTGTAGAGGGAAATTCAATGGAGGCTCGATTCTTGATGGATCCTCAAGCAATAGTTGGGTAATCTCCTTCCCCTCACTTTTATCTAAGTTTTGATTGTATTTTTGTTGAGTTTGGTTAAGTTTGGAGATTGGTTTGAGTTTTGGGGGCTTTTGAAGAAATTGTTAATTGATGTTTTTAGTGTTTTTTATGTGTTTTAATGGAGTCCTTGAAGTATTGTGGGTGTTTGGAGTATTGGATTTGAGTTTGGGTTCGAAAAACACAATTGAAGCAAAAAAGTTTTTTTGGAAAATCGCAGGTCGCGACCGATTGCGGCTATAGCGCCGATTGATCGCAACATAACACTGGATTTTGGTGACGATGTACAGTGACTGCCGATCGGTCGCGAAGATCAAGCGATCGATCGTGGGGTCTCGCAATCGATCGCGAGGACCATGGCGATCGATCGCCGAGGGGTGTTGTTGGTCCAGATTTTTTTTAAGAGGCTGGCGCGATCGATCGCTAGGCCAAGATTTTTGAAAAATTATTTTGGTTTGTGATGTCAACGAATGCTTTGCCCGAGTCTTTTATATGTTTAATCATGATTGGATGATATTTATGGAAGTTGAGTACGTGTTTAAGTAATTCTATGCATATGATTGATTGTGAATTATGGAAATTGTGTAGCGCATAATTCACCAGGTCTCGAGGCAAAGACAATGTTTGGCTCTTACTATTTGATTATAAGGTACGTGTAACGTACGAGCATAAGAATGATTGGTGCATTATGAAGTGTGTACTTATGTTAGTTGAGCTAGACTGGTAATTGGAGCATGTACGAGAAATTCACTAATGATATGATTGTATGCACTAATGAACAATGATAATGCAGTAATGAATGGTTTAGGACGTGAGGTCCTTACAATTTTGATGTTAACAAGACTTGTTATTATGTTGCTAACATATTTCTCAAGTGTACAGTTCATAGATGATATTTTATAACTTGTTATTTCAGACCAGCGGACCTGATTCGAAGGTTTACATGATGAAAACTTGTATGTTGGTGCAAAGCTGAAATAGCAACGGACAGATTGTATTAGCTGTGATATTTTGGCCATAACTCTCAGCTCGCTTATCGAAAGGGGATGATTTTGTACGCGTTGTAAAGATAAGACAAATATCTACAAATCATATTACGAAGTTGAAGACTGAATCGGACGTTAGATGGCCAAAAAGCTTCTGCAAGTCTCGTATTGTGCAAACAAAATCAGTAGACTTACAACAGGAGTATCACATCGTATTTCAAGCATATCTCTATCATAGGAACTCGAAATCAACGAATCAAGAGCCATAACCAAGAGAATAGAACATCAGACTTTGGAGAGCAAGGTTGGCAGTAGATTTCTCAACTTGAGCAGTAGACTCAACCAATAGACGTCGACCAGCGGACCTCGAACCAATAGAGGTCAGCGGACTTCGAAGAAGTAGAGGTTAGCGGACTCGACCAGGAGACTTGCAAGTAGACCTACCCTACCGGAGAAAACAGCAAACTTCCAGAAATAACCCAGAAACCAGAACCGTTGCAAGCTCGGGAAACTTACCAAAACTCTTCCAACGATTATATATTTGTTTCTAACGTATATATAATTATTTGAGACTATATGTGAGGGACCAATCCTGATTATGTGATTAATGATCACACAATGATAATTATAGCTTAAAAAGTGGAAGATTAGTTTAACATTTATTACCATGTGACCCTAAAAATTTCGGCATGACCTCATGGTATGAGGAACATACACCAAGATAAATAGACATATACTGAAAATATATATAGATACCATCAGTTTATATCCATCAACATAAACCAACATACACATAAAAAACTAGTAAACACATATCCATACTGGGCTAAAAGAAACTAAATATACATAAACTAATCACACCTCATGGATACACCCCTGCTACATAGATTACTGGGATAAACAGGAGTAAAACATATCTGGAAGTTTCGAGTTTTGCTGCTACATCCAGCAAACTTACAGCAGGAGCATTTCCTCGTATTTCAAGCATAACTCTCTCATACGAGCTCGAAATCAAGCGATTCTTGATTCCATGGAAAGCTAATAGAAAGGGCTGCAACTTTCATGTTGTTTGCTTTATCCAGAAACCAACGAATCAAGAGTCATAACCAAGAGAACAGAACAGCAGATTTCGGATAGCAAGGTCTACCGGATCGTCTACCGGACTACAAGTGACACCCAAAGCGGGATGGCTGGAGAATTCTGTTGAGTTATAGTTACCAGTGGACACTATCAATAGACACCATGTAGACACTACCAAGTAGACACTATCAGTAGACATGATCAAGCAGACTCAACAAGCGGACTTGACCAGTGGACTACGGGCATCGGGCTCAACCAACGGACTTCCAAAAATAGTCCAGAAAGCAGAATATGACCGTTGCAAGCTCGAGAAACATACCAAAACTCTCTCAACGGCTATATTCTTGTATCTATCATATATATCATTAGTTGGGGCTATATATACATGATTTGGAAGCTCACTAACAGCTGATTGAAGATCAATCCAAGCCTTCCAAAGCAAACCCACTTGGGATTCAATTGGGGAACTTCAAAGAACAAATCTGTTAAATGAAGAGCAACTTCCCAAACCTTTAACACGTCTTTCAAGCTCATATCAGATATGTTAAGAGATCATTTGTGCCTTTGTATTCACTCTATTCATTGTATTTGTGAGCTAAAATAGAAGAGTGAATACCATTGTAACAGTTGGTGAATTATCACAAATGGGCGAGATCTTTCCATGTGAGACGTTAAAGAACATGAGCTTTGTGATTCTGTGTGGGCTAAGAGTTTAGGCTATTTGTGTGGTATTAGCCTAAGTAAGTTGTATACTGTAAAGTGTAAACTAAATCTTCTAGTATATCCTTCCATGAGATGGATGAAGGGGATACGTAGCATTTGTGCTTCGAACTTTCAGAAAAAAATTCTTGTGTTATTTTCTTTACTGCATTTATTTGCCTTCATACCTTTAAAATGCCTTGTAACTGATTAATCGGTTATATAGTGGGTTACGTCGAGTGTCTTCCGCTCGGTTTGAAACCCGAATCGATATAATCTTGCGGTGAAATTATTTCAAGAACACGAGCTATTGAAGCTCAAGTTGGTTGAACTCGGGTGTGGAATTTCACCCCTGGAATTGATCCTAGCAAGTGGTATCAGAGCGGGTCGTTCTTGGAAAGCATTTTAACTGATTTTAGACGGAAATCTTTTAAATAAACTTCATTAATGAACTTGAAAAGATTTTCATACACCAAATTTTCAAAAATTTGGTATATGAAAATTTTTAGCATAAAAATCAATTCCAATGCATTCATTATGCACGAAAATATTTTTAAATCGGATCTAAACTCGTTTTTATTTAAATTGTTAGTTTGAGATTTTTCTAGCAATTTTGAAGCATTTTAGTTTTCTTGCATCTTGCAGCGACTTAGGGAAAATTGGCATAACTTCTTGCTCGGATGTCCAAATGATGAACCATTTTTTGCGTTGCAAACTAGACTCATAGGGATCACAACAGTGTAGGTCTTGCAACCTAATTCTTCACGAGGAAAAGCAGTTTGTTAATTTAAGTTGGACTAATTGTACTGGTACCGAAAAGATGAAATTGACATTGCTGAGTTTTTGTCAAGAAATTCAAATTTGTCAAGTATCTTTACCTATTATCAAAAGAGGTTATTTTTATTCAAAAATTAAATATGCATTGCATTTTTTTAATTTATTTTTTCCTACCACATTTGCCCCTCACTTGCTTTAATTTTCAAACCTTTTAAAATTAAGGGGGATATTTAATTCAATCCTTGAGGGGGTGGGGGTGGGGGGGGGGGGGGGGGGAATTGTATTTGTCTTCTTTTTTTATTCATACAAAAATGGGGAGATATATGTTATTTTAAAAATATGATTTATTATTCTGTAACATTGTGCTTTAATGCTCATATTTTTATTCAAGTTTTGTGATCATAAAAAAGGGGAGATTGTTGGGTTTTCGAAACCCAAATAATCTTGATTTTGATGTTAACGAAACTTGTTATTGTGTTGCTAATATATTGCATCAAGTGTGCAGTTCATAAATGATATTTTATAGCTTGATGATGTGCTAAGAAATGGTTTTGAGTTTGGTTGCTAAAATGAGATTTCAACATCCATTAAACTCCGAGCACTGCTGACAAAATCAATCATATCTCATAGCTCGGACATTGAAACGATGTGCTTCCAAAGGATTTGGATAACCAAATCAATTTACTACAAGTCGTATCTCGGCCAGCTGACCTGATTCGAAGGTTTACATGACGAAAACATATTTGCAAGTTTCGAGTTCTGCTGCTACATCTAGCAAACTTACAGCAGGAGCATTGCCTCGTATTTTGAGCATAACTCTCTCATATGAACTCAAAATCGAGTGATTCTTGATTCCGTGGAAGCTAAGAGAAAGGACTACAACTTTCATGTTTATCACTTTGCCCAGAAATCAACAAATCAAGAGCCATAACCAAGAGAACAAAAAAGCACATTTCGGACAACAAGGTCTATCGGATTGTATACCGGATCGTCTACCATACTACAAGTAGACACTACAAAGTAGACACTACTAGTAGACACTAAGTGTAGACATTACCAGTAAACACTATCAAGTAGACTCAACCAGCGGACACGACCAGCGGACTTCCAAAAATAGTCCAGAAAACAGAATATAATCGTTGCAAGCTCGAGAAACTTACCAAACTTTGACAACGGATATATTCTTGTATCTAACATATATATCATTAGTTGGGGCCATATATACATGATTTGGAAGCTCAATAACAGCTGATTGAAGATCAATCCAAGCTTTCCAAAGCAAACCCACTTGGGATTCATTTGGGGAACTTCAAAAAAAAAATCTGCTAAATGAAGAGAAACTCCCCAAAGCTTTGACACCTTTCAAGCTCATATCATATCTGTTAAGAGATCATTTGTGCCTTTGTATTCACTCTATTCATTGTATTTGTAAGCTATAATAGAAGAGTGAATACCATTGTAATAGTTGGTGATTTATCACAACTGGGTGAGGTATTTCCATGTGAGACATTAAAGAACATGAGTTTTGTGATTCTATGTAGGCTAGGAGTTTAGGCTATCTGTGTGGTATTTGTTGGGATATGCCCTAAGACATGTCATTGGATGATTGTTTTGACATACAATGTTTATGATTTTATGAATGGCAATTCATTATTATATATTATTCGTTTAACTGTGCAATGTGAATTAATATATATGTTAATGTCCTCAGAATAATATTGTATTATTCTTAAACATTGTCCCTAGTCAAGTATTATCATGAATCGGGATAATGATAATACATAGAGACTAGTATGTGTTGATTGATGAATTGTTCATTGATATGAGATATCAAATCAACACATGGGTACATGTTAGAGAACGATGTACTGGACAGACCCACCATGAGAATGCTACATGGATAGTTATATGAGCGTCATAAGCAATTCTCATAGTGATAATAATGTATGTAATCCTTACGACTTGTGATCATCAGAGATCCCAACATAAGGAGTTATGTATCTTGATATTGTCAAATGTTACCCGTAACAGGGTAAACTATAAAGGCGACTATTGGATACACTACGAATTATGTAAAGGGATGTTGATTGATCGAGATAGGATTTGTCCCTCCTATATAACAGGAGAAGTGTTTGGGCCCTTGATCAAGTAAGACTAAAATGCATGGTCATGCTCGAATGAGTCGATATGAGATATCGAGCTTATTCGTTTATTCTAGTTCTACTTGGGGATCAAGAAATAGAGATTGAATATACGAGTATGACTATTCCATGACTCGTGTTCAATCTAAACACAAAGGACAAAGGGATTAAGTTACATGGTTAATATTATCACAAGTTCTTAGGTTATGTCGAGTCAAAGACATTCTTGTAATTTGGGTAGCCTTGATGTGTTGCTAGATACCGCTCATTGCTTGTGACGTAAAATAAGATTTTATGTCACTGCCAACATTACAAGATCCTATCGGGTCGCACAAAAGATTAAATCGATAAGGAAAATTAAATTCATTGGATGAATTAATTAATTAAGAAGAGTCTCAATTAAATGATTATAAGGATTTAATTAAATCATGGGTTTGGGCTCATGAGACTTTAAGAAAGTCTTGAACTTTAATTAAAGTCTTATAATATAAATATAAGGTTTTGATTAATTGTTAATCATACTTTCATATCATAACCTAGCCACCTTAAACCCTAAAGCTCTCGGCCGCCTATTCCTTGAAGCTCACGGCCGCCACCTTCTCCCTCACGGCAGCCGTCGTTGCTTCTTGGTGGAGTTAGGCTGTTGTTAATCGGTTTTGAACCGAGAGTTTGGTTTTCGTTCAAGAATAAGTCTAGCAACTTGTTCTTGAACGTCCCTTGTTTGATTTGATCGTGTGGATACCGTAGAGGCAAGACCTTGGAGGTGTTGCTCGTGACTCGGAGTTCGTTGGACGTGGTGCTTCGTGGAATCTGCTCAAACACGCTACAAGGGTGAGACTTTTGATCCTTTATCCGATATGATAACCTATGTATAGATCCGGTGTATTAGTAATCCAAAAAATTTTAAATTCCGCTGCGTTGCTATGCTTGTTGGATTACTACAGTGGTATCAGAGCCGTGTACAAGGCTCATATCGGATTTATGTGGTTAAATTGTTTTAATCATTTAGGATTGTATTGCATGCTATTAAAACTGTATATAATCATATATGATATGATTAAATTGAATTTGTGAAATTATCATGAGATTATATTTGATATAATTGATGTTTAATGTATACGATATACGAAGCGAATAATCGAATCCATAACTGCATGTTTCGACCACCACTAGTGCACTTGACCCATGGCCACACCACGTGATAGCTAGGGTGATTCGGACTCTTGGCTCGAGATGGTCTAGCCGTTGTGGCTCATGTTCTTGCATGGAGGTGTCGAGACGTGGCTAGAGTTTTGAACTCTTTGGTTTGAAAATATTGATGGCTCGATCATGATTCTCGCATGCATGGAGAAAGCGGCTACACCACGTGAGAGCTATTGTGTTTCGAATACTTGGCTCGAGATGGTTGAGCCACCATCGTGCATGGCCTGACCGTGACTCGTGGCTAATTATTTTCAAGCGGTTCGGACGAAATGGCTCGATGGAATCACAAGATGGTGCGAGGCGGCTAGGGTTTAGAACCCTAGCGGCGCCCTAGCGGCGCCGCACCCAAGCCAATGGCTCGGACCAAGTCGTGGGCTAGGGTTTCGAACCCTAGGCCCATGATTGGTCCAGCCGTGGTGCTTGTTGGTTCAAACCATGGTGGTTCGTGATTGAGTCGCATTAGTTCGTGGCATGTGATGTCCCGAGCGTACGATAATTTTTCAAAATTTTATTTTACAGTTTTTAATTAGAATTAAATTTTAAAATGTTTAGAATTTAATTCATTAATTGTTATTGCATGTTTTATATGTTGTTTGAGCATGGCGCATGGTTATAGCCCTTTGACCTATTAGATAGGATTTGTGAATGTTTGTAATTTATAATACGGCCTGCGAGTCGTGCCTTCTCTATTTTTTCTCTAAATGTTATCCCTCCCCTATGTTCCCCTCGAATGTGAATCGAGGAATTCTGTAACTTGTAAATGTTATATAGTATAGTTATTTGTTGATGGTGATCAATGAAGATGGAGCATCGTGTCGGGATGAGGAGGTCATTCACAAATTGGAGCCAAATGAAGGTGCTTGTGAAGTTACCTTAGGTTGACTCTTAGGATTTTCTCATTGGCTTGAGAAAGACGCTAGTAGGGGCTATAACCATGTCACGTTTAATTATGTATGTTGATGCATGATTAATCTTATGTTTTAGATTGATAATTGTATTACACATATATGTAGATATGTATATGCCTATATGTAGTGGACATATTTTAAATTATCAAACTAATCATGAGATCGATAAATCTCTCTAAAATATTAAGTTTTAGATGCCTTCCAAAATTAAAAGTACTCGTCAAAAACTTCGATTGTACATGTAAAGCAAAGCATCGTGGCAATCTTGGTAAGACGCGAAAGGATAATTGTGATATCCGTTATACTTTAAATTGGGTACGACTTAACTAGGTTATCTCAATAGGATTGGGAAACTAGAGGCACGGGTTGGATAATAATTCATTTGATGAATTGAACAAAGCGTTGTTCGTCCAACTATCCAAGAATTACATGTGATGTAATTGACAAAGTGTTGTCTACCTAAATAACCGAGTCTTGGGCGATTAGCCAAAGCTAACTCAAGATTAGGCGAAATATGGATCTTGGCCCACTAAAGGTTACGAGGGTTGATATTTTAAACAAAATAGTGGGAGTATCATTTAATATAAGACCATGTTAAATGATTAAATCATAAAACTTATTTTGCATATTTATATTGTAGATATCCATGGCAACTAACAACGTAACAAGCACATTATCACTACGATCGGTCTTTGAGAAGGACAAATTAAATGGGACAAATTTCCTAGACTGGTATAGGAACTTGAGGATAGTCCTCAAAGAAGAAAAGAAGCAATATGTCCTAAAGGAACCCTTACCTGCTGAGGAACCTCCCCTGACGGCTACTAGAGCAGATAAAGATGCTTACAAGAAGCATCAAAGTGACGCACTTGATGTTGGGTGCCTTATGCTTGCCACCATGAACTCTGAGCTTCAGAAGCAACATGAGAAAATAGAGGCGTTCGATATGATCGAGCACCTTAAGCAACTGTACCAACAACAAGCAAGACAAGAGAGGTATGACGTCTCTAAAGCGTTGTTCCAGTGTAGAATGGTAGAAGGAAGTCTAGTTGGAACTCATGTACTCAAGATGATTGGGTATATTGAGAATCTGGAGAAGCTGGGTTTTCCTTTGGACCAATAGTTGGCCACTGACGTGATCTTGCAATCGTTGCCTGAAAGCTTCAGTCAATTTGTCTTGAATTACAATATGATTGAAATTGAAAAGACTCTACCACAATTGCTTGGTATGTTGAGAACATATGAAGCAAATACAAAGAAGACTAAGGCCACAAATGTTCTTATTGTGAATAAGAGCAAAGGAAAGGCCAAGGCTAAGGGCAATAAGAAAGCAAAGAAGGTCTTTGTTAAATCTAAGCCAAAGTCTTCTGCACTGAAGCCAAAGGGAGGGATAGCAAAGGAAAGGAAATGTTTCCATTGCGGTGAGACCGGTCATTGTAAAAGGAACTGCAAAGTATATCTGGAGGATCTCAAGAAAGGAAGTGTGACTTCCACTTCAGATATTTTTGTTATAGAAGTCAATTTATCTACTTCTTCATCATGGGTATTAGATACTGGATGTGGATCTCACATTTGTGTAAATGTGCAGGACCTCAAAAAGGGTAGATTGTTGGCGAAAGGCGAAGTTGATCTCCGAGTTGGAAATGGAGCAAGAGTTGTTGCATTAGCTGTAGGGGATTATCATTTATCTTTGCCTTCTGGTTTATCGTTGATTTTAAAAGACTGTTATTTTTTGCCTTCTATTACGAAAAACATTATTTCTATTTCTTGTTTGGACAAGTATGGATTTTCATATGATAAAGGACAACTGTTGTTCTATTTATTTAAATGATATGTTTTATGCTAGTGCACAAATGGTGAATGGTCTTTATTTATTAAATCTTGATATGTCTGTCTATAACATAAATACTAAAAGGATTAAAAATAATGATTGTAATCCGACTTATCTCTGGCATTGTCGCTTGGGACACATAAACGAGAACCGCATATCTAAACTTCATAAGGATGGAGTATTAGATTCATTTGATTTTGAATCATATGAAACATGCGAATCTTGTTTAATGGGCAAGATGACTAAAGCCCCTTTCAAGGGACATGTTGAAAGGGCAAATGTTTTATTGGGACTAATACATAGTAATGTATGTGGACCAATAAGTACACAAGCTAGAGGTGGTTTTCAGTACTTCGTTATATTTACTGATGACCTCAGTAGATATGGGTATGCATACCTAATGAAGCACAAGCATGAAACATTTGAAAAGTTCAAAGATTTCAAGAATGAAGTACAAAACCAACTTGGCAAAAGTATTAAAATCCTTCGATCAGATTGAGGAGGTGAATACTTAAGCCAAGAATTTCATGACTATCTAACGGAGTGTGGGATAGTCCCACAACTCACTCCTCCCTCCACAATGGAAATGGTGTATCCGAGAGGAGAAATCGAACCTTGTTGGACATGGTTAGATCAATGATGAGTCATGCAGATCTTCCGATATCCTTTTGGGGACATGCTTTAGAAACAGCAATATTCATATTGAACCGTGTTCCATCTAAATCAGTGGAAAAGACACCATATGAGATATGGACTGGGAAGCGTCCTAGTATGTCTTTTATGAAGATTTGGGGTTGTGAGGCTTTCGTGAGACGTCACGTCTCTAACAAACTTGGACCCAAATCTGATAAGTGTTTATTTGTGGGGTATCCTAAGGAAACGAAAGGATACTATTTCTATTATCCCACCGAGAACAAAATAGTTGTTGCTCGGACTGGTGTCTTTCTTGAAAGAGAATTTATTTCTAGAAAAACCAGTGGGAGACAGATAGAACTTAGTGAAGTTCAACCACAAGAAAACATTGAACATGATATTGAGATGGAAACAGAGCAGACACCACAAGATGTTGTGGATAAAGTGCCTGCTCAAGAGACACAGCCAGCGTAGGTCTGTAAGAGAACACCGGGAGCCACAGAGATATAGATTTCTTGTGACTCAACAAGGTGACTTACTACTTATTGATGAGGATGAGCCGTCATCTTATCAACAAGCTATAATGGGCACTGATTCTGAGAAATGGCAAGAGGCCATGAAATCTGAGATGGAATCCATGTATGCAAACCAAGTATGGACTTTGGTTGATCCACCTGAAGGGGTACGACCTATAGGGTGCAAATGGATTTTCAAGAAAAAGACCGACATAGATGGTAATGTACAAACCTATAAAGGTCGACTGGTTGCAAAAGGTTTCAAACAAATTCATGGTATTGACTATGATGAAACTTTTTCACCAGTTGCCATGGTTAAATCCATTAGGATCTTACTTGCAATACTGCATTTCATGATTATGAAATCTGGCAGATGGATGTCAAAACAGCTTTCCTTAATGGAAATCTGCTTGAGGATGTGTACATGACACAGCCCGAGGGTTTTGTCGATCCAAAGGATGCTGGAAAGATATGCAAGCTACAACGATCCATTTATGGATTGAAGCAAGCTTCTCGAAGTTGGAATCTTCGTTTTGATGATGCAGTCAAAGAGTTTGGATTCATCAAAAACGTAGATGAACCTGTGTCTACAAGAAGGTCAGTGGGAGCATAATTATCTTCCTAATATTGCATGTAGATGACATACTTCTCATTGGGAATGATATCCATGCCTTACAATCTGTAAAGATTTGGCTAGGGAATTGCTTTTCTATGAAAGACTTGGGTGAAGCCACCTATGTATTAGGAATCAAGATCTATAGAGATAGATCGAGAAGATTACTTGGCCTAAGTCAAAGTACATACATAGACAAAGTGCTTAAAAGGTTTAGCATGCAAGAATCAAAGAAAGGATTCGTGCCTATGACATATGGTATATATCTCTCGAAGGAACAGTGTCCTTCAACACCAGATGAGAGACAACGCATGAGTAAGATTCCATATGCGTCAGCTATTGGATCTATCATGTATGCCATTATATGTACTCGTCCCGATGTATCGTATGCTTTGAGCATTTCGAGCAGATATCAAGTTGATCCAGGTGAGGGTCACTGGATTGCTGTCAAGAATATCGTGAAGTACTTGAGAAGAACTAAGGATACATTCTTGATTTATGGAGGTGAGGAAGAGCTCAATGTAATGGGTTACACTGATGCAAGCTTCCAAACCGACAAAGATGATTTTCGATCGCAATCTGGATGTTTATTTCCTAAATGGAGGTGCTGTGAGCTGGAAGAGTTCAAAGCAAGAGACAATAGCCGATTCTACAACGGAAGCTGAGTATATTGCTGCCTCGGATGCATCAAAGGAAGCTGTTTGGATCAGGAAGTTCATTTCTGAACTTGGAGTGGTGCCTAGCATTAAAGATACGATAGAACTCTATTGTGACAACAATGGAGCGATCACATTGGCTAAGGAACCTAGATCTCACCAAAGATCCAAGCACATACTTCGGCGCTTTCATTTCATTCGAGAAATCGTTGAAAGATGAGATGTAAAAATATGCAAAGTACCACAGATGATAACGTATCTGACCCATTGACGAAGCCACTGTCACAGCACAAGCATGATCGTCATACTAGATCTCTAGGTATTAGGTATATGTCTGAGTGGTCTTAGTGCAAGTGGGAGATTTGTTGGGATATGCCCTAAGACATGTCATTGGATGATTGTTTTGACATACAATGTTTATGATTTTATGAATGGAAATTCATTATTATATATTATTCGTTTAACTGTGCAATGTGAATTAATATATATGTTAATGTCCTTAGAATAATATTGTATTATTCTTAAACATTGTCCCTAGTCAAGTATTATCATGAATCGGGATAATGATAATACATAGAGACTAGTATGTGTTGATTGATGAATTGTTCATTGATATGAGATATCAAATCAACACATGGGTACATGTTAGAGAACGATGTACTTGACAGACCCACCATGAGAATGCTACATGGATAGTTATACGAGCGTCATAAGCAATTCTCATAGTGATAATAATGTATGTAATCCTTACGACTTGTGATCATCAGAGATCCTAACATAAGGAGTTATGTATCTTGATATTGTCAAACGTTACCCGAAACAGGGTAAACTATAAAGGCTACTATTGGATACACTACGAATTATGTAGAGGGATGTTGATTGATCGATATATGATTTGTCCCTCCTATATAACAGGAGAAGTGTTTGGGCCCTTGATCAAGTAAGACTAAAATGCATGGCCATGCTCGAGTCGATATGAGATATCGAGCTTATTCGTTTATTCTAGTTCTACTTGGTGATCAAGAAATAGAGATTGAATATACGAGTATGACTATTCCATGACTCGTGTTCAATCTAAACACAAAGGACAAAGGGATTAAGTTACATGGTTAATATTATCACAAGTTCTTAGGTTATGTCGAGTCAAAGACATTCTTGTAATTTGGGTAGCCTTGATGTGTTGCTAGATACCGCTCATTGCTTGTGACGTAAAATGAGATTTTATGTCACTGCCAACATTACAAGATCATATCGGGTCGCACAAAAGATTAAATCGATAAGGAAAATTAAATTCATGGGATGAATTAATTAATTAAGAAGAGTTTTAATTAAATGATTATAAGGATTTAATTAATCATGGGTTTGGGCCCATGAGACTTTAAGAAAGTCTTGAACCTTAATTAAAGTCTTATAATATAAATATAAGGTTTTGATTAATTGTTAATCATACTTTCATATCATAACCTAGCCACCTTAAACCCTAAAGCTCTCGGCCGCCTATTCCTTGAAGCTCACGACCGCCGCCTTCTCCCTCACGGCAGCCGTCGTTGCTTCTTGGTGGAGTTAGGCTGCTGTTAATCGGTTTTGAACAGAGAGTTTGGTTTTCGTTCAAGAATAAGTCTAGCAACTTGTTCTTGAACGTCCCTTGTTTGATTTGATCGTGTGGATACCGAAGAGGCAAGACATTGGAGGTGTTGCTCGTGACTCGGAGTTCGTTGGACGTGGTGAATCGTGGAATCTGCTCAAACACGCTATAAGGGTGAGACTTTTGATCCTTTATCCGATATGATAACCTATGTATAGATCCGGTGTATTAGTAATCCAAAAAATTTTAAATTCCGCTGCGTTGCTATGCTTGTTGGATTACTTACAGTATTAGCCTAAGTAAGTTGTATACTGTAAAGTGTAATCCAAATCTTCTGATGTATCCTTCCATGAGATGGAAGAAGGGGAGACGTATAAGTGTTGTGCTTCGAACTTCCAGAAACAAATTCTTGTGTTATTTACTTTACTGTATTTATTTGTCTTACTGTTTTTATATATTTTCTTGCATACCTTTAAGATGAGTTTCAAGTGGTTAATCTGTTATAGAGCGGGTTATATCGAACATCTTCCGCTAGGTTTTGAAACCAAACTTGATATAATCTCTCGGTGCAATTATTTAAGAACACGAGCTACTGAAGCTTAAGTTAGTTGAACTCGGGTGTGAAATGACAACCCACCACCGGAATCGATCCTAACACACACACACATATGTATATATATATATATATATATATATATATATATATATATATATATATATATATATATATATATATATATATATATATATATATTCATTATATTTCTATTGATATTGGTGGTATGTTCATCGTACGATAAAGTCATGCCGAAATTTTTAGGGCCACATGTTAATAAATATTAAACTAATCTTCCGTTGTTTACACTATAATTATCGTTGTGTGATCATTAATCACAAAATTAGGATTGAGCCCTCACAATATATATATATATATATATATATATATATATATATATATATATATATATATATATATATATATATATATATATACGTGATTTGGAAGCTCGATAACAACTGATTTAAGATCAATCCAAGCATTCCAAAGCAAACCCATTTGTAATTCATTTGGGGAACTTCAAATACAAAATATGCTAAATGAAGAGCACTCCCCAAACCTTTTAGCACAATTTTCAATCTTATAGCAGATTTGCAATGAGATGATTTTTGCCCTTATATTCACTCTATTATTTGTATTTGAGAGCTTAAAATAGAAGAGTGAATTCATTGTAATAGTTGGTGATTTATCACAACTGGGTGAGATAGTCTTTGGATGTGAGACCCTAAAGAACATGTTCTTTGTGATCTGTGTGGACTGAGAGTTTAGGCTATCTTTGTGATATTAACGTAAGTGAGGTTGTATAACGGGATTGTATACTCAAAGTCTTCTAGTGTATCATTCCATTCGATTGAAGAAGGAGAGATGTTGAAAGATTACACCACCTTTGAACTTCCATAAACAAATACTTGTGTATTTACTTTATTGTATTTATTTAACTTAATGCTTTGGTTAGCATTGTTTAAGCATTGTGTTTGCTTGATAAAACACCGAAGTGTAGCTTAGTAAGTGTTTGATTATGCTTCAACAAAACAGTTTTTACATATTTACTTGCATACCTTTAAAATTATTTTCAAATTGTTAATCATTTATAGAGCGGGTTTGTTGAGTGTCTTCCTCTCGATTTTGAAATCGAACTCGATATAATCTCTCTGTGCAATTATTTCAAGAATACGAGCTATTGAAGCTCGAGTTGATTGAACTAGGATGTGGATTGGCTACGCACCCCAGAATCGATCATAACATGTTAGTTAAACTTGATGCTAATTGAAGTAACATGTATTTGATGTTATTATAACTGATACTACGATAACTCCAGTGACAAACATTTATTTATATACTTCTTGAATTTGGTAAGATTATTTTTGTTGCTTTTACATTGTTTTAGAATTTCGAAAATGTGAAGTTTAGTGTTTTGTAATATATATATATATATATATGTGTGTGTGTGTCCTACCCGAAACATATCCTGAAGAATTTGAAAATCTGTGTCACCGTGTCAATACCCATATATCATAGACCATGACTCAACACACTACGCATGCCATTTTCCCTCCATAGAAACAACTCTCTCTCTCTCTCTCCACCAAATTACATCGCCCAGAACCATGGTTCGTCGAATCAGTCGTGGAGACTGCTGCTCCAATTCATTAACATTTCATGGAAAGATCATGATTATTACCACATAGTTTTTTTAAATTATAGTTAAAAAAAATAGATAATTTGGATAAATTTTTGATGGAAAATAATAAGAACTAGAAAAGATTGAAAAAAAAAAAATTCAGCAACAATCCTAATGGTTATAAAATAGCAGTTTCAGGCCACGAAATATTATACTTACACATTTGTTTAAGCCTAGAATTTTACCGCGGCGTTGCGAACCATGCCAGAAGCAAACCTGGGATCTTTAGAAGAGGAGTCGGGAAGAGAGAAGGGCGACTCGATGAAATTAGGGGGATTAAACTTCAATATTTAGAAAAAAATAATGCATGAAAACAATTTTTTATTAAAATTTTGAGGACACATTTGTTTGCAATAGTAGTGCAAATCTGACATCTCAAATTCAAATGGAAACTATAGGTTCCATACAATAACATTGTCAAAATAACGGTACAAATTGAACAGAAAGCTACAGCATGGATTCGATTAGCAAGAGAATATTTAGAATCTCTGGTATGACCAAAACATGTAATGTTCAACCAGCCTATGAAGGGTCTTTCCTTATACCTAATAGCGCTTGCATGATTGAGTCTGATTTTCCATCTGCAAATGGAAACATATGACCGGCACCAGATAACTCGTGATACTGTATCCACGGCAGCTGATTGGCAATGTAACGCTGCAATTTAACGGGGACAAGTTTATCCTCATCCCCCTGCCACAAGTGAACAGAAACTTCACTTTTGGAGAACGTATTCTTCAGATCAGTGGGATCGAATTCCCAGTTCCCAAAGCCAATAATGATATCACGATGAGCGGACTCGAAATCTCCTTGTTGTTTTGGCAGTGCCTGTTCGTGCCAACAAAGCAAAATTCATATTTATACACTATCCCATCGGAAGCGACACTGAGGGTAGTATTTGTGGGATGAACATTTGCAGTTAATGCAAAGCTATAGCCAATTGTATTAATGACACCCCATTCTTGTAAACAGTACAAGACTTCGATTTATTACATTTCAATCATTATGGTGGCCATTGTTGCCAACAATAAGTATTGGATAGACATATTCATCAATTAACATTTGTGCCTCTAAAAGCTTGTATAAAAAATGCTAGTTCCATTGGTTGGTCAATGGCTGGTGATGACAAAAACATGAGGTTTTCAAGAACATTAACTGCAAATGGTAGAATTCTCAGTTAAGAAGTTTAGTGGCTTCTCAAATTCAACAGCAAAGAATGTGTGTGCCTGTGTTTTAAAAAATAAACAAAAAACATTACCTCAAACTCCTTTCGTATAGCATAAAATCTAGGCCATAGTTCTTTGTCTTGGCTAGAAAGGACACTGAGACTACCAGCGAGAACACTTAAAGAAGGAAATAATTTTTGGGTGTTCCACCAGTAGTTAAGCCATGGCGTATGGTGCGCAACACGAAGGGCCCATTGATCCTGTGGAAGATGCTGATCATATGCTTCCTTTGACATGTTCGAGGGAATACCAGGCCACCAATAGTTCACCACTGGTGCTAAAAGAACTGCTCCCGCCAATCTGTTCAGCATTACAGACAACATTTTTAGTTATTCTCGTTTAGTAAATAGCATAATCACAAGAAATCTATTATAATTAACAGGATAAGAAATAATAATTAATTCTCTGGATAAGAATGAAATTCGTGATGAATTTAAAAAAAAAAGACATACTTCTAATCAATCTCATGAAAAAACGAATTGACAACCCAGTTGGGATCCTAGTTTTGACACAAAAAAAGTTCAAAATTATTGACTGACCTAAAAAATCCTAGACAGGGATAATTCCTGACCTTAACTATGGTAACCAAGATGAATATACCTGTGAGGGATATACTTGAGGCAGGCCCACGCAATCTGCCCACCCATTGAAAATCCGATAATGTAAAATTTGGAACCCAATCCCAACTGATCAGCGAGCTCTTCAATGTCAAACGCTAGGCTCTTCACTGTTCGTGATGGGTGAGGATCACTTTCTCCATAACCAGGTCTGTCAAATGATACGATGTAGATTCCTTGACTTTCAACAATATCCTAAGAATGAGGTCAAAAACAAAATCACAAACAAGTCGGCCCATATAATCTAATACCATGCCTACACAGTTGATACATAAAGGAAACGTCATTACTGGGGACAGTGATGCAGTTATAGCAGCAACATCAAATCTACAACTATTAAGCCCATGGATAAACACTATTTTATGCTTTGCATTCTCCTTTGGGAGACCATATTCTTTGTAAGCCAAGTATCTCCCGTCATTAAGTTTAATTCTTGATGCTGTAACTGCAGGTCCATCTGTGGAGCCACATATCTTCGGCGGAGGAGGTCGAGTGGCCTGATACACCCATGCGAAAAAACCCCATAAAGCCAACCAGCAATATTTTCTTGAACATCCCTGAAAAGAAATAGTTTCGATTCTACATTACTAAGTTCGAATTGAGGGTAAAAGTTGTGTAAATTTGCAATACTCACAAACCAAAACGATCTATTAACGCTTCCTAATGCCAAAATTCCACACTTCGACTTGACAAACAGCATATTAAGCACCAAGATAGTTAATCACTTGACTGCTTAGAGGTATTGAAGTTCTCTTGTCAATGAGTTAGGGGAAAAGTCCAAAATTCATCATTTGCATTACAGTCAGATTACAATTTACAAAGTACAACGCCTCGATGCCATAGTATATCATACCAAGCAAGATGGCCCAAACCTCAAACTCATCCAAAATAAAAATAAAGCAATTTAATTAAGTAATATTACATTTTTCTGCAAACTCTTCTAGCTGTAACATTATTATGGCGGTTATGTTTACGTGGCGGACATGAACGAAAAGCGATGTGAAAGTGCTATTTTCAAATCGATAGATATCCAAATATGTTCGGAAAGATCGAAAGAGATAGATGTATGTGCGTGCTCTCCCGTCTTTATTCAACCTGGTGCATTATTTCCATATAAGTCAACAGTAAAAGCATTGTCATCTTATCCAAGGGCCTGAACACATTGAAGAAGATCAAAGCTAATGGCCAAGATTTGGCAGTGAGATTGGCCAAGTTTCTAACTGATAGAGCTGAGTGTGCAACAGGAAACTTGAAGAACAAGTGGCGGTATAAGAGCACGGGGTCAAAGTCCTGTACACGGATCGAATTCATAATTAAAAAAGCATCCTTAGAGCAAGAACTGAGAACCATTTTCTTTCGAGAGATATTGAGAGCAAGAGGAAGAATTCTTTGTTTGATTCATGCAATTTATAAAATCGAGTCTGTGAGAAATCTTGCAAAGAGCGTACTGCTTTGTATCTTGAACTTGTTAGATAAGAATATCGTCTCGTAGATCACTTCAGTATCGAACCACGTAAAATTTCGATGTTCTTGCGTTGACGCTCATTATATTTCTGTTGTTTGTGTTCGTTATATTCATTCTCATCAATGTCATAGAAAGAATTGGATTGTGTTCAATCAAAAACCTGCAACTGAGTTCAATCTGTCATTCAACAAGAAGTTTTATCATCAAGATCGAGTTACTGATTGATCTTAAGTTCTAACCAAGCTTCACAAAACTCAATAATTGGTACCAGAGCCAGGCTTTGTACATTCTTGATCAGCAAAGATGGCAACCAAGATTAAAGTAGGACATTTTGATGGCCAAGGCGACTCTGGATCATGGCGGAGGAGAAAGCACGCAATACTGGTGCAGCAAAAGGTTGGTATTAGGTGGCATCAAGAAACTACCCGAGTCTCTTACTGATGAACAAAAGGTAGATATCATGGAGCTAGCCTTTAATACTCTCACCGTCATTTTGATGACAAAGTCCTTCGCGAAGTCTCCTTCGAAACCACTGTGCAGGTATTTGGATAAAACTTGAAGAACTCAATATGACAAGATCATAAAAAGATATAATATTATCGAAGAGAACTTTTTGGTTTTGAAAAGTCTGATACAAAATCGATTAGCAGAATCTTAATGACTTCAAATGGTTGATTCTAGACTTAACGAACATTGGCCTGACATAGAGGATGAGGACAAAGCCATCATCATTTTGAACTCCCTCCCTAAATCTTTCACAAGAATCAACCTTTTGTAGAAACTATGAAATACGCTATGGAGTCACTTTCCTATGATGATGTACAAAAAGCCTTGAAATACAAAGAATAGGAAATTCAAATAGAACCTCATTCGAACATTAACAATAGTGATAGTTTCAATATAAGATGTAGGACAGAAAGAAAAAAAAAAACCCCACCCTAAAAATACGAGCAAATCAAGGTCCAAACTAAGAGAGTAAAATGTTTTCACTGTCACAAGTCCAGCCATTTTAAACGTGATTGCTCTAATAGGAAGAAACAATCTGGAAATCAAAATGAATATGGACAAGCAGCACTGGTGGACGAGGGATACGAAAGTGCAGAACATGCTTGAAATGTGATCAACTATGGGTCTTAGGCAGCGGTGCACGTTTCATTTATGTCCAATCAAGAACTGGTTTGAGCATCTTGCAAGTCTAGGCAATAACAAATCGTGTAAAGTAATGGGAATAGGCACAATCAGACTAAGAATGCATGATGGCATTGAAAGAACTCCGAGTGATAGATATGTTCCTGAATTAAAGAGGAATTTGATTTCACTCGGATGGTTGTAACTAATGATGCACGGACACTGACACGGCGACACGGATTTTCAAAATTTTAAGGATACGACTGGGACATGCCTGTATATTTTTATATATATTACACATGTACTCTATTGCAAAATACTAAAATTCGCATTTTTAAACTTTTAAAACCATGTAAAAGTAAATTAAATACTTTTACCAAATTCGACAAGCTTATGAATAAATGCATGTCACTGAAATCATCATGAAATCATCTATACTAACACCAAATATTCCTTCAATTAAAATAAAGTTCAACAAACACTTCCAAATAAAATATTACACCAAAAAATAATTTTACTAAATTCAAGAAGTGTATAAATAAATATATGCCACTGAAATCATCATATTACCACACATATTAACACCAAATGCATATAACTTCAATTAACATAAAGTTTGACAACAAATTCTAAGCCTACTGGGTGTTACATATTCCCTTTTGTAAAGAGCTCTCTGGTTCAAGTCATCTCCCCCTCCCTAAATAATAATTTTTTTTTAAAAAAACACAAAGTTACATAAGCATATCCAAATTTCATTTTAATAAAAAACTTTTAAAATTGTACAATTAATCTCTAAAAGTATCCTTTTACTTAAAGAAATTAAGAAATTTTACAAAATAAAAAACATGTCCTTCCTGTGTTGGACACTCCCTCAGCCGTTTCCGACACCTGTGTCCGATTGTTTTTTTTTTTTAAATTAAGAGGCACGCCACGTGGGTGTGTCGGTGTCCAAGAAATGACCAACACTGCACCGGGTGATTTTTAGGTTGTCCGTACATCATAGGTTGTGACGAAAGGATCTTTAGTGGTTATGAAAGGCGTGAGATCCAGAGGCCTCTATATACTTGTAAATGTCCAAAAAACCAATATGGCGAAACTCTGGCTCATAAGGCTAGGACATATAAGTGAAAAAAGATTACTTGAATACGTAGCAGGGATCATTAGGAAACCTAAAACATCAATCACTGGACTCCTGTGGGGACCGCATCAAAGGAAAGTCAACCCGAGTTAGTTTTAAAAGGGGATGCACATATCTAAGGAACCATTGGATTATCTACATTCAGATCTCTGGGGCCCTTCAAAGGTACCATCTAAGGGGGAAGATAGGTACTTCATGTCCTTAATTGATTATTACTCTAGGAGAGCATTGATGTCCATGCACAAGCACAAGAATGAGGCATTAGAAAGATTTAATACTCGGCATACTTCAATGGAAAACCAAAATTCCAAAGTATCGTAGATTACTGCAAGTAAATTGATGTGGCTAGGCATTTAACGGTCGTAGGGACTCCTCAGCAGAATGGTCTAATTGAAAGACTGAATAGAACACTTCTAGAACGAGTTAGATGCATGCTGTCTTATTCAGGTTTGCCACACATTCTAGGCAGAGGCTGTGACTACAGAAGCCTACTTAGTAACCAGATCCCCTTCCACACCTTTAAACTTTCTAACACCAATGGAAAATATGATCCGGAACACCACCCAACTTTGAAAATCTCAAAGTTTTTGGAAGTGCAGCATATGCATATGTCAAGCAAGGGAAGCTTGATGCAAGGGCTATGAAATGTATTTTCATTGGATATCCCGAAGGGATTAAGGGCTTTAAACTTTGGTGTATATAACCTGGAAATCAAAAGACATTGATCCGTAGGGAATTACGTTTGAGGAAGACCAATTCCCAAAGAAAAGTCTACTGATGATCAAGGAAATACATCAAAAGAAACACAAGTTGAGGTGGAGCTTCCCAAGTTACAAACAATGGGATCATGAAGATCAAAATGGAAATGATGATCAAATAAACATCTCAGACAGTCCCCCGACTCCTACATGACTATCAATTAACAAGGGACAGACAAAAAAGGATAATAAAACCACCACAAAATATGGATATGCGGATCTTATAACATATGCAATCACAGTAGCATCTGATGTAACTGGAGAGGAACCAACAAGTGTTACAAAGGCTATGAATTCCACTGATAAGGACAAATGGCAATTGGTTATGCAGGAAGAAATGGATTCTTTGATTAAAGACAATACCTAAGAACTAATCCCGAAACCTGCAAACCAAAAGGTTATTGGTTCTAAGTGGATTTTCAAAAGAAAAGAGGGCACATCTGACCTAGAACCACCTAGGTATAAAGTAAGGTTTGTTGCCAAGGGATTCTCACAGGTAGAAGGAATTGATTTCCATGAAATCATTTCGCCCGTAGTAAAACATAGGTCTATAAGAATGGTTTTATCCATAGCAGCAAGATACAATCTTGAACATGGACAAATAGATGTAAAGGCAGCTTTTTTGCATGGGACGACTGAAGAAGAGATCTATATGAGTTAGCCTCAAGGATTCGAAATAAAGAGTGATGTATCACTGGTTTGTCCACCACAGACGCAGTGAAGGGTGCACTTTGGCTGAAAGGTTTCATGAGTGATCTTGGTTATGAACAGCGCACTGTCACTGCCTATTGATAGTCAAGTACAATTCATTTAACCAAGCATCAAATATTCATGAAAGGTCTAAACATATAGATGTTAGGCTTCACTTTGTGAGAGACATAATCGAAACAACAGAAGTGCATGCGAAGAAAATAAGCACTGGAGATAGCCCGGCGGATATGTGTACAAAAGTTCTACCAAACAAGAGGTTTGAACACTATCAACAATTGATCAACATAACCAGTGTTCTACAGCCTTAGAAAAGGGCAGAAGGAGACGGTATTATGAAGGCATGGATAAGTGACAAGGTGAAGAATTGAAAAAGCATAGTCATCCTACCCAAGGTCTAGAACACATTGAAGAAGATTATCCAAGGTCTAGAACACATTGAAGAAGATCAAAGCCAATGGTCAAGATTAGGCAGTTGAGATCAGCCAAGTTTCTAACTGATAGAGCTGAGTGTGCAACTGGAAACTTGAAGAACAAGTGAAACTTGTAAAGCAGTATAAGAGCATGAGGTTCGAATTTCAGTACACGGACTGAATTCATAATTCAAAAATGCATCTTTAAGAGCAAGAACTGAGAGCCATTTCCTTTCGAGAGATGATAAGAGCAAGAGGAATAATTCTTTGTTGCAATTCATAAAAGTGAGTCCGTGAGAATTCTTGTAAAGAGAGTAATGTTTTGTATCTTGAACGTGTTTTAATAATATCGTCTGCCATGGAGTAGATCAATTCATGATCGAACATCGTAAAATTTCGGTGTTCTTACGTTGATGTTCATAATATTTCTGTTGTTTGTGTTCGTTATATTCATTTTCATCTTTGTCATAGAAAGAATTGGTTCGTGTTCAATCAAAAACCTGCAACTGAGTTCATATAGTCATTCAACAAGAGGTTTGTATCATCAAGAACGAGTTACTGTTCGAACCAAGGCTTCAAGAAACTCAACATCAACAATCTCAAAGTTTCAATTTTCAGAATCAAGATCAGAAATTTCAATCATTATTTTCTCCCTGAAGCTCAAACATGTTCAAACCGCACTATAATTCAGATAAACCAGTACCAAAAGCAACGAAACCCAACTCGGCATTAAATCGTAAATTTCCAGTCATACAAATTACAAACTAAAAGGAAAACAGAAAGAACCATGAAAATCCCACCTGAAAAAATCGAAGAAGAACTCGTTTTCGACTTTGGTCTCCGGGTGTGAGACCTTGCGGAGGCTGCTGATATCTTCCTGGTCGTTCCAGCCGCCATTGTTTCTTAGCTTTTCTTTATCTACTAATTATACATTTCCAGACGTCAATTTCTATCTTATAGATGAAACCCTGTAAACAGATCACGTACGAGTGCGCTTGGTTGCTATGATAGGATAAGTGATTGATAGATTAAAAAATGAATAATGGATTGATAAATAAATTAATGGATAAACTATATTGTGTTTGGTTCGTATGATTAGTAAATTATGATAAGTAATATTGTGTTTGTTGTAGTTGATAATATGTGGTAAAGATTAATTTTATTTATAAAATGACAAAACTACCTTTGAATAGGTTTTTACACTTTTTTTATTTTTTTATTTTAATTAAATTTTAGTTAATCAAATTAAATTTAATTATATAATTTAATTATTAATAAAATATTATAATGAATTAAATAGTATGTATAAAATATGGAAAATATTATAATAAATAATATAAAATTAATTTGAACTCTTAAGTTAATCTCAAATTATAATGAATATATGTTAATCAAATTAAATTTATTTCGAATCAATTCAATTTGAAAATATACCCAAACATCATCCAAATATGAAAAATATAAAAACTTGTTAAATTTAATATATAATTATTATCAATTTAATAACAATAAAATTTAATATATAATTATTACCAATTCAATGTAACTAAGTTTTGAATTTTTGAGAATTTCAGGTTTGAGGTATTTTGTAAATCCTTCATAATTTAATATATAATTATTATCAATTTACTAACAATAAAGTTATAAAAATTATTATCATTTTCTAAATAAAAAAAACACGACAATATCATGATATAAATAAAATGTGACCACAAATTTATGGTATACCAAACTTTTTCCCCAATCAAAAAAACTGAAACACAAAAAAGAATTTAATTTACTATAATCAATTCAATTTAATCATTTAAATTTAAATAATTTAAATATAATTTAATTATTAATAAAATTTAAACAGTATATAAAAATAAATTATAAATATTACAGATTAACTAAAATATTAAATAAAAAATCAAATGAAGAAAAAAAAGTGAAAGGGCAATTTTGTAAATTTACCAATTTATCTAGAACAAGTTTGAAGTTGGTTTAGTAATCCCATGTTCAAGAAATGATTCAATTTCTCACAATTTCTCATGTCTATATTGCTTAATCCCGGGCCTTTGGGATTAGACACTTAAGCTAATCCCCGAACCAAACATGAGATAATTAAGCTATCCTACTCTAATCCATCAAACCAAACATAGCCTAAAAGTATGATACACGGATATTAATAAGGTAATACGGACACGATATGACATGGCCACAATGATATGACTTTTCAAAATTTATAAGATATGATATGGTTAGGACACATATATATTTTTATATATATTATATATATATTATAATTTTATTTATAGATATTATATATATATTATATTATAAAATATTAAAATTCACATTTTTTTTAATTTTAAAACCATATAAAATATCTTTTTTTCTCCTAATACTATAATTTACAGGAAAACAAAGTATAAAAAAATAAAAAAATCTAATACAGATTTAAAATTTGATATAATAATATTTTTTGGACGAATTGATATAATAATATTTGCTCTAATATAATTAACATTTTAATACAAAAACTTGATAGATATAAAATTACATTCTATATTAACATTTAAGCAGTATACACTCAAAATTAGGGATGGTAATGGCGCCGAGGTGGGTCCGAACTCTTTTCAATCGGGTTTGAAAGTGAGGCGGGTCATTGGATTGGCCGAACCCACCCCGGACCGCCCCGCTATACATTTTTAAATTTTTTAAAAAAATTAATATTGAATATACATTTCACTTCTTTGATTGAACAAGTGTCATTATTTAATTTTATATCAAAACCATATGTTCATGCTAAAGAAGTTGGACATTTTAAAGATAGTTGTACAATGCTTATGTAAATAATTACTAGAAAAAACGTGAAATTCAATCACAAAACTCAATTTTTGTGTTTCAAAATTGATTTTTAACTAAATTTATTTTTTTAAAAAAAAACTGGAACAAGGGCGCTTTTACCCTAGTTCGCGGGTCTAAGCGAGGAGGGGCGGGACGGGTCCAGGTTTTATGTGTAGCTGGGTGGGTCATGGGATTGGCCAAACCAGCCCCAAATCCGCCCCATTGTCATCTCTACTCAAAAAATCTCGATTCTTTCTATCGACCACAACAAAACCAAAATGAAGTGTCATTTGGAACAAAGAACAGATTAATTGTAGAAAGTACAAGATTCCAAAGATCCTATTTCCAAAGTCTTGAGTGTTGCCTGATTTATGCGTCCAGATCTTATTCTCTCTTCCTAGCATCCAGATGCATTATCAGTGTGTGCGTATCAATAAATCTTTGGTTTTAACTCTGGTTGTGTCTACTTGTAGTCGGTAGATGATCCAATAGACCTTACTGTCTAAAATATGCTGATATATTCTCTTAGTTATGGCTCTTGATTCGTTGTTTTCTGGGCAAAGTGATCAACATGAAAGTTGCAGCATTTTCTCTTAACTTTCAATGGAATCAAGAAGCGCTGGATTTCGACTTCGCATGAGAGAGTTACGCTTGGAATACGAGGCGATACATCTGCTACAAGTTTGCTGAATGTAGTTGCAAAACTCGTGACTTCCATGCTATTTTTCACCTTCTTCGGATCCAATTCAGAGTTTGACTTCTGAAGATAAATTGTAGATCTTTGACTTATCGTTCCAACCCATACTGAATCGTTCCGCTCTGATAACCGAGCTGAGAGTTATGGCTAATATGCCACAGCTGCTACAATCTGTCAGTTGTTGTTTCAGCTTTGCACCAGCAGACTCTTCCAGACATGTTTTCGTCATGTATACCTTCGAATCAGGTCTGCTGGTATAAAATACGACTTATGCAAAATTGAGTTGGCTAACCAACCCTTTTAGAAGCACGTCATTTCGATAACTAAGCTATGAGATACGATTGATTTAGTCAACAGCACTCAGGGTCCAGCGGAGGTTGAATTCTCATTTCAGCAACCAAACTCAAAGCCATCAAACACATCATCAAGCTCAAAAACATCATCTATGAACTGCACACTTAATGAAATATATTAGCAACACAATAACAAGTTTTGTTAACATCAAAATCAAAATTATTCGGGTTCTCAAAACCCAATAATCTCCCCCTTTTTATGATCACAAAACTTAAATAAAAATATGAACATTAAAGCACAATATTACATAACAATAAAACAAGAAATCATATTTTAAAACAACATATTTCTCCCCCTTTTTGTGCGAATAAAAAAGGAAGACAAATAAAAGTTTTCTCCCTCTCAAAGATTGGATTAAATCACACCCTTAATTTTAAAAGGTTTGAAAATTTGAGTAAGTGATGGACAAATGGGTAGGCTAAAACAGATTAAAAAAATATAATGCACATTTATTTTTGAACAAAAATAACCTCTTTGATGGTGGATGCAGCATAATTGACAGCGTATTTGAATTTCTTGACAAAACTCAACAATGTCATTTTCATCTTTTTTGCGGCAACACACGTGAGTAATTTTTGCAGAATAAATTGCTTTTCCTAGTGAATAATTAGGCTGCAAAACCTATACCGCTGCGATCCTCTACAAGTCTAGTTTGCAACTCAAAAAAGGTTTGTCATTTGGACATCCAAGCAAGAAGTTGTGCAAATTTTTCCAAAGTCGCTGCATGCTGCCAGAAAAACTCAACTATTTCAAAAATTGTTAGAAAAATCTCAAAATAACAATTTTAAAATTAAAATCAAGTTTAGGACAGATCTAAAAATATTTTCATATATAATGGATGTAATGAAAATAAGTTCATGCACAAAAATATTTTTACACCAAATTTTTGAAAAATATGCAATGAAAATATTTCATCCTCTTGAATTTTTTTTTTTTTAAAATTCTGCCTAAAATCATTTAAATTGCTTTCCAAGAACAACCCGCTCTGATACCACTTGTTAAGATCGATTCGGGGTGGGTGGTCAGTCCATGTCGAGTTCAACCAACTTGAGCTTTAATAGCTCGTGTTCTTGAAATGATTGCACCGATAGATTATATTGAGTTTTTTTCAAAATCGAGCGGAAGACACTTGATAACCAGCTCTATAACCGATTAATCATTTGTGAATCATTTTAAAGATATGCAAGTAAAATATGTAAAAACAGTTTGATTGAAGCATTTTATCAAACACTTAATGAGCTACACTTTTGTGTTTTAACAAACACATAAAATGCTTCACAATGCTAACCAAAACAGCGAGGTAAATAAATGCAATAAAGTAAATAACACAAGTATTTGTTTCTGGAAGTTCAAAGCACAAACGCTTCTACGTCTCCCCTTCTTCCATCTCATGGAAGGATACACTAGAAGATTGGTTTATAATTTTCATTATACAACCTACTTAGGCTAATACCATACAGATAGCCCAAACTCCTAGCCCACATAGAATCACAAAACTCGTGTTATTTAACGTCTCACATGGAAAGACATCACCCAGTTGTGATAAATCACCAATTGTTACAATGGTGTCCACTCTTCTATTTTAGCTCTCAATTACAATGAATGGAGTGGATACAAATGCACAAATGATTCAATAATGAATTTGATATAGCAAGGTAAGTGATGCCAAAAGGTTTGGGAAGTGCTCTTCATTTAGAAGATTTTGTCTTCGAAGTTCCCCATTTGAATCCAAAGTAGGTTTGCTTTGGAATGATTGGATTGATCTTCAATGAGCTATTTTTGAGCTTCCAAGACTTGAATATATAGGCCCAAATAATGATATATATGTTAGATACAAAAATATTCTGGTTGCAACAGTCATATTCTGGTTTCTGGGCTATTTATGGAAGTCTGCTTATTTGCTCCGGTAGAGTATGTCTACTTGCAAGTCTACTGGTCGAGTCCTATGCTTGACATCGACTGGAAGTGTCTGCTGGTAGTATCTACTTGTAGTGTCTACTTGTAGTCTACTGGTAGTGTCTACTTGTATTGTCTACTTGTAGTCCTGTAGACAATCCGGTAGACTTTGCTGTCCGGAATCTGCTGATATGTTCTCTTGGTTATGGCTCTTGATTCGTTGATTTCTGGGCAAAGATATCAATATGAAAGTTGTAACCCTTTCTCTTAGCTTTCTATGGAATATAGAATCGCTAGATTTCAAGTTTGTATGAGAGAGTTATGTTAGAAATACGAGGTGATACACCTGCTGCAAGTTTGCTGAATGTAGTTGCAAAACTCGTGACTTCCATGCTATCTTCACCTTCTTCGGATCCGATTGATAGTTTTACTTTTGAAGATAACTTGTAGATCTTAGATATATCTTTTCAACCCATACTGAATCGTTGCGAGCTGAGAGTTATGGCCAATATTCCACAACTGCTACAATCTATCCACTGCTGTTTCAGCTTTGCACCCGCAGACTCTTGCAGACATGTTTTCATCATGTAAACCTTTGAATCAGGTCTGCTGGTATGAGATACGACTTGTAGATAATTGAATTGGTTATCCAACCCTTTTAGAAGCACGTCATTTTGATATCCGAGCTATGAGATATGATTGATTTAGTCAGCAGCACCCGGGGACCAACGGAGGTTGAATTCTCATTTCAGCAACCAAACTCAAAGTCATTCCTTAGCACACCATCAAGCTCTAAAATATCATCTATGAACTGCATACTTAATGAAATATACTAGCAACACAATAACAAGTTTTGTTAACAACAAAATCAAGATTATTCGGGTTCTCAAAATCCAACATACTCACACAATGAATCATATAACGTGAAAAAATGCATAGTTATTGAAATCATGAAGGGCCTTGACCAACCAATTCCCTAGATTCAATCGGGACATATTGAGTGAAAGGAATGTACTACACGCTAAATATGGCTGACATATTCTCATACGTTGCTAGTCATTTGTATATAGGTCTTCGTGAAGCACAGATGCTAGGTGCTACCCACAATCAGTAGGTTATTGCTGGAATTATATTTTAGTCACTGTCTATTAAAGGAGTTTAATTTACAATGGGACATTCAGGGTAAACCCAAAGAAGTAAAATTGTTTGATTTCTAAAATTTGAAGGGTTGTGATCCAACTACAATGATACACTTGAGCCCCCAGCTGGCCGCGGATCCACCGATGATAATTGAGACTTAAATATGTTAAGTGCTCAAGATGATGTGAAAAGTTTCGTGAGATGTATTTAATTTTTGAAAGCTCCTCAATTTAGTGGAGTTTCTATATTTGGAATTGTTCCACATATTAGAGAGTTCTAAAATTAAAAAGTATGTCTCATACTTGTGTAAGTCAATTGTACATCAAATTGGTCAATTGGATTCACCTACTTGGATTATGAGTTTAGTGTTTTGTGTTGGCTTTTGGGCAAGTGAGAGATTGTTAGTATATATGTCCTACAAGTCAAATGTTCGTATATTCGGCTTTATGGACCCAAGCCATTAGTGATATAATTACATCTATAAGGCTGTGTTTGGTAAGTAGGATTAAGGTTGGAAAAAGTGTTTGTCCCATGTTTGGTTGCTTTGATAGACATGAAATCTATTTTCCGGAGCCCCGGTTTTAGACACTGTTACGCACTGTTCAACCCTGAATTTGGATCCTCACTTGTGGGAAGGATTGTGAAACCAAGTTTGAACAGTAAAAGAGATTAGAAGATAATTTTACAATGTTGACCTTGTCTTCCCAAAAACATAACAAATAACTAAAAAAATAAAAAAGAAAAAAAGAAGCGTAGCCTCAACCCCATCACCAGCCGTCAACGGTGATGGCTCGAAACAACCCATTCGCCGCCGTGGATCTTGGCGTGAACTCTTTTAAATTAACCCAATGGAACAGAAATCAACAAAGTACTCTCTGATATTAGTGCTTTAATATTCATGAACGTAAATGAAAAAAAATTCATAAATGAAGAAACCCAGCAACGCCGCTAGCAGAAATCGTTGAGCCGTCGTGAACGCGTTCGAAGACTTAATGCACAAGACGCGAAGAAGAAAGGGGTAAGCCCTAGACGCGGCGAGAAGACTTGGGAAAAAAACCACAGCGGCGGTGGCATGGTGAGCAGCGGCAATGGCATAAAGAGGGAGAATGAGAAGATAAAGAGGGAGAAGAGAAACGGCCGTGGGGTGTGGTGTTGCAAAATGAAAGGAGTTAGGGTTGGTAAAAGTAAAACAACTGATATTAATATAATTTAATATTTTATTAATAATTAAATTAATTAATTAAATTTAAATTGTTTTAGAAAATTAAATTAAATTTGTTTCGATTTAATTAATAATTTATTTTTATTTATTTAATAAAATAATAAAATAATTTATTAAATTAAATTTATTAATACTTACTAATTTTTTAAATTTAATTAATTAAATGAATTTATTAATTAATAAATATTTAATATGTAAATACATTAATAAATTCAAGGGTGTTTTGGTCATTTTATGAATAAAATTAATCTATACCAAATATTATCAAGTAAACCAAACATATTATTACTTATCATACTTTTAGTAATCATATGTACCAAACACAATATAGTATATCCATGTTTTATCTTATCAACTCATAATCAAGTCATTATCCACTTTTTAATCTATCCATCATTAAACTATAATCACATTTTTCTTGTTTAAGAAACACCGACACCAAACTAGCACTGACATTGAGATCGTGGATCTGGTCAGATTGTTTGGACTCGATGGATCACCGCTTTGAGAGTTACATCTGTGAACCTTAATCTCTTTCTGCGCATTTATATTTGATATTTGCATGTTTATATATGAATCAGACGCAATCCATCGTCCCCGGGACTATATCTGTTTATGTATTTTTTTCCGCTGCGTTTGAATCTGACGCTGGAGTACGAAACCCAACTGTTGAATCAGAGACAGATTACACATTGATTCATATTTTATAATTAATTTTATAAGATCGTTTCCAATCAATACTAATTGTATTTTTCAGAAATTGACCAGAAAACATAGATATTGGATTTAAAATCGTTTTGTCCAGACCCAAAACTGACCATTTCGGAATTGTTTCCGGCATCTACCATCACCGGTGAAACACTGGAGGCCAACGACATGCTCGGAGTAGCGGCGAGCAGAGGCAAACGAGGTAGAAAGTTCCACCGCCATGCGCATAGGCTACTCGCGCAAATCTGGAGCCATTTGGCTGCCAGACTCGTAATCAGATGTTCACCACCACTGGCGGTGAGGCAAGCAGCGGAGTAATTATTATCCGCTGTCCTGCACACTGCATACGAGAATGAGGTTCTGGGTACTTGATTTTCGTAGTGATTACGGATCGAGGTTTAAGTTTTTTGAAATTGCAAACATGTTGCTGCTCCCTGAAAATAAAACCGAGGTTGCGTCGCTGTGAATTCCTAAGAAAGGTGGGGCCGACGGCGCGCGGGGAGGCGAAAGTTGCTGCAGCACGATGATAGCGAGAGCGTGCGTCTGGTGGGACAAGGTGGCTGGCGGTTGTGACTAGGTGTTGAAGATGATGAATAGTGGCTGCAGTTGGACCAATTTTGGAATTTTAAAAATTTTTGGGCAAAAATATAATAGAATTGCATTGCATATCTGCATCATCCTAAACAGATATGTGATACATGCATGACTCACGTGGATCAATTAGTAAAAGGCCGTAACCTTCCATATTTATTTATTATGCATGTGATGTATGATAAATGTTTCTTTTTATGTTTTATTAGTACAATTGATGTTGCATGAATATAACATAGTTGCATTAATCCGACAAGCAAACAAACGGGCAATTGATAAGATTTTAAAATAAAGTTAAATCCTTCTTTTGAATATGATTAAAAAAATTTAATATGAAATTGTGAAGGGGAACTCAAAGGGGTTTGCTGCCTCCTGTCTTCCATCAATAGTTAAACCATGAGACGATACTTGTGCCATATTGCCTTACTCACCCACGTGGGGGACATATGGCATGGGAAAGTTGTGTGCTTAACTGCCACTTAATTAAGGGTGTTGTTATTTTAGCCTTTTAGATTACTCACCCGCGTGGGTATTTTGGGCCTGACATTAACATTCGTACGATGAGTTAGTTTGACGTGAGAATGCATAATTGTTCTGCCCATGTATGGTTATGCCAATCACGATACAAATATCTTGGGGGTTGCATATATTGCAATTGTGATCTACCTTTAGTATCATGAAGCCAGTGGACCCACGTCCGGGGCGATAATTAGCTAGGTGGATTCCTAGCCCACTAAGAAAATATGATTTTCCGTTAATTTGCCATGAGGTGATGAATTTGAAAAATTTAGTGGGAGCATTCAATAACAATAGTCCATGGTTTTTTAATTAATTAATAACCAAACAGTTTGCTTATTTTCTGTTTATTCTCAGTATTGGGATTGTCGTGATTCCGATTACATCAATTCTCGATACAAACAAATTATCCGGACCAATTATTCTGATTGGCTATTAATTTAAAATTAGTGTTTGTTTAGCATCAATGTCAAAATGAGTTTCAATACTGATATGAGAAATATGCTCACACAGCTGATATTTTCCAAGACCTATAAATGTTGTTTGGTGACAGATGCGACTACTAAGTCTCGCGACCTCAAAAGAGCTATTTTCATTTCACTTGCATGATGGGGCTTCGTTCCATGAGCATGGCGTAGGAAAATATCTCTTGTTGAGAAATTGAAAATTTTGAATGTAACAATACATCATTAACTGGCTGTGGATTTAATCTTATAGCCAACATGTTGGAAACTCACGAGTTCTTGATTCAAAAGGAGAAATGTGTTCTTCTTGTTGAAACTTCTACCAATGATAGGAAGGATTCAAGGATAAAGAAGAGGAATGTAAAGGTTCTCGACCTAAAAAAATGAAAATAGATATAGTAGCAACTAAAAGGAGGAACAACTATGTTTTTATTGATGGTCACTGGCGCAAAAATGCAAGGAACACCTAGACCAGAAGGGTTCTGAAAAGGGTGTACTTTATATTAAAATTAAGGTTTCTACTGGTTCTAATTTTTCGTATATGATATCAATTATCTTCACATCTTTGTAATGAGTTGCAGATGAGAAGAAGCAGATAGTATTAGGAAGGTGAAACCTACATGAGGTTAAGCATTGCAGCAATAGTTATTGCAAAGATTATTTGAAACTTTTAGTTAATATAAAATGTTGAACTGGTTAGGAACTTGTTTGAACAATTGTTTATTTGCTTATATTCAATGAAAACATTGTTCATATTTTGATAGTAACATTCTTTTAAATTTGCGAATGTGATTTGCAGTATTTTTAAGAATGAATATTTTATTGAATGATGAACTTATGAACAATTAGTTTGAATATGTTTAAAGTATAAAAATAATGATAAATTAAACCCCACATATCTTTAGCATGTGTTCAAGGTCCATTAAATTTGACTCATATGGACATATGTGGAGCACTAAAAGTTTGTACAAAAGGATGCTGAGTTAGCTTAAAGAGAATGCGATTATCTTCCAGTAACTCTCTAAAGTTACATGTTTGTTGAACATAATTAGTATCAATGTGGTGACCAACTGTAAGGACCCCAAGCCCTTAACACTTAATTAGTGTATTAATCATTATGTGTGGTACATGCTTTCAATAAAATCAATCGGGAAACACTGATGATACTTTACCATTGAATGGCAATTACAAATTTCTTTAATATTCAACATTAAGATCATCTCTACCCACAATTAGACTCATAGATTCCACCCATTTTCATCCCCATTACACCACTTTTCACATTGTAAACTTTTATAAAAATTTGGGCAGAGTCTCCCCATAAATAGAGTCATCCCGAAATAAAAGCGCATCACAATATATAGTTCCAGGCCAGGGAAAACACATACTCAACAGAACACAGCAACGCTAAGTAAATTCCCAGCCAGGGAAGACACCACACATAAAACGACATAATAGGGTTTCAACACCCACATAATACACCCATGGCTCTCATATCATTAGCAATTCTACTCTTAATTGCATGCAACATAGAATGAAAGAGAGAAAGGCTCATGCCTTTATATACAACCCATATACAAGCATAACCGTGCTCACATGCGAGCATCATAAATATGTATATAACCTTCGGGTGTATATAAGTACTCTATACGATACCGTGCTCCATCAAGCCCTGGTACCACGATCCTGGGAGTACATCCAATCAACAGCTCGAGCTCAGCTCCACAGCCATCGATGTGTAAGTAATCCAAGAGCATACAACGCAGCGGAATAAAATTTGGATTACTAGAACAATGGATCTATACATAGGATATCATATCGGATAAAGGAACATAAGAGTCTCACCCTTGTAGCGTGTTTGAAGCAGATTCCACGGAACAGCACGTCCAACGAACTCCGAGTCACAAACGAAAGTTTCACCTTCGTCTCTACGGTATCCACACGATCAAATCGAAAAGGGATATTCAAGAATAAGTTGCTAGTCTTATTCTCGAATCAAAACCAAAACCACGGATCAAAACCAATTAAAACAACCGATCTCCTTCCCTTACTAGCGGCGGCGACGGCCAAGAGATGGAGAGGAGGCGGCGGCGATTAGGTCACCTTCTCAAGGTGGCCGAGAGCTTAAGGGGTTTTGGTGGCTAGGTTTTAATATCAAAGTATGATATGAAAAAGTATGATTAACAATTAATCAAAACCATGTATTTATATTATAAGGCTTTTAATTAAGGTTCAAGACTTTCTTAAAGTCTTATGGGCCCAAACCCATGATTTAATTAAAACCTTTTAATCACTTAATTAAGACTCTTCTTAATTAATTAATTCATCCAATGAATTTAATTTCCCTTATCGATTTAATATTTTGTGCGACGCGATATGATCTTGTAATGTTGGCAGTGACATAAAATCTCATTTTACGTTACAAGCTAAGAGCGGTGTCTAGCAACACATCGAGGCTACCCAAATTACAAGAATGTCAATGACTCGACATAACCTTTAGAACTTGTGATAATATTAACCATGTAACTTAATCCCTTTGTCCTTTGTGTTTAGATTGAACACGAGTCATGGAATAGTCATACTCGTATATCCAATCTTTATTTCTTGATCCCCAAGTAGAACTAGAATAAACGAATAAGCTCGATATCTCATATCGACTCATTCGAGAATGGCCATGCATTTTAGTTCTCACTTGATCAAGGGCCAAACACATCTCCTGTTATATAGGAGGGACAAATCCTATCTCGATCAGTCAACATCCCTCTACATAATTCGTAGTGTATCCAATAGTCGCCTTTATAGTATACCCTGTTACGGGTAACGTTTGACGATATCAAGATAACTCCTTATGTTGGGATCTCTGATGATCACAAGTCGTAAGGATTACATACATTATTATCACTATGAGAATTGCATATGACGATCATATAACTATCCATGTTGCAATCTCATGGTGGGTCTGTCCAGTACATCGTTCTCCAACATGTACCCATGCATTGATTTGATATCTCATATCAATGAACAATTCATCAATCAATACATACTAGTCTCTACGTATTATCATTATCCCAATTCATGATAATACTTGACTAGGGACATCTTTAAGAATAATACAATATTATTCTAAGGACATTAACATATATATTAATTCACAATGCACAGTTAAAAGAATAATATATAATAATGAATTGCCATTCATAAAACCATAAACATTGTATGTCTTAAACAATCATCTAATGACTTGTCTTAGGGCATATCCCAACAAATATCCCACTTGCACTAAGACCACTCAGACATATACCTAATGCCTAGAGATCTAGTATGACGATCATGCTTCTGCTGTGACAGCGGCTTCGTCAATGGGTCAGATACATTATCATCTGTTGGTACTTTGCATATTTTAACATCTCCCCTTTCAACGATTTCTCGAATGAAATGGAAACGCCTAAGTATGTGCTTGGATCTTTGGTGAGATCTTGGTTCCTTAGCCAATGCGATCGCTCCATTGTTGTCACAATAGAGTTCTATCGGATCTTTAATGCTAGGCACCACTCCAAGTTCAGAAATGAACTTCCTCATCCAAACAGCTTCCTTTGCTGCATCCGAGGCAGCAATATACTCAGCTTCCGTTGTAGAATCGGCTACTGTTTCTTGCTTTGAACTCTTCCAGCTCACAGCACCTCCATTCAGGCAATACACATATCCAGATTGCGATCGAAAATCATCTTTGTCGGTTTGGAAGCTTGCATCAGTGTAACCCATTACATTGAGCTCTTCCTAACCTCCATAAATCAAGAATGTATCCTTAGTCCTTCTCAAGTACTTTAGGATATTCTTGACAGCAATCCAGTGACCTTCACCTGGATCAACTTGATATCTGCTCGTCATGCTCAAAGCATACGATACATCGGGACGAGTACATATCATGGCATACATGATAGATCCAATAGCTGACGCGTATGGAATCTTACTCATGCGTTGTCTCTCATCTGGTGTTGAAGGACACTGTTCCTTCGAGAGATAAATGCCATGCGTCATAGGCACGAATCCTTTCTTGGATTCTTGCATGCTAAACCTTTTAAGCACCTTGTCTATGTATGTACTTTGACTTAGACCAAGAAGCCTTCTCGATCTATCTCTATAGATCTTGATTCCTAATACATAGGTGGCTTCTCCCAAGTCTTTCATCGAAAAGCAATTCCCTAGCCAAATCTTTACAGATTGCAAGGCAGGGATATCATTTCCAATAAGAAGTATGTCATCTACATACAACACTAGGAAAATGATTACGCTCCCACTGACCTTCTTGTAGACATAAGGTTCATCTTCATTTTTGATAAAACCAAACTCTTTGATTGCATCATCAAAACGAAGATTCCAACTCCGAGAAGCTTGCTTCAATCCATAAATGGATCGTTGTAGCTTGCATATCTTTCCAGCATCCTTTGGATCGACAAAACCCTCGGGCTGTGTCATGTACACATCCTCGAGCAGATTTCCATTAAGGAAAGCTGTTTTGACATCCATCTGCCAGATTTCATAATCATGAAATGCAGCTATTGCAAGTAAGATCCTTATGGATTTAACCATGGCCACTGGTGAAAAGGTTTCATCATAGTCAATACCATGAATTTGTTTGAATCCTTTTGCAATCAGCCGACCTTTATAGGTTTGTACGTTACCATCCATATCGGTCTTTTTCTTGAAAATCCATTTGCACCCTATGGGTCCTACCCCTTCAGGTGGATCAACCAAAGTCCATACTTGGTTTGCATACATGGATTCCATCTCAGATTTCATGGCCTCTTGCCATTTCTCAGAATCATTGCCCATTATAGCTTGTTGATAAGATGACGGCTCATCCTCATCAATAAGTAGTAAGTCACCTTGTTGAGTCACAAGAAATCCATATTTCTGTGGCTCCCGGTGTTCTCTTACAGACCTACGCTGGGCTTGTGTCTCTTGAGCAGGTGCTTCTTCCACAACAGCTTGCGGTGCCTGCTCTGTTTCCATCTCAATCTCAGGTTCAGTGTTTTCTTGTGGTTGAACTTCACTAAGTTCTATTTTTCTCCCACTGGTTTTTCTAGAAATAAATTCTCTTTCAAGAAATACACCAGTCCGAGCAACAATTACTTTGTTCTCGGTGGGATAGTAGAAATAGTATCCTTTCGTTTCCTTAGGATACCCCACAAATAAACACTTATCAGATTTGGGTCCAAGTTTGTTAGTGGCGTGACGTCTAACGAAAGCCTCACAACCCCAAATCTTCATAAAAGACATACTAGGACGCTTCCCAGTCCATATCTCATATGGTGTCTTTTCCACTGATTTAGATGGAACACGGTTCAGTAAGAAAATCGTTGTTTCTAGAGCGTGTCCCCAAAACGATATCGGAAGATCTGCATGACTCATCATTGATCTAACCATGTCTAACAAGGTTCGATTTCTCCTCTCGGATACACCATTCCATTGTGGAGTATACGGAGGAGTGAGTTGTGGGACTATCCCACATTCCTTTAGATAGTCATGAAACTCTTGGCTTAAGTATTCACCTCCTCGATCTGATCGAAGGATTTTGATACTTTTGCCAAGTTGGTTTTGTACTTCATTCTTGAAATCTTTGAACTTTTCAAAGGTTTCATGTTTATGTTTCATTAGGTACACATACCCATATCTACTGAGGTCATCAGTAAATGTAACGAAGTATTGAAAACCACCTCTAGCTTGTGTACTTATTGGTCCACATACATCACTATGTATTAGTCCCAATAAAACATTTGCCCTTTCAACATGTCCCTTGAAAGGGGCTTTAGTCATCTTGCCCATTAAACAAGATTCGCATGTTTTATATGATTCAAAATCAAATGAATCTAATACTCCATCCTTATGAAGTTTAGATATGCGGTTCTCGTTTATGTGGCCCAAGCGACAGTGCCAGAGATAAGTCGGATTACAATCATTATTTTTAATCCGTTTAGTATTTATGTTATAGATAGGCATATCAAGATTTAATACATAAAGACCATTCACCATTTGTGCACTAGCATAAAACATATCATTTAAATAAATAGAACAACAATTGTCCTTTATTATAAATGAAAAACCATACTTGTCCAAACAAGAAATAGATATTATGTTTTTAGTAATAGAAGGCACAAAATAACAATCTTTCAAAATCAGTGATAAACCAGAAGGTAAAGCTAAATGATAATCTCCTATAGCTAATGCAGCAACTCTTGCTCCATTTCCAACTCGGAGATCAACTTCACCTTTCGCCAACGTCCTACTCCTTTTTAGATCCTGCACATTTACACAAATGTGAGATCCACATCCAGTATCTAATACCCATGATGAAGAAGTAGATAAATTGACTTCTATAACAAAAATACCTGAAGCGGAAGTCACACTTCCTTTCTTTAGATCCTCCAGATATACTTTGCAGTTCCTTTTCCAATGGCCGGTCTCACCGCAATGGAAACAGTTCCCTTCCTTTGCTATCCTTCCCTTTGGCTTTAGTGCAGAAGACTTTGGCTTAGATTTAGCAAAGACCTTCTTTGCTTTCTTGTTGCCTTTAGCTTTGGCCCTTCCTTTGCCCTTATTCACAATAAGGACATTTGTGGCCTTAGTCTTCTTAGTATTTGCTTCATATGTTCTCAACATACCAAGCAACTGTGGTAGAGTCTTTTCCATGTCAGTCATATTGTAATTTACTACAAATTGACTGAAGCTCTCAGGCAACGATTGCAAGATTACATCGGTGGCCAACTCTTGGTCCAATGGAAAACCTAGCTTGTCCAGATTCTCAATGTACCCAATCATCTTGAGCACATGAGTTCCAACTAAGCTTCCTTCTACCATCCTGCACTGAAATAACGCCTTAGAGACGTCATACCTCTCTTGTCTTGCTTGCTGTTGGTACAACTGCTTTAAGTGTTCGATCATATCGAACGCCTCCATTTCCTCATGTTGCTTCTGAAGCTCAGAGTTCATGGTGGCAAGCATGAGGCACCCAACATCAAGTGCGTCACTCTGATGCTTCTTGTAAGCATCTTTTTCAGCTCTTGTAGCTGTTAGGGGAGGTTCCTCAGCGGGCAAGGGTTCCTCTAGGACATATTGTTTCTTTTCTTGTTTGAGGACTATCCTCAAGTTCCTATGCCAGTCTAGGAAATTCGTCCCATTTAATTTGTCCTTCTCAAGGACCGATCGCAGTGATAAACTGCTAGTAACGTTGTTAGTTGCCATGGATATCTACAATATAAATATGCAAAATAAGTTTATGATTTAAATCATTTAACATGGTCTTATATTAAATGATACTCCCACTATTTTGTTTGAAAAAATATCAACCCTCGAAACCTTTAGTGGGCCAAGATCCATATTTCTCCTAATCTTGAGTTAGCTTTGGCTAATCGCCCAAGACTCGGTTATTTAGGTAGACAACAATTTGTCAATTACATCACATATAATTCTTGGATAGTTGGACGAACAACACTTTGTTCAATTCATCAAATGAATTAAAATCCAACCCATGCCTCTAGGTTCCCAATCCTATTGAGATAACCTAGTTAAGTCGTACCCAATTAAAGTATAACGGATATCACTTTTATCCTTTCGCGCCTTACTAAGATTGCCACGGTGCTTTGCTTTGGCAAACCCACACATGTACAATCGAAGTTATTGACGAGTACTTTTATTTTGGAAGGCATCTAAAACTTAATATTTTAGAGGGATTTATTGATCTCATGATTAATTTGATAATTTAAAATATGTCCACTACATATAGTTGTATACATATCTACATATATGTGTAATACTATTATCAAACTAAAACATAAGATAAATCATGCATCAACATACATAATTAAACGTGACATGGTTATAGCCCCTACTAATGATTTTCTCAAGCCAATGAGAAAATCCTATGAGTCAACCTAAGGTAACTTCACAAGCACCTTCCTTTGGCTCCAATTTGTGAATGGCCTCCTCATCCCGGCACGATGCTCCATCTTCATTGATCACCATCAATAAAATAAACTACACTATTTACAAGATATAGAATTCCTCGATTCACATTCGAGGGGAACATAGGGGAGGGATTACATTTAGAATGCAATAGAGAAAGGCACGACACGCAGGTCGTAATATAAATACAAACATCCACAAATCCTATCTAACAGGTCAAAAGGGCTATAACCACGCACCATGCTCAAACAACACATAAAGCATGCATTAACATTTAATTAATTAAATTCTAAACATTTTAAATTTAATTCTAATTAAAACTGTAAAATAATTTTTGAAAAATTATCGTACGCTCGGGACATCACATGCCACGAACTAAAGCGACTAAGACTCGAACCACCATGGTTCGAACCACAAACACTCGGCTGGACCATAGATGGGCCTAGGGTTCGAAACCCTAGCCCATGGCCGAGCCTTGGCTCGTGCGGCGGCGGCGCTAGGGTTCCAAACCCTAGCCGCCTCGCACCCTTATGGTATTTTATCGAGCCATCTTGTTTTAAACGCTGGAATTTGTTAGCCATGAGTCACGGTCATGCCATGCACGTGGTTCGCTCAACCATCTCGAGCTAAGGGTTCGAAAAACCTTGCTCTCATGTGGTAAAGTTACTAATCCATGCATGCGTGAACCATTATCGAGTCAACGAGTTCAAAACTCATCCACGTCTCAAAACTTTAGAAAATATGGCGATGATGGCCGAGCCATGCACGACTATTAGGGTTCGAAACCCTAGCCGTCATGAGCTAGCCGTCACGTCCAATGGGTTCTAAACCCTAATTAATTTTCGACACTTCCATGCACAATTATTAGCCACAACGACTAAGCCATCTCGAGCCAAGGGTTCGAAAACCCTAGCCCTCATGTGGCTAGCCGTCGTGTCATTTGTGATGGTGATGGCCGAAAATTGATGCTCAATAAATATTATTATTCGCCAATTATATCAAATACAATTATTACGATGATTTTCAAAAACTAAATATTTATTTCATATCATATATGAATTAAACAGTTTTAATAAGCATGCAATATAAATTCTAATATGATTAACACAATTTAATCACATAAATCCGATATGAGCCTTGTACACGGCTCTGATACCACTGTAAGTAATCCAAGAGCATACAACGCAGCGGAATAAAATTTGGATTACTAGAACAATGGATCTATACATAGGATATCATATCGGATAAAGGAACATAAGAGTCTCACCCTTGTAGCGTGTTTGAAGCAGACTCCACGGAGCAGCACGTCCAACGAACTCCGAGTCACAAACGAAAGTTTTCACCTTCGTCTCTACGGTATCCACACGATCAAATCGAAAAGGGATATTCAAGAATAAGTTGCTAGTCTTATTCTCGAATCAAAACCAAAACCACGGATCAAAACCAATTAAAACAACCGATCTCTTTCCCTTACTAGCGGCGGTGATAAGTGTCATTTTTACACTTATATTTGCATATAGTTCTTGCGATTTTTATAGTGATTCTTGGAAGATTTTATACTTTTGGTTGTGTTTTGTTGTATTTCCAGGAATCCAGTAGAAGTGCAAGAAATACTGGAAAAACCCCGTTTTATGGACTAGGAGGTGGAACTATGACAGTACGAGGCAATCCGTGGGAAAATATGTCAAAATGACTTAAAAATTGACAAAAGCTTCAGGCGATCGATCGCCTATTTCGAAGAGATCGATCGCCTGAAGGCAGTGAGCTCGTGGAATTTTTCAAGCGAGAGGCGATCGATCGCAACAAATCAGGCGACCGATCGCCTCGGGGCAGAACATATAGGCGATCGATCGCCTATCTTGAAGAGACCGATCGCCGAGGAGAAAAAGCTGAAGGCGATCGATCGCCCAATTCGAAGAAATCGATCGCGTGCAGAGTCCCAGAATAAAAAACTTCCTTAATTAAGTTTTGGGGCTATTTTTGGTACCAGATTATTGGAGCTCGGGAGGAGACATACGCTTATCCTATCTTTTCTTTGTACCCGACACCAAAAGGCCTAACATTATAAGCTTTAAAAGTCCTTTTGATCCAAGTCTAGGAATTGATTACATTAGTGGAGAAGTGCTTGAAAACTAGGTTTATGAGATCCTCGATGAAAAATCTTGATTGTTATTGATTAACACTGTTTTGATCTATGATAATTGTATGAGACTTGGGATTGACAACAGCACACACACACGTTCCGAATTTGAAACTGTTATTTGACTTAAAGAGAAAACACTTTGTGTCCAACAATTTGAAGGATTCTTTGTTGTAGTATGAGTAAAAGTCTGAGATAAACATACGAGCACGAAATGATCCATGTCACTTATCTGTTGTGAATTCACTGTTTTTGATTTTATTCTTGCTCGAGGACGATCAAGAGCTAAGTTTGGGGGAGTTGATAAGTGTCATTTTTACACTTATATTTGCATATAGTTCTTGCGATTTTTATAGTGATTCTTGGAAGATTTTATACTTTTGGTTGTGTTTTGTTGTATTTCCAGGAATCCAGTAGAAGTGCAAGAAATACTGGAAAAACCCCGTTTTATGGACTAGGAGGTGGAACTATGACAGTACGAGGCAATCCGTGGGAAAATATGTCAAAATGACTTAAAAATTGACAAAAGCTTCAGGCGATCGATCGCCTATTTCGAAGAGATCGATCGCCTGAAGGCAGTGAGCTCGTGGAATTCAAGCGAGAGGCGATCGATCGCAACAAATCAGGCGACCGATCGCCTTGGGGCAGAACATATAGGCGATCGATCGCCTATCTTGAAGAGACCGATCGCCGAGGAGAAAAAGCTGAAGGCGATCGATCGCCCAATTCGAAGAAATCGATCGCGTGCAGAGTCCCAGAATAAAAAACTTCCTTAATTAAGTTTTGGGGCTATTTTTGGTACCAGATTATTGGAGCTCGGGAGGAGACATATAAAAAGAGATTTTTAGGTCATTAGGAGGGTTCTTTCACCTCTGGATAGGCAGCCACCCTTTGGAAGAGAAGATTCATTCAAGACGATTCAAGGAACGCAGCTAGAGACGGGAACAACGGATCGACGCACGATTCAACATCGAGTGTTTACTAGTATTTCTGAACTTTTGTGTAGTTTTATTTTCGAATTCCAATGTTTATAATGTTGTTAGATATTATAAAACGTTGTTTTTCCGTTAATATGCTAGGCTAAGTTTGTTATCGAGACAAGGGGATCTTGTGTATGAACCCACAGTTTTAATTCTAGTTTTTGATTGAGTTTTTGTTATTTTTGAGTTTATGTTATGCTGTTAATGCTTTTGAAGAATTAGCTACTCTTTGAATGTTGTTAGTTTGCAATTGAGATCGAGAGATGATTTTGTGAAACGGAACCAATAACATAAACCGTGGATTTCAGACCGAGATCGAGAGATGACGTCAAATACACGAGTGATAGCTATAGATATCTAGTAATCGAAGGCTAAGGGTTTTCATAGAACGTATGCAACATTGAATTGTTAAATAAGTGAACGAGAGTTACTTACTGCAATTCAGTGTTAGGTTTAATATAGCTCGAGAGAGTATATTGATATAATCGGAAAACTTGTCACCTTAGATGCATTAATTTTAATTAGAACTAGTAGGTAAATTGTGGGGGATTACTCAAGTGAACCGAAGTCTCGATATTTATCTCTACTGTTTATTATCTTAATTCTCTATGGTAAATTGAATATTGGAGTTGATTAAATTAGTTCATCTTTCAACCAGTTACGTAGGTTAAATATAGAACGCTAGTTAAATTTGGTAATTACTACTAGTCCTCGTGGGTTCGACAATCCTTACTTCTAGATCATTATACTAAAACTTGACACCGTGCACTTGTGGTAGAATCGCTCGAAATAACTGTTTAAAATAAAAGCGATCAGGCGGCGACGGCTAAGAGATGGAGAGGAGGCGGCGGCAATTAGGTCACCTTCTCAAGGTGGCCGAGAGCTTAAGGGGTTTTGGTGGCTAGGGTTTAATATGAAAGTATGATATGAAAAAGTATGATTAACAATTAATCAAAACCATGTATTTATATTATAAGGCTTTTAATTAAGGTTCAAGACTTTCTTAAAGTCTTATGGGCCCAAACCCATGATTTAATTAAAACCTTTTAATCACTTAATTAAGACTCTTCTTAATTAATTAATTCATCCAATGAATTTAATTTCCCTTATCGATTTAATCTTTTGTGCGACCCGATAGGATCTTGTAATGTTGGCAGTGACATAAAATCTGATTTTACGTTACAAGCTAAGAGCGGTGTCTAGCAACACATCGAGGCTACCGAAATTACAAGAATGTCAATGACTCGACATAACCTTTAGAACTTGTGATAATATTAACCATGTAACTTAATCCCTTTGTCCTTTGTGTTTAGATTGAACACGAGTCATGGAATAGTCATACTCGTATATCCAATCTTTATTTCTTGATCCCCAAGTAGAACTAGAATAAACGAATAAGCTCGATATCTCATATCGACTCATTCGAGCATGGCCATGCATTTTAGTTCTCACTTGATCAAGGGCCAAACACATCTCCTGTTATATAGGAGGGACAAATCCTATCTCGACCAGTCAACATCCCTCTACATAATTCGTAGTGTATCCAATAGTCGCCTTTATAGTATACCCTGTTACGGGTAACGTTTGACGATATCAAGATACATAACTCCTTATGTTGGGATCTCTGATGATCACAAGTCGTAAGGATTACATACATTATTATCACTATGAGAATTGCATATGACGATCATATAACTATCCATGTTGCAATCTCATGGTGGGTCTGTCCAGTACATCGTTCTCCAACATGTACCCATGCATTGATTTGATATCTCATATCAATGAACAATTCATCAATCAATACATACTAGTCTCTACGTATTATCATTATCCCAATTCATGATAATACTTGACTAGGGACATCTTTAAGAATAATACAATATTATTTTAAGGACATTAACATATATATTAATTCACAATGCACAGTTAAAAGAATAATATATAATAATGAATTGCCATTCATAAAACCATAAACATTGTATGTCTTAAACAATCATCTAATGACTTGTCTTAGGGCATATCCCAACACGATGTACCTGTCCACCTGCCCCAACAGAGACAGGCCCCAACGGGGTGAGCATACTAATACACAAAATCTCATAATCACAATAATGAAATTCATAATTTACAACACAAGTAAATACTAATGAATTTTAAATGATACTCCCTGGATGGCAACGTCCTCATCCGGGATTCCGTGTACTGTCCCTGTTCTCACAATCATCAAACTCATCAAATCTCAAAAATCAGTAAATCAACACATTGATTTAACTCATAGCATGCCTGGTTCTCAAGTATCAATAATTAATGATTCCAAATTCATTATACATACAAATATAGATATCTCGATATCTAATACTGATTTTTCGACTTTGCTACCAATCACAGATAGCTCAAATGCCTAGCATTTATTTTACCAATTCTCCATTTCACTTAGACATCTCACATGTCTTACAATGAATACATGATTCCACGATCATTCTCAGGCATCTCAAATGCCCTACAATAGTCATATAAACCCAGTACCCCATATCTCATGTAAGGTTATACTACTCTAGTATTACGCACACTTGTGGCAGCGATGTCAAGACTAGGTCGTTCCATAGTCAGACCAACACATATATATATAGCCATACCCACAACCATCTAATGCAATTAAAACACATTATGCACTTCACAAATGCTCTTATATAAAGTAATGCTCGTACGTCGCACGTACCTTAATCTCCGAAGTCCGAGCCAAACCTTGCTCGAGTTCCATGCTCCGAGGAACGATGTGCTAACACGATAAATTAATTCACAATTAATTACGAACATGCAACCCATGCTCAAGCACACCCATAACCCTCAAAAATATTGTCAACACACGACAATTAACCATTATCGAAAATTGCTCAAGAACACCCTTCAATTTTCGAACCTTCACAACACAAATCAAACCCAAACTAAGCACCACAAATCATCTAAAACATGAATTAATCGATTACAAACAAGAATCATCACCCCTTGCCAAAAATCCCCAAAATTCGAACATAAACCCCTAAAATCGAGCCCTAACCTCACGCAAGCAATGATGAAATTCGAACCATAAAGCAACAATTTTTCGAACCATTAAAGTCTGAAATTTTCGACCCAAATCAAAGCACAAAACGCCCCAAAAACACCTGAATAAAAGCCCCAAAAATCGTACCAAAATCGAGCCACAAAATCGAACAGAAACCAGTTACGAACCCTAGCGCTTTCTGCAGAAATCCGAACTCAAATCACGACCAAACTTCAAATTGTTGGTATGGGGAGGTGCGCCTGGAAGAGACGAAGCTGGCGGCGGGTCGGACGCGCCGAACGGCGGCCGGACGGCGGCGGGCGCGGCGTTTGAAGCTGCGTGGGTCGAGGTTGACTGGAATGGTGCAGGGACGCGAGGAGAGAGAGACGGGCAAGGTGGGGAAAATGGCTTCCAATAATTAAAATCTCGGGTTCAACTGGTATTTATAGCAAAAATACCCCGAAATACTAATAGCCCCACAAATACATCATGATTCATTAAAAATCATCTGTTTTCAAAAATTCTCTCTCTAACTCAAAAACCCCCTACCGGTGCCCACACCAAGCACCCGAGATTCCGAGACACTTCAACAACCCAACTCCTAGATTTTACACTGTAATGAGAATACAATCTCAACCTCGGGATCCAACAATCCCAACTACTCAAATAGACGAGCCCGAAAGGCCCAACACCTCGATTAAACTCCAAATCGCCACGTAAAACAACTTTAGGGGTTATTAACACTCCAGGATTAACATCTATAATCTCTGGTCATCACACCAACACTCCGTATACGATATTGACTGAAAAATAATCCAAATATAGATTTGAGATTGTTCTGTTTATGTGAAGCAGCCAGTGAGAGATGAGTTGGATAGTTGATCCATCTTATGCTATTTTAAGAAATTTATATTATCAATTGGAGACAAAAATGTTTGTGTCCATGAGTGTCATCTTTCTAGAGAAAATGTTTCTATTTGCAAATAATGACGAGATAATATAACTTGAAGGGGGTTCAAGAGCCAAAAAATTGCTAGAAACGTGGAAGCAATGAAATTAATTGAGTCAATTGGACCTTTAAAGTACACACCAAGAAGATCTGAATGTGTTTCAGTAACTCTAGATAGATTGCATTTGCTCCTAGAAAGTATTCAAGATGAAATTGACCTCGGATATGATCCTAGGACTTTCAAGGAGACGATGTTGGACATCGAATCGGGACGTTGGCAAGATACCATGAGATCTGAAATGGACTCCATGTAATCTAATTAGGTATGAACCTTAGTAGATTCTCTTGATAGAATTGTTCACATTGGCTGCGAGTGGATGTAAAAGTGAAAGTTTTGAGAGGATAAGAAGGTAGCGACCTTAAAAGCTTGACTTGTGGGAAAAAGGTATTCTCATAGGCAAAAAGTTGTCTGTGAGAAACTTTTCATCAGTTATGATGCTAAAGTTTATTCGGATTTTATTAACTATATCTTCATATTATGACTGTGAGATATACAGATGGATGTGAAGACATTTATATTGCAGCCAGAGGGTTTCACAACCATTGTGAGTGAGGAAAAGGTTTGCAAACTCCCAATGTCCATTTGTGGGCCTAAGAAGGTGTCCTAAAGTAAGAACTTCAATTTTGATAACATTATCAAAGTGCTTGGTTTTGTAAAAAATCTGGAATTGACATATGTGCACAAAAGAGTTAGTGTGAGTGCGGTTATATTTGTAATGCTTTAAGTCGATTGTAGGTCCCCAACTCCTAATCTCATCGTTAGTGCATTTATATCGTCATTTCTGGACACATTACTAAACCTGTAGGGAATTCTCAATACATTCTGTGATGACCAGGGATTATAGGTGTTAATCCCGGAGTGTTAATAACCCCTAAAGTTGTTTTACGTGGCGATTGGAGTTAATCGCGGTGTTGGGCCTTTTGGGCTCGTCTATTTGAGTTGTTGGGATCGTTGGATCCCGAGGTTGAGATTGTATTCACATTACGGTGTAAAACCTAAGAGTTGGGTTTTTGATGTGTCTCGGAATCTCGGGTGCTTGTGTGAGCACCGGTAGGGGTTTTTGGAGTTAGAGAGAGAATTTTTGAAAACAGATGATTTTTAATGAATCATGATGTATTTGTGAGGCTATTAGTTTTTCGGGGTATTTTTGCTATAAATACCAATTGAACCCAAAATTTTACATTAAATTTCATTTCAGCCCCTTACTTTTCTCTCTCCCGCTCGCGCCCCATTCCCGTCTGCACAGCCGCCGCGCGCAAAAGCGGTGCGCCCGCCGTCGTCCGGCCGCCGTTCGGCGCGTGCGACCCTCCGCCGGCTTCGTCTCGTCGAGGCGCAGCTTTTCCCTCCGGCAATTGAAAGTTTCGTCGCGTTTTGAAGTCGTATTTTGCGAGAATGCGTCGATCCCCAATTTCTAGGGTTCTTCGATTTCGGTCGATTTTCCTTCCGATTTTCGATTGGGTAACCTCCTTTACCTCTTTTTCATGCTTCTCGTGTTTTTCCCTGCTGAAATTGGTGGTTTTGGTTCGAAATTATTTTCGAATTTTTGTAGGGTTTGGTTCGAATTTGGGAGTTTTGGCAGGGGTGTGACGATTATTGTTATGGGTCGTTTATTACATGTTTTAGATGTATTATTGATGCTTCTTGTGTTCGAATTTAAAGAATTATTGGGTTCGAATTTAAGGGCTTTGAGTGGTTCGAATTTAAGGGCTTGAGTTCGAAAATTTGGGGGTTTTTGGCAAGGATGATGATTCTTGCTATTGATAGTTTAATTCAATTTTTAGATGAATTATGGTGTTTAATTGGGTTCGATTTGTGAGATTAGGGTTCGAAAATTGTAGGGTGTTCTTGAACAATTTTCGTTATTGTCTCATTCGTTTCCCTCCCTGCCCCGGGTATTTTAAAAGGTTAATTGTCGTGCGTTGACAATATTTTGAGGGTTATGGGTGTGCTTGAGCATGGGTTGCATGTTCGTAAATAATTGTGAATTATTTATCGTGTTAGCACATCATTCCTCGGGGCATGGAACTCGAGCAAGGTTTGGCTCGGACTTCGGAGATTTAAGGTACGTGCGACGTACGAGCATTACTATATATATTAGAGCATTGTGAAATGCATAATGTGTTTTGATTGCATCAAATATTGTGCGTGTGGTTATATATATATGTTGATATACCCAAGGAACGATCAAATCTTGATATCGCCGCTTGTAGCGTGCGTGACACTAGAGTAGGATAACTCTTACAAGATATAAGGGGGTACTGGGTTTATATGACTATTGTAGGGCATTTGAGATGCCTGAGAATGATCATGGGATCATGTATTCATTATAAGACATTTGAGATGTCTTGGTATAATGGAGAATTGGTAAAATAAATGCTAGGCATTTGAGCTATCTATGATTTATAGCGAGGTTATGAAATCAGTATTAGATATTGAGATATCTATATTTGCATGAATGATGAACTTGGAATCATAATTATTGATATTCGAGAACTAGGCATGCAATGAGTTAAATCAATGTATGGATTTACTGATTTATGAGATTTGATGAGTTTGATGATTGTGAGAACATGGACAGTACACGGAATCCCGTATGAGGATGTTGCCATCCAGGGAGTATCATTTAAATTCATTAGTATTTACTTTTGTTGTAAATTATGAATTTCATTATTGTGATTATGGGATTTTGTGTATTGGTATGCTCACCCCGTTGGGGGCTGTCTCTGTTGGGGCAGGTGAACATGTACATCGATGGCTTTGGAGTTGAGCTCGAGCTGTTGATTGGATGTACTCCCAGGATCGAGGTACCAGGGCTTGATGGAGCACGGTATCGTATAGAGTACTTATATACACCTGAGGATTATATACACATTCATGATGCTCGCATGTGAGCACGATTATACTTGTATATGGATTGTATATAAAGGCATGAGCCTTTCTCTCTTTCATTTTATGTGGCATGCAATTAGAGGTAGAATTGCAAAATGATATGAGAGTCATTGGTGTATTATGTGGGTGTTGAAACCCACTTTTGTCGTCATGTGTGTGGTGTCTTCCCTGGCTGGGGAATTTACTTGGTATTACTGCTTTCTGATGAGTATTATGTTTTCCCTGGCCGGGAATTATGTTATGTGTTGTGCTTTTATTTCGGGATAGCTCTATTTATGGGGAGACTCTGCCCAAATTTTTATAAAAGTCCACAATGTGAAAAGTGGCAAAAAGGGGATGGTATTGGGCGAACTTTATGAGTCTATTTCGTTGTTAGGCTGATGACCTTATAACATTGAGTGTTAAAGGAATTTTTTTTGTAATTGCCATGCAATGATAAAGTATCATCTGAGCTTCCCGATTGACTTTTTATTGAAAGCATGTGCCACACATAGTGGTTAATACACTAATCAAGGGTTAAGGGCTTGGGGTCCTTACACATTCTTCATAATTACAACATTACCTCTATAAAATCTTCAACAGAATTCCCCCATAAACTTGACTCCCGGAACAAATACAATTCTCCAATTTATACACTTCATAATGCACTAATCATATTCTCAATTCATTATGCAATTATACTCATAATTAAATTGCATGCAATGCCCAATTGAAAAGAGAAGTGTCAAAGTCATTTATACAGCTCATATACACAAATCACAATGCTCACAGACGAGCATTGAATAATAAATGTATATCTATTTGTACTTATCACATTACCAATACCATTATTGGTACCTCGCTCCTAGGAGCATCCACATTCAATGGCTCGAACTCATTCCAGTATAAATGTTGTACGTGTATTACATGTTTCAATGGAAACATCCTCCACAAGGGGTGAGCATACCAATAACATAGTCACAATATCAACACATACACAAATAATAATCTACAGAATATAATACTGCAAGTTAAAGAAATACTCCCTGAATACACACTAATCATATGAGCTTTCAAAGATGTTCTTGATCTCACAATATCCATAATCATCAATTCCAAAATCAATTAAATCATCACAACAGTGATTTTACTGTAATCACATACTTTAATTATCAATTCACTAATTAAATTTCATCATATCACACAATAACAAATCATATCACCTCGCTCGCTCAATAGCGTCGGCATTGTATCACATCGCACGCTCAACAGCGGCGGCACCATAACCATCGCACGCTCAATAGTGACATCATAATAATCCATATGATCGTTCATTGGTGATCTCAAACACATGTCATCACTTTACTCAACAAATATGTCAACACACATAACTTTCAATAACTGTACGTCCTTACATACTAATTTAAACACAACAAGAATATATTATTCGTTTAAGCACAACAATAATATATTTACTTATGCTCGTATGTCACACGTACCTTAAGGTCGACGACATGATTTAGACATCTTCGACAACCGGAGGCTCGACACTATCTATATTGAATGTCAATTCAATATCAGTATCTAATAAATCATTTATAACATAGATTTGTCATGCCTCCTATTATAATCAGTCACGATTTAAGACATCATATACGACTCAAACCATCTCATTCATCCATTATTCATTTGAGTTATCAAATAACTCTATCAAGTAGTGCATTCATTTCTAGGGTTCTACATGAATTTATTAATCCCACAGAAATTCATAAATATAAACTATAATTCAAATAACCCCATTTCTTGGCATAACATTTATGCTCTCATGAAAATATCATACCCATAAAAGCTCCTAAAAAATCAAAGGAGGAACTAATTTTTCATTTAAAAAAATCAACCTTCGACCGGCGAGCGATCAACTAGTCGATTAATCGATCGATCGGTATTCGCCAGAAATTTCATCTTTTGCTACGACTTTGTACTGATCGATCGCTACATTGCTAGCGATCGATCGGTCGCTGCATAAACCTGAAAATCGCCATTTTCATCTCTTCAAAACTTATCCATCCATACCACAACCTCATGCAACTCGAATCCAACAACCAATAAACATACTTGGACACTCAACAAGGATTCAAACACATTTATTTCAAGAAAACTAACAAGAATCCAAGATTCTTTAAAACCCACAAAAACTCGGCCCAACTCAAAACTAGAACCAAATCCCTCAAAATCACATTCAAAACAACCACACACAAGAGATGGAGAGTTTACCTAACCCTTAGATCAAAAATCCATCAAGAATCGAGCCATGCATTGATTTTTTCTTGCAAGAAGAAGAAGAGAGTGGGATGAGAGTAAGGGGAAAAGAGAGGCGGTGGAGTGAGGAGAGAGAGTGAAAGCCGATGAAATGATTGAACACCGAGTCCACTTGATATTTATATAGTATCAAAGCTCCAAAACTGAGTCTCTAATACGCATAACAAAACTCTTTATTTAAAAATAATTGTTCAATAATTTATCTCCAACTCGTTCAAATACATACCAAACCTCAATCCAAAATCCCCCAACCTCGAAGTCCCATTTCAATACGATTCCAAAGTTCAACACACCATGATCATAAAATATCAAACCTTGAATCCAACAAATCCGACACCAGGTATAATGCCCTAGAATCTCAGTTCCCGTAATTATTCTATATTTATTGCTATCTCTCTTTTAACACATTAAACTCCAATTAATCAAGGTAATTAAGTCCGGGCCTCACAATTCTCCCCTGTAAAATTTCATCCTCGAAATTCAAACACATACACCTATCCGAGGTGTCAAAGATAAATTCGATATATCATCGAAGATATCTTACTGGACAACTTATCACCTATCCACACTAGAGTCTGACAAGACGTTCCGCATATGAAACATTCGACTCTCAAAGTTTTCAAAACGTATAACATTCCAATTTATACTATCATCTCATAAGGTAGTATTATTATAAATTCCAAGTTACAACATACAACACTTTGTTCATTAATATTCATTGGATTTCGATGTTAGGCACAGTCCTTTCAAGAATATTTAAACTTTCAAATCACATATACATGTCCAAAGACATCGCTAACCTCCTTGGTCACATTAAACACATATAATCATGTATCTCAATTAGATCTAGGCCACAACAAATTTTGTGATCTAAAATAGTCAAACATTTTTTACCTACACTCACATACCTCAACATGTTTAAATTTCACAGCCATATTGCTCCTTTTTGTCATCATTTATAATCTATCATGTAACAATACGATGTTTCATTACTGTTCACTGGTTTTCAATATTTGACAAAGTGCTTATAGACAATTCAACTCTTCACATATGCATGTTCTTTCATTACATACCAGTGGGTTTTGCATCTTGCACAAGACCACATTTCAAATGTCACATTTCCTTCAACACATTATTAGTTTAACAAACTCATAATGATCTTATGTAGAACAGAATATTTTGTCTAATATTCATCACTAACCCCTTTCATTCGATCCCTTTCATTCGATCAATGTAATTACTCATTTACTAGTATTCCACTATTATCTATCATCTTAGATTAGTGTCAACACACTACCAATTATTATTTATCACATCTAAATTCTTACTCACTCATGAGTATACATGCACGCCAGCTTTGTTATTGTTTCATATTAGGTACTTCTTAACGATTCTCTATCATGTATACAATTCAAGTACATGGTGTATCAATCACACCCTCCAACTGTTATCATGCACTTTCATTATTAGAGTAATTACCACATGCATACATCATCATCTCTATGCATCTCAGTCACTAACTCAACCTCAAAACATAACAAATCATTCAATCGTGAATATTCATATATTACATGTATTCTCATTCGTCACATCGTCTCTAACTCGTCATTAATCAGTGCATGGCTATTTATCATTTCTGTCATTATACACCGGAGAATAACATTACAATATCATACTTATTCATGACCCTCACGATAGTTCTATGTCAACCTATGACGTTCACAATGATCAAATGTCCACACTTGACATTCATAGTGATCCCACATCATCATGTGACTTCCATGCCATCTCGTGGCATACTCAGTAATCTCATTCCCACATGATTACATGCAACTCAACATAGTATGATTAATAAGTCACTAATCTCACAATATGCAAAACAAGAATGCTTTCACAGCAATAAATATCATCATCAAACAGTTATTCCTACTCAATCACAATTTCATCAATGATTACCGTAGATTTACTGGTGTTACCACAACGGTTACACCTTACCCTATTTCGTTATTGCAACAATAAAAAAATGAACATAACAATACAAAGTGATGCAAATCAACATATATCCACAGGTTAAACCAAATGAAATGATTTACCTCAATTAGGGGTACTTAACGGGCCGGGACAATCCGGACTCGGCCCAAAATCGGACCGGTTAGCACGTTTCGGAACTGGAACCGGGCTAACCGGTTCCGAACCAGTCGGGAACTGGTAAGATACCGGTCCGGATCGGTTCTACCGTTGCGGAACCGGTATCTGACCGGTTCCGGACTAAACTGATCCGGTTCCGGGCTGAACCAGAACCGGATACGTTATTTTAAAAAAAATGTTTTTTTTTAAAATTTAGATAAATATATTTGAGGTTAGTTTACAAACACAAAGGTCCATTAACTCAATTGGTTAGAGTTGTAGAGTAGAAGACGATGGTGGCGTGTTCGAATCCTCCAAGCAACAATTTTTCTTGAATTGTTCAAAAAAAAATGTAATTAAAAAAAAACGGTTCCGGGTTGGAACCGGTAGCCGCGGAACCGGATCCAATCCGGTTCCTTACCGGATCGGGCCGGTTCCGGAATTAGTGGATCCAGAACCGGCCATTTCCGGTCCGGATCAATATACATTACTAACGTAATAGCGGCACATTAATATTCATTGCTAACACAATAGTTGTATAACAATACTCATCGCACTATGGCGGTATACAATACTCATCACCCAACGGCGGTAAATAATACTCATCGCCCAACAATGGTACATAATCAATATCCCTCACTTCGACATACCAGCGGCAAAATAAATACCCCTCGCTTCGACATATCAGCGGAATTCATAATACCCCTCGCTTCAGCATAACAAAGGCATGTCCCTCGCTTCGATATGACATCGGCAAGTATTCTATTTCCATCACTTCGATATGACAGCGGCAAATATTCAACATAACACTCGCAATCTCTACAATCCCTACTATGTTATATCAGCAGCTCAATAATATCTCTCGCTTCGAATTATTGGCGGCTCAATAGATATCCCTCGTTTCGACATACCAACGACCCACGCTACGATATGACAACTGCAAATATTCTGATCCATCGCTCAATAAAATAGCGGCAAATATTTTGATCCATCGCTATTCGATATAACCGTCTACTACGTTATATCAGCGGCTCAATCATATCCCTAGCTTCGAATTATCAGCGGCTCAATAGATATCCTCGCTTCGACAACCAGCGACCCGTACTACAATATGACAGCGGCAAATATCCTGATTCGTCGCTCATAGCGACAATTTAATGATCCATCATTATTCGATATAACCGTAGCATCCCAATGATCTCAATATACTTGTACACACAACGACAATATCAAGTATTCCATTTTCATATATCACGACAACAATTCAATATCAATGCACATATATAAATTCACATATACTTGTATTCTCATAATCATAAGGTAACCATACCCGATCATCACATCGTCTATTGACACATATCAACAATACAACACTGTCCACCATTTCATGTCCTCAGACAGTATACCACATTTCTCATTTTTTGATTTCCTTTCAAATCAGACCTCTTAGAACACATATACAACATGCATACAAATTCAATCAAATTTCATTTATTCTTCTACCAAACACAACATCAAATTTTGATGAACATAGTATCTCATTTGTCGCTCATCCCATGACACATCATCACTATCACAACAATCAAATTAATGATATACTATTTAAATAAGTTACCATCTTATCGCACTCTTTAAACAATACAACTTCAGTGTGTATGTTCATTGGTATCATCGGTTATTTCTCAGTATCATGTTCCTCGTATTTCATACGGTCCTGCAACCACGATGGTTAGCAATAACACTAATTTCCACTACTTCATATCATAATACGCGCATAAGTATATAAATGTTGTCACACTGACACAAAATCGCAGTCATGCATAAATTATGTGTTATGCATGTCTATCAACACTTCTCTAGGCCCTTAGACAGTCCAAAGAGCAAACCACTGCTCTGATATCACTAATATAGATTCCCAACTCCTAATCTCGTCGTGGTGCATTATATCATCATTTGTGTACACATTATTAAACATGTGGGGAATTCTCATTACATGCTTCATAATTACAGCATGACTTCTATAAAATTTTCAATAGAATTCCCCCGTAAACTCGACACTTGGCACAAATACAATTCTCCAATGTATACACCTCATAATGCACTAATCATATTCTCAATTCATTATGCAGTTATACTCTTAATTAAATTGCATGCAATGCCCAGATGAAAAGAGAAGTGTCAAAGACATTTATACAACTCATATATACAAATCACTATGCTCACAGACGAGCATTAAATAATAAATGTATATCTACTTGCACTATCACATTACCAATACCATAACTAGTACCTCGCTCATAGGAGCATCATCATTCAATAGCTCGAACTCATTCCAATATAAATGTCGTACATGTATTACATCTTTCATCAGAAAAGCCCCACATGGGGTGAGAAAACCAACAACATAATCACAATATCAACACATACACAAATAATAATTACAGAATATAATATTGTAAGTTAAAGAAATACTCCATGAATACACCCTAATCATATGAGCTTTCAAAGTTGTTCATGTTCTCACAATATCCACAATCATCAATTCCAAAATCAAGTAAATCAACACAACAATGATTTTACTGTAATCACATACGTTTTAATTATCAATTCACTAATTAAATTTCATCATATCACACAATAACAAATCATATCACCTCACTCGCTCAACGCGTACGCAATATATTCCATCGCACGCTCAACATCGGTGACACCATAACCGTCGCACGCTCAATAGTGGCATCTTAATAATCCATATCACCATTCATTAGTAATCTCAAACACCTATCATCACTTTACTCAACAAATATGTCGACACATAATTTTCAATGTCTGTACGTCCTTAAGTATTAATTTAAACATAACAAGAATATATTATTCGTTTAAGCACAACAATAATATATTTACTTATGCTCATATGTCACACTTACCTTAAGGTCGACGACATGATTTAGACATCCTCGACAACCGGAGGCTCGGACAGTATCTTTATTTTATATCAATTCAATATCAATATCTCATAAATCATTTATAACATAGATTTGGCATACCTCCTATTATAACCAGTCACAATTAACATACTACATATACGACTCGAACCATCTCATTCATCCATTATTCATTTTCATTTGAGTTATGAAATAACTCTATCAAGTAGTACATTCATTTCTAGGGTTCAACATAAATTTATCAATCCCACACAAATTCATAAATAAAGCCGATAATTCAAAGAACCTCATTTATTGGCATAACATTTATGCTTTTATGAAAATCTCACATCAAATAAATTTATCATCAATGGACCCATACAAGCTCCTAAAAAATCAAAGGAGGAACTAATTTTTCAATTACAAAATCAACCTTACCGATCGATCGGTGAATCCCTACCGATTGGTCGGTAAACCCAGATTTTTTAGCTTTCGCTACAACCTTCGATCGATCGATTGCTCTCCTCGATCGATCAATCGGTCGGTCCTACCGATCGATCGGTAATCACCACAAATTTAATCTTTTGATATGACTTTGTATCGATCGATCGCTACATTGCTAGTAGCGATCGATTGATCGCTGCATAAACCTGAAAATCACCATTTTCATCTCTTCAAAACCTCATCCATCCATAAAACAACCTCGTGTAACTCGAATACAACAACAAATAAACATCATTGGACACTTAACAAGGATTAAAGCACATTTTATTTCAAGAAAACTAACAAGAATCCAAGATTCTTCAAAACCCACAAAAACTCAACGCAACTCAAAACTATAACCAAATCCTTCAAAATCACATTCAAAATAACCACACACAAGAGATGAAGGAGTTTACCTAATGATTAGATCGAAAATCAATCAAGAATTGAGCCCTCGATTGATTTTTCTTTAAGGAAGAAGTAGAGAGGGGGAGGAGAGTAGGGGGGAAAAGAGGCGATGGAGTGAGGAGAGAGAGTGAAAGCCGATGAAATGACTGAAAACCGAGTCCACTTGATATTTATATATTATCAAGGCTCCAAAACCCGAGTCTCAAATACTCATACCAAAACTCTTTATTAAAAGTTTAGTGTTCAATAATTTATCTCCAACTCATTCAAATACATCTCAAACCTCAATCCAATATCCCCCAACCTCGAAATTTCATTCCAATACGATTCCAAGGTTCAACGCCTCGATCATAAAATCTTGAACCTTGAATCCAACAAATTCGACACCGGGTAATAATCCCTATAATCTCAGTTCCGTAATTATTCCATAATTATTGCTCAACTCCAGTAATTACCTATCCATTAACACGTTAAACTCAAATTAATTAAGGTAATTAATTCCGAGCATCACGTCGATGATATTCTAATAATTGTGAATGTTATTGGATTAATCGATTAAAGCATGATTATCTATAATTTCGTCTCTCGAGGTCAGTGAGCCCTAAGATTGACGAGGAGAGAGAAAAGATAACATTGGTACCTTATGTTTTGACTATTGATAGCATAATGTATACTATGTTATATACTAGGCCTGATGTGGAGTATGTTCTTAGTATAATGAGCAGACATCAGACAGATCCCGGTGAAGGTCACTGAAAAGTTGTGAAAATAATCCTCAAGTACTCATGAAGAACTTATGATATCTTCATGATTTTTGGATCTACAAGTGGATAAATAAAATTTGAAGGCTAAGTTGAAGCTAGTTTTCAATCGTATGTAGATGATTCCAAATAGATGTTCGGATTTGTATTTAAGCTTAATGGTTGTGCTGTCTCTTGGAAAAGTTCCAAGTAAAACACCACAATGGATTCCATCATTGAAGCTGAATACATTGCAGCATACGATGCAACAAAATATGTAGTTTGGATAAGAAATTTCATCAAGAGTTGGGTGTCATTTCTATCAGTTGTCACAGTCTTGGTATACTGTGACAACAATGGAGCTATTGCGAAAGCTAAATAGCCAAGATCTCATCAAAAATTCAAACATATATTGAGAAAATACCATCTAATGAGAGAGATGGTAGATGCGATATCATTATCGAGAAATTGCTTCAAAAATATAGTGAATCCACTGACAAAGCATTTACGACAATTGAGGTTTGTCAGACATCTTCGGAAGATGGTCTTGAGACACATGAGTAGCTGGCTTTGGGGAAAATGAAATATATTGTTATCATATGTGATTTAAGTAAATAAATGATTGATTGATTGTACTTGTAATCTTATTATGACGAATATTTGTTTAAATATTAATTTATATTTCACTTCTTTATCTGTTTACCCATGCACCATGATGCATTGATGAAGTCCTTGATATTGTTATAGTCTATAGATGTGGTTACGCATATGATGGTGACCATGAAATATATCCTCGACAGCGATTTCTAAATCTTCCTGGTCGATCAGCCTTCAAGAATGGGATATCGATATATGCTCAATAGAGACTGGTATTCATGATGTGTCTAGTGTAGTGAACCACGTTTCATCTGTGTTGGCTTGGAGAAGTTAGCACACATGAATATGTGCTCATTAGGAAACCTAGGGGAAGACAAGGAAGGGATAGCCTACTTGGGGCTGGCTGTCCCGAAGACCTTTGGGATGCCATGGAGCTCGGGCTTACAATCCATATGTTCTAACACAGGACCTTAATCGGAATTCCATAAGTGGTTACCATTTGTCGAGTATAGAATTCATAGTCATAGTTGTACACCATTATTCCTCATTACCCAAAGCGTCATTGATGTCTTGACATATAGTTGTATACTTTGATTTAATGAATGATCACATGCGGGTCATAAAATTATTATTTTGGGTGTTCAATGATGCTGTCAGAGGCCTATGATTTTCATTGGGGATTCACAACTGGTCTTGATGAATTAGGATGTCCTATATGTTTTTCTGTATATGATTCGAGGAATCTCTAGCCAGAGTGTGTAGTGCTTGTGAAAAAGTGTTTTTCATATATGCACGATCATATAACGTGAAACAAATATATAGTTATTGAAATCATAAAGGGCCTCGACCAACCAATGTCTAGATTCAGTCGGGACATATTGAGTGAAAGGAATGTACTGCACGCTAACTATGGCTGACAGGTTCTCGTATGTTGCTAGTCATTTGTATATAGGTATTCGTGAAGTACATATGCTATCCGCTACCCACGATCGGTAGGTTAATGCTAGAATTATATTTCGGGCATTATCTATTAAAGGAGTTTAATTTACAATGAGGCATTCAGGGTAAGCCCAAAGAAGCAAAATTATTTGACTTCTAAAATTACAAAGTTGTGATCCTACTGCTATGTACACTTGAGCCTCACAGGGTCACAAGCAACCGACCATCAATCTATCGATAAGAATTGAGATTTAAATGTTAAGTACTCAAGATGATGTAAAAAGTTTAGTGAGATGTATTTAATTTTGAAAGCTCATCACTTTAGTATATTTGGAATTGTTCTATATATCGAAAGTTCTAAATTTAAAACATAGGTTATGTTTATGTCTCATAATTATGTACGTAAATTGTACATCAAGTTGTTCAATTAGATTGACCTACTAGGATTATGAGTTTAGTATTTTGTGTTACATTTTGGGCAAGTGATAGATTGTTAGTATATATATGTCATACAAGCCAAATGTTGGCATGTTGGACTTTATGAACTCAAGCTCATCAGTGACATAATCTATAAATATATTGGTTTAATCTCCGAACTAGCAGTGACGTTGTGATCGTGGATCTAGTCAAGTTTGTTGGAATCGAAGAGGGGGGGTGAATGAGATTCCTTGGCTACTTTAGTTTTTTAAATGAGTTTGAAAAATAAAATAGTTTTGCGCTTTGCGGAAGCCTTTAGTCAATCGATAAATAAAAATAATAAGTAAATAAATGCGTAAAGGAAATAAAGCAATAAAATGACAAGGATATTTGTTATAGAAGTTTGGCGATGAATCGCCTACGTCTCCTCTTCCCGGTTAGATAACCTCCAACCGAGGTTCCACTAGAACAATAAATCTTGGCCTTGAGGGCTCCAAGTTAGCCACACAACAACTCTTCCCGAGTTTACAACGCTCTTCCCGAGCACACTACTCTTCCCGAGTACACAACGCTCTTCCCGAGCACACAACGCTCTTCCCGAGCACAATACCCTTCACGAGTATACAAAGCTCTTCCCGAGCTACCAACACTCTTCACGAGTCTTCTTGGCCTTAAGGGCTCCAAGGATAGCCACACACTTGCACCAACTAGACTTGTTGATGACTTTAAAATTTTCCAACTTGCTTTGGTGTTGGAGGACCTTTACAAGAAATCAAACCAAAAGCACCTTCACGGTGTACTCACACGAAGAAACAAGACTCTAAGAAAGATAAGAATTACAAGCTCCAATACAACAACAATGTATGGAGATTGCAATGCAAATTCAAATAATAATTATCAAGACTTTGTGGAAGTTTGTAGGCTTGTTCCTTAGCTTCAAAATACTCCAAAGCATCCATATTTATAGTGTAGGAGGCCCCCTAGGCTCCTACTAGCCGTTGCTAAACAAAAGGCTTGAATCACTCCTTGATCGCCTCGGACATCGCCTCGGGCGATCGCCATCGCCGCGCCCCAACGGTCAGCAAAAATCATGGATCGCCTCAGGCGATCGGTGGATCGCCTCAGGCGATCAGCGGCAAAAATCAAGGCCGTAGCCTCAGCATGTCCAATTCTGTCATCGCCTCAAACGAACTCCAGATCGCCTCAGGCGTTCGTGCCATCGCCTCCTGCCTGGCTGCCATCGCCTCGGGCGATCTTCCCTGCGCGCATGCCCGCGCCATGCCTCGACGTCGCTTCAGTCGATGTGTGGGGCGATGCCCTGCCTGGCTGCCATCGCCTCAGGCGATGGTCACCATCGCCTCAGGCGATCCGTGCCAGAATGCACACACTTGAATTTCTTCATTCCATTCTACTTTTCATCACTTAATCTGCACACTAAGTAGATGCATTAGTACAACAAACAAAAGTTTTGTTGATCATCAAAACTCAAAGATTGACCGGGGATAATTTAACGCATTAAACGCAACCATGCGTTTAAGGCTCAACAATCTCCCCCTTTTTGATGATCACAAAACTTGATAAACTTGAATAAGTAATATGCATGAAATGGCGATCCGTGCCAGAATGCACACACTTGAATTTCTTCATTCCATTCTACTTTTCATCACTTAATCTGCACACTAAGTAGATGCATTAGTACAACAAACACAAGTTTTGTTGATCATCAAAACTCAAAGATTGACCGGGGATAATTTAACGCATTAAACGCAACCATGCGTTTAAGGCTCAACAATCTCCCCATTTTTGATGATCACAAAACTTGATAAACTTGAATAAGTAATATGCATGAAATGTGAGTAAAAATGACTCCCCCTTAACAATTGCATAGCACATACAAGTCAACCAAGTAAAACATTAAACAAATAACTCTCCCCCTCAAACCATGCATACATAAGCTCTCTCCCTTAAACTATGCATCTATTAAGGTTCAAGTTTATCACAAAATTCTCCCCCTTTTTGTGATAATCAAAAAGCATAAAATTCAAATGAACATAGAATAATATAACAATTTCCACATGTCCATCATCAAGCATATAATAGACATAACAAGTCTAAGGTTAAATCATAGAGATGAATTACAACCATGTGTTTAAGGCACTCAACAATTAATTCTAAAAGTTGCAATGTGTGCATATGTTCATGCATTCATGCCCAATAAACAATAAAATTATCAAAGCATTATAACAAATCATATAATTGAACATTTTCACATAGCATATTCAAATTTGAATGCAAAGCATATCAAACTACTTACTATTAAAAAATAAGCATACATCATGCATTAAACAATAATGCTAAGGGGTTATGCATTTTACTCCAATGAATATTGAGCTTCAATATTTATTGATCACAATTAATTGTGCCAATTAAATTTGAATTGCTCTTTTAATCATGTAAAAAAAAAATTTACCCTCGATGACAAGAGTTCGTTCTTGTCATTGGTCCAATGCCTCGAGCCTCTTCTATGGTGGTGAATAAAACAAACTCCTCCTTTGAGTTGCTTGGCCCTTCATCCTCCATTCCATTTTTGTTCCTACAAGATAAATTTACAATATGAGGAACTTTGGTACCCATTTGATTTTTGGGTCCTTGATGGTTAACTTTCAAAGGCACTTTTGGAATCCATTTCCACCTCTTATTAGGTTGGTATTGGATTCTAGCAAACCTACATTTATTCTTAATATAACCATCTTTGCAACAATAGGTGCAAGTAGGAGAATTGTGCTTTGCTTTGGCCAACAAGCTAGAAAAGGTTTTTGATTTGCTTGAGTAGCCTAACCCGGCTTTGTCAAAGCTACAACGTTGTAAGCCAAGCAATTCACTCATCTTTTGACTACTTTCACTATATTTGCAAAAAGATATCTTTAAAGAATTTAATTCATTTTTCAATGATTATTTTCTTCATCTTTCTTAGCAATCTCAAGTTTGAGTAACTTGTTACTCATCTTGGTTTTGCCAAGAGCATCAATAAGTTCATTATAAGACTCTAAAAGTTCATCAAATGAAGGTACCTCATCATCGCTTTCATCTCCTTCATCTCCAAGAGCCATTAGACAAAGATTGGTGGCTTCTTCTTCATCGGAGTCGCTATCACTCCATGTGGCTATAAACACATTCTTCTTGCCTTTGTCCTCATTCTTCTTCCTAGGACATTTGTTAGCATAATGGCCTTTTTCTTGACAATTATAGCAAGTTACCTCATTTTTGGATTCTTGTTTGGTAGCATTGGAGGTCTTTGATTTGCTATGTTTGGTGAAGAGCTTCTTGAACTTTTTTGTGAACAACATCAACTCTTCATCATCATCATCTTCTTCATCATCGGAATGGTCTTTCCTTCCAACCAAGGCAATCCCATTTCTTTTGGATCTATCCTCCTCCTTTACTTCTCTCCTTGTGGCAACTTCAAGTTCATGAGTCACCAAGGTGCCATGGAGCTCATCAAGATCATAGGAAGCACTTTCTCCTTTGTTGGACTTGATAATGGCCGTCCTCTTTGCGTCCCATTCTTTAGGTAATGCCCTTAGTGCTCTCCTCCATATTTGCTTTGGAGGGTACTTCTCTCCAAGTTGGGCAAGCTCATTTATGATAAGGGTGAGCCTCCTAAACATGGAATCCACCTCTTCTCCGGACTCCATCTCAAATGTCTCATATTTGAGTTGTAGAAGATCAATCTTGGTCTCCTTCACTTGATTAGTTCCTTCATGACAAATTTGTAATTTGTCCCATATCTCCTTTGCCGTTGAGCACATCGAGATCCGGTTGTACTCCTTCATATCTAAGGCACAATGCAAAATATTAATCGCTTTAGCATTTTGAGATATTAAATCATATCCGCTCTAGTGAAATCGTCCATTTATTTGGGAACACTAATTCCCCCAACTTCCTTTAAAGGAATATGTGGACCTTTCACTATGATTTTCCATAGATCATAATCTACGGATTGGATGTATAGAGAAATTCAATTCTTCCAATAGCCGTAGTTATCACCCGTGAAAAGCGGAGGGCGATTTGTCGATTGACCTTGAGCAAACTCATTTGCTAGATTAGCCATAAAAAGGTTTTGATTTAAAACAAAAATCAAATGGCTCTGATACCACTTGTTGGAATCGAAGAGGGGGGGGGGGGGGGGGTGAATGAGATTCCTTGGCTACTTTAGCTTTTTAAAATGAGTTTGAAAAATAAAATAGTTTGCGCTTTGCGGAAGCCTTTAGTCAATCGATAAATAAAAATAATAAGTAAATAAAATGCGTAAAGGAAATAAAGCAATAAAATGACAAGGATATTTGTTATAGAAGTTCGGCGATGAATCGCCTACGTCTCCTCTTCCCGGTTAGATAACCTCCAACCGAGGTTCCACTAGAACAATAGATCTTGGCCTTGAGGGCTCCAAGTTAGCCACACAACAACTCTTCCCGAGTTTACAACGCTCTTCCCGAGCACACTACTCTTCCCGAGCACACAACGCTCTTCCCGAGCACAATACCCTTCACGAGTATACAAAGCTCTTCCCGAGCTACCAACACTCTTCACGAGTCTTCTTGGCCTTAAGGGCTCCAAGGATAGCCACACACTTGCACCAACTAGACTTGTTGATGACTTTACAATTTTCCAACTTGCTTTGGTGTTGGAGGACCTTTACAAGAAATACGAAGAAACAAGACTCTAAGAAAGATAAGAATTACAAGCTCCAATACAACAACAATGTATGGAGATTGCAATGCAAATTCAAATAATAATTATCAAGACTTTGTGGAAGTTTGTAGGCTTGTTCCTTAGCTTCAAAATACTCCAAAGCATCCATATTTATAGTGTAGGAGGCCCCCTAGGCTCCTACTAGCCGTTGCTAAACAAAAGGCTTGAATCACTCCTTGATCGCCTCGGACATCGCCTCGGGCGATCGCCATCGCCGCGCCCCAACGGTCAGCAAAAATCATGGATCGCCTCAGGCGATCGGTGGATCGCCTCAGGCGATCAGCGGCAAAAATCAAGGCCGTAGCCTCAGCATGTCCAATTCTGTCATCGCCTCAAACGAACTCCAGATCGCCTCAGGCGTTCGTGCCATCGCCTCAGGCGTCCCATGACATCGCCTCGGGCGATCTTCACTGCGCGCATGCCCGCGCCATGCCTCGGCGTCGCTTCAGTCGGTGTGCGGGGCGATGCCCTGCCTGGTCACCATCGCCTCAGGCGATCCGTGCCAGAATGCACACACTTGAATTTCTTCATTCCATTCTACTTTTCATCACTTAATCTGCACACTAAGTAGATGCATTAGTACAACAAACACAAGTTTTGTTGATCATCAAAACTCAAAGATTGACCGAGGATAATTTAACGCATTAAACGCAACCATGCGTTTAAGGCTCAACAAAGTTGTTTGGGCTCAAGGGATCACCACTTTTAGATTTACGTCGGTGAACGATAATCTATTTTCGTGTATTTATATTTGATATTTTCATATTTATATATGAATCAGGCACAATTCATTGTCCACGGATCTATATCTGTTTATGTATTTTTCTGCTGCGTTTGAATTTGATGCCGGGGGACGAACCCAATAGTAGTAAAGTTTTATAATAGGAAATTTATAATCATGAGGAAAAACTTAAATAGTGCAAATGGGATTAATAAAGTTTATACCAATAGTTACATAAACATCATAAATTTGACTAACTACATCTATTAGTTAATATCCGCATGCTCAATAACACGTGTGCCACTATACTTGGATTTAAAATGAAATACTGCAAAACTTATAAGCTAAGCAGGCCTTTTGCACAATCATAATTATTAATTGGATGATAGTCGAATGTTTCCTCACCATCATACGTGTTGGAATTTAATAAAGTAAATAGTTGGGTATTCGATATACCTGATTGCAGCGGAAGATAATCCCAGATCTTTGCGCTCGTCTACTAGCCTCGATCTTTAAACATCCCCTCGTTGGTTGGTAGATTACTACTAGAGTAATCTACTCTAATTGCACACTTTAAACCCTTGGATTCTCTGGTGATATTCCAAGAGGGACTTCTTGTGATATTGAGAACGAGAGAATATCGTCTATGCTTTGGTGGTGGTATCGTACAGGAGACGGAGACACATGTATATAGGGCTTAAACCCTAACCCTAGATCAGACCTGCCTTACCTGGATTGATGGCTAGGGTTTTACTATGTGTCAATATGGATGTCTATTGGGTCTTGGGTCATAAGACCAACCCAATAGATGCATATTGGGCCTTGGGACATAAGCCCAACCAATATACATCTACATCTCCCACTCATACATATTTGAATCAATATCAAATCATTTCTACATCGTCTCTCATTTCACGTCGCCCTCTCATACAGGGAATAAAGTGCGACCAAGCGAGAAGTAATAGTGAGGAGAATTATATTAAATTACCAACCTAACATAATTCTACAACTCAGAAACTCGCATATACCCCAAACTAGTGTGGTTGCATCAGACCAAACATTATCTGATCCCTCATATTATAATAGAGCATGCTTGCCTCTCTCGACATGTGTTTATGCTCGTGACTATGTCAAAAACAAATTTCAACTTAGTCGGCCGGTCTATAAGCCATAGAAAAAAAGATGTGTTACCAACTTGGTTCGTCCTCGGCCACTCCTGCCAATAAGCATGGTCTTGACAGCTTTCTCAGACATGCTCCGACAGACCGCATCAAACATGGTCATTGGATACATGCTAAAGTAGCGTCATCAAGCATCCTCATGACATGGTCCAGAGTCCCAAAGGATACAAAATACGAAATAAAGTGCTGACACAGTGACGAAGCAGGGATCCATTCTATCACTCCACTTCAGTGGTCGTACTTATTGAGCACATGTAGTCTGCATACATGCTATGTTGGAGCTCCCACTCAACTTGGGTATGTCACGCTCTAAAAATCATACGAATTTGAGTCCAATGGCTACAAAAGCTCATGACCTGCGCATTGCGAGATACCATCTACCAGCAATTCACATATTCTGCTATAAACAGACTTTTATGGAGGTTGGACGTACTCCATATTTGATCTACTCAGATCTCATCTTAGCCTCTTATGCTAAGGTGACTATAATATTATCATCACAACCTTCCTCGTTCTTCCAAGCGCGAAGGGATCATGTCATGATCTTCAAGTCTCGTCTTGCTCGCTATCAAAGAGCCAGGGTGATTGCCCGTGTGAGTGAGCCAATCAAAGTCTGGTGACATTCACATATGAACACAGTACCTCAACAAACCAATTGTTCATAACAATTGTTAACAGGAAAAATAAATCCTACAAAGCCACATAGGATTAACATGTCGCATGAACAAATCTCCGCGCAAGGGCTTGGTCCCTAGGTCCGTGCGCATATCGCTAATAGAGAAATGTTTTAGAACCACATTGGTTTGTGCAACATAATCTCGAATAAAGATACAACAATCTCATCTACATGAGTAGAAACTCGCAATCTTTGTAGAGATCTTCGTAACCAGATAAGATAACCAGATTGCATCTTATATTTCTTATGTGCAGACTATTACTCTACTTAAAAGGTAGATAGAGAGATACAAGGACGCTTCTTATCACTCCAAGTGATACTTGCGCCTCTCATTATAAATGCATATCCCATAATGGATTTGCACTCATATCTATCAAGTGACCCATCAGCATCACTATATCCATCAATTCTCAAACCATCTCTATGGTAGCACAAAGAAAGATCATTTTGACTGCCATCTAATAGGCAACCTCAAAATAACTCTGATTTTACTCACCATCCAATTGTAAAGCACAGGTCTGGTTAAATACAAACTATTGTGTACATCAAACCCTCTACAACGCTTGCATATGGAACTTCATTCACACGTTCTTTCATTTTCTGTTTTAGGACACAACTATCTGCTCGTATAGTAAACACCCACTTGTTTTGCCTTTTGTGAAGTCACATCCTCTTAATATTTGGCTGGCTCATCAAAATCCATAAAAGCACGCATGCTCACTCAATGATATATATCATTAGAGAATAATTTTGTGCTTCCTTTTCTATATTCAAGGAGTTTGAGAGACTTCCTTCAGTGAATCACTCTCACTGAATTTAAGACCTCTTTTGTTTTCTCTATTACTTGTCAGACAAGGCCTTATAACCTCATCTTAGTTAGAGACTTCAACACAAACCACAGGGTTCATATAATTCGTATAGTTTGATGCTCCCTTTTTGACTTCACTCGCAAAATGCACACCTCGAACTCTATTTCAGTCATTTCTCTATTAGAATGTTCACAGTATATTATAATATTTTCCAAAAAATACTTTTTGAAGCTCTTGGATCGAGCTTTTAATGCTAAAAATAAACACTGTAAACAAATCACACCGATTCCCAAAGGTGCAGTGCCTCCAAATAAGATTTTCTGCGATGCCAATTCACAAAAGGGAATCAAAATGACTGTTTAGAAGGCACATGGTTCAAAATGTAGGCAGCTATCAAATAACTCTTCTCCCCATAAGTATATTGGAAGATTCGATGCGCCATCATTTATCTGGCCATATCCAGAAGTGTTTGATTTCGTCTCTCTCTGCAACATTATTTCATTACGAATCATACGGAATCATTAACTATCTTGTAATTCTATTTCCTCATATATTTGTCTAAACTAATCAGACATATATTCTCGCTTTCTATTGGTACGTAGAATTTAAATTCTTCTCTTTTTAATTCTCAACCATTGCAATAATCGCTTGACATATTCAAGCGTTTCTAGCTGATGAGATAAGAGGTATACTGATTCATAGCGTAAATAAATGAGAAATAGAATGTCTTGTGATGTGCCCTCACACTCATAGTTCACAAACGTCTAGTGTGATAACTAAATGGGTAACATCTATTTATGCCTTTCAAATAGGCATATATGATTCGCACACTGAGAGGTTGATTTTAGCGAGATTGCCCATAACTTTCTCAAACTAACCTAGTCATCCTCTTTTGAGCGATGTGTCACAATAGATAATGCAGTATAACAGAATCAGAAACTATATCAACAAAAATAACGTAGAAACATAATCTCCGGATAATTTAAACATAAATAATCCATTATTTCTAAAAATCAAACCACAAAGGTCTTTGCCAGGAAAAATAGACAGATTGTTTACTCAAACAGAACTGAAAAACTAAGTCCTAATAAACAAAGTAACTAAGAGTATATTACATCAAATGCTAGGTTACGAGAAGGTACAAAACCAACTTAAAAAATCTCTATGTGCACCATTTTTCGTAGCAAAATAGTGGCCGCATACTAGCACTTGATAGTAATCTACCAATCCTACTCAATCCTTCATCACGAGTTTTGTTGCTCCTTTATCTACAATCCAACCAATGAGAGAATTAGCAACAAAAAGATATTTCGTACTATCAAAAGCACTAGGATAGTAAGAAATGTTTTACCGTCTTTGGCTCAGTGCAATCACTAGCAAAGTGCCCAATCTTGTCACAGTTGTAACACTTTCTTTGCTTATGTCCCTCGCTCCACCACTTTTGCCTCGGCGACGTAGTTTGGTCTTGCCACTCTGTGGGGATAGGGATTGATTCTTGTTATTACCTAGTCTTGCACCCAGTTGCTTGTTCCAACGTCCACCGTTTTTGGGTTTTTCGCTGACTAGCATGTGCGACTAGAACAGTCATTTGTGCACGTTCAGATTCTCTTCGGTCGGCCTCAAGTTTCAAATGACTGGCAACACTATCGGACGCTTTAATATCCATGGGTCAAAACAAGCTTAACATGTCCCCAATTCTGCTCAGGTAGCGACCTAAGGACTGACAAGACTTGTTGTTCATCTGTGAGTTGGGTTCCAGCATTCTGAAGCTCTCAAATCATATTTTTCATCATATCAAGATGTTGGCTCATCGAGTGCCTAGGGTCAAGTACATAATGATTAAATTTGAGGGTGAGAGCCCTCAGTCTAGTAGCCAAAGTGCTACCGTACATGACCTTCAGACCTTCCCATAGCTCTTTAGCAGTCGGACGCTTCTCAAACTCTCTGATCAGATTATCGTGCATGCATCTTAGCATAGTAAAGCATGCACTTTTATCCTGATCTACCCATTTACTGTACGCGTCCGTAACGCGACGATATTGGGTAGTCGGTCCATTTTCTGGCTCAACTAGTTTAGGCATATCATTGGTGAGATGGTCAAGCAACTTTTCTTTATGAAGTAAAAACTGAATTTTTCTATGTCACATTGCATAGTTTGGCCATCAAATTGCCACTACCATGAAGATCAGAGAAAGTATTCGGATTACCATCACTGTTTACACAATCAAATAAGGTACTTGTTCAACAACAATTTAATTTCAGATCCAAGTAATTTCTATCATTCTCTTTAATTCATTGAAATCGAAAATTTTGCACTCATCTAGTAATCATCTCCATCCGAATTATTGATCCTAATGAAAAGTTTCCAATCTCGAAATAAAATAGTCCATAATATCATGCATGATATAACTAACAACTTCAATTTCATAACCAAATATCATAAACTGCATGTCAAAATAAATGTAATGCATATGACGTAATAATCAAATTATAAATTCATGAATACATCTCAAATAATAATGCCATGACATTGCATGCTTAAATAAATGCAATATATCATATATGACATCAAATTATAAATTCATGAATGTATAAATGCAATAAATCAAGCATGACAATCTAATAAATTGCATATACAAACATAACTTGCATAATCATATATATGCGATGTTCTTAAGCCATAATAATTTTTCAATTAAACATATGAACTAAAAATTATTCCAAGCTCAAGAAAAAATTAAATGCGCAATTATTTTATTATCCAAACATATTTAGTAAAAATGACTACTTGAAAACACATTATCATAATGCTTAGTCACACAATTACATTTATAATGTCCCATTAAAGTTTCAATAGGACCTAAATATAAATATTCAAGCCCAAAATTTTATTTAATTAGATCCATTGGTCATTAAATAAAATCATGAACCAACATAACAAAGTAATGGTTCCATTAAAGTCAATTAATTATAAGTCCAGCGCAACAAAATTCAATTAACTCTAATTTTTTTTGGGTCCTCAACCATTTAACAAAAACCGAGCCCAAATAATAATTAAACTCTCGGCCCAAATATTAATAAAAATGAGCCCAATAAAATAAATCCCGGCCTGATGTGTTAACCAAATTCCGAGCCCTAATTAAAAACTCGTTGCTCTCATCTTCCAAAAAAAAAAAATTCTGAGCAATTAGGGTTTCTCCACCCCATGATTTCTTCACGTCGCAGCCACACGCGTTTGTCATCACCATCGCCGCACACCACCAGCATGGCAGCAGCAACATCGTCACACGCCTAATCGTGGTGTAAATCGATGATTTCACTGTGTTCGCAATCTCAGTCGTGAACTCGCTGGTCAGAGTCATTGCGACGGTTAGTATCGAAGAACCTTCGACATTCTTAGGAGACATTTGATATGCATCAATGGCATCGTCCCACTAAAAAATTATTAAATTATTATTATTTGTTTGAAAAAGTAACGCATGGAAAATTGTGGGAATAAGGGGACATGGTGTAGACACGACGGCCTTACTGAGGGCCGTCGTATGGCTTCAAGGCTGTGGTAATGATCCTTAATGGATTTTAATCGTGTCAATTATGATTATTGAACACATATGATTTTTATTGAGTCATGATGTATTTGTGAAGGACTCGGGATTTTGGAGTCTTGGTACTATATATACCAAGTGGACTCGGTGTTCAATTATTTTGGATGTCACTTCTCTCTCTCTCTCACCAGCGTTTCCCTCCCCAAACCCATTTTCCCTTCCCTTTTCTTCTTGATGCAAAATCGTTGGAGGCTCGATTTCGAAGCGGGATTTCTCGAAGAAAAGTTGGTAATCTCCTTCCCCTCATCTTTATGTTCGTATTGATTATGGTTTTGTGGTATTTGGTTAGCTATGGGGTTGGATTTGGTATTTGGGGATTTTTGGTTAAATTTCAAAGTGGTATTTTTGGTGTTTTTATGGATTTTAAATGGAGTATTTGGGGTGTTGAAGGTGTAAGGGATGTTGGTTTTGAGTTTGGGTGTGAAAAACACCATTAAAGCTCGAGTTTTCGAAAAATCGCAGGCCGCGATCGTCGCGGCTTGGCGCCGATCGATTGCGACGAGAATCTGAAAATTTAAGAAGATGCACAGTATTAGCGATCGATCGCTAATTCTTGGCAATCAATCGCGAGGGGTTTGGCGATCGATCGCGGAGACTCGCGATCCATCGTGTAAGGGTTCTGCTGGGCGCTGGTGCGCGTGATCGACCGGACAAAAACGGCGATCGATCGCGGCTCGCAGATTTTAGTTTTTTCAAAACTTTGTTAAAAGTTGGGATTTCGTAACGGGTTTAATTAGCCAATCTTCGGGGCAATGTCTACATTCCAATGGGAATGCTACACTTTAAGAATGGAATGATTCGAGATGACTTTAATAAAATGGACTACTTAATTGTACTTTTGGCTATCACTAAACATTTAAAATGGAATATTTTGAGTAGTATGCATGCTTCGCCCGATGTCTTTTAAAATGTTTAATTGTCATGGATTGACGATATAATTGGGGATTGTGAACGTGCTTGGTTGCATGCTTGGTTGCATGCTTGTAATTAATTTTGAGTTATTTTATGTGTTAGCACAAAATTCATCGTGTCGCGGAGCTAAGACAAGTTTGGTTCGGACTACGGAATCAAAGGTACGTATAACGTACGTGCATAGCCTTTTATATTATTGCAACTGTGAAATGCATGATATATTGTTATTGCCATAAATGGGTATGTATGGTGAACTATATGGTGCCGCTATGGAGCGAGCAATGGTTAATATGTTGTCGCTGTGGAGTGAACATCGGTTATGAATGTCGCTGCTACTGAGCAAGCGATGAAATGGGACTGTGGAACTATTGTTTAGATATGTGTGATATCTATAAACATTTGTAAATGTTTGGATTTTATTAATTATGCAAATTGTCCATTGGTGAATGGATTTAGTTAACCAATGAAATGATTAACTGGCTTTTGGGAATTTGATGGTTTCGGTTATTTTGATAATAGGAACAGCACAGGAGACCCGTATGAGGATGATACTATCCAGGGAGTATCTTTTAAAATTCATGGCTTTACATTCTCTAATTTATGAATTGTGATATTGTGATTATTGGAATGCTCACCCCATGTGGGAGGCTGTCTCTGTTGAGGCAGGTGGAACAGGTAAAGCGGTAGCTCCGGAGTCAAGATCGAGCTATGGATTTGAGGTGCTTCCAGGACCGAAGTACCAGTGCCGGTATTGAATACGGTATTTTATACATTAGATACAAATACGTTCATTTGATGCTCGCATGTGAGCACTACTATATGTGTATATGGTTTGTATAAAAAGGCAAAGTCCTTTCTATTTTTATTCATGTGTTGCATGCAATTAATTAAGGAAATGCTAAATGAATTGAGAACATGTTAGTGTATTATAAGATGCATACTTAAGGATTTATGATATGGGAGTTTTGAACATTATATGGAATAATGTAAGAAATTTTATTGTTGGTATATTATACTATGGTAGCATGTGGTTTTCCCCGTGGTTACATGATTGTATACACTAAATACATGGGTTAATACACTAATAGTGGGTTAAAGGCACGTGGTCCTTACATTAGTGGTATCAGAGCAGTGGTTTGCTCTTTGGGGCTGTTGAGGGCCAAGGAAGGTTGATAGCGCATAGTTTATGCATGATTGTAATTGGAGTTGTGTGACACAACTATTATGTTTATGTGCATATCATGATATGTGTTCATAAATGGAATATGTTGTTACTGACCTTTGTGACTGCAGGGTCGTATGTGATATGGATTATGCATTGTGGTTACATATAAGTGATGATTTTAATGCTTGCCACTGTCATTTAAAGCAATGATAGAATACTTGCCGCTGTCATATAATAACGAGGAAATAATATTTGCCGCTAAAATGTTGAAGCGATGGTAAATGTCGCATGTCGCATTTAAGCGAGGTTATTCGATGGCGCTTATATGTCGAAGCGAAGGGTATTAGTGCAGTGGTCATGACAAGCGAGGTGCATTAAAATACATTGTTGTATTGTGATATGGAATACCACTGTTACACGAAAATGAGGAATTGTTGTTATATTCGAGTTATTTTAATGCTTTGCCGCTGTCATTTGAAGCGATGATAGAATACTTGCCGCTGTCATATCATAGCAATGAAAGAATATTTGCCGATAAAATGTTGAAGGATGGTAAATGCAGCATGTCAAATTTAAGCGAGGTTATTCGATACCGCTGATATGTCGAAGCGAGGGGTATTAATGACGCGGTCATGACAAGTGAGGTGCATTAAAATACACTGTTATGACAAATTGTGATATAGCGATGGTTCATTCCGCTAATTCTATGGCGATGGTTCATGCCGCCGGGTATATATAGCGATGGTTCATTCCGCTAATTCTATGGCGATGGTTCATTGCGATGGTTCATTCCGCAAATTCTATGACGATGGTTCATGCCTCCAGGTATATATTGCGATGGTTCATTCCGCTAATTTTATGGCGATGGTTCATGCCGCCGGGTATATATAACAATGGTTCATTCCGCTAATTCTATGGCGATGGTTCATGCCACCAGGTATATATAGCGATGGTTCATTCCGCTAATTCTATGGCGATGGTTCATGCCGCCGGGTATATGTAGCGATGGTTCATTCCGCTAATTCTATGGCGATGGTTCATGATGCCGGGGTATATATAGCGATGGTTTATGCCGCTGATTCTATAACGATGATCTATTCCGCTGATTCTATAGCGATGATCTATTCCGCTGATCCTATAACGATGGTCTATTCCGCTGATCCTATAGCTATGATCTATTCCGCTGATCCTATAGCGATGATCTATTCCGCTGATTCTATAGCGATGATTTATGCAACTGACTCTACAACGAGGGTTCATGCCGCTGATTATATAGCGATGTTTCATGCCTCTGATTATATAGCGTGGGTTCATTCCACTGATTATATAGCGATGTTTCATACCGCTGATTCTATAGCGAGGGTTCATTCCGCTGATTATATAGAGATGTTTCATACCGCTGATTTTATAGTGATGGGTTATGCCGTTATGTACGTAACACGGGATTGTGCCACCTTCGAGTGATCGGTGCTGATTGTGTACCGCTATTGGTCAATGAATACATGTATACCACTATCTTGTTAAAGATGAGTTATGGTGTATTGCTATTTTGTTAGCATTATTGTGGATGTCATTTATTGACATGTACCGTCACGGGTTGACGATGATTTTGTGGATGCCATTTATTGACATGTACCGTCGCAGGTTGACGATGATTTGTGAATATCGTGTGTTGGCATGTACCGTCACAGGATGACGATGACATATTAGGTGTTCTATGTGGACGTGTGCCGTCGTTACGATGAATAATACATTTAGGTATATGCATGTAGTCGTATGGTTTGAGTGTCGATGGTGGGCACAGGGTGGTGCCTGCGTCACCGGTTGACGAGACCATTATGTTGAGCAGGTTTGCTCGATGAATAAATGGATGCGCCATACAGGTAAGTGTACAGCAGCACGTATTTGAGATAATTTTTTACGAGTAATGGTAACTTTGGGTATACTCGTTGGGATGGCTATGGCCATGTGACTAGTGGTAGGAGTAGTTATTGAAGAAACTACTTGCACATATCGATGTGACGTGTGGTGGACATGGTCACGCCCAATCATGAAGGTGTGGAATAAATCGTAATGGATTAGGATTACATTGTGGTTGAGTAAGGACACCGGGATGTCCGTTGTGCATTGGTGTTAGAGATGGTACGGTATGGTATACCGGGGTAGAACGTATGATACGTTGGTAAGTTTGATATAAACCTAAGGAAGCAGCGATCTGCTAGCCAGGTATTGTTGCAGTGTTATAGTGAGATTGTTATAGCCATTATACTGCTCGTTGAAAACGAGTTTGGTGATCATATGATGATACGATGAGGGTTTATAGTTGACTCTCGTAGTCACTATGTGGCATGAGATTTGAGGCAGGGAATACCTCACGAGGACGTTTATACGTTAAATATTTTGAGGGACTTGTACTGGGACAGCTCAATTTTGTTGGGAGTACCAACGTGAGTGTCAACAAGTCGTTGTTAGCTCTAGTTGAGAATCCTTGCATATGGAAGGCAATGGGGGACACTATCAGAATTGTGGATATAGTTAGTAGGGTGACACTACTATATTGATTGTATCTCTTGGAGAGATTTGGAACATACTGTCATGGAGACAGCTGGTATTGGTCGAATGTTGATTGTGAATCAGCCATGGTAAGCATTACTGATGTTGGACTAAGTAATATCTTTATATTTTTGGTGAAACGTACGAGGAGACGTCTCTGGGGAGATGCTCGAGAATGTGGAGTACTATAGTATTAGTACATAGCATTTTCAGAATGGGTATACGTTGTGTATACGGATTTCGATTTGGTAATAGTAACAAGGATGCACTAATCTGAACCAGTTGTGTATTTATTGGTTCAGGGATACTTTGGTATATATCCAGGTTTTCCGAACGATGGTTCGAATTTGGAGGGTCATGGGTTCATGACACTTTCCTTGGGAGGAAGGCGGTATTCATATACCTATTGGGAATCTTTGGAAGATTCGATGAGTCGGTTTGTGTGTTGTTGATGTTAGAACTACACCATTGGTCGTTGGTTCGTCAATCATCATTCTCCACTGTGTGAGAATAACTGAGGATTGACAATTGATTTGGGGCTTATGGGTATGATTGGAAATACCTGAGCCGAGTGCATTGAGTATGCATGTGATGTTGGTGCTTAGGCATGTATACCGGTGTGAGTATACAAATGCCAGCATTTTGTTACTTGTCGAGCATCGGATTAGTATGCTTGGATGGAAGAATCTCTGGTGAGAGATTGTGGCACCTACAGATTGGTAATCTCAATGACACGATGTATTCTGTAGAATGATTGTGAAGTCGGGTTGACTTCCTCCGAGGAGGGATTGACGTATTTTGGGGTCTTGGTAGTTCATTCTGGGTAATTTGATAGCATCCCGGTGATAGGATTGTTGAATCCTATGGATGACCATGATTGTATTTGTTGGGTGTCGTTGTCGACACAGGTGGCGATAATACAATCGATTTTTCTTGCATGTTCTCTATGGAATTTGAGACCTTGTGAAGTCTCGATGTTGTGTTTGGACCAAGATATGACTTCTTGGAACACACAGATGTAGGCATCTTTGGAGATGTGTTTGTGTTGATCGGTGGCCGTGAGTTGCCCGATCCGAGTTGCAAATGGTGCAACTACTCTCTCGACGGAGATGTATTTGGAGAGCGGAAACCGGGTTCAGTATGTGTATACTATTGTATACTAGTGGTTTCCTTCGTAGCGATGTGTGTTGGACATCGTAGTCTAGGCGGTGGAGATATCATGGAAGTGATATCTTCATTGGAATCAAGGACGATTCGAATAGCAAGCAGTTACGGTGGACTGACTACTTTTGAGTGGTTAGCATCGAGGCATGCAGACGTCCTTTTGAGATTGTGATGGTTTGGGAGGTTTAGTCCATTCCAGAATTGGTGCGAGGTCGGTGTCCTCGCAATTGGTGTGTCGTTCATGATATGTTCATGATTCGATGATGTGGATCCGATTGGATTGTGTGGTCTTGGTAGTACGAGGGGTACGCCTGTGCAAATTTCGAGGATGAAATTTTATTGGTGGGGGATAATTGTGATGCCCGGGAATTAATGGTGTAAATCTCGGTGTGGTAATGATCCTTAATGGATTTTAATCGTGGCAATTATGAATTAATTGTAGTGTTGGGACTCCCGAGGATTTTAAATCCGGTATTTGGATTCGTTGGATCTAAGGGTTGAGATTGTATTCTCATCGTGGTGATAAACCTTGGAATTGGGTTTTTGGTGGAATCTGGGGTCTGGGGTACTTTGTGTTGGGGCTGGTAATGAAAATTGAGATTGATAGGTAATTATTGAACACATATGATTTTTATTGAGTCATGATGTATTTATGGAGGACTCGGGATTTTGGAGTCTTGGTACTATATATACCAAGTGGACTCGGTGTTCAATCATTTTGGATGTCACTTCTCTCTCTCTCTCACCAGTGTGTCCCTCCCCAAACCCATTTCCCCTTCCCTTTTCTTTTTGATGCAAAATCATTGGAAGCTCGATTTCGAAGCGGGATTTCTCGAAAAAAAAGTTGGTAATCTCATTCCCCTCATCTTTATCTTCGTATTGATTATGGTTTTGTGGTATGTGGTTAGCTATGGGGTTGGATTTGGTATTTGGGGATTTTTGGCTAAATTTCAAAGTGGTGGTTTTGGTGTTTTTATGGGTTTTAAATGGAGTATTTGGGGTGTTTAATGTGTAAGGGATGTTGGTTTTGAGTTTGGGTGTGAAAACACCATTAAAGCTCGAGTTTTTCGGAAAATCGCAGGTCGCGATCGATAGCGTCTTGGCGCCGATCGATCGCGACGAGAATCTAAAAATTTAAGAAGATGCACAGTATTGGCGATCGATCGCTAATACTCGGCGATCGATCGCGAGGGCTTTGGCGATCGATCGCGGAGACTCGTGATCGATCGCGTAAGGGTTCTGCTGGGCACTGGTGCGCGCGATCGATCGCGGCTCACAGATTTTAGTTTTTCAAAACTTTGTTACAAGTTGGGATTTTCGTAACGGGGTTTAATTAGCCAATTTTCGGGGCAATGTCTACATTCCAATGGGAATGCCACTTTAAGAATGGAATGATTGTAGATGAACTTTAATAAAATGGACTACTCAATTGTACTTTTGGCTATCACTAAACATTTAAAATGGAATGTTTTGAGTAGTATGCATGCTTCGCCCGGGGTCTTTTAAAATGTTTAATGGTCATGGATTGACGATATAATTGGGGATTGTGAACGTGTTTGGGCACGTGGTTGTATGCTTGTAATTAATTGTGAGTTATTTTATGTGTTAGCACATAATTCATCGTGTCGTGGAGCTAAGACAAGGTTTGGTTCGGACTACGGAAACAAAAGGTATGTATAACTTACGAGAATAGCCTTTTATATTATTGCAACTGTGAAATGCATGATATAATGTTATTGCCATAAATGGGTATGTATGGTGAACTATATGGTGCCGCTATGGAGCGAGCAATGGTTAAGATGTTGTCGCTATGGAGCGAACATCGGTTATGAATGCCGCTGCTACTGAGCAAGCGATGAAATGGGACTGTGTAACTATTGTTTAGATACGTGTGATATCTATAAACATTTGTAAATGATTGGATTTTATTAATTATGAAAATTGGCCATTGGTGAATGGATTTAGTTAATCAATGAAATGATTAACTGGCTTTTGGGAATTTGATAGTTTCTGTTATTCTGAGAATAGGAACATCACAGGGGATCCCGTATGAGGATGATACTATCCAGGGAGTATCTCTTTAAAATTCATGGCTTTACATTCTATAATTTTTGAATTGTGATATTATGATTATTGGAATGGTGGTATTGGTATGCTCACCCCGTGTGGGGGTTGTCTCTATTGAGGCAGGTGGAACAGGTACAGCGGTAGCTCCGGAGTTGAAATCGAGCTATGAATTTGAGGTGCTTTCAGGACCGAAGTATCAGTGCCGGTATTGAGGACGATATTTATACATGAGATACACATAAGTTCATTTGATGCTCACATGTGAGCACTACTATATGTGTATATGATTTGTATAAAAAGGCAAAGGACTTTCTCTTTTCATTCATGTATTGCATGCAATTAATAAAGGAATTGCTAAATGAATTGGGAATATGTTAGCGTATTATAAGATGCATACTTAAGGATTTATGATAAGGGGGTTTTGAACATTATATGGAATAATGTAAGAAATTTTATTGTTGGTATAGTATGCTGTAGCATGTGGTTTTCCCCCTGATTACATGATTGTATGCACTAAATACATGGGTTAATACACTAATAGCGGGTTAAGGGCACGGAGTCCTTACATATGATATGCATCAATGGCATCATCCCGCTTAAAAATTATTAAATTATTGGCATCATCCCGCTTAAAAATTATTAAATTATTATTTTTTGTTTGAAAAAATAATGCAGGAAAAATTGTGGGAATAACGGGACATGGTGTAGACATGGCGGCCTTACTGAGGGCCGTCGTATGGCTTCGAGGCTGTGCCTGTCAAGGCGCAATTTCCGCGGCGAAGCTTCGGTGCTATGGTAAAAAAAATTCAAAAACCCCTCCAATTTTTTATTTTTCAGCTTACGTTGACACGAAGCAACATGAATTTGGGCTTCTGATAGTGATAACGAAAGACGTAAGCTTTTGTCTGCTTTCTGTTTACTATCCAATTCATCTTCTGATTCAATGAATTTTTTTTTCTAAATCAAATAAACCACATTTACGCTCATTACAGATTACTGTGTAAATTAACAATATGATTTCGCAAATCATAAATCAATTTGGGCTCTCTGATCACAGCGGAAGATAATCCCAGATCTTTGCGCTCGTCTACTAGTCTCGATCGTTGCCCCTAGTTGGTTGGTAGATTACTACCAAAGTAATCTACTCTACTTGCACACTTTAAACCCTTGTATTCTCTGGTAATAATCTAAGAGGAACTTCTTGTGATATTGAGAACGACAGAATATCGTTTATGCTTTGGTGGTGGTATCGTATAGGAGACGGAGACACACACACACACACATATATATATATATATATATATATATATATATATATAAGGCTTAAACCCTAACCCTATGTCAGACCTATCTTATCTGGATGACGGCTAGTGTTTTACTATGTGTCAATGTGGATGTCTATTAGACCTTAGGCCATATGCCCAACCCAATAAATATATATTGGACCTTGGGCCATAAGCCCAACCAATATATATCTACAATACAAAATACCATATACAGGTATTATATAGAATATGATGAGCGACTTACTTTTAAGAGATAAATATAGGCACTGTGTGTGTATTGGCATCAGAAATAGATACTAAATTCAGGAAGTATAGAGCGAGATAGCGGATGCCAGAAGTCAGCTTCTTTTAACATTTAGGTTCGAAATTCATTAATAACCATGAATTGGTGCACGTCTTTATTGTTAGTGCTACTAGCTTGTGTTGGGGTGAGTTTGTTTTGCTTTCTCTACTTTCTATTTCTGTTGTATGGTTTAAAATATTTGAGTTGCATTGTTACTTTTAGCTATAATTCGTGACAATTGGTATCAAAGCCTCCACGTGTTCAATTTTCATGGATTCAAAAGAGTGCAATTATTGAGAGAATGATTGTTGGAGAGCAATCAAAATGTGGGGCTTGACATGCTATATGGTGTAAAAGATTTGAGTTTATCGTTACCACAAAATTGAAATGTTTGACTTTGATTTAGTGTGATAAAATTGATGAAAGCTAAAGATATGTTTCAATGAATAAAGATATGTTCAATCGATAATACTTCAGTAACTTATCAGCTGATATGAGTTAAGAGTCCTTATCAGAAACTGAATAGATGAACATGTCAGTTTTACAGAACATAACTTAAGCAGAAGTATCTCTTTAATTCAGCACAACATGCTTAGGTACAAATATAGCAATATCAGTTCAACGGTGAACCTATAAATAAAGACATTATAGAGAATAATACAGGTCTAATACACCTTTTTAGGGCCACACAAGTATGACAAAAGAAGTTATACTAAAAGCCAAAAGCTCCTCATACCATTCTAAGCTACATGCCCAAATCAGGGAACAAAGGATTGTACAAATCTCAGTAAGAGAATGAAGAACAATACGAGTTCACACACACCAAATTATAGTTGTTATTCTCTCTGCTATTTAAAGGCTCGAAAATCTTCCACTGAAGACTACTACACCTAATCTATATTCAAGCTATATTTCTTGTATTCAAGCTTCATACTCTCTGCTTATTGAATAAGTCAAATTTAAGGCACAGCAAGCATTTTCTAATCAGATTTTTGCCAAATTAATTGCAGCACTTGTTGCTCAATCACTTTTTCTCAAACCTTTTTCACTGTTTTTACATTCTTGTGTTCAAAGCTTAGTGAAAGTGCATTGTAAGAGTTTTGGCTTGTCATCAAAATTGTTTGTGAGAAGAATGCTAGAAGTCTTAGTTATAAGAGTCGGATTACACACTTCAAATCCTTCCATTTGTGGAAGAAGAGAAGAATATTAACTTATTATCTATATATCTACTAAGTATATTAACTTATTTTTAAGTTACCGAACCCTTCTGTTTAGATCAAGAAACCTGATTTTTGGTAGGTAACACTATCGAAAGATTTTAACATTAGTGCGAGCCAAAACAGTTTATTTAGCTCACTTTTAAACTATTGTACCGATCCTAACAGTAAGCATATAAGTGATATCAAAGCGGTTGTTAGAAAATTTTAAAAATATTTACAAATTATTGAAGACTCTTCCTCCTGTAATTTAAATTAATTATTTATTAATAAGAAAAAAGTATCAATTATTTATTGGTGATATTCTATAAATGTACATGCCAAAGCCATATTAGATCTATATTTTCCAATAGATATGAGAGAAATTTGTCATGTGATAACGATGTTGTGTCATACATATCAAATTCAAAAGCAAAGAAATTGAGTTTTGTTATCAATGAGTTTTCAGTCTATCAAAACTATAGGTTGAAACACCGTGGACTAATATCTTGTGGGATGATTGTGTGATTCATGTTAACGGAAAACAAAAGAATGCGCAATTTTTTAGTTTAATAAATTATTCAGGCTTGTGCCTGACTAATCATTGGATGACGACATCTGTCCCTCGGGACCGCCACCAGGTAACGAGGGATGTGCACGGATGGCAGGTTTCTGAAGGAGCGGACCAACAGGACCCGAACCCAGGACAAACCCCCACAATATTTCAATGGAGAATTTGTCACACACGGGATTCGAACCTGCGACGTCGGAGGAATCTCCCCACATCATCTTAGCCCTTACCAATCCGGCTATGCTCCTGGAAGCCAAAAGAATACACAATTAATACCAAGTATGGGGATTGTGGCCTTAACTGCTCGTTAATATTGAATTTTTTGAGGTTGTTACTTGTTAATATCTCAAATTGAAGTCTATAAATTTGCAGCCCATTTCTGCTGTTCACATACTGAATTTTTTTGCTATCTTATTTAAATTCTCTCTAATCCTCTTCGACTTCTACTACTTAGCCTTTTTCTTCCAACTTTTTCCTTACTATCTAGAAATTTTAGAATATGGGAGATATTTTTGACATCAAATTGGTCTGAAAATTGGCTATTATTCTCAATTGGGCCGACCAGTTAGTGGCTTTCTCAAGAAAGCTTCTTTTTGGTGAGCAACTTGAATTGGGCCTTGCCCGAGAAAAGGGAAATAGTGAGAGAGATTTCGCGAGGTTTGAACAAACAAGAAGAGATTTTAGCATAGGAAAATGAAATTTTATGTTTCTTATTACCTACAAAAATTATACTCACTTATATTTATATAAACATGCTATTTAGCCTCCTAACAAATCAATAAATATATTGTCATAAAATTTAACTCAGCAATAATACATTGTTTACAAATTAAAGAATTGTATAAAGTTCTGTCGGGTTTTGGAAATCTGAATAATCTTTGTGTTGATTGTAACAAATTTTGTTGTTTTGTTGTTAATAATTCATCAAGTGTGCATATTATAGAAGATATTTTAGAGATTGATGAATTAACGAAGAAATGTTTTGAAACATCTTGTTGTCTTGCTAAAAAAATAGTAAGATGAACCTAGCTGGATCACGAGCGTAGCTAATTACTTTGATCATATCTCATTATTCGGTCATCGAAGCGACGTGCTTCCAAAGAGGATGGACAGGAAAGCTAAACCAATCTACCTAGCTGACGACCAACAAGGTACTCAGCTGGGTCTAGTAATGTATCGAACTGAATTTCAAAAATTGGCTAAAAACGTGAATATGACAGAATAATTTCCAAACGCCATATTTTTTATCCTAACGTTCATAATCATTGTTGAAGTCTTAGTTGTTGTACTGATCAGTAGTTTTTCCTAAAATTGAAGGCGAGATTGTCAAAATGTAACGCAAAGTAAAAATAATAATAATATTAAAAAAAGAATATATCATGGATCCAAAAATAGAAACTCAACAAGAATTTGTTTTAAAAAATCATAAATATAAATATCAATATGTCCCATCTATCATTCAGTTCCTGAACTTTTGCAACCAAAACAAAACTGAGTCATCTAGCTTTGTGGAGCAGAAATGAATGTTGGCTTCCTGAAAGTGAGTCACCTTTCTTGTTCACGAGATATTCTTTTGAAGGGATTAAGGGAATCGTTAGTGTGTTCTTGGTATTTTTTTATTTTTATTTTTTAAAACATTGTATGAATTATGGTAAAAACACACTCGCTTCTATCAATATGAGATCTAGAAAGTTGATGATTAGAGAAGTTTAATTATCGAAGACGGTAACTAAGGAGCAAATGACTTCGATTACAAAATCACAACTACCTGTGATGCTCTTTTACCATTGCAAAAATATGAAAGGACATACTGAAATTAAGACTTTCTCCGTTCCATCTGCATTCAATCCAGGGTGTACACACTACACAGTGCAGGCGAGGTGGCCATACCAAAAACATTTAATATTTATAAATACATGTTTTTTCTTAAAATACAAATTTCGACCTCAGATGTAATATAACCTTCGGTCCATCTCATTCGACTCTCCAATTTTACTGATTTGACTCTAGTAATAACTTTTACTACTCATTGTGGCATATCATAGTTACAAATGGGGAAGTACAAATACTCTACTTGGCCCGGTCATGACCTTTCATGAACTTGAACTTTACATACGACATATTAACAGGGCAAGGATCAATATTTCAAAATCCCGATTGCAAAAAAAACATCATTATTTCATTGATTTAATCTCATGTAATGTACATTATCCAATATCCGTCCACCGTGCATATATGTTTATGTTTTGAATATTCTTTTCTTACTTGTATCGATCAAGAAGTTTTCAATGAAAGATATTATCCGAAAATGCATTACAAGCTACAAATCCCTTTAAAGCAATGATTCAATTTCTTGCGATTTCAACACATTTTTTTAAGGCTTGTAACAGACTTATCATGATTCTTGGTTCTCCAGGAGGTGGTTCATCTTTCATGGGTCCATTTCTTATTGCTCTAAATACGGGACCTACACTATCTTCAGTTGCAGCATATACCAAGCAATCAATATACACAGCTACTTCTGGTTGCCCATCTTCAACACTAATGAATCCAATTCTTGCTCCCCCTGGAATTTTGTCTACCTGTTCAAACACAAACTTTACTCGTAAACCATGGAAGCTGGCACGGCAAGTAACTCAGTTGCTGGGCAACAATGCATTCGCAGTCATTATTTAAAAATCAATGAGCCGAGAACCCTGTATAAAATCAATAGTTTTTTAAAACTCAATACTTTTAATACACAAGCGCACTCTTTCCATTCATATATAAAAGTATCGGATTTCAAAAGATCAATTATTTTAATACAAGGTTTCTTACTCATTTGGCTTTTGACACGAATATCGAATGCAATTTGGCCCGATCGAAAAAAAAAAAATATCGTTAACCCAACCTTGAGTGCCATCGGAAGTGGCAAATTAGCACCTTGGCAGAGGCTGTTACCCCACTGTAAACCCATGCCACAAATTCTCAGTTACATATTATCCCATAATGTTATAGTAGACAGTAAAACGAACCCGTCAAGATTATCTTGAAGTTTCATGGTTCATCGAAGCTGAAAACGATGAAATTGAAAGAAAAATAAAAACAGTACCTGGAAGAGCAGAGTTTCAAATCTAGCAAGGTCGGTGTTTCCTGGTAGTTTCATGGTTCCCAAAGAAACCCCTTCTTCATCATCATCTTTAACGGAAATTATGTCACCTGGTGATGCCTTACAGACTGGTATAACATCAATTTTACCGGAAAATTGAAGAGGATGATTAAAGAACTGAGCAATGTTGTTCTTGGAGATGAATTTAGGACACCTCGGATAAATGAAAATTGGTGAAGGGGAAAACTTTAGGTGGGCAGAAGCATGAATAATGTTAGCTACTGGCAGAACTGCCATGGAAGCAAGGATTTCCTCAGATTGTGTTATGTGGTACCAAGGATATGAATGTGGATAAAATATGCTTACAAACTATTGGACATGTTTGGAAAATGCTTTTTAAAAAATAAAATATATATTTGATTCAATTTTGGAAACATTGAATTATAATAGTTAGATATTAGATAATGTTACTATATTTTTCTTCAAAAATATAATATAAAAATGGATATAATTAAAAATATATTAAAAACTTCATAAAAGTAGTGATTATATTTAAAAATAAAAGTATATATATATATATATATATATAAATAAAAGAATATATATTTCGGTTTGGGAGCATGATAGGTACCATTTTTGCACTTATTTTGTTATGTTTTTATCTATAGTGATACTTGAACAATACTACGTATTTTGGTATGATTTGCATGTTTTAGGAATCCAAGTAGAAGTGAGCGGAAATGACGAAAAGATTTCCATCAACGATGAAAAAAAAATGTATAGAAATGAAGTTCTCATTCCTAGCGATTTTTTGATACCTAAATGATTCTTATTGATATCTAAGGTATGGTGTCATGGGGATTGTGAGGCCACGATCATAATCACGTGTTTAATTATTACATAATGATTATTTTAATGTAAACAACGGAATATTATTTAAAATTTTCCAATACGTGGCCCTAAAAATTTATGTATGACCTCGATGCACGAGGAACATACCACCTGCCTTACATATATCAATATACGCATCATGACATACTGAAAATATATAATCACGGGTTAATAGCTAAACACATAATTCATCACATACTACACCAAGTATAAAAATATCCCAATAATATCATACTCAAAATACAGCTATACAGGGAATATCAGTGAATAAAATATTATTAAGAATCTCTGACACAATAATGGGACGCAAAACTCAACAAAATATAACCCGAGCTCGTTCTCACGGAGCTCTGGTACTCCTAGATGCTTTCTCAAGAGCATCTAAAACATGTTCACTAATATTACCTGCCACACATAAAGACATGACAACCCCAATAATGGGGGTAGTAACCCAGTACTTAAAACCAAAATAAATCACATATAAGTCAAAATACCATGCGACGCATGCCGTGCATGAATGCAATGCGTGTATTGGTACAATAATATTATATATCAAAATCTCATCATCAACAATATAAACCTCGAGCTAGGATGGTGGCACACTCGGCACCACGACGACTCCCACAATCGAGCCAGTGGTGTGCCCAACACCCTCTTGTGTCAGGGCGATGGTGATACATTAGGCGCTATAGTTACTACCTCAACTGAGCCAGCGATGTGCCCATAATCCCAAGAACCACATACAATAGATATCAATAAGGATCATACAAGTATCAAAGAATCGCTAGGATCAACATGATACGTCCATGAGATTGATGACTAAATCTTTGTATGTTAAAAAAAACATCATATAATTTTATTTTGCATATCAATACCCAACGGGTAAATGCATCTCAATGTCACCAAATATCACATATAAGTCAAGTAATGACAATTAAATCATACATTGTGATCATCACATGCCTTTGTCAGGCATCGTGATAGAACCAGTTTCTACGTACTTCAAACCAAGGTAAATATGTACCAATAACTTGTATTTCCTCAAATCGATCTTCGGATATAATAACCTAGTCTATCTATCAGTTTAATTATCCAAGGATCACATTAATAGCCTACTCAAACTTTTCAGCTAACATGCATCCCAATACTCGACCCATAACACTTTCAAAAGTTAACCAAATGACATTAGTCCAGATTAGTTTGAAAGATAACTCAAAATGTGACATTTCATATGTATAACACTTCCTCAAATTTGTTCATTAACTGTTTCTAAAGATAAGCCTAAACAGAATTAAAAAATACACAGGAAGTTGTGTCATTTTTCAGCTCGACCCATTCTAGTAGAAAAATCATATTTAATTAATATGATATTGAAAACACCTAATTCTAGTGGTAATTCAAGATAACTATACATACCACATTTCAAATTTGATGGGTTTAAGCTAATTCGTTCATCTTGAGACAAATATTTAGCTAATATATTCGATTGTTGAATTGACTTCACTCTGTTTTCCAGATTGAGCACATTTAGCAAAACTTGCATAATGTTTTCATATGAACTCCAAATTGAGTTAGGTGGCCAAATAAAGAAACCTCATAGCACTAAAACTTTTATTCAGATATTAAGCCCAAATTTGTAGCCACAAATACCCAGAAAGTCGATGAACTCTCTGCATGTTCAACCCCCATACATGCATGATCCAGATTGTATACCTTATGAAAAATTTGGCAGAACTCATGCATAAAAACTCCAAATTGAATGAATTTACTGTCAAATCTAAGCTAACTTAACATAATATGTTACGATCGGAGTAATGTTTAGAGAGGGGGGGGGGGTTGAATAAACTCTAGACTCAATTTCGATTATTCTTCTTACAGTAGACTGTTAAGTATTGCAGTAGCTTCTCAATAGTTGGCAAGTCAGCAGACACTGTCAATAGTGCGAAAGACATCTGCTGAACTTGTGAGTTAAAGTGACTGAAGGGTAAAATGCAGTAAGTAAATGACACAGAATATGTTCTGGAAGTTCGAAGCACAACGCTTCTATGTCCCCCCTTCTTCCTTTGCAGGAAGGTTACACTAGAAGACTTTGCTTACATACAGTATACAACATTCTTAGGCACTCACACAGCTTGGCCTAAACTCCTATCATCACAACTCTCTTAGTTGTTTACAATGTGTTTTACAACACTCACACAAAATTAAAAATCTCTTAAGCTTTGAGTGTTCTTTGAGCAGCAGTCTCAGTAGGCTTTGATCTTCAAGATCAGAATAAGGCTGCTTTGATGCTCTTACAAAACTTCAAAATATCTCAGTAAAGCTTTTTTGGTTTTGCTTGAATGAATAAAGTTGATTTGTGTCTTTTGAATTTTATCAGATTGATCAGCACTGTCTTCATTCTTGACTTTGACGTATTTATAGACACAGCGGTCTAATGGCAACTTTTCTTCAATTGGAAAGTTCTGCTTGAAATCAGCTTCCAGATTTCCTTCCAAATTCTGTTTGTCTTCTTTCCAATTTTGTTAATTAATGGCTCTTTCATTCTGACGCTAATGGTGGCGCTGATATCGTAGTGGTGCGGCGCTCAATTGTACTTTTGTCAGAATGAGTTGACTTGTTTTGTCTTGTTTCTTTATACGTCTGCTGACTTCTCCTTTGATGTATATCTGCTGGTTCTATGGTCCGCTGATGTCCTTTCCATCATCTACTGTATAGTTACTAGTTACTTAGTCTGATGGACTGAAGTCAACAAATAACTTCTTAAACGTCTGTTGGTGCTCTTGTTCCAGTGGACGTTCACTCTCTGCATTTTGTGGATGATACCTCTTATTCTTTGGACCCGGTAGATGTCTTTTCAGCTTTTCACCCGATGTATTTAAGCTTTTCACTCGGTGGATGTCTTTTAAGCTTTTCACCCGGTGGATGTCTTCTAAGCTTTTCACCCGGTAGGTGTCTTTTAGGCTTTTCACCCGGTATGTCTTTTAAACTTTTCACGCGGTAGGTGTCTTTTAAGCTTTTCAAGCGGTAGGTGTCTTTTAAGCTTTTCACTTGGTGGATGTCTTTTATGCTTTTTACCCGGTGGATGTCTTCTAAGCTTTTCACCAGGTAGGTGTCTTTTAGGCTTTTCACCCGGTAGGTGTCTTTTAAGCTTTTCACTCAGTGGATGTCTTTTAAGCTTTTCACCCGGTGGATGTCTTCTAAGCTTTTCACCCGGTAGATAGCTTTGTCTTTATCCGGTGGACCTTTGTAGAGTTAGTCATTATTTCAATGCAGTGAATACTTCAAGCGGTAGATATTTGTGGTCACCAACACTTAGAAATGTTTTCCAAACAATTTCCCCATTTTTGGTGATGACAAAACTTAGCAGTGGAGCAGATTACGAGTAGTAATCAAGCTGAACATTAACCAAAAAGAATATCATTTTTATTTAAAATGAATTCTGTTTACATCTTACAATTCTTACAACAATCCTATGTCTACAATCTATTCAAGTGGGTAAAGAAAATTTGAGAAACATCGCCAGTATGGAATGATTCGAGCTGGCTAGTTTCAGAGTTGTTGACAAAGGGAGTGGGGAGAAAAAGTGCATACAGAGAAATTAGAACAAAAGAAAACCTAAAAAATAAATGTTTCTTCAAAGTAGTCTTCTGTTTATCATCATAGTCTCTGTCTTCCCCCTTTTAGTCACCAGCACCCAGACATCTACTTTCAAATTTCCAGGCAGGTGTTGAACACCAGGACTGGTCCGTGAGGCTGGAGCTAGCAGAGATGAGTTAGATAAGTAATCAACCCATGTATGATTGATTTAGATAAGTAATGAACCCATGAATGAGAATTGCAGACAAGAAGCAAGAACAGTAAGTGAGGTTTTAATATAAGCATGTTGTAGTGTGAGATGCAGTGAGGCAGGGAGCATGCTATTTATAATCCAAAATGTGGCAAGGTGCAATGTTATGTGTCATGTCAATCTTAAAGTAACTCAGGTAAGATAAGTAATGAGTCATGAACGCATGCTTTTATTACAATAAAGATATAAATAACAGAATGAGACAAAGAAAATGTTACTAAGGGCGCCCCAACCTGTGATATCCCTGAAATTAATCCTGTGTTTTATGGCTTTTAATAATAATTATGGTGTTATGATTATTAATATGGTTGGGAAATGTATAGTTATGCAGTGGGCATGAACTGGTTATACATTTCAGGGTAGATGTGGTGCATTGTGGGGAATGGTGTAAATTTAACATGGTATATTGGGCTTTGTTCTAGTGTTATAGAAAAAGCATGTAAATTGTTATTATGGTGCATTTTAACTAAATGCTTTTAAAATATCATGTTGGGATATTTTACTACATCATGCTACTTAGATGGGCATCATTTTAATTTTAATCCCTACACTAATATTACCTCACTTCTTACCCCTTATATCCCCACCACTCTTTCTACAAACTCACAATCCCATTCCCCAAACCCTCTTTTATCGGCTCAAACCAAGAGAAGAAGGAAGAGATTTCAAAACTTTGGTTTGATTGATTTCTTGCTAGATTTTGAAGCTCAAGTGGTAAGCAATCTTCCTTACTAGGTGTTGAGCATGTATTGTTGATTTTTGGTTTATGGTTTTGGGAGAAAACGGGTTGGTTTTGGAATGTGTTGGTTTTATTGTTGAGTTGAGTTTTGTGTGCTTAATTGTGGTTCATGGAGTGTTAAATGTGTTGGGTTGGGGAATATTGATGGGTTGTGGTGTATATGTTTATGGCACGGATTTTATGCGCAAAAACGGTGTTTTTCCTAAAATGTGCAGCGACCGATCGATCGGTAGCATTGTACCAATCGATCGATGCAAGTGCGTAGCGATGGGTAAATCTTTGGGTATTTACCGATCAATATGTAGGAACGACCGATCGATCGGTGGTGGCTAGCGATCGATCGGTAGCTCCGACCGATCGATCGGTGGAATGTCGTAGCAAAAATCAAAATTATGGATTTTTACCGATCGATCGGTAATGGTGACCGATCGATCGGTAAAGCGATTTTGCTGAATGTATATTTTGGGTTCTCCTTTGAGTTTCGGGGAGTTTTATGGGCCCATTGTGATTAATTGGTTGGGATTTTTGGTGATGGACTATTATATGGCTTCTAATATTGAGTTGTGCAATTGTGTAGAGCCTTCCCAGGTGGCTTCTAATATTGAGTTTTTATCATGCTAACTAATGGGGTGCCATTTTAATCTTTAAACCCACTTATACCCATTACCCCTCTTTAACCCTCATTCTTTATCAAACAACTCATAACCCTCATTTCCCCAAACCCACAAAATCGTTTATTGCTTGGAGGAGGAGGAGAAAATCTTACAAAAACTTGGATTGTTGGATTTCTTGGTAGAATTTGAAGCCTTGAAGGGTATGAACCTCTCCTTGTTTGGTTTATGATGTGTTGTGTTTGAAATGAGTTTATATTAGGGATTTGAAATGGGTTTATTTTTGGGTATATGTTGTATGTGGTTGGGTTATGATTTTTGAGGTGTTTTATGTTGGTTATGGGGTTATTATGATGTTGAGTTGTTAGGAGATTTTGGTTTGAGGTGTGTGTGGTTGGAGCTATAGTTTCATGCTAAAAAATGGTGGAAATCGCGCACATAGGGTGTGGCGATCGATCGTTATAAATGGAGCGATCAATCTCCAACAAGCCGTAGCAAAAATGGGTACAAGCGATCAATCGCTATATGTGGAGCTATTGATCGCCTCGAGCCAGTGAGGTCTAGCGATCGATCGCTATGTCAAGCGATCGATCGGTAAGGCTCGCGATCGATCGCCTTGACATAGCGATCGATCGCCAGCAGACAGATTTTGGGGAATTGAGTGTTTTGTTGGATTTTTGGTATTTGGCTATTACTTGGCTTCTAATATTGGTTTGTGTGATTGTGTAGAACCATCCCGGTGGCAACACAGCCAAGGAAGTAAAGTCCTACCAAATCCTACTTTTGGAAAGGTACGTAGAGAGACGTACGGCACCCAACGGTACATGTATCTTATATACTCATTGGAATATGCATTATGGATGCAAGTATATATTGAATTGTGCATTGTGGATGCAAATACATGTTGAATTATGCATTATGATTGCATATGTGTATGTTGAACAATTGGTGCACATCCCATGAGTCATGGTTATATTTGAGTGATGATTTTAATGCTTTGTCGTTGTCACTTGAAGCGATGATATAATACTTGCCGCTGTCATATAGTAGCGAGGAAAGAATATTTGCCGCCAAATGTTGAAGCGAGGGTATTGCCGCATGTCGCATTTGAGCGAGGTTATTCAATGCCACTAATATGTCGAAGCGAGGGGTATTAGTGCCGCTGTCATGACAAGCGAGGTGCATTAAAATACACTGCTATAACAGACTAGGGATTGGTGATTGGTGAAAGTGAAATGGTGATATGTCATGACATTTGTGGAACCATAAAATAATCCATTGATTATACTCATGAGTTATGGTACAGGAACAACAAAAAAGGAAGCGTTTAAAATGCATTGGAATACAGGAAGTGTTTGTATTTACGGTTTATGCATTTACGCCTTATAATCATATTATGTTGAATATGGATTATTATTTGCTCGTGATTTGGGGGTTGTCCTTGTAGGTACATTTTGGCATAAAAGGGGCTAAGGACGGGTTGAGACGGTGAGCTTGTGAAGAGCGCTTTTGATATGGAAGGACATGATTGTTTTGTATAGTTTCTACTCTAGGAGTAGTGTAAAGCTATAGTTATTGACATTCATTTTGTAGGGAATGTAATTAATCCATTTGGAAGTCCTTAACTTGGAATGTAATTCTTAAAGCTCAAGGCCTCAACACGAACTTTTTTACTCTGATTATACATGTTAGCTCTACTTATGCCTTTAATTCACACTTAAGGAACTAGGGTCCTTACACAAGAACATGTACAGACACTTTATTTGTGCCTAGACACAGTGTCATAACTCTAGTTCGAGCGTATCTCAGATTATGATCTGATACTAAACTGTGAGGGACCGATCCTAATCAAGTGTTTAATTATCATACAATGCTAATTTTAATGTAAACAATGGAAACTTATTTAAAATTTACCAATACTGGCCCTAAACATTTTTGTCATGACCTCGATGCACTCAAAAGATACCACAAGTCTTACATTTATCAATATACTCATGATGACATACTGGAAATCACATAATCCATCACATACTACAAGTATAAAAATATCCCATTAATATCATACTCAAAATACAGCTAGACGGGGCATACCCTAGTGAATATAGCATTATTAAAAATCTCTGACACAATACTGGGACGCAAAACTCAACAAATTATAACTTGAGTTCACTCTCATGGAGCTCTAGTACTCCTAGATGCCTGCTCACAAGCATGTGAAATCTGTCTACATGTATATCTGTCATACCCACACACAAAGACATGATAGCCCCCACAACGGGGGTCAGTAACCCAAGTACCTAAAACCATTATAAATCATGATATAAGACAAACTCAGATGCATGATGTGCATGAATGCAATGTGTGTACTGATACAATAATCTCAAATATCAAAATGGAGACAAAGGAAAGATCACCAAAGTATAAAGCTCGAGCTAGGATGACGACATACTCAGCGCTATGACGATTCCCTCCATCGAGCCAGCGGTGTGCCCAACATCATCTCATGTCTGGGTGGCGCTCATACGGCACTACAGCTACGACCTAAACTGAGCCAGCGATGTGCCCATCATCATCAAAACCACATACGACAGATATCAATAAGAATAATATAGGTATCAAAGAATTGTTAGGAACAACATGGTATGTCCAGTGGGATTGAGTTACTAACTAAATATTTGTGTGTTAACAAAATATCATATGAGTTTATTTTTCACATCAATACCCAACTGGTAAATGCATCTCAATGGCACCAAATATCACATATATTTCAAGTAATGACAATTAAATCATACACCGGGATCATCACATGTCTTTGTCAGACATAATGATAGAACTGGTTTCTGTGTACCTCAACCAAGCTACATATGTACCAATAACTTGTACTTCCTCAAATCGATATCAGGATATAATAACTTGGTCATAAAATGATTCAGATAGTCCATATCTATCAGTTTATTTATCCAAAGATCGCGTTAGTAGCCTACTCAAACTTTTCATCTAACATGCATCCAATACTCGACCCATAACACTTTCAAAACTTAACCGGACATGGGTCTAGGTTAGTTTGAAAGATAACTCAAAATGTGACATTTCATATGTATAACACTTCCCAAAATTCATTCATTAATCATGTCTAAAGATAAGCCTAAACAAAATTTTAAAAAAAACACATGAAGTGGTGTACTTTCTAGCTCGACCAATTTTAGTAGACAAATCATAATTAATTCACATGATATCGAAAACACCTATTTTCAGTGGTGAATTTTAGATAACTCAACGTACTATATTTCATTATAATTTTAAGCTAATTCATTCATCTTGAGACAAATACGTAGTTAATATATTCGAATTCTAAAATTGACTTCACTCTGTTTTTCCAGATTGCGCACATTAGCAAAACTTTCATAACCTTTTCATATGAACTCCAAATTGAGTTATTTTGGTGGTCAATTAAAGAAAACCTATAGCACTAAAACTTGCATTTAAATCTTAAATCCAAATTTGTAGCAAAAAATGCCCAGAAAGTCAATAAACGCACTGCATGTTCAACCCCCATACATGCATATTCCAGATTGTATACCTTATGAAAAAATTTGCGTAATTCATGCATAACAACTATAAATAGAGTGAATGTACTATCAAATCAAAGCTACATAAAATACTACAACTTTCATTTTGACACAAACATCAAATTCTAAACACATTATTCCGAGAATTCGGAAAGCATACTGCATGTTCACTTGCATATACATACAGATTCAAATTGCACACAGTTTAGTACAATCATCATAACATTTTCAGCTAAACTCCAAATGATGTAAATTTAATGCCAAATCAAATCTCATTCATACATATACAATTTTCATTTAGGGACCAACACCAAATTTGAAAAACAACTATGCTAGAAATTCAACATTACAGACCACACACGTACTGAAATCTGCAGAACATTTTTGATAGCAAGAAATTCAACTTAAATCCCAAAGTAAAGGCAAGAATATTCCCACCGAAGTTGCTAAAACTCAATAATGATGTTATATTTCTTGTATCTTGAAGAATTATGCACAATTCAACCTCCAAACTCTAAATTCCATCCACAAGTTGCTGCCACTTGCAATTGCTACAAGTTTTTGCTCCGAACTCCCAATTTATTAATGCTATGGCTAGTTGCTTCCCAAATCTCTTCTTGCATGTACATTTTTATCAATTTTTCAGAAGCAAAATGAGGCTAGAGTTTTGAATTGTTGGAGGTGTTAGTTCCGGACCTTATCGATGAGATTTTAAAGATGACAAAACAGTTCAGACCGGATCGATAGAAATCAGATTGACCAGATCAATCGGACTCAACAGAGCAAGATGGCAAAGCATTTCAGACCGGATCGATGGAAATTAGGCATACCAGATCGATCGGACATATCAGAGCAAACTGATAAAGAATAGTACATATCAGACCGGATCGATGGATTCCAGAATGACAAGATCGATGCTTCAGATCGATCTCAACCTTTATCAGATCAGAGCAGTCAAGGATACATAAAGGATGGCTTCTCAGTCCGAATCATCAACGGATATTTATTGCAGCATTTAATGCTGCAATTAATGCTACAAAGGACCAAAGACTGAAGATTGCCATAATAGGTAAGAAGACAAAGAAGAGCTTACCTGACGGTCGCCGAAAGCATATACCAGAACGGCAAGTATCCTGAAGAAGAAGACTGTAGCTTTCTCAGAGTCTAAAAAGAGTCATAGCTGCACATTAAGGGAAACAATGCCGTTGCCACCTTCAACTATAAAAGGATGCAACAAACAGATGCAAAAGACTCTCTCGACTCTACAACTCACGCTGATCAATTGAAAAAGTTACAAGAAAGCTAAACAGCACACGCTTACAAAGTACAGAAGCTTTCGAGCTGAAGTTATTCATTTAAGAGCAATTACTTTGTAACATTTGATCATTGTAGGATCACTGTGCGCATTGTGTATTGAAAAATAGAAGTGAGCAACATATTGTAACTGTCAGACAGAGTGTGTCTGAGCAGGTTGAGTGACTAGGAGTTTCAGACTGGTAGTGAGGTAAATCCAGCCTGAATCGGGTTTGTACAACATGATTGTATAAATCAAAGTCTTCTAGTATAAACCTTCCTTAATTGGAAGAAGGGGAGACGTAGAAGGATTACACCACCTTCGAACTTCCAGAAACATATCCTGTGTCTTATCATTCTGCACTTAGCCATCGAGCTGTTCTTACTTATACAAGAGCAGACCGTTTCCGCACTTACTTATTAGTGGTCTGTTCTGTTCAAAGAGTTGATTAAGTAACAGATTTCCTTCACTAATCAGAAAGAAATCACAAGGGATAAATTTTGTAAGGAGTGTTCATTCACCCCCCCCCCCCCCCCCCTCTAAACACTCCGGACCGATCCTAACAAGTGGTATCAGAGCAGGTCATCTTAATCAGCACAAAGAATATTAAGCTGATGGCATCATTCAACAAAATCCCCATGTTCTCAAAAGAAGATTATGATGACTGGAGAATCAGAATGCAAGCTCACCTGGCAGCTCAGGATGACGACATGTGGTTCGTCATCACCGATGGACCAATGAAGATCCTAAAAATAAATACAGCAGTCGCCACTACCAGTGGAGAACCACAAATGGTAGAAAAAGACAGATCCCTCTGGACGAATGAGGATAGAAAGAAAGCAAACCTCGACAATGTGGCCAAAGACATCTTGTTCAAAACTTTGGACAAGAACATGTTCAGCAAAATCAAAATGTGCTCTACTGCCAAAGAAATTTGGGAGAAGATAGCACAGCTATGTGAAGGCAACGACCAGACCAAAGAAAACAAGTTAACTGTGGCTCTTCAAAGATTTGAGAGCATAAAGATGAAAAGTGGTGAAACTCTAAATGAGTTTGATGAAAGAGTCACCAGCATCATAAATGAACTGAATGGTCTGGGGAAGGAATATTCTAACAGAGAGATCGCTCTGAAAGTAATGAGAGCTCTGCCAAAGGAATGGGATGTAAAGACCATTGCCATGAGGGAATCAAAAGACCTTAACAAGGTTGAACTTCATGATCTGTTTGCAGACCTCAAGGCCTATGAGTTTGAACTAATAAGCAGAGGTGAAGCAGAGCCATTCATCTCTCAACCCAACAAGGCCCTGGCAGCCATCCCAGACCAGATCGCTTCAACATCAGACCGATCTGCTGAACAGATGAGTAACGATGCTATGTCATTATTTATAAAGAAATTCGGTAAATTTATGTCTAAAAATAAGAGGAACTTCAAACCCTCTCATCAGTATAAATCAAGAAAAGATGATACTGTTAACGATCAGGCTTGCTACAATTGTGGTAAGACCGGACACTTTATTGCAGATTGCACCAGACCGAAGAAAGAATAAAGGAAAGAGAAGCATCGTGATGATAGAAAGAAGAAGCACCACAAAGACCGCAAGAATCATGGAAAATCCCAAAAAGTCTTAGTTGCTGAGGAAGGAAACAGCAAATGGGCTCAGACTGATTCCGATTCAGACAGCTCTGAATATTCTTCCAGCGAAAGCGAAGAAGAGGTTCAATGTCTGATGGCAGATGAAGAAATGAGTCAGACAGATGAGGTATTTGAATTTGAATCAAATGATTTTACACGAGAAGAGCTCATGTCCGCACTGCAAGACATGGCAAATGATTATAGGATCTTAGCTGAATCATTTGAGAAGAATAAAGCCAAAATCAGTACTCAAATGGATGAGCACAAAAAACCAAGCTGCTCTGAGCAGGGTGAGTGCAAAAATCTCCAGATCGAGCTGAATAAGCTGAATATCTCTTATGATCAGCTCCATGAAGAAAATAAGAGAATTAGCACACAAAATGCTAAGCTCTCACATATATTCAAAACATGGACAAAATCCAGAACATCATTGGAAGAATTACAAGAAGCTCAAAGAAATGTCGGTGATTTCACCGGCATAGGCTTTGACACCAAAGAATGCACCAAAGATGAGTCTGAGCTGTTGCTGGTAAAGAATCAAGTCAAACAAATGACATTTGTTAAATCCAGCACAGTATATGAAACTGAAGCACCTAAGATTCAAACAGGAGTCTCTTACGTAAATCAAAATTTGAGAAAAGGGATTGGTTATGTCGACCAAGCCAACGATAAGGCACCAACAAGATTTGTGTTTGTGAGACCAAATTCAAAAATGCAAGATCGAAGGCAAGGAAGACAATACAATTACTATAACTCAAAACCGATTCAACGAAGATATAGACTACCTTATGAAAATCAAAGGTTTTCACAGCGCACACATTATCACACACAACATCGAAACAGACCAGCACATAGCACACCCTACACACACAAGCCACTAAAGCTGATACAGGTGTGGGTTCCAAAGGGCTAATCCGTTCTGGACCCAAATAGGATTGGGTACCAACAATAAATATGTGTGATGACAGGTACAGAAGAATCTCGCATCAGATTGGTACTTGGACAGCGGGTGCTCTCGTCACATGACTGGAAACATCAAGCTGCTGTCTGAAGTCACAGAATGCACTGGACCCAAAATCATCTTCGGAGATAACTCAAAGGGTAAGACCGTGGGCAAGGGTAAGATTGTCCATGGTAACATTATTATCAATGATGTGCTGTTAGTTGAAAATCTGTGCTATAATCTGATTAGTATCAGTCAACTCTGTGATAATGGTTATGCTGTAGAATTTCATAAACACACTTGCACTGTTAAATCATCAGACGGTATAACCATGCTCGTAGGAATCAGGAATGGAAACACATATAAGATTAACTGGAATCATGCTCAACCTGATAATCCTACTTGCTTCATCGCTAACAATGATAATAAACACTGGCTATGGCATAAGCGCTTGAATCATATCAACTTTAAGACCATTGCTAGCCTGTGTAAACATGATTTAGTTATCGGTCTGCCCAAGATCGACTTTGCTAAGGATAAGATCTGCGAAGCTTGCCAAATGGGCAAACAGATCAGATCATCCTTCAAAAACAAGAATGCCAAATCCTCCTCCCGCTGTTTAGAATTACTGCATATGGACTTGTTTGGTCCTATACCAATAACAAGTTTAGGGGGAATGCGGTATACTCTTGTTGTTATTGATGATTATTCACGCTTTACATGGACTATATTTCTGAGCAGTAAAGATCAAACCGGTCCGAAGTTGATCAAGCTGCTGAAACGCACTCAGAACGAGAAATCATCCAGCATAGACAGGATTCGAAGTGACAAAGGCACTGAGTTTTCAAATCAGAATCTTGAATCCTTTCTAGAAGATCATGGAATCAAGCATGAGTTTTCAGCCGCCAGAACTCCTCAACAGAATGGAGTTGCAGAACGAAGAAACAGAACGCTCAAGGAAGCAGCAAGAACAATGCTTGCTGATTCTGGAATCTCTCAAAAGTTCTGGGCAGAAGCTGTAAATACTGCTTGCTACACTCAAAACCGATCTATGATTAACAAGAAGCTGAATCTCACTCCATATGAAATATGGACTGGTAACAGACCATCTGTTTCTCACTTTCATGTATTTGGCTGTAAATGCTTCGTTCACAACAATGGTAAGAGTCATCTTACAGCATTTGAAGCTAAGTCAGATAATGGTATATTCTTAGGATATTCATCAATTAGCAAAGCTTATCGAGTGTTTAATAATCGAACTTTAACTGTAGAAGAATCTGTTCATATAGTTTTTGATGAATAATTATGTGTTGAGGGCAACAAAGATTCAATTCAAAATCAGATGGAAAGTATCCATCTCGAAGCTAACAGTGATGATGAGATTGTAGCTAACAGGTCAAGAGACAATCCACCAGAACCAGAAGTGCCAGACAGACCGGATCAGGCCATTGAAGCTTCTTCAGATCGAGCTGATCCAGATGCTCCTGACTCAAATATTAAAGTAGATGCAGATCATGCTGCTACTATTACTCCGACCGAACCAGACAATCCAGAGTCAAGCTATCGATGGACTAAGAAGCATCCACCTAATCTAGTGATTGGTCGTCCTTCTGCACCGATTAGAACCAGAGGACAGATGATGGATGAGTTCACTCATGCTGCTTTCATCTCAACTCTGGAACCCAAGAAGATCGATGAAGCTCTGACTGATTTCAACTGGATTAAAGCAATGCAAGAAGAGCTTAATCAATTCGAACAAAATCAAGTTTGGAGTCTAACTCCCAGACCAAGCGATCTGCCTGTTATTGGAACCAGATGGGTTTTCAGAAATAAGCTAAACGCCGATGGAACTGTGGTTAGAAACAAAGCCAGACTGGTGGCACAGGGATTCAGACAAGAAGAAGGAATCGACTTCGATGAATCATTTGCACCAGTCGCCAGACTTGAAGCAATCCGAATCTTTCTTGCATATGCTGCCTTTAAAGACTTCAAAGTATATCAGATGGACGTCAAGAGCGCCTTTCTTAATGGAAAGCTTCAGGAAGAAGTCTACATTGAGCAACCACCTGGATTTCAGAACCATTCGTATCCTAATCATGTATACCTACTGAATAAAGCAGTGTATGGTCTGAAACAAGCTCCAAGAGCCTGGTATGACACTCTATCTCAATTTCTGCTGAACCATGATTTTCAGATCGGTTCAGTAGATAAAACTCTCTTTAAATTCATTAAGGGGGAACATACCCTATTAGTTCAGATTTATGTTGATGACATAATCTTTGGGTCAACTAACCCCAAATTGTGCGAGAAATTTTCTAAGTTAATGCAGGGACAGTTCGAGATGAGCATGATGGGAGAATTGTCATTCTTTCTGGGTCTTCAAGTAAAACAGCTCAACAATGGCATTTTCATCAATCAGACCAAGTATACCAAAGAGCTCCTCAAGAGATTTGGAATGGAAACATGCTCAACTGCATCAACTCCAATGAGTCCAACAATCAAGTTAGACAAGAACGAAGGGGGAACGGCAGTTGAAGTAACCATGTATAGAGGACTCATCGGATCGCTATTGTATCTTACAGCGAGCCGGCCCGATATTATGTTTTCAGTCTGTATGTGCGCCAGATTTCAGACAGAACCAAAGCAATCACATTTCATTGCTGCCAAGCGTATTCTGAAATACTTAAAAGGATCTCAGAACGTTGGTCTTTGGTACTCCAAAGATTCAAACTTCAGCTTGATCGGATATTCAGACGCAGACTACGCTGGGTGTAAGATCGATCGTAAAAGCACCAGTGGAACATGTCAATTTCTAGGTGAAAGATTGATCTCTTGGTTCAGTAAGAAGCAGACATCTATTGCCACATCCACAGCTGAGGCAGAATACCTAGCCGCTGGAAGCTGTTGCGCTCAAATGCTCTGGATTCAACACCAGCTCAAAGACTACGGCATTCAAGCTGTTGACTCTCCGATATTTTGCGACAACACAAGTGCAATTGCTATAACGTATAATCCAGTTTTGCACTCTCGAACAAAGCACATTGATATTCGACATCATTTTATTCGAGATCATGTTGGCAAAAAGGAAATTCGGATCGAACACATTTCAACAGAGCAGCAAGCAGCAGACATCTTCACCAAACCACTTCCTGAGGCTAAGTTTAATTATTTCCGTCAAATTCTTGGTTTAATTGACTTATCTTAATTAGTTTAGATGTTTTTATTCTTTTCGCTCTTAAAGATTTTTGTCACTACAGATCGATAATACAATGTTCAGAAAGACACAGACCGGTCCGAACTTTCAGACCGATCCTTGTCAGTCTGATTTTATCCTATGATCTGTTTGGACAATTATTTGGTTTTTTTTTTTTAAAAAAAAAAACAAAACAGCCCGGACTGATTAACCTTTTTAACTAGTTGTACTTTAACCGCCTTATCTTTCTTCATCCTGACCGTTTATTTTGAATAATTTATTTCTCAGTCTTGGAGATAAAGACACGTGTCTTCTCTCTCCTATTTAGCGGGCTGAACATTTCATACTTTTTCACTTTTTACAGTTTACCGCTTTCTACCTTCTTACTCTCCTACTCTCTTACTCTTCGCACCTTCTTTAAACTTCTTTCATATGGCTACCATCACTCATAACTCACTCTCCGTTGAGTTTGATGACATCTACAGGGGAGAAGATGCTGCGATGGTGTCCATTTTTAGAGCCCTGGAATCATCTGGTTTACGGAATTTTTTGGAATGCGGATCCGTTGTTTATGAACCAGAAATCCGCGAGCTGTTCGCCAACGCCGTCTCCCGGAAGTCATCCATCTCTACAACTGTCAAGGGCAAATCTTTCGAGATCTCGCCAACAACAATGGCCAAGACCTTTGGCCTCCCCAGTTCCGGCCTGACAGAGTTCGGACAGACTCCTCCAGCATCTCTCTTAGATCTTCAGGGGAAGATTTCTATTTCTGGCCACCGATTGCAACCCTCATTTAAGAAGAAGGAAATGCTCTTCCATTTCCAGGTGCTGTGCGAAGTGGTAGCCAAGCCACTTTTGGGTAAAGCAGGAAGCTTCGATGCTGTAACCGCCGAGAAGTTCAGGGCTATGGCAGCTATTGTATCTGGACAGAAGATAAACTGGTCCATGATTTTGTTTGGAGTACTGCTGGAAACGGTGATTGCATCCAAGCACGCCGTATGCTTTGCTGTTCCTCTCAGCAAGCTCTTGGAGTCCTTAGGCCTCGAGCTGAGCAAGCCGTCTGCTCTCCGCCCCTTTAAGGTCCTTAACTCCAAAGGGCTTGCACTGCTGAAGTCCAAGGGTGCTCCGCCTACTCCTACAACTCTGGTCTCAGTCAAGATTGAGAAGGACGAGGAACAAGCTGATGTGCGCAAACCTCGGGTCAAGCGGAAGCTGACCATTCAGACTGACTCAGAAGAAACCCAGTCTGCTCACTCATCCCCAACCAAGCCACTTCCCAAAAAACCCCGAACCCAGATTACCAAACCAACCAGACATCTACCTCCACCCATACTGCCACCCACTAAAGCAACCCCTGCACCTCAACCCCCCACTCAGCCTTCACCAGCCTCAACCCCTGCACCCAAAGTCACCCTTAGAATTCCCTCTGCCAATCCCGTGGTCAAAGGGATAGTTATCACTGAGTTGGGTGACTATACCCAATCCGGGATTAAGTCCCCTTCCTCCACCGGCAAGGGAAAAGCCTTTCTCACAGAACCCATCTCTTCTAAACCCAAATCTGCTGCACAGACTGCCATCGACATCGCTATGGAGGATGTTGATGAGAAGCTCGCTGAACTCCTTGTGGTCTTTGATGAATATGTCCAGTACCGGACTGTCAACCACATTGATATGTTCTACGGAAAGTTGCACAGACTGAAGAAGATGGAAGACGAGGTTCTGAGAGGCACAGAAACTGATGATGTTCGACTTGCGGTGCAGCGCAGAGCGTTATTTACGGCCAAACACAGATTCAGACTGGCCAATCTGCTTTTCACTGCCAAAAAGAAGAACTTCGATCCGCTTGCTCCTACTGCCAGAGATGATGGGGCTGTGATTGCTCAACTTGAGATGGACATTCATGCTCTATCCCTAGCTGTCCGCTTTCAACGCCAGATGCTAGGTATCTCCACTCCAGCCACAAGCCCGGATCATCCTTCTGTCAGCAAGACTCTGGCAGAACCTTTTATTGAGGTTATTCCTTCTGCTGAAGCAAAACAGACAGAAGATCAGCCTGCAGAACTCGTACCAGAACAGACAGCGGAGCAGCCATTGCCTAATGCTCCGTCTGCAACAGATGATGAATCAATGAATGTTATGTTGGATTCTCCGACAACATCTATTCCATTGAAGTCATCAGCCTCCCTTGCTCAAAACAGTCCAGCTGAAGAATGTGCAACAACTGAAGTACCAGACCTCCTCGATCCGGATTTGGTGGTATCTACAGTGGTTGCCGCTCTCCAAGATGAGGAACCTTCCAGTCCCCACTCTCCTCCGGGACCATCAGATGAAGATTTGGCATTCATTCATAGTTTTTCTTCGGATCTGGTCACTCTGATCCGATCCGAAAGTCATCAAGCTGCCATTTCTTCCATCGTGCCGATTGCTGAAGCAGATGACCCTGCTATGTCATCATCAGATCACTCTCCCAGCCAGCTATCTGATGCACATCCATCCCTGGCACGGACTATCCAGCACTTTTCTGATAACTGTCTGTCATTAACTCAACGAATTCTCGAAGTTCATCAAAGTCAAAGAGTCACAACTTTGGACTTTAATTCTTTCAAAGAGAAAATGACTGCCAGTATCGGAAGCCTCCAGCGCGGCATCAACGATCTGTTTTCTCAACAAGCCTCCTACAAGAACAGTCTGAGGAAAGAGCAGGTCGAGTTAGCCACTGAAGTCAGAGCATCTGTTTCTAACTCCCTCCGCGCTCAAGACGTTCGTCTTGACGCTATCAGCGCGCAGCTAGCCCAAGTTGTTGAATTCCTTCAAGAGATTGCTGCTGACAAAAAGGGGGAAAAGAAGACAGACTTCAAGCCGCCTCCAAGCTCAAGAAGATAGCAGTCTTAGTCATTTAACTTGTCAGACTGTCTGTATTTAGGATTTCTTGATGATCAATAAAATCCTTCTTTTGATTAAGTCCTTGTTCATTTATTTTGAACTTTAATAAAGGCTTAATAATAAAAGATTGAATCGATCAAACTTAATGATGTTCATTTATTTTGAACAAAGAAGTAATCGATCCGAAAGCATTCGCTTCAGAGCTCTTATCAAGACTGGTTAAAAAGACTTAGAAGCTAGGTTTTGTCATCATCAAAAAGGGGGAATTTGTTAGTTCCGGACCTTATCGATGAGATTTTAAAGATGACAAAACAGTTCAGACCGGATCGATAGAAATCAGATTGACCAGATCAATCGGACTCAACAGAGCAAGATGGCAAAGCATTTCAGACCGGATCGATGGAAATTAGGCATACCAGATCGATCGGACATATCAGAGCAAACTGATAAAGAATAGTACATATCAGACCGGATCGATGGATTCCAGAATGACAAGATCGATGCTTCAGATCGATCTCAACCTTTATCAGATCAGAGCAGTCAAGGATACATAAAGGATGGCTTCTCAGTCCGAATCATCAACGGATATTTATTGCAGCATTTAATGCTGCAATTAATGCTACAAAGGACCAAAGACTGAAGATTGCCATAATAGGTAAGAAGACAAAGAAGAGCTTACCTGACGGTCGCCGAAAGCATATACCAGAACGGCAAGTATCCTGAAGAAGAAGACTGTAGCTTTCTCAGAGTCTAAAAAGAGTCATAGCTGCACATTAAGGGAAACAATGCCGTTGCCACCTTCAACTATAAAAGGATGCAACAAACAGATGCAAAAGACTCTCTCGACTCTACAACTCACGCTGATCAATTGAAAAAGTTACAAGAAAGCTAAACAGCACACGCTTACAAAGTACAGAAGCTTTCGAGCTGAAGTTATTCATTTAAGAGCAATTACTTTGTAACATTTGATCATTGTAGGATCACTGTGCGCATTGTGTATTGAAAAATAGAAGTGAGCAACATATTGTAACTGTCAGACAGAGTGTGTCTGAGCAGGTTGAGTGACTAGGAGTTTCAGACTGGTAGTGAGGTAAATCCAGCCTGAATCGGGTTTGTACAACAGTATTGTATAAATCAAAGTCTTCTAGTATAAACCTTCCTTAATTGGAAGAAGGGGAGACGTAGAAGGATTACACCACCTTCGAACTTCCAGAAACATATCCTGTGTCTTATCATTCTGCACTTAGCCATCGAGCTGTTCTTACTTATACAAGAGCAGACCGTTTCCGCACTTACTTATTAGTGGTCTGTTCTGTTCAAAGAGTTGATTAAGTAACAGATTTCCTTCACTAATCAGAAAGAAATCACAAGGGATAAATTTTGTAAGGAGTGTTCATTCACCCCCCCCTCTAAACACTCCGGACCGATCCTAACAGGAGGAAAAGAAAGAGGAGAAAAGAATGGGTGAGAGTGAAGGAAAGGGTCGATGATTCCAATGTGCAAGATTGGAGAACTTTTGTAATTTATTTCTTGCACTATCTTAAGTAATGTATGTGCCATGTAGGTGTATATATGCATGTATGTAACCGTACACACACACACGAGCATATATATATATATATATATTGATGTATTTTATCCCACTCGAATACGGGGCCTTACAGGGATGCTGGGCACAACACTGACTCAGTTTAGGTAGTAATTGTAGCGTTGAGTGTGTCGCCATCACCCAGACATGAGAGGATGTTGTGCATATCGCTCTCTCGACAGAGGGAGTTGTCATAAGGACGAGTGTGTCGCCAACCTAGCTCGAGCTTTATTTTGTTGATTATCATTCCTTGGACTCCTGAGATTTTGATATATGATATTATTGTATTAGTACACGCATTGCATTCATGCACGCATGCATCACATGTTATTTTCTCTTACTTTCATGATTTATATGGTTTTACGTACTGGGGTTACTGATCCCAGTGGTGGAGGCTGTCACATCTTTGTCTGTGGACATGGCAGGTACCGCGCATGTGTAAAGCTTTCAAATTCTCGTGAGGAACCATGTAGGAATACCAGAGCTCAGTGAGAGCGAGCTCATGTATTATATTTTATAGTTGTGAGTCTCAGATACTGTGTTAGAGAGTTTCTATTTAATCTGTTTAAAAATTCACCGTATGCTCCTTTAAATGTATTTTGATTATTAAAATATCTGGCAGATTTTATATTCGATTGCATATGTGATGGACGATGTGTTTATTAATAAATTTGACTTATATATGTTCAAATGAGTATATGAGTATATATATATATATATAACAGGTGGTATGTTTCTCGTATGATGAGGTCATGCAGAAACTTTTAGAGCAACGTGTTGGTAAATTTTAAACTAATCATCCGTTGTTTACATTAAAATATCATTGTGTGATAATTAAATACTTGATTAGAATCGGTCTCTCACAATGCCTCTCAATTTATGTAAATATTTGATGACATGAATACCTGTATAATCACAATTACAAAACTGTAAATATTGTGAATCATAATCATAGTTAATAATAAACATTAAACATAATACATAACACAGTTCACATTACCTTGCATCATATGGGGCATAAGGTAACACATTCTCCGCGTTGATAACATTGGCCCAATGACAGATCTTTGGATACCTTACTGAGCAGTTAAATTCGATATTTGTGACTATGCCTAAATCTAAAATATTGTCATGAATAATATAGTTAAATTTGACGGCAAATTTATTTTCATTATTGTCCAAAACAAACGTAATGTTTACCTGTATGAGTTGTAATGCATCACCTATCATGTTTTCCCTCTTTGTGATGAAGTGCACAGCTTACGGTAGAAATATGCCAACACAACACTGTCATAGCTATAAGTATGGGCATATAAATATCCTCCAACTTTTGTAAATACAATAAATTTACAAAATTGCTAGAGAATTAAGGGAACATGATTCCCCCAAGCATCGACAATGTGCAAGCCCGGGTATATTTTACTACATCATTTGTAATCCACAACGACTTGATTAATGTTCATTAGGTGATTATAAGTTGTAAATTAATTTATAATTTAGTTAATCAAAACTATTGAATAAATTAATTAAAACTATTGATTTTTTTAGTAACTTTTTTTAATGGCCTTTTGATAATTAATAAACAAACACATACCTCATGTGCATGATTGTGCTAGAATCACACAAACAATGTTTGAAATTGTGAAGGAAACGTGTAAGGATGCATGTACCTCCTATTAATTATATATTTATTAAAAAAAATAAAAAAAATAAAAATGAATAGAGATTATTTGACCAAAAATTTGGAAAATTTTGGTGAATAACTTTAAAAGAATTTATTTTTAAAAAATAACCTCCAGATGTCATTTTCTAAAAAAAAATATTGAGGGATGTCAGTTCTCAAAATCTCCCACAAAAATGTCTCCAATTGCATTAGTGATGCACAAATCTTATTTTCTATCCGGAAGACATGATAACCATCACATAAACCAAGGGAAAAGCTATTTCCTTCCCATTTCTTTCAGCTTGGACATGCGAACGTGAGGAGGGATTCCGAGACACTAGCTGTTTATTCAAGGTAACTTATGAGAATTCTTGAGGTTATTGATAATTTTTGCAGAAGTAAGTTTCCCTAAATTTCTAACTTTGAAATTTGAATCTGTAAATTTGAGGACTGAATTTGGTTAACTGAATTATTTAATCAGTATAGTACATTAAATTTAGTCAAGAATGAAGTGGGTATAGAGTATGGATTAGAGAAATCTTTTGTTCCTTTATGTTGTTCTTAAATTATGGAATTTTATAGTTGAATATGGGTCTATTTTGTATACACCTAATTCCTTATATTTTCTGCAAATATAATGCTCAAGTGAAATAAATTTTTCACATGAAATTAGCATTGTACGTCGTCTGCTAGAGGTGATCTTTAATGTTGGTTTCTTCAACTAATGGTGTTATTTACAGTACAATTTGTTTAACATTCCTAGAAGTTGAAATTTGGGCTGGTTCTAAAATCAGAGAATTTTAGAACATGCATGTTGATTACTCTTTTCCTTAATTCAAGAGATAATAATATGAAATATCATGGTCATTAAATTGATGAATTCTGATGGAATATGTTAGTGTAAGTAAATTTATTGAAATAGGATGTGGTGAATCTCTTAGTACTCAAAGTAGAAATAACTAACGATGATTTTATTGAAGAATATAGTTAAAGAGTTTGAGTTAAGTAACCCTTAGTGAAGTGACTGTGTAAAATAGACTAAAATAATAAAATTGAAAATATAAAATTTATAAAATGAGATTGATGGGATGAGTAATTAGTAAACCCAATTAGTTTGCTGATTTCTGAACAGAGACTTTGGAAGCAGCGACTTTGGCACTATATCAGTTCAATCTCAGTGTCATACATCGAAATAAAGTTATGTTGCGATCGAGTACCATAGTCATGTATCTGTATTATTTAATGTATGATTTGTTGAATTATGTGAATTATGTGACAATGTGATTTTATTTAAATTACGTGGCATACATAACAATCATGATTTGGTACATCAGTTTATGAAAATAAATGTTTTGTTAACACACGCCATGTTTTTATACATACATCGATACATGACATACTTGTTGAGTTACGATTCTTTGATACCTGATATTTCTTGGATTCTGATATACTGGGGAATGGCAGCGCGATAATATGTTGGCATCATATGGCCTGATAGGCATAGGGAATGGTGGCCCCGTTGGATTGATATGATTTGTTGAGATGGAGATTGGTGCCATCTTGCTGATGTCATCCGTTTGGATATCCCTATATGATATGATGTCAAGAGGTGGTACTTGGTGACGCTTTGACGACACATCATATGGACATCCCTTTGATTGACAGGCTCGAGCTATTGAGATATATGTTTGGACTTTTGTTTATTGACTCAGATATACTGTCACGCCCAGGGCCCATGACCGGCAAGCGCGACTGTACAATGAGCTCCTATAGCAACTACTTCATATCCGTCACAGCTCTAAGAAAATTGTTATCTCAAGTTGCTATAATAGTCCATTACAAGCCTTTATAAACCATTTTATACTTTCATCCACAACCAATGTGGGACAAGGGTATTATAATCTCTCATCCTTTAGAATCTCATCGATCCACCAGCATCGGGAATCTAGAGGTCGCTTTTACAGGCTCAAGAGGTGGCTCCGTCATGTAGCACTTTGCCCCGCAGGTTCTGTGATGTCCGGGGATTATGGTGTTAATCCCGGTGTGGTATTAATCCTTGATGGATTTTTAATTGTGGCAATTAGGAATTAATTGCGGTTTGGCATCTCCCGAGGTTGTTAAATTGGTCATTTGGGATCGTTGGATCCAAAGGATGAGATTGTATCCTCATTTTGGTGAAAAACCTATGTGTTGGGTTTTTGGTGGGACTTGGTGTCCGGGGTGCCTTATGTTGGGGCCAGTCTGGGGATTTGGTGTAGGAGAGAGAGTTTTTGAAAACAGATGATTTTTAATGAATCATGATGTATTTGTGGAAGTATTGGTATTCTGGGGCATTTTTGCTATATACCAGTTGGACTCGGGATTCCGTCATTTGGAATCTATTCCATTCCTCTCCTCTCCCTCTCTCTCGCCTCTCTCGCCTCTCTCACCCCAAAACCCTTCCCCTCTTTCCCCTTCAATGGAAATCGTTGGGAACACGATTTAGGGGCCGGATTTCTTGAAGAAAAGCTGGTAATCTCCTTCTCCTCTCTTGTAGCTTTGATTTGATTGTAATTTTGTTGAATTTGGTTGAGTTTTGGGTTTGACTTGGTTTGGGTGATTTTGGTGAAAATCATAAAATCTTTTGGGTTTGTTTAATTTGAGTTTAACACCCTTGTTGGAGGTCCTTGGGTGCGGATTTGTTGTGGTTTTGGGTTGGGAGGAGTTGGGGTATGGTTGGTGGGGGTTTCAAGCTCTTAAAAATGGTGATTTTCGGGTTTCAGGGTTCTACCGATCGATCGGTAGGAGTTACCGATCGATCGGTCGAATGCCGTAGCGAAATATGAAAAATCTGGGTTCTACCGATCGATCGGTAGAAGATACCGATCGATCGGTAGGGATGAATAGTGAAATTTAAAAAAAAAACAAAATTCTCAAATTTTTTTTTTTATATGGGTACATTGATGATGTATTTGGGGGTTTGATTCATGCTTGGGTATATGTTGTGTGCTCATAAATAATTGTGAGTTATTTTGTGTGTTAGCACATATTAATCGGGTGACGGGACCAAGGCAAAGTTTGATTCGGACTACGGAATTTTAAGGTACGTATGACGTACGAGCATAGCCCTTTAATATAATTGCAATTGTTGAGTGCTTGGTACACTGTATTGCAATGAATGTGTGTGGAGATGCATGACACATGGTATTAGCAATAAACGGAGATTGAAATGCATGGTTTATTGTACTTGCTTCAAATATCTATATATACATTGAGAATTGCATGGTGCCGCTTTTGAGCGAGTAATGATTGGGATGTTGTCGCCTGTGAGCGAACATCGATTATGACGCCGCTGCCATCGAGCATGCGTGGAAATGGAATGCCGCTATTGTAGAGCGAGCAATGAAATAGAACTATGAAACCATAAGTGAGAAACATGGATTGTCTATAATCATTGTTTAATGATTTGATGTTATTGATTATGACATTGGTATATGGCTCATAGAATTGTTAATCAATGTAATGATTAACTGGCATTTGGGAATTTGATGATTTCAGTGTTTTGAGAACAGGGACAGTACAGGAAACCCCGGATGAGGATGATGCCATCCAGGGAGTATATTTTGTATTTCATAGCATTTACATTGTTGTAAATTATTGTTGTGGTTATTGGATTGGGATATTGGTATGCTCACCCCGTGTGGGGGCTGACTCTGTTGGGGCAGGTGGTACAGGTGTAGCAGCAGCTTTGGAGTTGAGCTCGGACTGTTGATTGAGGTACTTCCAGGATCGAGGTACCAGAGCTGGATGGATAGCCGCTCAGATCCAGAGTCGAGATCGAGTTGCGCTTGAGAGGTGCTTGCAGGATCGAAGCACTAGTAACCGTATCCAACAGAGTGTTTTATACATTAGATACACGCTTATTCATTGGGGTGCTCTTATGTGAGTACATATTACGTGTATATGGAATGTATAAAAGGGCTACGGCTCTTCTCTGTTCATTTATGGTTTACACGCAATTAGATATAGAATTGCTAAATGAACTAAGAGTATGTTAGTGTATTATGAGGGTGCATGTTATATGGATAATCATGGTTGGGGAATTTGAATATTATGTGGTTTAAATGCAAGAAATTTTCTGGATAGCATATGGTGTTGCACTTGCATATGGTTTTTCCCCTGATAGTATGATTATATGCACTAATGATATGGCTTAATACACTAATAACGGATTAAGGGCACGGGGGTCCTTACATTAGTGGTATCAGAGCAGTGGTTAGCTCTTTGGGGCTGTTGAAGGCCTGGAACATGCTGATAAGGATGGGTAGCACATATTTATGCATGATAGTAGTTAGTGTTGTGTGGCACAACTAGTTTGCTTATGTGCATTTGTGATATGTGATCATAGTGAAACGATTATATGTCATGACATCTATAGAATCATAATATAACCTGTTGATTATGATTGTGAGTTGTGACACAGGGACAACCAAATGGAGCATTTTGAAATGCATTGGGATACGGGAAGTACTTTGTACTCATAGTTTATGCATTTACTCATTATAATCATATTGTGGGGAATATGGATTATCGTATGCTCATGGTTTGGGATTGTTCCTGTAGGGACACTATGACTTGAAAGGCTAAGGCCATGGTTGAAAGACACGAAACGCTAACCTGCGTTTTATATACATCATGGAATTATGCATTGTGGTTGCATGTGTACATGTAGTGATGATTTTAATGCTTTGCCGCCAAATGTTGAAGCGAGGGGTGGGAGTGCCGCATGTCGCATTTGAGCGAGGTGCATTAAAATACACTCATGATGATGTATGTTGGAATATGGATTATGCTTTGTGATGCAGGTATGGATGAAATACTTGGTGAATATCCCATGAGTCATTGTTATGGATGAGTGATGATTTTAAATGCTTGCCGCTATTTATTGTTTTGTGCCGCTAAAATGTGAAGCGAGGGGTGGGAGCGCCGCATGTCACATTGAAGCCTGGTTATCATATGAGGCGAGGAAAGAATATTTGCCGCTAAAATGTGAAGCGAGGGGTGGGAGCGCCGCATGTCCATTTAAGCGAGGTTATTCTATGCCGCCCATATGAGAAGCGAGGTGTGGGAGTACCGCATGTTTTATTTGAGCGAGGGGCATTAAAATACACTACCGTGACAATGACTAGGGATCGGATATATTGATAGCGATGGTTCATTCCGCTATATTGATTGGCGATGGTTCATGCCACCAGGTATATTGATAGCGATGGTTCATTCCGCTATATTGATTGGCGATGGTTCATGCCGCCAGGTATATTGATAGCGATGGTTCATTCCGCTATATTGATTGGCGATGGTTCATGCCGCCAGGCATATTGATAGCGACGGTTCATTCCGCTATATTGATTGGCGATGGTTCTTGCCGCCGGATATATTGATAGCGATGTCTCATTCCGCTATTCTATTGGCGATGGTTCATGCTGTCGGGTATTCTATTGACGATGATTCGTGCCACCGGATATTACATAGCGACGGGTCATTCCGCTACACCTATGGCGATGGTTCATACCGCCGGATATCTATAGCAATGTCTTATGCCGCTGACTCTATGACGAGAGATCATGCCGCTGATTCTATAGCGATGGGTTATACCGCTATGTGAGTAGCGCTGGATTATGTCGCCTACGAGCGATGGATGCTACTTGTGTACCGCTGGTGGACGATGGATACAGGTATTCCGCTATCTTGATAGCGATGAGGTATGGCGTATTACTTTTGTTAGCATCATTGTGGATACTACATGTTATATACGTCATGTGTTTGACGATGAGATTATGGATGTTGTGTATTGACATGTACCGTCATATGTTTGACGATGTTAGTTGGATGTCATATGTTGACATATGCCGTCACGGGATGACGATGACGCAGTTGATGTTCTATGTAGACGTGTAGCGTCGTTTTGATGATTAATACATTTATGTTATGTATTGAGTTGTATGGTTTGAGCGCCCTTGGTGAGCACATGGTAATGTCTGGGTCACTAGTTGACGAGACCATTATGCCGAGCAGGTTGCTCGAAGAATTATTGGGTGCACCGTACATGGATTGTACCGCAGCACATTTTTGGTGTCTATATTGTTCGAGTAATGATACCCTTGGGTATACTCGCTGGTTTGGCTTAGGCCAAGTGATTGGTGGTAAGAGTAGTCCTTGAGGAAACTACTCGCTTGTTGTTGTGATCTGCGGTAGGTGTGATCACACTCACCCTGAGGGTGTGGGATAAGTCCTAATGAATTAGGATTGCTTCGTGGTTGAGCAAGGACACCGAGATGTCCATTATGCTTTGGTTTTAGAGGAATATTGGGTGATGACCCACTCCTCTAAATGGATGTTACGGTATGGTATACCGGGTGGTATGTATGAGACGTTGGTAGGCTTGATATGAGCCTTTGGAGGCAGCGCTTATTAGCCAGATATCGTGGCAATGTTATAGCGTGCTTTTGATTGCCGTTATACTGCTCGTTGGATTCGAGTTCAGTGAATCGTATGATGATACGATGAGGACTTTTGGTAGACTTTTGTAGTCTCTTTGTGGCTTGATAATTGAGGCATAGAATACCTCACGGAGACGTTTATACGTCAAATGTTTTAAGAGGCTTGTTTTGGGACAACTCAATTTTGTTGGAAATACCAACGTGAGCGTCGACAAGTCGTTGTTAGCTCTGGTTGAGCATATTTGCATATGGTATGCGACGGAAGTCAAAATTGTAATTGTGTGGTATAGTTAGTGGACTGACACTACTATATTGACTTTATCTCTTGGAGAGATTTGGGTTGTACTGTCATGGAGACAGCTAGTTTTGGTTGAGGGTTCATCGTGAATCAACCAGGGTAAGCCCTACTAGTGTTGGACTAGGTAATGGCTTCGTGCTTCTAGTGAGACGTTCGAGGAGACGTCTCTGGAGTGATGCTCGAGTGTGGAGTACTATGGCAATAGTACAGGGCATCGTTGTTTGAGTATACATGGCGTATACGAGTTTCGATTTGATGATAGTGGCTTCGATGCACTATTCTGAACCAATTGCATATTTTGATTCCGAGATATATGTTGGTATGTATATCCAGTTTTTCCTGACGGTGGTTCGAGGTTGGAGGGTCATGGATTCATGACATTATCCTTGTGAGAAAGGCAGTGTTGATATACCTGCCGGTTGAATCTTTTGGGAGATTCATTGCTTTGGTTGTGTGGTGTTGATGTTGAAATCACACCCTTTGGCTTTGGTCTGTCGACCACCATTCTCCGTGGAGTGAGAATGATCGAGGTTTGACAGCAGATTTTGGGACTTTGGGTATGCTTGGAGATACCCGAGTCTATTGCTTTGAGTGTGCCTGTTGTGTTGGTGCTTAGGCATGTATACCCGTGTGTGTATACGAATGCCAACTCTATTTCGTTCCTTGTTGAACGTCGGATTAGTGTGTTTGGTTTGATGAATCTCCGGTGGGAGATTGTGGCAATTTGAGATTGGTAATCTCGATGGCACGATGTATTCCGAGGAATAATCGTGAGGTCCGTTTGACTTCCCCTGAGGAGGGATTGTCGTGTTTTGGAACCATGGTAGTTCTTGTTGGATAATTCGATAGCCTTCCTGTTTTAGGATTGTTGAATCCCAGGATAAATGAAGGATGGCAGGATTCGGATTTGTTTAGTGTCACGGTCGACACGTGTTTGGGAATGCAATTGTTTGTCTTGCATGTCCCCTGTGGAACTTGAGACATTGTGGAGTCTCGATAGTGTGTTTTGGACTAAGATGGGATTTCTTGGAACACCTTGTTTTAGACTTCTGTGGTGATGTGTTTTGTTTGGATTAGTGACCGTGGTTTACCCGATCCGGATTGCAAGAGGTGCAACTACTCCTTTGGAGGAGATGATCGGGAAAGCAAAACCGGATTTTTCCGGGAGTATACTGATTGTATACTAGTGGTTCCCATCTTAACGATGTGTGTTAAGCATCGTGGGTGAGTGGTGGATATCATTAAGAGATATCTATGTTAGAACCAATGGGGTTTTGATTGATTTGCAGTCATGTGGACTGACTTCAGGGACGATTCACGTCGAGGTATGTTGTTATCTTTCGGGTTTATATTGGTTTTGGCATTTGCTCTATTGTAGAGCTTGATGCGAGATTGGTGTTCTCGCAGTTAGTGATTCGATCCTATTGTGGTCCAGAATCGGGGTTGTGGCTTTACCTTGTTTGTGTAGTCCTGGTGCTACGTAGAGTATGCCGGTGCAAATTTCGAGGACGAAATTTTATTAGTGGGGGATAATTGTGATGTCCGGGGATTATGGTGTTACTCCCGGTGTGGTATTAATCCTTGATGGATTTTTAATTGTGGCAATTAGGAATTAATTGCGGTTTGGCATCTCCCGAGGTTGTTAAATTGGGCATTTGGGATCGTTGGATCCAAAGGATGAGATTGTATCCTCATTTTGGTGAAAAACCTATGTGTTGGGTTTTTGGTGGGACTTGGTGTCCGGGGTGCCTTATGTTGGGGCCAGTCTGGGGATTTCGTGTAGGAGAGAGATTTTTTGAAAACAGATGATTTTTAATGAATCATGATGTATTTGTGGAAGTATTGGTATTCTAGGGCATTTTTGCTATATATACCAGTTGGACTCGGGATTCCGTCATTTGGAATCTATTCCATTCCTCTCCTCTCCCTCTCTCTCGCCTCTCTCACCCCAAAACCCTTCCCCTCTTTCCCCTTCAATGGAAATCATTGGGAACACGATTTAGGGGCCGGATTTCTTGAAGAAAAGCTGGTAATCTCCTTCTCCTCTCTTGTAGCTTTGATTTGATTGTAATTTTGTTGAATTTGGTTGAGTTTTGGGTTTGATTTGGTTTGGGTGATTTTGGTGAAAATCATAAAATCTTTTGGGTTTGTTTAATTTGAGTTTAACACCCTTGTTGGAGGTCCTTGGGTGCGGATTTGTTGTGGTTTTGGGTTGGGAGGAGTTGGGGCATGGTTGGTGGGGGTTTCAAGCTCTTAAAAATGGTGATTTTCGGGTTTCAGGGTTCTACCGATCGATCGGTAGGAGTTACCGATCGATCGGTCGAATGCCGTAGCGAAATATGAAAAATCTGGGTTCTACCGATCGATCGGTAGGGATGAATAGTGAAATTTAAAAAAAAAAAAAAATTCTCAAATTTTTTGGGAGCTTATATGGGTACATTGATGATGTATTTGGGGGTTTGATTCATGCTTGGGTATATGTTGTGTGCTCATAAATAATTGTGAGTTATTTTGTGTGTTAGCACATATTAATCGGGTAACGGGACCAAGGCAAAGTTTGATTCGGACTACGGAATTTTAAGGTACGTATGACGTACGAGCATAGCCCTTTAATATAATTGCAATTGTTGAGTGCTTGGTACACTGTATTGCAATGAATGTGTGTGGAGATGCATGACACATGGTATTAGCAATAAACGGAGATTGAAATGCATGGTTTATTATACTTGCTTCAAATATCTATATATGCATTGAGAATTGCATGGTGCCGCTTTTGAGCGAGTAATGATTGGGATGTTGTCGCCTGTGAGCGAACATCGATTATGACGCCGCTGCCATCGAGCATGCGTGGAAATGGAATGCCGCTATTGTAGAGCGAGCAATGAAATAGAACTATGAAACCATAAGTGAGAAACATGGATTGTCTATAATCATTGTTTAATGATTTGATGTTATTGATTATGACATTGGTATATGGTTCATAGAATTGTTAATCAATGTAATGATTAACTGGCATTTGGGAATTTGATGATTTCAGTGTTTTGAGAACAGGGACAGTACAGGAAACCCCGGATGAGGATGATACCATCCAGGGTGTATATTTTGTATTTCAGAGCATTTACATTGTTGTAAATTATGAATTGTATTGTTGTGATTATTGGATTGGGATATTGGTATGCTCACCCAGTGTGGGGGCTGTCTCTGTTGGGGCAGGTGGTACAGGTGTAGCAGCAGCTTTGGAGTTGAGCTCGGACTGTTGATTGAGGTACTTCCAGGATCGAGGTACCAGAGCTGGATGGATAGGCGCTCAGATCCAGAGTCGAGATCGAGTTGCGCTTGAGAGGTGCTTCCAGGATCGAAGCACCAGTAACGGTATCCAGCAGAGTGTTTTATACATTAGATACACGCTTATTCATTGGGGTGCTCTTATGTGAGTACATATTACGTGTATATGGAGTGTATAAACGGGCTACGGCTCTTCTCTGTTCATTTATGGTTTACACGCAATTAGATATAGAATTGCTAAATGAACTAAGAGTATGTTAGTGTATTATGAGGGTGCATGCTATATGGATAATCATGGTTGGGGAATTTGAATATTATGTGGTTTAAATGCAAGAAATTTTCTGGATAGCATATGGTGTTGCATTTGCATATGGTTTTTCCCCTGATAGTATGATTATATGCACTAATGATATGGCTTAATACACTAATAACGGATTAAGGGCACGGGGGTCCATACAGGTTCAAAAAGTGGCTTCCACGCACATGGGGCTTTGGCCCGCAGGTTCAAGAGATGACCCCCGTCGTGAAGCACTTTGCCCCTTAGGCTCAAGAGGTGGCTCCCACACACATAACACTTTGCCCCCGCATGGCACTTATCTCCTTGTGTTCCTACTGGTGACCGTCTCTGATAACATTCTGTCACGCCCCAGGCCAAGGCTCGCGCAAGCGCAACAACACAATGGGTTCCTATAACAACTACTTCGTATCCTTTCTCGCTCTAAGAAAATAGTTAACCCAAGTTGCTATAATAGTCCATTGTAAACCTTTATAAACCATTTTAAGCTTTCATACAAAACCAATGTGGGACAAGGGTATTACATATACCTAGTTGATGGGTGTACAATATGATACCGACACGACATGCACTGCATTACATCATATATCACATTTTATAGATACATGTTGTATATATTTATATTGTTCCATATTGAGCTTTTGCTCCCCCCGGGGGCTGTTGTTGTGTTTGTGTGTGGATAAATGGTAGGTAGTACAGGTGGCCAGGACCGCAGAGATGGAACGTCCGATGGGAGCTACACTTGATCGTCACTTTTTTAAACAATACCTTCTCAGTTGTGAACGATTAATCCGCAAGTGCACGATTGTCATGTTTTAGTACAATAATTCAGGAGTAAGAGTGTCGAACCCACATTGACTAACTATAGGTACCAAATTAGACGCTTTAAACTATATTTAACCTGCGATAATGAATTTAGTAAATTATTAATTAAAAAAATTAAAATACTAGTCCAACCAAACAAATCAAAGTTAACGAGAAAATTCCACTAGAGAAGATTATCAAGACGTCAGTTCACCAATATAATCCCTTATGTCCCTCGATTGAATATCCAAATATATCTAAGGTGACGAGTTCTCCAAAACTATATAATATACTATTTCGAGCTATATTATACCTAATATCAAATTGCAGTAAGTCATTCTCGCATACTTATTTAACAATTCCATATTGCAATAAAATTTGTGAAAACTTCTAGCTTTCGATTACTAAATATCAATGGCTATCACACGTGAATTTGATCTCATTTCTCAATCTAAATCTGAAATCCACGGCATAATCTACTGGTTTGTATTATAATATTATCTATCGATATCAATTATAATAGCTTAAATCAATTCATTGCTGATGAATCCATGAAAGCATTAAAATCATAAATCATGCACATAGGATAGAGGAATTCAATCAAGATAAGAATAATTAAATCATGTGTTCAAACCAAAGGATACCATAATCTTGATAAATAATTAAAACTAAAGTTCAAAAGAAAAGATAAACTTCTGGCATTCGCAGGACGCACACGACTAGTTGTCCCCTGGCTGCCTTTGAGTGATGACATAGGTACTCTGCATCGATCTGTCCCTTGTCTCGTTTGTAGAGCCTCGCTTCTTTTCTTGCTTCTTTCTCAATCGCCTCTTCAATCCACTTGTTGGGTTGTTGCAATTCCTAGGATGAAAATGGATGAAGTTGGAAGATTGTGAAGGCGAATGCGTGATGAAGGCTATTCCTAGGTTGAAATGTGGAATAATCTGATTATTTTCATGTGGTATGAAGTTATTTATAGAAGAGGAGAAAATAGTTAGATTCATTTTAGAAATCAAACTCTATCCAAAATTTCTAGGCTACCGATCGATCGGTAAGAAGCTACCGATCGATCAATATTTCTTCCAATTTTATTCCTTTAGCTACGGCGTTTGACCGATCGATCACTACATGTCTTATGATTGATCAAAATTTCTCAAAATTTATTATCCAACTATCTTTATTGCTGATCGATCGGTGCAAGGCTACCGATCGATTGGTAGTTCATTTTCTTCAAAAGTTGAGTTTGCGTCGTTTTTCTTCGACCAGTTCGCTCGTTTGAGTCCCTTTTCATCGTTCTTAACTCATTTTCTTCATTTTCTCGTACTTTCACCAATCCTAAAATATGCAAATTAATACAAAAAAGCGTAACATCGTTCAAAAGCACAGTAAAATATAACAAAAACCATAGAAGTATAAGTGCAAAATGGCACTTATCAACACTTCTGAGGTTATTTATTGTATATCCCAATGGTTAATGTTTATATTTACCAGGGATGTGTCACTGAGATGAGGAGTTTATGTATATTTAGTTTGTTTCAGTTCAGTATGAACATGTTTATGGGAGTTTGTTATTTGGTGTGTATATGATGATTATGATATTGTATATATTTTCAATATTAGTATATTATTATATGTATAACGATGGTATGTTCCTCATAAGATGAGGCCATGGTGAAATTTTTAGGGCCATATGTTAATAAATTTTAAATTAGTCTTCCGATGTTTACCATATAATTATCATTTTGTTATCATTAATCACATAATTAGGATTGATCCATCATATATTTATTAAAGCAATTATTAACAAATGACATTTTAAAGCATATATTTTCAACGTAGTACCTTTAAAGTATGTTGTATATTGTGCAAATCCCAAATACATATGACAATATTCTTGTCGGACAGGTATAGTCCTAAAATAATCAGTACCCGATACTAAAATATCATCTAATGACAGTGCACATACAATAACAATGTCTTAGATAAAATGTGTGCATTTCACAGTGCCATCAATTTTTGTTAGGATCGGGGTAGTGTTTAGAAGGGGGGGGGGGTTGAATAAACACTAGATTCAATTTCGATTTCTTCTTCTTGTTAACTGTAAACTGTTAAGTATTACAGTTGCTTCTCAATATCAGGCAAGTCAGCAGACACTTATTATAGTGCGGAAGACGTCTACTGAACTTGTGAGGAATAAAACTGAGGTAATAAAGTAATGAACAAATACACAAGAGTTGTTTCTGGAAGTTCGAAGCACAACGCTTCTACGTCTCCCCTTCTTCCTTTGCAGGAAGGATTCACTAGAAGACTTGGTTTACACTTTACAGTATACAACCTTCTTAGGCACTAACACACTTGGCCTAAACTCCTAGCAATCACAATCTTCTTAACTTTTGATTACAAGGGATTCTATAACACTCTTTACAGAATAAACTTTCTAGCTTTGAGAGTTTTTGAGCAGCAGACTTCAATTGAAAATAATCTATCACAGATTCAGTTTCGCTGTTTGTCTGTTCTTTGCTGAACGTTTGGAATATCAGTAATATGATTTTCTTGTTTGCTTTGAAGTATATCTCTTTGTTGAAAATCGCTCAGCACCTCTTCATTCTCTGCTTGGACGTATTTATAGGTTTGGTTGTCCAACGGTAGCTTTTCTGTATATGGAAGAGATTAGCTTTCCAAAATCATATTGTCTTCTTTCCTATTTTGTCTAAGCAACGGCTCTTTTCACTCTGACGGCAATGGTGGCGGAGATATAGCAGGGTGCGCCGCTCTGTTGTACCTTTGTCAGAAAATGTTGTACTGATTTTGTCTCGTTGCTTAGTGCTCTTACTGGAAGTTTAGACTTCTGCTGGTTTTCTGTGTTCAACTGGTCGTTCATCCTCTTATGACCAGTTGATGTCTTTGTTCAGTGGGACTATCCGGTTGATAGTTGTTCAGTAGTTATCTGTCCAGTTGGTGGCCATCCAGTTGATGTCTATCCAGTTGGTAGCCATCCAGTTTATGTCTTGTTCAGTTGGTAGCTATCCAGTTAATGTCTTGTCAAGTTGGTGGCTATCCAGTTGATGTCTGATAGGCTTAGATTTTGAGTGATTTTAACTGTAATTTCTTCTCATTTTCCGTACTTTTTCCTGGATGATATTATGCTTTTTGGTGTTTATTCGTTTGTTTCAGGAAATTAGTTCGGAAGTGGAAGAAATGAGCTTATATGAAGATAACGGGCGAAGTCGAGGCATAAAAGATGAGAAAATGAAGAAGATGATTTTTTCAGATCTCGATCGATCGAGATTTATTCTCGATCGATCGAGCCAGCCAGAAGCGAGAATCAGAATTTTGAAGTCTCGATCGATCGGTGGAAATATCGATCGATCGAGCAAGGCAGTAACCTCGGAGCTGAAATTTTCAAATTCTCGATCGATCGGTGGAAAATGTCGATCGATCGAGCGAGGCAGTAAGTTCCAAAAGCTGGCGTGAACAGTGCACCGATCGATCGGTGAAAATCTCGATCGATCGAGACGCGAGATCTGAAGATTTTATTTTCCTTTTTTATCGTGATTCTGGAGGGCTATTAAGAGGGATTCTCTTCTACAAAAGAGAGGACGAATTTTATATCCAATATCAGACATTTTTTAGGTCAAGGAGCCGCTGCCCAACGCCGCCAAGGAGATCCAATCTCCGTTCTTCGTCCAAAGTCGAGCCTATCCGTTCCGGAGTGCAAGGAAGGAACAAGAGAAGAAATTACGGTGCAACGCACGGATTCATCCATCGTTTATCGTATTTCTGAACCTTAATTTATTTGATTTTCATTTTCATTTGAAGTTTTTGAGGTCGAGAGACAATTAAACTCATCTGTATTTGATTTGAATTGAATTTGGTTTATATTATTGAAGTTTTCGTTCGTTGTGTTTAATATATTGATTCATTGGTATTTGAGCGTATTGATATTTATTGTTCATAGATTGATTGCATGTGTAGATCAAAGTCTAGCTAGCTTTGATTGAATTTGAGAGTTACAGCCGAGATCGAGAGATAACGCTGTAACACGCTCCATTAATTTATGATGTATGTTACGATTGAGATCGAGAGATGATATCGCATACGTGAGAACTTAAAATCGAAAGATTTAGAGTTAATAGGTTTTGATGATTTAAGCAACTTTAAATTAGTAAATAGGTGCACGAGAGTGACTTGTTCTAATTTATTGTTAGTTTCGTTACAGCTCGAGAGAGTGTATCGAATAATAGTAAAACCTTTCACCTTTAAAATCAATTGGTTGATAAACTGAGAATTCCATTGAATCATTAGAGTTAACATAATTGAACGACGAACTCGGTAATTTTCTCGAGTAACTTACCTTTGCATTTCCGGAACCATTCTTTTCATTGTTTCTAGTTTAATCTTTATTCTTTAGTTTAATTTAGCATTAGTTAATCAAACTCCTTTAATCGTAGGGTAAATATAATTTGATTGATCTTATTTGGTACTTATACGTTAGTCCCTGTGGATTCGACAACATTTACTTAATTTTCACTATACTAAAACTTGACACCGTGCACTTGCGGTAGAATCGCTTCACACAAATCTTTGAAAAATAATTGTTTAAAAATAAAGCGGTCAAGTTTTTGGCGCCGTTGCCGGGGACTAATCTGTATAATATCATACGAGATTAGTTAATTGTAATTTAGCCAATTCTTTTATTATTGCGTTTTTGTTCTTTTTTTTCTTTTGTTGATCTTTGTTAATAATTTTTGTGCATTTTGTTGTCTCCTTTTGTCTATTTTGTACAGGAATCTTCTATCTAGTGCATGCTTAGAAGAGAGGAGCCCATTCTCGAGCCTTTCGATCCGGAAATAGAAAGAACTCTACTGAGGCGTTTGCGAGAAGCTCGAGCAATGGCAGATAACAATAACGAAGCACAGAATCCCAGATCAATGAGGGACTTCGCGCAGCCGGCATTTCATGGATCGCTGTCCAGTATTACGAGGCCGACGATCCAAGCAAATAATTTTGAGATCAAGCCGGCAATCATACAAATGATTCAGCACTCGGTTATGTTTGGGGGAGCAGCGACTGATGACCCGAACAATCACATCTCCAACTTTTTGGAGATTTGTGATACATTCAAACAGAATGGCGTCTCTGACGATGCCATCAGGTTAAGACTCTTTCCCTTTTCATTACGAGACAAAGCTAAGGCATGGTTGAATTCTTTACCTGCAGGTTCTATCACAACATGGGAGGGGATGACAAAGGCGTTTTTGTCAAAGTACTTTCCCCCTTCCAAGACGGCGAAGATGCGGAACGATATCACGACTTTTGGTCAGTCTGACCCCAAGACTTTATACGAAGCGTGGGATCGGTTTAAGGAGTTGTTGAGGAGATGCCCACACCATGGTCTACCCATATGGCTGCAGGTACAAACATTTTATAACGGTTTATTTTCTGCTAACCGTTCAATGATTGATGCAGCATCTGGGGGATCCATAATGAGAAAGACGCCGGAAGAGGCATATAGCTTGTTGGAGGAAATGGCGTGCAACAGCTACCAGTGGCAGTCCGAGAGGAGCACGCCACAGAAACCAATGAGAGTCCATCAAGTGGACGAGATCACTGCTCTTTCGGCTCAATTAGAAGCCATGAACCGGAAGATTGACAGCATGGGAGCAGCAGCAATGCAAGCTCAAGCGATCTTCTGTGAGCTGTGTGGAGGCGGTCATCCTAGCATCGAGTGCCAGGCAGGTAATCAATTTAACCAATCTGTTGAAGCTGTTAATTTTGTAGGTAACAGGCCACCCCATAATTCCTACCCGAACTACAACCAACCCTGGAGGAACCACCCGAATTTGAGGTGGTCGAATCAAGAGAATGTGTTGAACCCACAACCGCAGGCAGGGTTCACACAAAAGCCGAGTTTGGAGGAACTTATGGCGAAGCTGATTTCATCAACAGAAGTGAGGATGCAGAATCAAGATGCATCAATCAAAAATTTGGAAGTGCAGATAGGGCAGTTGGCCACGTTGATATCTGGGAGGACGCAAGGTACGCTCCCGAGTGATTCTGAAAAGAATCCGAAGGAGCCATCAAATTGATGAAGACGAGGAGGGTGACAGTCCAGCTTGGGACTATAAATTAAGAACTTCTGTTTTTTTTTCTTTCCTTGAGTTTTGTTTTTGATTTCTTGTTTTGTTGAGTTTTTGTTAGTCTGTTTGTTTTTGAGTGTGTCTGGGAATGAATTCGTGTCTTTTCTAATGCAGATGTGAAAGCAAGAGCAAGTTGGTTATAGGCGAAGCAATCCGAGAGAAAGATGTTGAGAAAAAGAAAAATTTTAAAATTTTGGTTGCTGCTGCTGGCGATCGATCGGTGGAAATCTCGATCGATCGCCCGAATTTTTAAAATGACTTTGTGCCTACTGCCTCGCTCGATCGATCGAGAATTTTTCCGATCGATCGAGCGAGAGAAAATTTTGAAAAAAATAAAGGGGCAGACGCAGCAGCCATCACTTTCCCCAATTCATTTTCCCCCTCTCAACAACAAAAACCTAGCGCCTCTTTCAAATCCCTTCATCCAATCTCAATCTCTTGTTCATCAAATTTCAATTTACTTCAATTCTAAGAAGTAATATTCATCCTAATGAGATTTTCATTGCAGATTTGAAGATTTGAAAGGCAAATTGGGTAGAAGCGCAGAAAGAAGGGAATTCCAAGCCGAGTGCCACATTTTTCCAAGATCAAATTTTTAAGAGGTAATTGGTTTCCAATCATCCAAGATTTTAGCTTTTGGTGCTATTTCGTGAATTTTATTAGCAGTGGGTTGGAAAAGAATTTCAATTAGGAGGAAGTTTTGTGGTGTTGAAGGGTGTTGGATTGACAGTGTTGTGGGGTGTTAGTGAATTGAATTGAATTCGTTGGGAATCATTTGGCAAGAGAATGTCATCCAGAAAGAGGTCAAAGCAGGCGGAAGCTTCCCAGAAGCAAAAGCAAGCAGAGGCCACTGTTTCTGAGCCAGTTTATGATGAACAAAAGTTTCTCAATGCCAAGATTGCTGAATTATACCCCACCTACCATAAGAAACCCCTGAGCCGTGAAAGGGGAATGAGCTTAGATAAATTGGAGTGTCCTGTCATTAGGACAGCACGCCGAAAAGGGTGGTTCCAATTCATTCAAGCACCGATTGATGCTGTGGTGCCACTGGTGAGGGAGTTCTATACAAATCTTCGAGCAGTTCAACCAGGGCACCGAGTAAGTGTTTATGTTCGAGGGAAAGATGTGTTGGCGGATCGAGCCACAATCAATAATATCCACCGGATGCCATTCATTCACAACTGTGAATACCAATCTTTCAAGAACAGCAGGATCGACTACGATGAGGTATTGACAGTCATTGGCAAGCCGGGAGTGGATTGGCAGAGGAATGATAAAGCAGAGCCACAGTTGGTTCTAAAGAAAAATTTGAAGCCAGAGGCCCAAGCATGGTTTTCATTTGTCGCCTCACGGGTCATGCCATCGACCCACACTACAAAAGTTAGAGCGGTCCTGGTTTATGCCATCCTCTCAGGGAAGGAAGTGGATTTCGGCGAGATTATTGCTGATCACATTGCTGAAATTGGAAGTAGCCCACCGACCTCCGCACTACCGTTTCCATCCACGATCACTGCCTTATGTCAGCGATACGGAGTGACATGGGGGGAAGACGAGGAGCTACTCCCGCCGAAGACACCAATCATTGTAGCCGATCCTACGAACCGACGCAGACCTTCGGACACTACACAAGCTGGAGCATCATCCTCTGCTGCAGGACATACACGTGTTACTTTGGAATCTCTTCATAGGGATCTCCAAGACATTCGCCTGGAGCAGCAGAGCATTCACAGCATGCAGCGGGACATTCATAGCATGCAGAGAGCATTGCAGATGGACCATGAGCAGGTAGCTCAGCGTCAGATGGAGTTCATGCATTATCAGAGTGCATGGAACACTGCCATGGCCCAGGGCTTTCCAGGTTTCCAGTTCCCGCAGGAACCACAGTTCGCACCTTACCAGCCACATGCACCTCCACCTTCCGAGTACCCACCATTTCCGCCATATCAGGGCGAGGAGCACCACTACCCAGTCCCCCCCTCCGGAGCATGATGAGGATGACGATCAGTGACGATCGTCATCATGGTATGTGTCTTTGCCTTGGCATTTATTTTTCTTGTTCATTGAGGGCAATTCACATGCTAAGTTTGGGGGGGTTTTGAGTATTTGTATATATTTTGCTTTTGCACATCTTGCTACTTGTTTTGTTCCCCTACCTTGCATGAATGCATGATTTAGTGACTAATTCATCCTTGAGCACTACCAAAAAATTTTTTTTTTAAGTTATTCTTGAGAATTGATGAATTGGACTTGCAACGGTAATACATGATGAAATTAATCCTCATCTAGATAGGAGCCATGAAAATGTTTAACTTGTTTGTATATATCCTTTGTGAACTATATGTCAAAACTAAGGAATTATTTGAGCACTTATTGAGTCATGATTGAGTAAAGTATGTATTGTTTTAATTGAAAATTTGTGTTAACTATGATTAGTCTTGAGTATCTTAGATAACTCTACAGTTTAGTTGAAAGCACTTTGAGGCGAAATTTATAATTAGGAACTAGACTTGGAGATGATTTAGGCGATTTTTGGACCGTTTGAGCCTTTCAAGCCTACCTGTTATATATTATTCATTAGTGTCCCTTTTTGAGCCTTATTGAAAAAGAATGGTATATGCACTGCATATGATTAGACCCCCATTCGACATTCTTGGCAAACTCATTATACCCACCTTGGTTTGAGCCTAAAAGAAAATTTTTACCTACCCCTAGGAGAGTATAATGAATCTCATTCATTGCACAGAATTGTTATATGCAATTGAGTTCAAAAGGAACAAAAGAATGAGTAAAGAAAAAGAAAAGTTGTAGAGAAAAGCCTTGAAAAGAAAAATTCAAAATAAGACCCAAAGTGGCCAAGGCTAGAAAAAAGTTGAAGAGAAGCTCAAAAAAATAGTTGAACTGATTTTGTTATACTCTCTTCTTTGAATTCATCCTACCTTTTCTTTGAAGCCGACACCAAAAGGCCTAACGTTATAAGCTTTTAAGACCTTTTGATCCAAGTCTAGGGAACAATTACATCAGTGGAGAAGTGCTGGATAGTAAACTTGTAGAGTATTTCAAAGTAATCTTGACTAGGAGTTAATATGGCACATGTTGATGTTAAAGATATATATGTAACTCATGTTTGACAATAGCACACACGCACGTTCCGATGTTGCGATGTATTGTTTAACTTAGGAGAAAATGCTTCTTGTTAAATGTTGATTGACTTCTATTGATGTGTAAGTAGGATTTCTGAGCTGTTACATATGTTGTAAAGATGATTCATGCTTAGTATCGAGTTTAATTTTCTTTTTGAGTTTATTGCTTGCTCGAGGACGATCAAGTCTAAGTTTGGGGGAGTTGATAGGCTTAGATTTTGAGTGATTTTAACTGTAATTTCTTCTCATTTTCCGTACTTTTTCCTGGATGATATTATGCTTTTTGGTGTTTATTCGTTTGTTTCAGGAAATTAGTTCGGAAGTGGAAGAAATGAGCTTATATGAAGATAACGGGCGAAATCGAGGCATAAAAGATGAGAAAATGAAGAAGATGATTTTTTCAGATCTCGATCGATCGAGATTTATTCTCGATCGATCGAGCCAGCCAGAAGCGAGAATCAGAATTTTTGAAGTCTCGATCGATCGGTGGAAATATCGATCGATCGAGCAAGGCAGTAACCTCGGAGCTGAAATTTTCAAATTCTCGATCGATCGGTGGAAAATGTCGATCGATCGAGCGAGGCAGTAAGTTCCAAAAGCTGGCGTGAACAGTGCACCGATCGATCGGTGAAAATCTCGATCGATCGAGACGCGAGATCTGAAGATTTTATTTTCCTTTTTTATCGTGATTCTGGAGGGCTATTAAGAGGGATTCTCTTCTACAAAAGAGAGGACGAATTTTATATCCAATATCAGACATTTTCTAGGTCAAGGAGCCGCTGCCAACGCCACCAAGGAGATCCAATCTCCGTTCTTTGTCCAAAGTCGAGCCTATCCGTTCTGGAGTGCAAGGAAGGAACAAGAGAAGAAATTACGGTGCAACGCACGGATTCATCCATCGTTTATCGTATTTCTGAACCTTAATTTATTTGAGTTTCATTTTCATTTGAAGTTTTTGAGGTCGAGAGACAATTAAACTCATCTGTATTTGATTTGAATTGAATTTGGTTTATATTATTGAAGTTTTCGTTCGTTGTGTTTAATATATTGATTCATTGGTATTTGAGCGTATTGGTATTTATTGTTCATAGATTGATTGCATGTGTAGATCAAAGTCTAGCTAGCTTTGATTGAATTTGAGAGTTACAGCCGAGATCGAGAGATAACGCTGTAACACGCTCCATTAATTTATGATGTATGTTACGATTGAGATCGAGAGATGATATCGCATACGTGAGAACTTAAAATCGAAAGATTTAGAGTTAATAGGTTTTGATGATTTAAGCAACTTTAAATTAGTAAATAGGTGCACGAGAGTGACTTGTTCTAATTTATTGTTAGTTTCGTTACAGCTCGAGAGAGTGTATCGAATAATAGTAAAACCTTTCACCTTTAAAATCAATTGGTTGATAAACTGAGAATTCCATTGAATCATTAGAGTTAACATAATTGAACGACGAACTCGGTAATTTTCTCGAGTAACTTACCTTTGCATTTCCGGAACCATTCTTTTCATTGTTTCTAGTTTAATCTTTATTCTTTAGTTTAATTTAGCATTAGTTAATCAAACTCCTTTAATCGTAGGGTAAATATAATTTGATTGATCTTATTTGGTACTTATACGTTAGTCCCTGTGGATTCGACAACCTTTACTTAATTTTCACTATACTAAAACTTGACACCGTGCACTTGCGGTAGAATCGCTTCACACAAATCTTTGAAAAATAATTGTTTAAAAATAAAGCGGTCAATGTCTATCCAGTTGGTAGCCATCCAGTTTATGTCTTGTCCAGTTGGTGGCTATCCAGTTGATGTCTATCCAGTTGGTAGCCATCCATTTTATGTCTTGTCCAGTTGGTGGCTATCCAGTTGATGTCTATCCAGTTGGTAGCCATCCAGTTTATGTCTTCACCCGGTAGGAGTCTTTATCCAGTTGGTCTTTGTTACTCGGTAGGACTTCATCCAGTTGGTCTTTGTTACCCGGTAGGACTTCATCCAGTTGATCTTTAATATCCGGTTTGTAATCATCAAAACTTAGAAATCGTTTTCCCAACAATTTCCCCCTTTTTGGTGATGACAAAACTAAGTAATAATCGATTTCCTACTTGAGTAAATAAGATGAGAATCCTGAAAATACTTGAAGACATAATGGAAAAGAAATTTTCATTAAATATAAGCAGATTACAAGTTGTAATCAAACTGGACAATTGAGAGAGATTCATCTTTATTTAAGATGAATTCTAATGACTTGAATAGAATCTAAGACGAATCTAGTTTACACAATATAGCTGATACATGACAAATCTTTAAACAAGCATTGTAGACCCGGAGAGCTTCGATCCACCTAGTGTCAGAGAGGAAGAGCTCGATCCACCTTGTTTCAGAGAGGACCTAATTAGAATACTCTATCTCTGCCGGTCTACCTTGTTTCAGAGAGAAGGTCGGGAAGAGTCATATGTATATACATCAGGCAGCTTCCATGGTTTATGGATTCACCTAATGAGAATATTCTATCTCTGTCTTCCCCCTTTTTGTCATCAGCACCCAGACATCCCCTGAGAGCAGTTCCTGACTGATGATGAGCATCAGAACAGGATTCAAACGCTGAAGCTTAATGGAGCTGGGTTAGATAAGTAATCAACCCATGAGGGGTTGATTTAGATAAGTAATAAACCCATGAATCGGAGAAGTTTTTAACAGAAAACCAAGGAATTTTGAAAGTTTTGAAGTTAATCATGATGAGTGAATGTGTGTTTTGTGAACAAACAAGAGTCGCTATTTATAGAAATGAAAAGGTTGCAATTAATGTGAATGTATTTAAGTTGATCAGTAAATACAAAGAAAAAGTCAACTAAAAACAGTAAATAGATAAGAGTAATTAAAGGAGGAGTCAGAAAACGATACTATTTTCGCCCTAACCAATGTTTGGAATAGTCCCGTTTTTCGGCAGGCGGTTGGCGCGGACTCCTAGATCTGGGTTGAGCAGTTGGTCTGGACTGAGTGAGTGCTCCAGTTGCAGGGGATGAACGAGCAGTTGAACTGGAAGCTCGCTGTGTTGAGGGAGCAGTTCGGCTGGGTTCAGGTAGTCTGCGAATTATTTGAGGAGCTGCAGGCAGGCTGTTGCATATATCTTGAATCTGAGAAGCAAATGCTGCCTGCATGGTGGCCAACTGATCGGTTAAGACTTTCTTGGCTTCTTCGATCTTTTCTCCAAGAGCCAGGGATGTGGCAGCATGAAGAGATTCATTATTTTGATTGATCTGAAGCCGAGCCTGGCCAATTCGAGAAAGAGTTTCCGCCATTGTGTTTTCAACAAAAGTTTGAAGTCTGGTGACAGTAGTCGTTAAACTACTTAAGTCCCTGTAGACTTGCTGGAATTGAAAGTCCGTGTGCTGCTGATGGGTTCCTAGTATGAGAGTTGTGGTCCGCTCTTCCTGCTTAAGTTTATGAACATCGCTGGCTAGTGCTGATATTGCAGTGGAGAGATTAGCTAGCTGTGCAGCAATGTTTGGTGGCTCGTCCAGAGGGTTTGTAAAGACAAAAAATCCTCAGAAAGCTCTTGAACCATGGACGGATCTACAGCAATCATTGGAGTACCAGTAGTAGGGACAAGAGCACTGGGATGAGCATCTTCAACTGCAGTGGGGTGCGAAATAGTAGCTTCAACATTTGGGGCAGCTGTAGAGTCTGAGATAGTTACAGCCAAATTGGCAGTTTCTTCAATTTGTGGGATAGCCAAAGCAGTAGTGGCTTGATCAACCGCAGCAGCAGACGACTGGGTGTGATCATTGGAGTGTGAAGACTCACTGGGTTCATGATTGGCAGAGGATATAGTAACCTGCTGAACCACTGTTTGAATGACTGCATCCACATTGGTGTGGTCAACAACCATTGGTTGGGGTTGTTGATCATTATGAGAGTTGGGAGTAGAGGAGACGCTGGGAGCAGTTGGAGAGGAGAGTTCTTTAACCGAGGAGGATGCCTCCAATGCAGTTGGTGCGGCCTCCGCTCCAGTGGGAGTAGTCTCCAGAGCAGTAGAAGTGAGCTCCACAGAAGAGGGGACAATCTCCAAATTTGCAATGACCGTTTGTAGATCCGGCTGATCAGGGCTTGCAACAGTTTCAGCAGTGGAGCATGAGTGAATCCCCGTGGATATGCGAATATCATGAAGAGCAAGCTCAGCCATTTCCAGCTTGGGGCCAAGAGCATTTAGAACGGCTCTATCATGATTCGCTGTGCCTGAATCACCATTGAAATGTTGAAGGCGGGTTTCCACAAGGGCTTGAAGTTCGCCCACATAGGTCATCAGGCGAAAAACATCCCGCATCTTCAAGCTTGTTTCAGGGTCTGAGATTTGAAGATATGCCAGGATTTTGTTCTCATCTTCCCTAGCCTGATCCAGAATATGATCAAAATCATCAAATCGAACCTTTATTCGAGCCTTTACCCAGCGATCAAAAATCTCCAGCTGTGGTTGCAAATTGGCTTCAACTGTATCCATGACCATCTGGATCTCGAAAGCAACAGGAGTGGACACTGGAGCCGTAAGAGTTTTTCCTTTGCCAGCAGGGGTGGTCTTTGGATGACAGTATGGACACAAGGACTTGGGTGTCCTAAAGCTGATAGTGCCTGGTGCTTGCTAAGAGCTCACCAGTGCTGACGGAGTGTCAACTGGAACCATTGATGGAGCAGGCACCATGGCTAATGAAGCAGTTGGTTCCTCAGTTGAAGGAATGTCAGGGCTGGGTTCGCTACCAGGAATAACGTTTGCAGGGCCGGCGGAGGAGATGGTATCAGAAGCGGCAATGACCTGCTGTCGGATAGCTGAAGGAGCAGCTTTTCTTGTTCTGGGCTTCTTAGGAGGGGGAGGAGGAGGAGAAGACTCAGCGGATTCCGAGACAGTTTGTTCAGAGTCACTAATTACTTGAGTCAAACGGCGCTTTGTCACCCCACCTTCTCTGCCACTTCGTTGTCGATGAAGCTGAAGATACTTGGCAGTGATAAGTCTCCCTGGATGAAGGTTAGAGAGAGCCCCTGTTTTAATGTGTTTGCTGTCGAACAGGCTACTTAGTGGGAGAGCAAAGCCTGATTGACCCTTGCCAGAGACCACTAGACTAGTCAGAGTTTGAAATAACACAGCTGACCAGTTTATCTCCAATCCTTTGCATATTGCACTCATAACGTCAAACTTTTCAGGGGTGATCATATCAAATGATCCAGCTTTACATAGAAGCCCCTTGGAGATGATGTCTGCCAGTTGTCGATAATGGCTCTTCATTAATACTTTCCTGAAAGGAGGACGTTGAAGGCGATGAGCAGAGTCCGAAACTGTGAGACGCATCTCTTCTCTTAGGTCCGCTGGAACAGTGGAAAAATCAGTGAGTCCGGTGGAGGGAAGGCACAGGTGTGTGGCAAATTCAGATTGGGTGATGGTAACCGACTGTACAGATACGGATGCCACCACGGTGTCATCCACAACCTTAGCCGTAGCAAAGAACTCGTGTAGCTCGTCCTTGTAAAATGAGGGAGTCTGGCTCAGGATTACCAGGAGTCCGGAGGTGTCCAGCCTTTGTATCAACTCCTTTGTCTCCTCATCAGATGATGTGTATATAGAATGAAAATCGATGTGAACAGCATTGGTGATGAAGCTTGGCTGTACATTCTTTGACATTTTGGATGAATAACATCAGCAGTCTTGCTAGAGGAAAATTTTCTGAAAGAAGAAAAATAATTGCAGTGAATTGTTGGAGAAGATGAAGAGTAGAGAAAATAATGGCGGTGAAAAATGGAAGTGTATGTAACGTCGTACTGTAGATGAGCGGACACATTGATACGTGGCGATCATCTAACGATTTAAAAAGATTTAACAAATAAATAAAAGGACAGGATTTAGGCGGGAGTGAAATAATTTATTTTACACAAAAGTAATTTTGAATTCCGACGTTCATTAGGTTAATAAGTATCGAGGGTTATTTTTGTCAAAGCATATTTGGTAACATCAGCTGGTATGTAGGGTTCGACTGGTAGGAAAGCATCTACTGGATGTAGAGTCCTACTGGTACGGATACACCTACTGCAGCTGACCATTGTATTACCAGCTGAGCTTAAATAACCATGATAGGACTATAACTGAAATTCCCCCTAAATTTATGCAAATAAACTAACTAATTCCCCCTGAAATCATTACCCAAATGAAATAATCAAGAAGTAATTTCAATTAAATCAAGAATATTTCGAAAGTAAGAAAACTTAGCGTCCGGTAGGGGTTTTGTGAAAATGTCTGCTGCCTGTTGTTCGGTAGAGATATACTCCAGTCGAATTTCTTTCTTCATAACATGATCTCTGATAAAATGATGACGGATGTCAATATGTTTAGTACGAGTATGAAGAACTGGATTGTATGTTATAGCAATGGCAGACGTATTATCACAAAAAATGGGAGCCTCTGTGGACTCAATTCCATAGTCTCTGAGTTGTTGCTGAATCCAGAGCAGTTGAGCACAGCAGCTTCCAGCAGCAAGGTACTCTGCCTCTGTAGTGGAAGTTGCTATGGATGTCCGTTTCTTGCATCCCCATGATATCAATCGATCACCAAGGAATTGACAATACCCACTGGTGCTTTTCATGTCAATTTTGCATCCAGCATAGTCAGCATCTGAGTATCCAATAAGATTAAAAGTTGAGTCTCTGGGATACCATAGACCAACATTCTCAGTGCCTTTCAAATATTTGAGGATCCTTTTGACAGCAGTGAAGTGCGACTGCTTGGGATTTGCTTGAAACCGGGCGCACATACACACAGCAAACATAATATCTGGTCGGCTGGCTGTCAAATATAGTAAAGATCCAATAATGCCTCGATACATTGTAACTTCGACTGGTATTCCTGAATTATCCAAGTCGAGTTTGGCAGATGAGCTCATTGGTGTAGTAGCAGCTGAGCTGGTATTCATTCCATATTTCTTTAGCAGCTCTTTAGTGTATTTAGACTGATTTATCAGGATTCCTTCACTAGATTGCTTGACTTGCAATCCTAAGAAAAATGATAGTTCTTCCATCATGCTCATCTCAAATTGGTCCTGCATAATTTTAGAGAATCTTTCGCACAATTTTGAGTTAGTACTTCCGAAGATAATATCATCAACATAAATTTGAACTAGCAGAGTATGATCTCCCTTTGTGAATTTAAAAAAGGGTCTTGTCCACCGTGCCAATAATAAAATCGTGCTCTGTCAAATATTTTGATAAGGTTTTCATACCAGGCACGGGGAGCTTGCTTTAGACCATACAAAGCTTTATTGAGACGGGAAACATGAGATGGCTGCTGATGGTTTTCAAATCCAGGAGGTTGTTCAACATAAACTTCTTCCTGGAGTTTTCCGTTAAGAAATGCACTCTTAACATCCATCTGATAGACTTTAAAGTCTTTAAACGCAGCAAATGCAAGAAATATGCGAATTGCTTCTAGTCGAGCTACAGGGGCAAATGTTTCATCAAAATCAATGCCTTCTTCCTGTCTGTAGCCCTGTGCAACTAATCTTGCCTTATTTCTGATTACTGTACCATTTTCGTCTAATTTATTTCTAAATACCCATTTGGTGCCAATTACAGTGTGATGTTGTGGTCGTGGTACAAGATACCATACTTTGTTTCGTTCAAACTGATTTAGTTCTTCCTGCATTGCTTCTATCCAACTTGGGTCTAATATAGCTTCATCAATCTTCTTAGGTTCTATATGAGATATGAATGCAGCATGAAGAAATTCATTAATCATTTGTCCTCTGGTGCGTAGAGGAGCAAGAGGCTTACCGATGACCTGCTCGGGTGGATGATCCTTCTTCCACCGGAGCGAAGGTCCAAGAGTGTTGAGTTCTTCAGATGATTGGATGTGAGTAGGCAAATCAGAGGTTCTGATAGACTCATCTTTCTCATTTGTTCCTTCTACTGCAGTGAGGTGGATGCCACTGTTTCATTGGTAGCTGGCTGCAGTGCTTGTTGGCCAGCAAACTCCTCTGCTTGAGCTTCAGGAACTTCTGGTTCTAAGGAGCAGTCAGTCCTGCTTCTGTAATCAATCTCATCATCAACATTTTCGTCAATGTAAGTGCTTTCCAGTCGATTACTCAAGTTGTTGATTTGTATATCAGATAGTGTACAGTTAGTAGGTTCATCAAATTTTACATGCACCGATTCTTCTACAGTAAGAGTTCTATTATTAAATACTCTGAAGGCCTTACTAACTGTAGAATAGCCAAAGAATATTCCAGCATCAGATTTGGCATCAAAAGCGGTGAGATGAGTCTTTCCATTGTTGTGAATAAAACATTTGCAACCAAACACGTGGAAATAGGAAATATTTGGCTTACTGCCATTCCAGATCTCATAAGGGGTTTTATTTGCTCGCTTATTAATCATTGATCTGTTCTGCGTATAACATGCTGTGTTGATAGCTTCTGCCCAAAATCTCTGCGATATTTCTGATTCCGCGAGCATAGTTCGCGCAGCTTCTTTCAAAGTGCGGTTCCTACGCTCAGCAACTCCGTTTTGTTGAGGAGTTCTAGCTGCAGAGTATTCGTGTTTAATACCAAGGTCATCTAGATATGATTCGAGTGATTGATTGGTGAACTCAGTACCTTTATCACTGCGAATTCTATCTATCACGATTTCTCATTTTGGAGTCTTTTCAGTAATTTGATCAGCTTTGGAGTAGCCTGATCTTTGCCACTTAGGAACAAGACCCACGTGAAACGAGTGTAATCGTCTATTAACACTAGGGTATACTTCATTCCCCCTAGACTTGTTACTGGTATAGGACCAAACAGATCCATATGCAGCAACTCTAGGCACCGAGAAGAAGATTTACTCCCTTTGTTCTTAAAGGAGGATCTGATTTGCTTACCAAGTTGGCAGGCTGCACAGATCTTGTCTTTTGAGAACTCAATTTGGGGCAGTCCAATAACTAGATCAAGTTTACGCAGACCGGCAATAGTTTTAAAATTTAAGTGACTCAACCGTTTGTGCCAAAGCCAATTTTTGGAGGAGTTCAGGGCAGCTAAGCAAGTAGAGGAAGTAGGCTGATTAAGATTCCAATCAATTTTATATGTGTTATCATGCCTTCTACCTACGAGTAATATACTGCCATCAGTAGATTTAATTGTGCATGAGTGCTGATTGAATTCTACGGAATGACCATTGTCACACAGTTGACTTATGCTAATCAAGTTATAGCATAGATTTTCAACTAAAAGAATATCTTTAATGATGATGTTACCGTAGATAATCTTACCCTTACCCACGGTTCTACCTTTCGCGTTATCTCCAAAAGTTATTCTGGGTCCGGTGGAGTCCACCAGTTCAGACAGTAAGCTCGCATTCCCTGTCATATGTCTAGAGCATCCGCTGTCCAGGAACCATTCTGAGCTCCGAACTGGATGCATTCTAGTTTCCTGCAATTAAAGCGATAGAATGATTGGTACCCAATCCTACTTGGGTCCAGGTAGGATTAGTCCTTTCGGAACCCACACTTGTATGACCCTGAATGACTTAGGTCGGTGTGTGTTCTGAAATGTGTGTGCATTTATGAATATTGGTGATGATTTTGACTGTGAAGTGTGATAATCTGTGTATGCATGTGCTTTTGGTTTGTAGTTCCTGTTATTTAGCATATACCTCTTCTGGACAGGTTTACAGTTGTAGTACCAGTTGGGTTTAACCTCTCTAGCTGCTCGACCAGTGGGTTTAAGTTCATTTCTGAACTTTTGCCTCGGTTTAGCCTCTTTGAGTGGTTCTACATAATCGATACCTCTGTGCTGTGCCTGTTCTTGATGAGTGTTGCTTTAACAGGTTCTTTAACCAGTTCATAAGGGTCATATACTGTGCTAGATCTTACAAAGTTCATTGATTGAACCTTGCTTTTTGTTAGACACAGTTGAGGTTCATTACCAGATGAACTGCCGTCATTGCTATTATAGCCTATGCCTGTTAAATCACCAGCAAGCCTTATAGACTCAAGCATTTCATCCTTTCTGGTAGTCAACGCATTCCAAGTGCTAACCAGTTTGCTAAGTTTCTGGTAGGCATGCTTGGCTTCATCTCTTTCTTTCACTAGGAGACTGGCTGTTTCCCTCAAGCAGTTCAACTCCCTTGATTGTTCACAATCAAGCTTGTTTTCATGCTTTTCAGTTTGGATTGTGTGCTCAGTCTTATAGCTTTCAAAGGATTCATATAGCATCCGATACTCATTGATCATGTCCTGCAATGCATTGGTAAGTTCACTATGTGTAAATTCAGATAGGTTAGATTCATGTACCTCATTTTCATCATTTGCCATTAAGCAGTGGACTTCCTCGTCTTCACTCTCGCTGGATGAGCTAGTTAACTCCTCTGATTCTGATTCAGAATCAGCCCATTTGTTCTTATTTTCTTCTGCCATCAAAACCTTTTGATCTCTGTCCCTTTTGGATGATCTTCTGGTTTCTTTGGATTTTCTGTAATCCTTGGATCCTCTTTTGTGATCATCCTTTTGGGTTTAGGACAGTCCGCAATGAAGTGCCCTGGTTTGAGGCAGTTGAAGCATACTCGCTCTTCTTCTTCTGAATTTCCTTTGGAACTCTGCCTTCGAGGATATGATTGATAAGGTCTCTGGTTCTTCTTCATGAATTTCATAAATTTCTTTACAAACATTGCCATAGCATCATTACACATCTTTTCTGGAGTCATCTCTGTAGAAGTAGGCAGAGATTCCGATGCAGTGAGAGCTTTGGTTGGTTGACTGGTATTTGGTTCATCTTCAACCCGAATGCCTAATTCGAATTCATAGGCTTTTAAATCAGCAAACAGATCATGTAGATCTATCTTGTTGATGTCCTTCGATTCTCTCATAGCAATGGTCTTGACATCCCATTCTCTTGGGAGGCCTCTCATTACTTTGAGAGTGACTTCTCTGTTGGGTAAATCCTTACCCAGACTGCTTAGTTCATTAATTATTCCAGTCACTTTTTCATCATACTCGTTGAGAGTTTCTCCATTCATCATCTTGATATGTTCAAACTTCTGTAAAGCCACAGTAAGCTTGTTTTCTTTGGTTTGATCATTTCCTTCACAGAGTTGGGCAATCTTCTCCCAGATTTCTTTGGCTGTTGAGCACATTTTTATTTTGTTGAACATATTTTTGTCCAAAGTTTTGAACAGAATGTCCTTAGCAACGTTGTCTAGATTTGCTTTTTTCTTGTCTTCGTTTGACCATTGAGATCTTTCCTTTTCTACCATTTGTGGATCACCACTTGTGATAGAAGCAGCTGTATTGATTTTCATGATCTTCAAAGGTCCTTCAGTGATTACATACCACATATCATCATCTTGAGCACTTAGATGTGCTTGCATACGGATCCTCCAGTCATCATATTCGTCTTTCTTGAACATTGGAATCTTGCTGAATGAGGCCATCAGTTTTTGGTAAATGGTAATTTCTCAAGATTGAGAAGACCTAAGCTCTGATACCACTTGTTAGGATCGGGGTAGTGTTTAGAAGGGGGGGGGGGGGGGGGGGGGTTGAATAAACACTAGATTCAATTTCGATTTCTTCTTCTTGTTAACTGTAAACTGTTAAGTATTACAGTTGCTTCTCAATATCAGGCAAGTCAGCAGACACTTATTATAGTGCGGAAGACGTCTACTGAACTTGTGAGGAATAAAACTGAGGTAATAAAGTAATGAACAAATAACACAAGAGTTGTTTCTGGAAGTTCGAAGCACAACGCTTCTACGTCTCCCCTTCTTCCTTTGCAGGAAGGCTTCACTAGAAGACTTGGTTTACACTTTACAGTATACAACCTTCTTAGGCACTAACACACTTGGCCTAAACTCCTAGCAATCACAATCTTCTTAACTTTTGATTACAAGGGATTCTATAACACTCTTTACAGAATAAACTTTCTAGCTTTGAGAGTTTTTGAGCAGCAGACTTCAATTGAAAATAATCTATCACAGATTCAGTTTCGCTGTTTGTCTGCTCTTTGCTGAACGTTTGGAATATCAGTAATATGATTTTCTTGTTTGCTTTGAAGTATATCTCTGTTGAAAATCGCTCAGCACCTCTTCATTCTCTGCTTGGACGTATTTATAGGTTTGGTTGTCCAACGGTAGCTTTTCTGTATATGGAAGAGATTAGCTTTCCAAAATCATATTGTCTTCTTTCCTATTTTGTCTAAGCAACGGCTCTTTTCACTCTGACGGCAATGGTGGCGGAGATATAGCAGGGTGCGCCGCTCTGTTGTACCTTTGTCAGAAAATGTTGTACTGATTTTGTCTCGTTGCTTAGTGCTCTTTCTGGAAGTTTAGACTTCTGCTGGTTTTCTGTGTTCAACTGGTCGTTCATCCTCTTATGACCAGTTGATGTCTTTGTTCAGTGGGACTATCCGGTTGATAGTTGTTCAGTAGTTGTCTGTCCAGTTGGTGGCCATCCAGTTGATGTCTATCCAGTTGGTAGCCATCCAGTTTATGTCTTGTTCAGTTGGTAGCTATCCAGTTAATGTCTTGTCCAGTTGGTGGCTATCCAGTTGATGTCTATCCAGTTGGTAGCCATCCAGTTTATGTCTTGTCCAGTTGGTGGCTATCCAGTTGATGTCTATCCAGTTGGTAGCCATCCAGTTTATGTCTTGTCCAGTTGGTGGCTATCCATTTGATGTCTATCCAGTTGGTAGCCATCCAGTTTATGTCTTGTCCAGTTGGTGGCTCTCCAGTTGATGTCTATCCAGTTGGTAGCCATCCAGTTTATGTCTTCACCCGGTAGGAGTCTTTATCCAGTTGGTCTTTGTTACTCGGTAGGACTTCATCCAGTTGGTCTTTGTTACCCGGTAGGACTTCATCCAGTTGATCTTTAATATCCGGTTTGTAATCACCAAAACTTAGAAATCGTTTTCCCAACAAATTTTAAATCTTTACAACAAATGTATTAAATCTTTATAACAAATGTAAATATGTTGAAATAATTTTATATTTTTATAATAAATGCCCATATATATAATTTAAATTAAATTATAATTATATCAAATCTTTATAACAAATGTAAATATGTTGAAATAATTTTTAAAATTTTATTTTGACTTTTGATTTTATAATTTTTTTTATTTTTGGGTTTAAAGAATTATTTTATTTAATAATTATTAGAGGAGGATAAAATAGGAAATCTACAACAGAATTTATTTTTGATTAATAAAACAATCAATTTATTTAATAATTGTTAGATGAGGGTAAATAGAAAACCTACATTGTGACCATGAATGCCAATCATTATATATATGGATTTTTCTTTTTTAAAATTTCTAAATCATTTAGAAGATTGAAAAGGAAAGTGTAGATATTTTATCAATTTATAATTTCACCAAAGTAGTTTGTAAGGACCCCGTGCCCTTAACCCATTATTAACGTATTAACCCATGCAATTAGCGCATACAATTATGTTATCAGGGGAAAAGACTACATGCAACCATGTCATAAAATACCATCTATAAAATTTCTTGCATCCTTTCATTAATATTAAGCTTTTCCCCACCAAGTCCATTTAATATATCATGCACCCTTGTAATACACTAACACGTTCTCAATTCATTTTGCAATTCCTAAATAATTGCATGCATCACATAAATGAAAAGAGAAAGACCCTTGCCTTTTTATACAAATGATCGATTTTATTTTAAACAATATTTCTCAGTGTAGCGATTTCGCAAGTGCACGGTGTCAAGTTTTAGTATAGTGATATAAAAGAAAGGATGTCGAACCCATAGGGACTAACATATAAGTACCAAATAAAATTAGCAAAATAATATTTAGCCTACGAAATAAATGATTAATTAACTAATTAAACTAAAAACTCAAAAACTCAAAAATAAAACAACTCCTTTGAAGATGCGAAGGAATTCCGCTCAAGAAATTTATCAAGATGTTGGTTCAATTGGTTATCGTCAATGATTTGTTTGCAAAAACAATTGCTAATCAATCAATTCTTAAGGTGACGGATTTCCTAATATAATCGATACACTTTCTCAAGCTGTATTGAAACTAATATTAAATTGACACAAGTAACTCTCGTTCACTTAAACCAATTTAATATCGAATAAATCTCGATGAAAACCGCTAACTTTAAATCTCTCAATTCAAAGTGATCACGTATGTGATTTAATCTCTCGATCTAAATCTTAACATACAACATGAATTATTATAGCGTATTGTAACTTTATCTCTCGATCTCAATTATAATTCACCAATTCAATCAAAGTTAGCTAGGCTTTGATAGCATTAAGATTATAATTCATGCACATAAGAATTAATCCACTCAAGCACAATCAAATCAATGATTCAAGCACAAAATTCCCTAACCTTGATAAAATAAACTTAATTATATTCAAATCAAATTAACAAGATGTCTAATCATTTCTCAACCTCAAAAACATCAATAAATCTGAAAATCAAAATAACTAGAGTTTAGAAATACGATAACGTAGGAGCGAATCCGTGTGTTGAACGATACTTCTTCTTTTGCTTCCTTCCTTGCACTTCAAAGGATTTCTCTAAACTTGTATTGTTCTTGGAAGATGATAGGCGGCTCAAAAATATATTTTAGGGTCTGATTATGCTCTGATAATGGCTCTGTAATTCGTGCCCTACTTCCTTAATTTATAGAGGAGGGGATGGATGGAAGAATTTCCAAAACTCAAACCAAATCAAGTCTTTAATTTTTTGAAAATTCTGTGTCTCGATCGATCGGTGCATATGTCTCGATCGACCGAGCGCCTTCAGCTCTCGGATATGATTTTCTCTGCCTCGCTCGATCGATCGTGGGTAAGCTTCCGATCGATCGAGCTTTCTTCACTATTTCTTGCCAAGTCTCTGCCATGCTCGATCGATCGAGCACAAGTTTCCGATCGATCGAGCTCCGCTTTTCTTTGTTGGCCAAAACTTCTGTCACCTTCGATCGTTCGCCCTCCATGTCCGATCGATCGCTCATTCCAAAATCCAAATTCTTCATTTCTTCCTTTTAGCTCAATTCTTCCACTTGCCACCTAGATTCCTGAAATAATCATATAAATACCAAAAAGCATAACATCTTCCCGGAATCTACACGAAAATATATACAAATCAAAGCCAAAATACACGTAATAATCAACCCTATCAACTCCCCCAAACTTAGATTTGATCGTCCTCGAGCAAACATTAAGATCAAAATGCAAAGTTCATCATCAATACTTTGAATGAATTAACTTAGCAACTCAATTGTAAAAGCTCAGAAACCCCACTAACACTTCAACCATAAGTCAATCCAAAAATCAACAAGAAGTGTTTTCTCCTAAGCCAAGCAATATATCGCAAAAATCGGAACGTGCGTGTCTGTTCATGTCAATCTTGAGTTTCATATATACTTTTAGGATCAAATAATGCTATTAAACTCAAAGTCAAGATTACTATTAAACACCCTATAAGCCTACTTTTCAAACACTTCTCCACTAATGTAATTATTCCCTAGACTTGGTTTAATAGGTCTTTTAAAGCTTGTAATGTTTGGCCTAAGTGTTTGGCTTCAAAGAAAAGATAGGGAAACACAAAGAAGAGAGTATAACTTATAAAATTCACTTTTAGCACAATTTATAGAGCTCCTCTTATTTTTTCTAGCCTTGGCCACTTTGGGTCTTATTTATTCAATTTTTTTCTCAAGGCTTTATCTATCTTTTCTTTTCTCATTCATAATTTTTTTTCAACAATTAGCTCATCTAAATGTAGCAATTCATGTGCATCTAATGAGATTCATTATACTCCCTTAGGGTAAAGATGAAAATATTCCATTTAGGCTCAAGTAGGTGGGTATAATGAGTTTGCCAAAGAATGTTGAATGGGGGCTAATAGTATGTTAAACATACTCCATTCTTTTATCAATTTGGCTCAAATTAGGGAACTAGAGATTGATATAAACATGGTAATCTTGAAAGGCTCAAACGTTTCAAAGATCGCCTAAATCATTTCCAACTCTAGTTCATAACTATAAAATTTCGCCTCAAAGTGCCCTCAAGTAGGTTCTAGAGTGTTTCAAGTTCCTGAAGACAAATCATAGTTAACAAAATTGTTCCAATATATAATTCCCTCAATCATGACTCAAAAGTGCTCAATATGTTCCTCAATTTTGAAATATTAACACAACCAAAGATATTCACAAACAAGTCAAAAATCTTCAAAACTTTAGTTGAGATGGGGATTAATATCATCATGTAATACCGTTGCAAGTCTAATTCCTTATTTCTTAATGATGGACTTATTTTCAAGGAAATTTTTTTATGAGCCCAAAAACGATCTAATCTTATGATAGACTAGTCATGCAAGGAAGTAGCAACAGACAACAGCAAAAATCAGTAAACACCCCCCCAAACTTAGTACATGCATTGCCCTCAATGTATAGTGAACAATAAGTGCAAAAGCAAAACACATACCTCAGCGACGATCGTCAGTGATCGTCGTCCTCATCATGCTTCGGTGGGGGTACTGGATAGTATGGCTCCTCTGGATGGTATGGTGGGTATGACAGAAAATCTGGTGGTGGTGGTTGGTATGGTTGGTACTCAGGTGGTGGTGGTTGGTATGGCGAGAATGGCTGAAATTGCGGCTCAGGCGGGAACTGAATAGTTGGGAATCCTTGGGCCAAGGCATTGTTCCATGCACATTGATACTGTAGGAACTCCATTTGGTGCTGACTTATCTGTGCTTGGCCCCACTATAATTCCCTTTGCAAATTTTGGATGCCCTGCTGCTCCAGGCGGATGTTTTGGAGATCCCTGTGAAGGGAGCCCAAAGTAATCGATGAATGCTCTGCAGCGGAAGATGAGGATGTCCCCAGCTTGTCTGCTGCTCGAAGGCCGTGGCTCGGCCCTTCGTCGGCCTGTAGGAGGTGGAGGTCCATCAACCACAGTTGGTCCTTTAGGTGGTAGGAGTTCTTCATCGGTATCCCACTTCACTCCGCCTCTCTTGCAAAGAGCTGTGATAGTAGATGGAAAAGGCAATGCGGAGGTGGGCGAACTCCTTCCGATGTCATAGATGTGGTCATTTATAATGTACCCAAATCCACCGTTTGGCAAATCCACCGTTTGGCCACTGAGTATGGCAAATACCAGGGCAGCTCTCTCCTTGGTAACCTCAGAAGTGTGGGTCGATGGCATGACCCGGGAGGCTATGAAGGAGAACCATGCTTGTGCCTCTGATTTCAGATATTTCTTTAGGACCAATTTAGGCTCTCCATTGATGTTCATTTGCCAGTCAATCCCCTCAATACTGACTACCGAGAGTACCTCATCATAGTTGATCAGGCTTGTCTTGAAGGCTTTGTAATCACTGTTCTTTATAGAGGGCATCCTAAAAATAGCATTTATTCTGAATTGATCAAATTCAACATCCTTACCCCTTACAAATACAACCTCCCTTGAATTCTGGTGGACTGTCCTTAGATTAGCATAGAATTCCCTCACAACAGGGACCACCGCATCAATAGGTTGTTGAATGAACTCAAACCAACCTCGTCGCCTTGCTTCTTGAATGACAGGGCATTCAAGTCGATCTAAACTCATTCCCCTTTCGCGACTGAGGGGTTTGCGGTGATAACTGGGGTACAATTCCGCCGCTACGAAATTCGCAAAGCGCCGCTCATCATAATCTGCAGACGAAGTGGTGGCTTCGACTTGCTTTTGCTTTTTCTTTGGAGCTATTGATCAGTTCACAATTCTCACTTCTTCAATCCCAACCACACAAGAATATACCAAATTTACCAACCACAACAAGAATGCACCAATATTTCCAACCAACACTTTAATTCCCCAATATTTAACTACTCAACTCCCAAATTCACCAAAAACTTCAATCCTTGTATATCCAAACAGACATATGCACTAATTCATGGATATATAGAAGAGTTGAAACCAAATACCATGAAAATCTAGGTGAAGTTTGGAATTTGCTTGAGTTTCTCCTTTTTGATGAAATCTCCCAATTCAGCTTTGGATCTTCAAATATGTTGCAAAAATTGTTATTATAAGAGGTTTTGAAGCATATATTGAAAGATTTGTGAGTGTGTGGGAAAGATTATAGGAAGAAATTGGGGATTAGGTCAAAGGGACGATTTTTTCTGTGTAGATTTTGGAAAGGTTTTGTTTTTGTTCTTCTGGACTGTTGTTGTTATCTCATATTAAAAACGAAAATTTCTGTCGCTCGATCGACCCCGATATCTCAAGATACTAATAGGTGCGATTAAGAGAACTAAACATTCATATGAATAAATCAGAGTAATGAGTCATGTTGATTAACCTGAGCTTAAGAGATACAGTACCAAAAGTTTCAAAAGGAATTTCACAAATTCCTACAAAAGGTACTACACTATAGTCTTACTCTACCACATGTAGAAGTTATACAAAAAAATTCTCTAATATGCTAATCATGTAGCACTCCTTACAGCTCAGCTTTTCAACCCCGACCCTGGTTCTCATCCTCAAAAGCACCTACAAAGACAACCCCCAATACATGAGCATAACATAATTCATATACCACAAAATATGAATGTAAGACGTAAATGCATAATCATATAATACAAAGCACTTCCTGTATTTCCATCGCATTTACAATGCCCATTGGTTGTCCCTGTACCACAATTCATAATCAAAACACTATATGAATATATGGCTTCACCAATAAATGTCATGACATATCATCTCTTTTTCTTGAGTCAGTCATCATCAGTTATTTTAATGCTTCTTCGCTTTACAATCTCAAAACAAGCGGTATCTCATCCTCGCTTCTTCATACTAGCGGTATCTCATCATCGCTTAGTATGGTATACCCCGCCTCCATGTGCAACCGAGCCTCCCCCCTCCCGCTCCACATTTTTAGCGGTCAAGCGTAAGCATTAAAACCTTCACTGTGATCACCCCTGACTCGTGGAATACACCTCTTTATTCCACATCACAATATGCAACAACAATGCATAATAACATGTATCAACTCTTAATGCATCACATTGCATTCATCATGTGTCAAACAGACAAACATAAGTACATGTTACCGTTGGGATGCCCGTACGTCGCTTACGTACTTTTCCAAAATGTAGTGTGTTGTGGGACTCTATCCCCTGCGCTGTGTAGCTGTCTGTGAAGGCTCTACACCAGTGTACAACACAATATTAGATGTCTCATTACAATCCAATATCAAAATTTAAACAAATTCTACATTTAAAAAAAAAAGGCACTACCGATCGATCGGTCCTCATCACCGATCGATCGGTGAACTGTTTGAATTTTGGAAAAATGCTACGGCTTTTGCCGATCGATCGGTGTTCTTCACCGATCGATCGGTCGCTCTGTTTCAGCCCAGATTTCCAGAATTCTCTAACACCGATATTCACACCCTTAAATCTAACATGTAAGACATACAACATGCCAAGGACAACATGCTAGCAGTTATAAAACACTACCCTGAGTGTATTCATATCAAATTTACACCCCAAACATAAGCCCACATGCATAAACGTCGACCATTCACACAAGTACTCGATCAACTTTTCTGGAAACAGGGCAACATAATCATTTCCAGATTTCTTGAGCACCTCATTTCATGCTATTAAAACTACAACATATAACATAAAGCATGCTCGAACAAACATGCCAAGGGCTTCACAAAACTACCATGCATATTTTCACATCAAAGGTTTACCAAAACCTAAGCTAACGTGCATGATATCACCTTCATAAAAACACTCCCAACTCATATTTTTCCAGAAAACAGGGCACAACCATTACCCAGATTTTCGAACACCATACTTTACATGCTTATTTTCTCTACATAAAACATGTAATATACATAAGGAAAAATACTGAGAGCTTCATAATAACACCATAATTTAACTTAAATCGAAGGTTCAACGAAACCTAAGCTATCATGCCATTTTTACACCAAGTAAAAACATGACTCAAAACACAACTTGACCCAAAACAGAACATGGTCTCTCACCCTCTTTTGCTCCGATTTTTACAAGCTTTCCAAGAAATGAAAATGGAAGATCTCCTCCCTAACTTCCTTAGCAGCTGTTGGACGAATTTTGGGAGAGAATTGGAGTGATTTCAGACATGGAAAGGTTGGGTGAGAGATGGGACAAGTAGTATGGGCAAGCAGCTGGCAGCTGGCAGCTGGCAGCAGGGTATGGGTCAAGGGGGTGGTTGAGTGGTGGGTTAAGTGATGTGTTATGTTTTGGTCCCGGTATTTAGCACGATGTATTTAAAATATCCTCACATGATATTTTATAGTATTTTCTCAATAAAATACTTAATTCTCATTTAAACATGCTTTACCAAAACGATTAACACACACCCCAAATAATCATGCCACAACCCCAAAATCCCAACATATGACGCATGCACCCTCACATGCATTTCCCAATATTATTAATTCAACACAAGAATTAATACCATAATTTCACAACAATGATTAATGTTTAAATAACACCTAATCATTTCGGGGATATCACACAAGAGCTCCTCCATACTCGGCTTAGGCACATTTCCCGGTTGTTGTTGTGGGTTCAACACGTTGTTTTGGTTGGACCATTGCAAATTTTGATGATTCCTCCATCCCGGGTTGTAAGTATTGGAGTATGGGTTGTTGGGCTGCCTGTTTCCTACATAGTTAGCAGATTCATTAGACTGAATGAATGGATTACCTTCCTGGCACTCTATGCTTGGATGATTGCTTCCACATAAGTCACAAGTGATAACTTGAGCTTGCATCGCTGTCATGCTCATGCTATCTATCTTTTTGTTCAACGCTTCCAACTGTGCCGAAAGAGCAGTGATGTCGTCAATTTGGTGAACTCCGCTCGGTTTCTTTGGCACATTCCTCTCCGATTGCCAGTGTTAGCTATTAGAAGCCATGTCTTCCAAGAGTTCATTTGCTGCTTCCGGTGTTTTGCGCATAATGGATCCTCCTGAGGCTGCATCAATCATAGAACGGTTAGATGAAAATAAATCGTTATAAAAAGTTTGTACCTGGAGCCAAATAGGAAGACCATGATGTGGGAATCTCCTATGAAGTCCTTGAAACGATCCCACACCTCATATAATGTTTCAGGATCATACTGCCCAAAAGTGGTGATATCATTTCTCTTCTCTGTTTTGGAAAAGGGGAAATATTTAGACAAAAATGCTTGCATCATCCCCTCCCAAGTGGTGATAGATCCTGCAGGTAAAGAGTTCAACCATGCTTTAGCTTTATCTTTTAATGAAAAGGGAAATAACCTTAACCTGATGGCGTCGTCAGAAACGCCATTGTGTTTAAAGGTATCACAAATCTCCAAGAAGTTGGAGATGTGAGCGTTTGGGTCATCAGTGGCTACTCCCCCAAACATCACTGAATGTTGGATCATCTGTATTATAGCCGGCTTTATCTCAAAATTGTTGGCTTGAATACTTGGCCTTGTAATGCTTGACAGTGATCCATGGAAAGCTGGTTGAGCAATATCCATCATAGATCTTGGATTCGGTGCTTCATTGTTCGCGCCCCCTTCTTGATTGTGTTCAGCCATTGCTCGAGCTTCCCTTATTCTTCTTAGACACGTATGCTCGATTTCTGGGTCAAACGGCTCGAGTGTGGGATTGTTATTCCTTAGCATGCACCAAGAAAATAACTACCTGTAAAAATCAACCCAAAACGAGAAAATGCGAATGTAGTAAACCCAACGGTCAGAAGTGACAAACAAAACAAAAACAAAAATTAATGGCTAAATTATAATTAACTAATCTCGTATGATATTATACAAATTAGTCCCCGGCAACGGCCCCAAAAACTTGATCGCTTTTATTTTAAACAATTTTTCTCAGTGTAGCGATTTCGCAAGTGCACAGTGTCAAGTTTTAGTATAGTGATATAAAAGAAAGGATGTCGAACCCACAGGGACTAACGTATAAATACCAAATAAAATTAGCAAAATTATATTTAGCCTACGAAATAAATGATTAATTAACTAATTAAACTAAAACTCAAAAATAAAACAACTCCTTTGAAGATGCGAAGGAATTCCGCTCAAGAAATTTATCAAGATGTTGGTTCAATTGGTTATCGTCAATGATTTGTTTGCAAAAACAATTGCTAATCAATCAATTCTTAAGGTGACGGATTTCCTAATATAATCAATACACTTTCTCAAGCTGTATTGAAACTAATATTAAATTGACACAAGTAACTATCGTTCACTTAAACCAATTTAATATTGAATAAATCTCGATGAAACCGTTAACTTTAATCTCTCAATTCAAAGTGATCACGTATGTGATTTAATCTTTCGATCTAAATCTTAACATACAACATGAATTATTATAGCATATTATAACTTTATCTCTCGATCTCAATTATAATTCACCAATTCAATCAAAGTTAGCTAGGCTTTGATAGCATTAAGATTATAATTCATGCACATAAGAATTAATCCACTCAAGCACAATCAAATCAATGATTCAAGCACAAAATTCACTAACATTGATAAAATAAACTTAATTATATTCAAATCAAATTAACAAGATGTTTAATCGTTTCTCAACCTCAAAAACATCAATAAATCTGAAAATCAAAATAACTAGAGTTTCGAAATACGATAACGTAGGAGCGAATCCGTGCGTTGAACGATACTTCTTCTCTTGCTTCCTTCCTTACACTTCAAAGGATTTCTCTAAACTTGTATTGTTCTTGGAAGATGATAGGCGGCTCAAAAATATATTTTAGGGTCTGATTATGCTCTGATAATGGCTCTGTAATTCGTGCCCTACTTCCCTAATTTATAGAGGAGGGGATGGATGGAAGAGTTTCCAAAAATCAAACCAAATCAAGTCTTTAATTTTCTGAAAATTCTGTGTCTCGGTCGATCGGTGCATATGTCTCGATCGATCGAGCACCTTCAGCTCTCGGATATGATTTTCTCTACCTCACTCGATCGATCGAGGGTAAGCTTCCGATCGATCGAGCTTTCTTCACTTTTTCTTGCCAAGTCTCTGCCATGCTCGATCGATCGAGCACAAGTTTCTGATCGATCGAGCTCCGCTTTTCTTTGTTGGCCAAAACTTCTGTCACATTCGATCGATCGCCCTCCATGTCCGATCGATCGGTCATTCCAGAATCCAAATTCTTCATTTCTTGACTCAGTTTGATTCGTTTTCTTTCTTTTAGCTCAATTCTTCCACTTTCCACCTAGATTCCTGAAATAATCAAATAAATACCAAAAAGCATAACATCTTCCCGGAATCTACACGAAAATATATACAAATCAAAGCCAAAATACACGTAATAATCAACCCTATCAACAAACCATATACACATAATAGTGCATACGAGCATCAAATAAGTATATGTGTATCAAATGTATAAAACACTGTGCTCAATACCGTTACTGGTACTTCGACCCTGGAAGAACCTCCACTCCATAGCTCGAGCTCAACTCCAAAGTCATCGATGTACCTATTCACCTGCCCCAACTGAGATAGCCCCCACAGGGTGTGAGCATACCAATATCCCAAATCCAATAAGCACAATATTACAATTCTTAATTTACACACTGTAAAGGCAATGAATATTAAAAGACACTCCCTGGATGGCATCATCCTCATCCGGATCCCCTTTGCTGTTCATGTTCTCAAAATAACCGAAACCATCAAATTCTCAAATGCCAGTTAACCATTCCATTGGTTAACTAATTTGTTACCCATATACCGATACCATGATCAATAATATCAAACCATTAAACAATGATTACAAATATTCCATATATTTCACTTTCTATTCCATCGCTCGCTCTACAATAGCGGCGTCATAATCGATGTTCGCTCAACAGTGACAACATCCCAATCATTGCTCGCTCAAAAGCGGCACCATATAATTCCCAATGCATATCAAGTTATTGCAACAATGATAAGTGTGATTTTTACACTTAATTTGATATATGATTAGAGGTGTTTTTGTAGTGATTCCTAGAAAATATTACACGTTTTGGTATATATTTGTATATTTCAGGAATCCAGGTTCAAATGCAAAAGAGTGGAGTAAAATAGGCTTAAATTGCTGAAAAAGGACCAAACCGAGCTAAATATGGAAAAGGAGGGACCAAATCGCAAGATTGGAGATTTTGACCCGCGATCGATCGGCAACTTACGAAGATCGATCGCCACCATCCAGAAGATTTCCGGGATCGATCGGCAACTTACATAGATCGATCGCCAGATTTCCGCGATCGATCGGCAAATGACAAAGATCGATCGCGGATATGAAAAATTTGGTTATTTTGTCCAGAATGTTTCCGCGATCGATCGGCAACTGACGAAGATCGATCTCCAAACCCTGAAAAATCGAGATTTTGTTTCCTACTTGGTAATTTTGTGTCCAAACTTTGCAAAACTCCTCCACATTATTTATAGAAGATTTTCAGACGTTTTGGAGGACTTTTGCACACATTTTCTGAAACCTAGCAGCCACTCCTCCATCCAAAGAAATACCACAAATCATTGAAGAGCAAGAGCAACGCAAGGAATGAAAGAACGGAGCGACGCACGTAGCGACATCCTTGTTATCCTAGTATTTCTGAACTTGATTAATTTTTATATCATATTTTGATGTTAAATTTGTTTAAAGACATGTTTTTGCATTATGATTTGATTATGGTTGTTGGCTAAAATATTTGTCAAGACATAGGGGATCCCATGTTTGAACCCTTGAGTTCATTAACGGTTTTGATTTAATTTCTATGATCTTTGCGCATAATTTATGTTTTTAATGCTTGTAAAAGATTAGCTACCTTTTGCATGATATTGGTAATCGTAATTGAATTGACCATAGGAGATTACGATACGACGTAGTAAATTAGGCCGTGGGTTTTAGGTTGAGACGGACCAAGTAAATCTAGCACACGTGTGATAGCAATAGATTTACCAAAATCTAAGGCTAGTAGTTTTCACAAAGCATTTTTCGGTTTTAATCATTCAATAAAGACACGGGAGTGGTTTATTGTAGATTAATGCTAGAGTTGTTATAACCGGACCAAGGTATAATGAATGAAATAGGAAAACTCGTCACCCTAGAACATAGAATTTTGAATCTTCATTAATAGACAACTTTTGGGGGATTACATGGGTGAACCGACGCCTTGATAATTCGTTTATAATTTCTCTTCAATTATCCATCACTGCTGTTTAGGTTAACTTTTGTGCTTAAGTCAATTTCGTTTGATAATCATTCCATAATCGTAGGTTAAATATAGTAATTCTAATCGAACGTGGTAATTACTACTAGTCCATGTGGATACGACACTCCTTACTTTTAAACCATTATACAAAAACTTGACATCGTGCACTTGCGGTAAAAAATCGCTACACTGAGAAATAATTGTTTAAAATAAAAGCGATCAAACAATCATATATTATTCATGCACAACAATTGCAATAATATATTTAAAGCTATGCTCGTATGTTATATGTACCTTGTAATTCCGTAGTTCGAATCCAACCTTGCCTGAGTCCCGCGACCCGGTGAATTATGTGCTACCACACAAAATAACTCACAATTAAATATAGGCATACAACCACGTGCCCAAGCACGTTCACAACCTCAATTATCATCAATCCATGACGATTAACCATTTAAAAGACCATGGGCGAAGCATGCATCGAAAACTCAACACGAAATAATTCCCCAAAAACAGGCACTGGCGATCGATCACTTCATTCCAGGCGATCGATCGCCTCTCAAAAATAGGCATGGGCGATCGATCGCACCATTCCAGGCGATCGGTCGCCTCTCAGTGTTTTGGCTACTACCTCCTGGCGATCGATCGCTTCCTTTGAGGCAATCGATCGCTTCCTTTGAGGCGGTCGATCGCCTCACTATTCAAAATGGCCACTGCCCCTTGGCGATCGATCGCTTCATTTGAGGGGGTCGATCGCCTCACTATTCATCGTCTTCAAAATTTTAACAAACAACGTGGCGTTCGATCGCCCCGCCTTAGGGATCGATCGCCTCGACCTGTTCCAGCCAAAAATGGCGTTTTTCTTGCAAAATTTTCCCCAACAACAATCCTCACACCCCATACACCATAAATCCACAACAAGGGACCATAAAACCTCCCCAAAACACAATAACCCAAAAATCTTTAAAAACCAAAAACTTAAACCCATCTCCATCCTCATCCAAACACTACAATGATACTATCAAATCGAAGATAAATGCGAGGGAAAGAATAATACCTTATTATCTTCGAGAAATCTTGCTCCGAGATCGAGCCTTGCTCGATTCTTCCATGGGAGGAGAAAAGGGGTGAAAGGTGGGAGAGGGGAATCGCAGGAGAGAGAGGGGGAGAGAGAGGAAAGAGGAAACAAATGACTGAACACCGAGTCCACTTGGTATATATAGCACCAAGGCTCCGAAATACCGAGTCCTCCACAAATACATCATGACTCATTAAAAATCATGTGTGTTCAATAATTTCCTCTCAATCTCAATTTCCATTATCAGCCACAACTCAAGGTACCCTAGACCTTAGATCCCACCAAAAGCCAAATTACAAGGTTATCACCACGATGAGAATACAATCTCAACCCTTATACCCAACAACTCCAAAAACAGGATTTAAAATTCTAGGGAGTCTCGACACCGTAATTAATTCATAATTGCCACAAATTAAAATTCATGAAGGATCATCACCACACCGGAATTAATACCATTAATTCTCGGGCATCACAATTATCCCCCACTAATAAAATTTCATCCTCAAAATTTGTACAGGAGTACCTCACGTACTGCCAAGACCACACAAATCAAACGGATTTACATCGTCGAATCATGAGCGCATCATGAACGACACAACAATTGCGAGAACACCGACCTCACACCTATTCTAGAATGGAGTAAACCTCTCAAACCATTACAATTTTAAAAAGATGTCAGCATGCCTCGATGCTAACCACCAAAAAGCAGACAGTCAACCTTAACCGCTATCCAAACGAATCATTCGTGATTCCAACATAGATATCGCCTCAATGACATCTCTACAACTTAGCCTACGATGTTAAACATACATCGTTACCAAGGAAACCACCAGTACACAATAGTGTACTCACACTAAACCCGGTTTCCGCTCTCCAAATCCATCTCCATCGAAGGAGTAGTTGCACCACTTCGTAACTCGGATCGGGCAACTCACAGCCACCGATCCACACACGAAAACATATCTTGTGATGCCCGGGAATTAATGGTGTTAATCCCGGAGTAGTAATGATCCTTAATGGATTTTAATTGTGGCGGTTATGAATTAATTACGGTATTGGGACTCCCGGGGATTTTAAATCCGGTATTTGGAGTCGTTGGATCCAAGGGATGAGATTGTATTCTCATCGTGGTGAAAAACCTTGAAATTTGGTTTTTGGTGGGATTTGGGGTCCGGAGTACTTTGTACTGGGGCTGGTAATGGAAATAGAGATTGGGAGGTAATTTTTGAAAACAGATGATTTTTAATGAGTCATGATGTATTTGTGAAGGGATTGATATTTTGGAGTTTTGGTACTATATATACCAGGTAGACTCGATATTCCGTCATTGCACGGATTCCCTCTCTCGCTCCTCTCTCTCTCTGCGAGCCCAACCCTTCCCCCATTTACTTCTTTTCTCCCTTGGAGGAGAAATCGTTGGTAGCTTGGCTCAGGAGCTGGATTTCTCGAAGATAATTAGGTATTAATCTTCCCATCATCCTTGTCTTCGATTTGGTAGTAGTATTGTAGAGTTTGGTTAAGGTTTTGGTTGGTTTGGATTTAGGGATTTTTGGTTAAAAATCCAAAGTTGAGTTTTTAGAGTTTTTATTGGTTTTAAATGGTGTATTTGTGGTGTTGATGGTGGATGGGGTGTTGGTTTTGAGTTTGGGTGTGAAAAACACCATGGAAGCTCGAGTTTTTTGGAAAATCGCAGGTCGCGATCGATCGCCGAGGAGTGCCGATCGATCGCGACGAGCAGCTGGATTTTGGTGAAGATAAACAGTACTGGCGATCATTCGCAAGGTCTTGGGGATCGATCGCGAGTGGGTTGGCGATCGATCGCGATGAGGCGCTGGTTGGCCACTGGTTAGGGCGATCGATCGCGATAAAATCGGTGATCGATCGCCGCTCGAAGGTTGATGTTTTTTCGAAAATTTTAGAAAATATCGGGATTTTGGAATCGAGGTTTAAGTGACCCATTTCCAGGACAATGTCTACATTCCAATGGGAATGCTATACTGTTAAATGGATTGGTTGGAGCCAAAGTTTAATAAAATGGAATTCTCGGTTGAGTTTTTGGCTATCATTTAAACTTATAAAATAGAATATTTTGGGTATTATGCATGCTTAAACCGGGGTCTGTTAAAATGGTAAATCGTCATGGATTGACGATAAGTTTGGGGGTTATGAACGTGCTTGGGCATGTGGTTGCATGCTTGTGTTTAATTGTGAGTTATTTATGTGTTAGCGCATAATTCATCGGTTCGGACTCGAACTACGGAATTATAAGGTACGTATAACTAGCATAGCCTGTTATAATGTTGCAACTGTGAAATGCATGGTAAGTGGTATTTGCAATAAATGGATATTGAAATGCGTGGTATATGGTACTTGCAATAAATGGATAGTGAAATGCATGGTATATGGTAATTGCGATAAATGGACATACATTAGGAATTATATGGTGCCGCTTTTGAGCGAGCAATGATTGGTATGTTGTCGTCGTTGAGCGACCATCGGTTATGACGCCACTGTTGTTGAGCGTGCGTGGGGTTAAAATGCCGCTATTGTGGAGCGAGCTATGAATAGAATTATGGAATCATTGGCTAGATACATGTGATATCTCTGGTACTCTATTTGATGATTTAATCATATTTGATTATGGAACTGGTATAGTAGGAATGGTTTTAGTTGATCAATGAGATGATCAACTGGCTTTTGAGAACTTAATGGTTTGGTTATTTTGAGGACATGGACAATACAGGGGATCCCGGATGAGATGATACCATCCAGGGAGTATCATTTAAATTCATGGCATTTACATACTGTAAATTATGAACTGTAATATTATGATTATTGGATTGGTGATATTGGTATGCTCACCCCGTGTGGGGGCTATCTATGTTGGGGCAGGTGATACAGGCGCAGCAGTAGCTTTGGAGTTGAGCTCGGGCTGTTGATTTGAGGTACTTCCAGGATTGAAGTACCAGAGCTGGTTGAATAAGTACGTAGATCCAGAGTTGAGATCGAGCTGTGCATGGGAGGTACTTCCAGGATTGAAGTACCAGTAACGATATTGGTAGAGTATCTTATACATTAGATACACGCTTATTCATTGGGTGCTCTCATGTGAGCACGTTTTTACGTGTATATGGAATGTATAAATGGGCATGGCTTTTCTCTCTTCATTTATTGTCTGCATGCAATTAAATACGGAATTGCTAAATGAACTGAGAGTATGTTAGTGTATTATTAGGGTGCATACTATGAAAGTGGTTTTGGTTGGGGAAGTTGAATATTATGGGGTTCTAATGCAAGAAATTTTATAGATGGTATATGATGCTATGCTTGCATGTGGTTTCCTTCCCATGATAATATGATTGTATGCACTAATGGCATGGATTAATACACTAATAACGGGTTAAGGGCGCGGGGGTCCTTACACATCTCCACAGATATCAACATCTGTGTGTTCCAAGAAATCACATCTTGGTCCAAATACACCATCGAGACACCACAATGTCTCAAATTCCATAGAGAACATGCAAGAAAATCGATTGCATTATCACCACACGTGTCAACAACGACACGCAACAGATTCAATCCTGGTCATCCCTCGTTTACCCTAGGATTCATCAATCCTAACACAGGGATGCTATCAAATTACCCATTAAAGAACTATCATGACCCCAAAATACGACAATCCCTCCTCAGAGGGAGTCAACCGGACCTCACGATCATACTTCAGAATACATCGTGCCATTGAGATTACCAATCTCAAGGTGCCACAATCCAGAGATTCATTCATCCAAGCATACTAATCCGATGCTCGACAAGTACCAAAATGCTGGCATTCGTATACACACATCGGTATACATGCCTAAGCACCAACACCACATGCATACTCAATGCACTCGGCTCGGGTATCTCCAATCATACACACAAGCCCCAAATACAACTGTCAATCCTCAGTTATTCTCACCCAGTGGAGAATGATGATTGACGAACCAACGGCCAATGGTGTGATTCCAACATCAATACCACACAAACCGACTAATCGAATCTTCCAAAGATTCCCTATAGGTATATGACTACCGCCTTCCTTACAAGGAAATGTCATTAACCCATGACCTTCCAACTTCGAACCACAGTTCGGGAAAACCTGGATATATTTATACCGAAATATATCCCAGAACCAATAAATACACAACTGGTTCAGAATAGTGCATCCTTGCTACTATTACCAAATCAAAAGCCGTATACACAATATAAACACATTCTAACGATGCTCTGTACTAATACCATAGTACTCCACATTCTCGAGCATCTTCCCAGAGGCGTCTCCTCGTACGTCCCTCCAAAAATAGAAAGCCATTACCAAGTCCAACACAAGTAATGCTTACCATGGCTGATTCACAATCAACCCTCGACCAATACCAGCTGTCCCCATGACAGTATGTTCCAAATCTCTCCAAGAGATACAATCAATATAGTAGTGTCACCCCACTAACTATATCCCACAATCCCGATTGCGTCCCCCATTGCATTCCATACGCAAGGATTCCCAACCAGCACTAACAACGACTTGTTGACACTCACGTTGGTACTCCCAACAAAATTGAGCTGTCCCAGTACAAGTCCCTCAAATCATTTAACATATAAACGTCTTCGTGAGGTATTCCCTGCCTCAAACCTCATGCAACATAGTGACTACACGAGTCCACCATAAACCCTCATCGTATCATCATATGATTCACCAAACTCGGTTCCAACGAGCAGTATAATGTCTACAACAACCACACTATAGCACTGCAACAATACTTGGCTAGCAAATCGTTGCCTCCTTAGGTTCATACCAAACCTACCAACGTATCATACGTTCCATCCCGGTATACCATACCGTACAATCAATTAGAGTAGTGGGTCATCACCCAGTGTTTCTCTAACACCAATGCAACGGACATCCTTTTGTCCTTACCCAACCATAATGCAATCCTAACCCATTAGGATTTATTCCACACCTCCATGTGTGGGTGTGACCATGTCCACCATACGTCACATCGGTATATGCGAGTAGTTTCCTCAATAACTTCTCCTATCACCATTCACTTGGTCATAGTCATCCCAACGAGTATACCCTAAGGTACCACTACTCGTAAAATATTTACCTCAAATATGTGCTGCGGTACACTTCCTGTACGGTGCATCCATTTATTCATCGAGCAAACCTGCTCGGCATAATGGTCTCGTCAACCGGTGACGCGGACTTCAGCATGTGCCTGTTGGGATATGCCTAAGATGTGTCATTAGATGATTGTTTATGACATACAATGTATTATGATTTTATAAATGGCAAATCATTATTATATATTATTCGAATATCTGTGCAATATGAATTGATATATAAGTTAATGTCCTTAGAATAATATTGTATTATTCTTAAAGATTGTCCCTAGTCAAGTATTATCATAAATAAGGATAATGATAATACATTGAGACTAGTATGTTTTGATTGATGAATTGTTCATGGATATGAGATATCAAATCAACACATGGGTACATTTTAGAGAACAATGTACTGGACAGACCCACCATGAGAATGCTACATGGATAGTTATATGAATGTCATAAGCAATTCTCATAGTGATAATAATGTATGTAATCCTTACTACTTGAGATCATCAGAGATCCCAACATAAGGAGTTATGTATCTTGATATTATCAAATGTTACCTGTAACAGGGTAAACTATAAAGGCAACTATTGGATACACTACGAATTATGTAGAGGGATGTTGATTGATCAAGATAGGATTTGTCCCTCCTATATAACAGGAGAAGTGTTTGGGTCCTTGATCAAGTAAGACTAAAATGCATGGCCGTGCTCGAATGAGTCGATATGTGATATCGATCTTATTCGTTTATTCTAGTTCTACTTGGGGATCAAGAAATAGAGATTGAATATACGAGTATGACTATTCCATGACTCGTGTTCAATCTAAACACATGGACAAAGGGAGTAAGTTACATGGTTAATATTATCACAAGTTCTAAGGTTATGTCAAGTCAAAGACATTCTTGTAATTTGGGTAGCCTTGATGTGTTGCTAGATACCGCTCATTGCTTGTGACGTAAAATGAGATTTTATGTCACTGCCAACATTACAAGATCCTATCGGGTCGCACAAAAGATTAAATCGATAAAGGGAATTAAATTCATGGGATGAATTAAATAATTAAGAAGAGTCTTAATTTAAATGATTATAAGGATTTAATTAAATCATGGGTTTGGGCCCATGAGACTTTAAGAAAGTCTTGAACCTTAATTAAATCTTATAATATAAATACAAGGTTATGATTAATTGTTAATCACACAATTCATAAATTAACCTAGCCACCATACCAAGAGCTCTCGGCCGCCGCCTCCTTCCTCCTCCATCTTCACGGCCGACGTGAATAGTGATCGGAAAGGCCGCCGTTTAATCGGTTTTGAACCGTGAGTTTGGTTTTGGTTCAAGAATAAGTCTAGCAACTTGTTCTTGAACGTCCCTTGTTCGATTTGATCGTGTGAATACCGTAGACAAAGGTGCAAACTTTTGTTTGTGACTCGTGGTGCTACAACGAGGATTCTGCTTCAAACACGCTACGATGGTGAGACTCTTATTATCTATAATCCGATATGACCACTTTGTATAGATCCGGTTCTAGTAATCCATATTTTAATTCCGCTGTGTTGTATGCTTGTTGGATTACTTACAGTGGTATCAGAGCCGTGTACAAAGCTCATATCGGATTTATGTGGTTAATTGTTTAATCATATTTAGATTTGTATTGCATGCTAATAAAACTGTATATAATCATATATGATATGAGTAAATCGATTTTGTGTAATTATCGTAAAATTGTATTTGATATAATTGAAGTTTATTGTATACGATACATAAAGGCACAAAAACGAGCCCATAGCATGAGATGGTTCGGCCACCACCATCACAAATGATACACGGCTGCCACATGAGGGCTAGGGTTTTCGAACCCTTGGCTCGAGATAGTTTAGCCGTTGTGGCTAATAATTGTGCATGGAAAGGTCGAAACATGGCTAGGGTTTAGAACCCTCCTCTTGGCTCGAAAATGTTAGATTATAGGCGCATGACTCACGATAAATGATGGGTGACGGCTAAGGCCACATGAGGGCTAGGGTTTTCGAACTCATTGGCTCGAGATAGTCAAGCTGCCAACGTCATGAATCGTGCATGAAAGGCCGAGAACTAAAACAAAATTTCGAACCATTGTGGCTCGTGACGGCTAGGGTTTCGAACCCAAAATGGCTCACGACCGCCGTCCAAGTTTGTTAGGGTTTCGAACCCTCATGGTTGGATGTGGACTTTTGGGCTAAGGTTCCGTGACATGTGATGTCCCGAGTGTACGATAATTTCATAAAATTTATTTTACAGTTTTATTGGGATTAAATTTTAAAATGTTTAGAATTTAATTCATTAATTGTTATTGCATGTTATATATGTTGTTTGAGCATTGTGCATGGTTATAGCCCTATAACCTATTAGATAGGATTTTGTGAATGTTTGTAATTTAATACGGCCTGCGAGTCGTGCCTTCTCTATTTTTTTGAATGTATTCCCTCCCCTATGCTACCCCTCGAATGTAACTTGAGGAATTCTCTAAATCATGTAATTGTTATATAGTTTAGTTAGAATTTTATTGATGGAGATCAATGAAGATGGACAAAGGTGCCGAGATGAGGAGGCCATTCACAAAAGGGAGCCAAAGAGGTGCTTGGAGGAGTTACCTTAGGTTGACCTTTAGGATTTTCTCATTGGCTTGAGAAAATCATTAGATGGGGCTATAACCATGTCACGTTTACGTTATGTTGATGTATGAGATGCATGTTTACTGTTTTATTTAATATTGATGCTTATATATATATGTAGATATGTATATATTCATATATGTACCGGACATATTTTCAATATTAATAAAATCATGAGATCAATAAATCCCTCTTATAATATTAAGTTTAAGATGCCTTCCCATTAAAAATACTCGTCAAGACTTCGATTGAACATGTGTGGGTTTGCCAAAGCAAAGCACCGTGACAATCTTAGTAAGACGCGAAAGGATAAAAGTGATATCCGTATTATTTTAAAATTGGGTTCGACTTAACTAGCGTTATCTCAATAGGATTGGGAACCTAGAGGCATGTGGTTGGAAAATAATTCATTAGATGAATTTGAACAAAGTGTTGTTCGTCCAACCATCCAAGAATTACATGTGATGTGATTGACAAAGTGTTGTCTACCTAAATAACCGAGTCTTGGGCGATTAGCCAAAGCTAACTCAAGATTAAGTGAAATATGGATCTTGGCCCACTAAAGTTTTCGAGGGTTGATAATTTTAAACAAAATAGTGGGAGTGTCATTTAATATAAGACTATATTAAATGATTAAAATCATAAACTTATTTTGCATATTTATATTGTAGATATACATGGCAACTAACAACGTCACAAGCACATTATCATTGCGATCAGTCCTTGAGAAGGACAAACTTAATGGGACAAATTTCCTAGACTGGTATAGGAATTTGAGGATTGTCCTCAAGCAAGAAAAGAAGCAATATGTCTTAGAGGAACCCTTACCTGCTGAGGAACCTCCCTTGACGGCTGCTAAAGCTGATAAAGATGCTTACAAGAAGCATCAAAATGACGCACTTGATGTTGGGTGCCTTATGCTTGCCACCATGAACTCTGAGCTTCAGAAGCAACATGAGGAAATGGAGGCGTTCGATATGATCGAGCATCTAAAGCAACTGTACCAACAACAAGCAAGACAAGAGAGGTATGACGTCTCTAAAGCGTTGTTCTAGTGTAGAATGGTAGAAGGAAGTCTAGTTGGAACTCATGTACTCAAGATGATTGGGTATATTGAGCATATGGAGAAGCTGGGTTTTCCTTTGGACCAAGAGTTGGCCACTGACGTGATCTTGCAATCGTTGCCTGAAAGCTTCAGTCAATTTGTCTTAAATTACAATATGATTGAAATTGAAAAGACTCTATCACAGTTACTTGGCATGCTTAGAACTTTTGAAGCAAATAGCAAGAAGTCTAAGCCTACAAATGTTCTTATTGTGAATAAGAGCAAAGGAAAGACTAAAGCTAAGAGCTTCAAGAAGAACATGAAGGTTCTTGTTAAGTCTAAGCCACATGCTTCTGCACTAAAGCCAAAGGGAGGAGTGGCAAAGGAAGGGAACTGTTTCCATTGCGGTGAGACTGGTCATTGGAAAAGGAACTGCAAAGTATATCTGGAAGATCTTAAGAAGACAAAGGGAAGTGTGAAAATGTGCAGGATCTCAAAAGGAGTAGGACGTTGGCGAAAGGCGAAGTTGATCTCCGAGTTGGAAATGGAGCAAGAGTTGCTGCATTAGCTATAGGAGATTACCATTTATCTTTGCCTTCTGGTTTATCATTGATTTTGAAAGACTGTTATTTTGTCTATTACCAAAAACATTATTTCTATTTCTTGTTTGGACAAGTGTGGATTTTCATTTATGATAAAGGACAACTGTTGTTCTATTTATTCAAATGATATGTTTTATGCAAGTGCACAAATGATTAATGGTCTTTATATATTAAATCTAGATATGCCTGTCTATAACATTAATACTAAAAGGATTAAGAATAATGATTCTAATCCAACTTATCTCTGGCATTGTCGCTTGGGCCATATAAACGAGAATCGCATATCAAAACTTCATAAGGATGGAGTATTGGATTCATTTGATTTTGAATCATATGAAACACGTGAATCTTGTTTAATGGGCAAGATGACTAAAGCCCCATACAAAGGACATGTTGAAAGGGCAAATGTTTTATTGGGACTAATACATAGTGATGTATGTGGACCAATAAGCACACATGCTAGAGGTGGTTTTCAATACTTCGTTACATTTACTGATGACTTCAGTAGATATGGGTATGTGTACCTAATGAAACATAAGCATGAAACCTTTGAAAAGTTCAAAGATTTCAAGAATGAAGTACAAAACCAACTTGGCAAAAGTATCAAAATCCTTCGATCAGATTGAGGAGGTGAATACTTAAGCCAAGAGTTTCATGACTATCTAAAGGAGTGTGGGATAGTCCCTCAACTCACTCCTCCGTATACTCCACAATGGAATGGTGTATCCGAGAGGAGAAATCGAACCTTGTTGGACATGGTTAGATCAATGATGAGTCATGCAGATCTTCCGATATCCTTTTGGGGACATGCTTTAGAAACATCAATATTTATACTGTACCGTGTTCCATCTAAATCAGTGGAAAAGACACCATATGAGATATGGACTGGGAAGCGTCCTAGTATGTCTTTTATGAAGATTTGGGGTTGTGAGGCTTTCGTGAGACGTCACGTCTCTAACAAACTTGGACCCAAATCTGATAAGTGTTTATTTGTGGGGTATCCTAAGGAAACGAAAGGATACTATTTCTATTATCCCACCGAGAACAAAGTGGTTGTTGCTCGGACTGGTGTCTTTCTTGAAAGAGAATTTATTTCTAGAAAAACCAGTGGGAGACAAATAGAACTTAGTGAAGTTCAACCACAAGAAAACATTGGACATGATATTGAGATGGAAACAGAGCAGACACCACAAGCTGTTGTGGATAAAGTGCCTGCTCAAGAGACACAAGTCCAGCGTAGGTCTGTAAGAGAACACCGGGAGCCACAGAGATATGGATTTCTTGTGACTCAACAAGGTGACTTACTACTTATTGATGAGGATCAACCGTCATCTTATCAAGAAGCTATAATGGGCACTGATTCTGAGAAATGGCAAGAGGCCATGAAATCTGAAATGGAATCCATGTATGCAAACCAAGTATGGACTTTGGTTGACCCACTTGAAGGGGTGAGACCCATAGGGTGCAAATGGATTTTCAAGAAGAAGACCGACATGGATGGTAATGTACAAACCTTTAAAGGTCGACTGGTTGCAAAAGGTTTCAAACAAATTCATGGTATTGACTATGATGAAACTTTTTCACCAGTTGCCATGGTTAAATCCATAAGGATCTTACTTGCAATAGCTGCATTTCATGATTATGAAATCTGGCAGATGGATGTCAAAACAGCTTTCCTTAATGGAAATCTGCTTGAGGATGTGTATATGACACAGCCTGAGGGTTTTGTCGATCCAAAGGATGCTGGAAAGATATGCAAGCTACAACGATCCATTTATGGATTGAAGCAAGCTTCTCGAAGTTGGAATCTTCGTTTTGATGATGCAGTCAAAGAGTTTGGTTTCATCAAAAACGTAGATGAGCCTTGTGTCTACAAGAAGGTCAGTGGGAGCATAATTATCTTCCTAATATTGTATGTAGATGACATACTTCTTATTGGGAATGATATCCCTGCCTTAAAATCTGTAAAGATTTGGCTAGGAAATTGCTTTTCTATGAAAGACTTGGGTGAAGCCACCTATGTATTAGGAATCAAGATCTATAGAGACAGATCGAGAAGATTACTTGGCCTAAGTCAAAGTACATACATAGACAAAGTGCTAAAACGGTTTAGCATGCAAGAATCTAAGAAAGGATTCGTGCCTATGACACATGGAATACATCTCTCGAAGGATCAGTGTCCTTCAACACCAGATGAGAGACAACGCATGAGTAAGATTCCATATGCATCAGCTATTGGATCTATCATGTATGCCATGATATGTACTCGTCCCGATGTTTCGTATGCTTTGAGCATGACGAGCAGATATCAAGTTGATCCAGGTGAATGTCACTGGATTGCAGTCAAGAACATCCTGAAGTACTGAAGAAGAACTAATGATACATTCTTGATTTATGGAGGTGAGGAAGAGCTCAATGTAATTGGTTACACTGATGCAAGTTTCCAAACCGACAAAGATGATTTTCGATCGCAATCAGGATATGTGTATTGCCTAAATGGAGGTGCTGTGAGCTGGAAGAGTTCAAAGCAAGAGACAGTAGCAGATTCTACAACGGAAGCTGAGTACATTGCTGCCTCAGATGCAGCAAAGGAAGCTGTTTGGATCAGGAAGTTCATTTCTGAACTTGGAGTGGTGCCTAGCATTAAGGATCCGATAGAACTCTATTGTGACAACAATGGAGCGATCGCATTGGCTAAGGAACCTAGATCTCACCAAAGATCCAAGCACATAATTCGACGCTTTCATTTAATTCGAGAAATCGTTGAAAGGGGAGATGTTAAAATATGTAAAGTACCAACAGATGATAATGTATCTGACCCATTGACGAAGCCACTGTCACAGCAGAAGCATGATCGTCATACTAGATCTCTAGGCATTAGGTATATGTCTGATTGGTCTTAGTGCAAGTGGGAGATTTGTTGGGATATGCCCTAAGATGTGTCATTAGATGATTGTTTATGACATACAATGTATTATTATTTTATAAATGGCAAATCATTATTATATATATTCGAATATCTGTGCAATATGAATTGATATATAAGTTAATGTCCTTAGAATAATATTGTATTATTCTTAAAGATTGTCCCTAGTCAAGTATTATCATAAATAAGGATAATGATAATACATTGAGGCTAGTATGTTTTGATTGATGAATTGTTCATGGATATGAGATATCAAATCAACACATGGGTACATGCTAGAGAACAATATACTGAACAGACCCACCATGAGAATGCTACATGGATAGTTATATGAATGTCATAAGCAATTCTCATAGTGATAATAATGTATGTAATCCTTACGACTTGAGATCATCAGAGATCCCAACATAAGGAGTTATGTATCTTGATATTGTCAAACGTTACATGTAACAGGGTAAACTATAAAGGCAACTATTGGATACACTACGAATTATGTAGAGGGATGTTGATTGATTTGTCCCTCCTATATAATAGGAGAAGTGTTTGGGCCCTTGATCAAGTAAGACTAAAATGCATGGTCGTGCTCAAATGAGTCGATATGTGATATCGAGCTTATTTGTTTATTCTAGTTCTACTTGGGGATCAAGAAATAGAGATTGAATATACGAGTATGACTATTCCATGACTCGTGTTCAATCTAAACACATGGACAAAGGGATTAAGTTACATGGTTAATATTATCACAAGTTCTAAGGTTATGTCGAGTCAAAGACATTCTTGTAATTTGGGTAGCCTTGATGTGTTGCTAGATACCGCTCATTGCTTGTGACATAAAATGAGATTTTATGTCACTGCCAACATTACAAGATCCTATCGGGTCGCACAAAAGATTAAATCGATAAAGGGAATTAAATTCATGGGATGAATTAAATAATTAAGAAGAGTCTTAATTAAATGATTATAAGGATTTAATTAAATCATGAGTTTGGGCCCATGAGACTTTAAGAAAGTCTTGAACCTTAATTAAATCTTATAATATAAATACAAGGTTATGATTAATTGTTAATCACACAATTCATAAACCATCGCCAATAGAATAGCGGAATGAACCATCGCTATATATACCCTGCGGCATGAACCATTGCCATTAGAATAGCGGAATGAACCATCGCTATATATACCCTGCGGCATGAACCATCGCCAATAGAATTGCCAATCCCTAGCCTTGTTATAACAGTGTATTTTAATGCACATCGCTTATCATGACCGCGGCACTAATACCCCTCGATTTGACATATTAGCGGCATTAAATAACCTCGCTCATAAATGTAACATGTAGCATCCACCCTCGCTTCAACATTTTAGCGGCAATATTCTTTCCTCGCTATGATATGACAGTGGCAAGTATTCTATCGTCGCTTCAAATGACAGCGGCAAAGCATTTAAAATCATCACTCGTCTTTAACAACGACTCATGGGAGATGTACCAAGCATCCAATCTTATACCTGCAGCCACAATTCATAATCCATATCCCAACATACATCGTTAAGAGTGTATTTTAATGCACCTCGCTTCAACTGTGACATGCGGAATTTACCATGGCTTCAACATTTAGCGGCAAAGCATTAAAATCATCACTCAAATATATATGCAACCACAATGTATAATCCATATACTAATATACATCGTTAAGAGTGTATTTTAATGCACCTCGCTTCAAATGTGACATGCGAAATTTACCATCGCTTCAACATTTAGCGGCAAAGCATTAAAATCATCACTCGAATATATATGCAACCACAATACATAATCCATATCCTAATATACATCGCTATGAGTGTATTTTAATGCACCTCGCTTCAAATGTGACATGCTAAATTTATCATCGCTTCAACATTTAGCAGCAAAGCATTAAAATCATCACTCGAATATATATGCAACCACAATGCATAATCCATGATGTATATAGAATACATGTTACCGTTTGGTGCCCATCAACCCTGGCCTTAGCCCTCCATGCCAAAGCGTCCCTACAGGAACGACCCCAACCATGAGCATATAATAATCTATATTCACCACAATATGATTATAATGAGTAAATGCATAAACCATAAGTACAAAGTACTTCATGTATTCCAATGCAGTTAAAGATGCTCCCCTTGGTTGTCCCTGTACCACAACTCATAATCATAATCAACGGATTATATTACGATTCTATAAATGTCATGCCATATAATTATCTCATTAACATGTTCCTAGGCCCTCAACAACCCCAAAGAGCAAACCACTGTTCAGACACCACTAATGTAAGGACCCTCGTGCCCTTAACCCATTATTAACGTATTAACCCATGCAATTAGAATATACAATTATGTTATCAAGAGAAAAGACTACATGCAACCATGGCATAAAATACCATCTATAAAATTTCTTGCATCTTTTCATTAATATTAAGCTTTTCCCCACCAAGTTCATTTAACATATCATGTATCCTTGTAATACACTAACACGTTCTCAATTCATTTTGCAATTCCTAAATGATTGCATGCATCACATAAATGAAAAGAGAAAGGCCTTTGCATTTTTATACAAACCATATACACATAATAGTGCTCACATACGAGCATCAAATAAGTATATGCGTATCAAATGTATAAAACAATGTGCTCAATACCGTCACTAGTACTTCGATCCTGGAAGCACCTCCAATCTATAGCTCGAGCTCAACTCCAAAGCCATCGATGTACATATTCACGTGCCCCAACTGAGACAGCCCCCACACGGGGTGAGCATACCAATATCCCAAATCCAATAAGCACAATATTACAATTCTTAATTTACACAATGTAAAGGCTATGAATATTAAAAGACACTCCCTGGATGGCATCATCCTCGAGAAATCTTGCTCCGAGATCGAGCCTTGCTCGATTCTTCCATGGGAGGAGAAAAAGGGTGAAAGGGGGGAGAGGGGAATCGTTAGGGGAGAGAGGGGAGAGAGAGGAAAGAGGAAACAAATGACTGAACATCGAGTCCACTTGGTATATATAGCACCAAGACTCCAAAATCCTGAGTCCTCCACAAATACACCATGACTCATTAAAAATCATCTGTGTTCAATAATTTCCTCTCAATCTCAATTTCCATTATCAGCCACAACTCAAGGTACCCCAGACCCCAGATCCCACCAAAAGCCAAATTACAAGGTTATCACCACGATGAGAATACAATCTCAACCCTTGTACCCAACAACTCCAAAAACAGGATTTAAAATCCTCGGGAGTCTCAACACCACAATTAATTCATAATTGCCACAATAAAAGTCCACGAAGGATCATCACTACACCGAAATTAATATCATTAATTCTCGGGCATCACATAGTTAATAAAATTTCCATAATATATCCTACAACTTTCAAACTGTAATTCAAAAAGCAGATTTATTTTTGCGTGTCGAGCTCGTTATTACATTATTTGTATCACTGCTTAAATTTATGGGACTTTTCCAAAATAGATACTTTCCAAAAATAGAAATTTAATTCAATTTTCGTGGCAACTATAAATTAGCTTTGTAATCACTATTATAATTTTGGCTAATAATAGCATTTAGTTCCAAATCGCTTAATTCAACTACTTGAATTTAACTAGAATCTTCAGGTGTAAAAATTGTTGGACCCTTAATGGTCCAGATGTATACTAGTTATGAGATTACAACTCTTTGTTATTTTTGAGTCAAACTATTTGTTCTTTTTTGAGTATACCCCGTGCACCCCCATGTATTGATTAAACTCTTTTAATTATTGATGTTTGGATTCAAAATCGTGATTAGGACCTAGCAACATGGTATCATGACCCCTTAGACATACACTGATAGTGCATGCAATAACCTTCAGTTATTGCGAGCATTGAATATGGTCCTTTTGCTCGTATGCGTCGATTGGATCTTGGGGCATTGGTTTGTCGAGATCCCAATATGAATTCAATAGCTATGTGTACATCCCAAAGTGTCATAACCTGTCTATATGTAACTAGAGAAATTCTTTCATCTGAGACATACAACTTGTTCTCGCTAGAGACTCTTAGGATCGAGTTGCATGCATCGAATAGACAAGTACAATGAACAAGCTCTTACCGAATTCACAACAACACTGAACTTGCCACCTTATAACCTTGTGGAGTCAGGAAACAAGGCACATTGTAGTGCTCCTCAAATAGAACTATAGTTTTGAATTGGATCGTGACAATTAATTAATAATATCAAAAATTGTAAAATTTGTAATAATCGCAAGCATAATCTATCCTTTATTATTCTAATAATCACAATTTTATTATATCAAACAATACAATATTAGCAATAAAAAGTATAAGGGAAAAAAGGTAAATCATCCTAATCATAATTACAATCTCAATCTTAATTATTCAAAATAAACATAATATTATTTATCAAGCACTATTGAATATCATATCTAATCATACTAATAATCACAATATAATTTATTAATATAATCATATCTTCGAAAATGAACTCGTAAGATATTTCTGACATGTAGCATAGTAAATATTCTAAAACAATACTAATCATTTTCACTTATATGAAAGCCTTAATTCTCTAATTTCTTAAAAACCTGAGCCTTTATTCCCTCCAATTTTCACCTTCAAGTCTCTAATAAACTGATTCAAATTCATATCGGAAGATCCATTTATTCCCATTGAATTCTCCACCAAGTTTTTCACTTTCTTGACTCGTTTCCGAATGTCCCCCGATTCATCCCCAAACATCAAATATTTAATTTTCTCAGAAACCATATTTCTTGATAAATTCAAGTTCTCATCACGTAGATTGATTCCAATCTTCAAATCATCCACCGCAATTTTTCTATTCGTAAATTGATCAGTCAACAAAGGGTAACAAATCAAGGGGACATCGCAATATACACTCTCCAATATCGAGTTCCATCCACAATGGGTCAAGAATCCTCCAATAGCCTGATTCGAAAGAACATCAATTTGGCAGCACCACGGCACAATCAAGCCTCGACCTCGGACCCTATCCTTAAATCCATCCGGCAAGAAATCGGGTTCATCTGAGCTAACGATATCGGGTCGGAGCACCCAAATAAAATCAACCCCACTAAGCATGAGACCATGAGCAATCTCCTCAATGTCACGTTTGCTAGTGTGTGCATAGCTACCAAAAGAGATATACAAAACTGAGTTTGGTGTCTTCGTTTTGAGCCATTGGAGGCAATCCGACTCGGGCCACAGGCTTGCGGATATGCGGCCATTGGTGAAGCCGGGAGGGAAAATGGGCCCGATCGAATAGAAAGGCTGCTTCTGTTGTAAAGCTGAGACTGTTTCTTCTTCAAGTTCTTGAACTGTGTTACAGAGTATGAAGTCAGCTTTCTTCGCGTCTTCAAAAGCTTTAAAAATGATTCGATGAACTGTTGTTGAAATATCATCTTTGGCTTGTAAATAGGACATTAAATCAGTAGGGAGAATGGATTTTACTCCAGGGATGTAGTCGATGGCATCTGTCCGGTTCTCTGTTCAACATTGGGTCAGAAAAACGAATTCAAAATTGGGGTTAAAAACTAATAGAGGACAGGGAATATATATAATTTACATGCAAGATGCTTTTGGATCGAATATAAATTTAGGTTATCTCGCATTCTCGAGCGCGCCCGAGTTAAAATATTAAGAAGCGAGGGCTTCAACTCGGCCTGCCAGTTGGTGATCATGAGCAGGACAGCATGTGTGGCGAGCATGATTCGCCGACACGGTCATGGTGTTAGCATAAATATCCTGCAAGCCAAAAATTGGTCTCATGAGCTTTATGAACCCTAGCCCAATTAGCTGACTCATTACAACTATAAATATCACTCTCATCTCTAGGGTTAAACACTACTCCATTCAATAGACTCTATCTCATAGAAAAGCCGGCATCACACTAGCACTGGTGTTTGGCTTGAAGGTCTGGTCAAGTTGATTGGACTCGAGGGATCACCGCTATCAGATTCACGTCAGTGAATAGTAGTCTTTTTTCGTGCATTTATATTTGATTTGTGCATGTTATATATGAATCAGGCGCGATCCTCTGCCCCCGGGTTTAGATTTGTTCATATTTTATTTCCGCTACGTTTGGATCTGACGTCGGGTGACGAAAACCCAACAGTGGTATAAGAGCCAGCTTGCGCTTTGATTTATATATTCGATAATTAATTTTTATAGATCGTTTCCAATCAACTAATCGTATTCGAAACTTCAAAAAATTTGGAATCCCGAAAAACATAGAAAATTGGACAAATCTGGAAACTGTTTCCGGCATCCACTGATCACCATCAGCAGCCGGCGACTCTAGCGGGACGGAGAATGTTCCTCGTGACATGTTCCTGGTGCTGTCGTGCGCACCTCTTGCACGACAGAAGTGTTGTGGACCTTGTTGCACCCACACGACCATATTTCACAACAGATCGGCTAGTTCGAATGTTATCAATGAGAAAAGACGCCTGCAAGATCGAGTTGTACCGCGAAGAAACAGCAAGTTGTTTCAGCAAGCGACAGTCAGTCTGTTGGGCATAACTCTTATCTATCTTATCGGAACAAGACGATTCAGTATAGGTTGGAAAGCTAAGACAAAGATATACAAGTCATCTTTGAAAGTCAAAGACTGAATCGGATGTTAAGATGGCCAAAAAGCTTCTGCAAGTCACGTCATGTGCTGCTGCATCCAGCAAACATACAGCAGGACCATCGCCTCGTATTTCGAGCATAACTCTCTCCTACGAACTCGAAATCAAGCGATTCTTTATTCCGTGGAAAGCTAAAAGAAAGGGTTACAACTTTTATGTAGATCACTTTGCCTAGTAATCAAAGAATCAAGAGCTACAAGCAACAGATCAGAAGATCAAGTTTATCAATCTGTTTTGTATCAAGCTGATTGTTCAGACTGATCCGGCCAGGTTGATCCGGCCAGACTGATCTGTCCAAGCTGATCCGACTAGTATGATCTGTACAAGACTGATCCAGCAGTCTGGTCCAAAATACAAAGAGCCCAGAAACCAGAATATGACCGTTGCAAGCTCGGGAATGGTGCAAAACCTTTTCCAACGGGCATATTCTTGTGTCTAACATATATATCATTGTTTGGGGCTATATATACAAGTCTTGGAAGCTCAAATATGGTGATTGAAGATCAATCCAAGCAATATCAAATCAAACCCACTTGGGATTCAAAATGGGCAGCTTAATTTTAGGCACCACTTACATTGTTATATCAAATCTAGTTAGAGATCCTTTTTGCCATATATATTCACTCTATTCATTGTATTTGAGAGCTTAATAGATGAGTGAATATCATTGTAATGATTGATGATTCATCACAACCGATTGAGATGTCTTTGTATGTGAGACATTAAAGAACATACATAGTTGAGTTGCTAGGAGTTCTAGTTGGATGGAGAATTTCCAACTGGATCGGGTTTGTACAACAGGATTGTATAAATCAAAGTCTTCTAGTGGAATCCTTCCATGAGGTGGAAGAAGGGAAGATATAGAATGATTACACTACCTTCGAACTTTCATAAACAAATGCTTGTTTATTTACTTTACTGCATTTATTTACATAACTATTTTTACATACTTTCTTGCATATCTTTAAAATGACTTTCAAATGGTCAATCGGTTATAGAGCGGGTTATGTCGAGTGTCTTTTGCTCGATTTTGTACCGAACTCGATATAATCTCTCGGTGCAATTATTTCCAGAACACGAGCTATTGAAGCTCAAGTTGGTTTAACTTGGGTGTGGACTGGCCACCCACCCCGATTGATCCTGACAGCATTTTTTAACTTTGGATCCGAATGGGTTTGGAGTCCATAAATTAATTTTGGGTCATTTTAGATGTTTTGTCCGGATATTGATTTTTGAAATAATAAATCATATTACTTAATTAATTAAAATATGATTTTAATTTATTAAGTGTGTTGGGGTTCAACAATTGCCTCTGCTTTGTGATCGGTCGAACACGTGGCGCTTGTGCCAGTGTATGGTTGAAAAGATTGATGTTGCGCCATTACCCTTAACTATAGTTATTGGTAAAGCGGTAAGCGCTCGATCCAACAATTGGTATCAGAGCCAAGGTCGCGTGTTCGATTCCCATGAGTTGCAGAGAGTGCAATTATTGGGGGAGGGATTGTTGGGGTTCAACAATTGCCTCTGCTTTGTGATCGGTCGAACACGTAGCGCTTGTGCCAGTGTATGGTTGAAAAGATTGATGTTGCGTCATTACCCTTAACTATAGTTATTGGTAAAGCGGTAAGCGCTCGATCCAACAAAGTGTAAAATGAAGATTTTACAAATTAATTAAAAAATAATTAATTGAAAACTAAGTGAAAGTTTTCATTTAGTTTGTTAATTTTATTTTTGATTAATATTATGAATTGTAGGTAAATAGAGAATACCAAGTAATTAAAAATTTAATTAATTAGAAATTAAATAAAAATGTTTCATTTAATTTGTTGATTATATTTTTATTAATATTAACGAATTGAAAATATGATTTTTAATTAAGATTAGAAAGTAAAATGTAGATTTACCAATTAGTTGTAAATTTAATTAATTGAAAATTGATGAAAATGTTTCATTTAGTTTGTTAATTTTATTTTTGATTGAGCTGATTAAAGGTCAAAAAATGATTTTATCAATTAACTGAAAATTAATTAATTAGAAATTAAATAAAATTGGTTTATTTTCAATTAATGATACGATTAATGGGAAAATGATAGAATAAATTAATTATTGTGCTCTAATTACATGTGATGTGATTAGTACAATTACATATGATGTAATTGGTTAGTTTAATGACTAATTACATATGATGTGATTGTATGGTGGATGATTACGAGCCTTGACCAATGTGTTAGGTGAATGATTAGGTTCTTATTGTTTCATTGTAATTGTGATTTTTTGGTTATCGAATCTGTCTTGGTAGCACCTGATTGGGAGCTTCCCATTGAGTTGATGCATGATGCTAGTGACATGGTTGTGGGTGCAGTTCTGGGACAAAGGAGGAATAATGTATTTCACACCATTTACTATGCAAGTTGCAGTTTGAAGAGACACAACAAAATTATGTTACCACTGAAAATGAACTCCTAGCTATGGTATTTGCATTTGACAAGTTTCATTCCTACCTTTGTTTGGCCAAAGTAATTGTCTACACTGATAATGATGCACTTAGATATCTCCTTCCAAAGAAAGGTGTTAAACCATATTTGATTCAATGGATTCTTTTATTGTAAAATTTGACTTAGAAATCCATGACAAAAAGGGTGCAGAGAATTTAGTAGCCGATCACTTGTATAGACATGAAAATTTAAATGATGAACATGAGACATAGGCAGATAAAATTAATGAGAAATTCTCGGATGAGCAATTGTTTCAAGTTCTTGCATTGCCTTGATATGCTGATTTTGCAAACTACATTGTTAGTGGTAACCTCCCACAAAATCTAACTTTTTGTCAAGAAATTTTTTTATCTGATGTGAAATACTATATATGGTAGGAACCATTCTTGTTCAAGATTTGTGTAGATAATATGATTCGAAGATGTGTCCTGAAAAAGGAGATGCAATCTATTCTGAGCTATTGTCACGACCGAGAGGTAGGTAGACACTTTGGCCCAAAGAAAACGACAGCAAATGTACTTGAATCTGGTTTTTATTGGCCTTCATTATTGAAGGATGCTTTCAAGTACGTTTCTGATTGTGATAGATGTCAACTGATAGGTAATATATTGAGGAAGCATGAGTTTCCTTTAACGATGTTTTTGAATGTGAAATTTTTTATGTTTGGGGCATTGACTTTATGAGACATTTTCCTAGTTCGTTTTCATATACTTACATACTTGTCGATGTAGATTACGTATCAAAGTAGGTAGAGGCTAAAACTTTGTGCACTAATGATACTAGGGTTGAGGTATAATTTTTGGAAAGAACATTTACTTGATTTGTCACCCTTGTGCGATCATTAATGATGGTGATGCACATTTTTGCAATAAACAATTTGAAAATATTTTGACTAAATATGGTGTCACCCACAAATTTCAATACTTTATCATCGACAAGTGGGCAAGTAAAAATTTCAAATAGAGAGTTGAAACGGATTTTTAAAAAAAAATGTGAATTTGAGTAGGAAAGATTGGACCCTATGTTTAGATGTTGCTTTATTGGTCTATAGAAATGTATTTAAAACAACTATTGGCACATCACCATATAAGTTGGTTTTTGTTAAGGCATGTCATCTCCTGGTTGAATTTGAACATAAAGCATATTGGGCTATAAAATGGTTAAACTTTGACTGTCATGCTGCAGGTGAAAAACGCCGCTTACAACTCAACGAGATGGAGGAGTTTAAAAATCAATCATACGAGAAGGCCAAAATCATAAGGACGAGACAAAGAAATGGCATGATGCTTGTATCCAAAGGAGATAATTCCGTGAAGGGACATGGTTTATTGTACGACTCTAGACTACAACTTTTCCCAGGCAAGTTGAAATCTCGTTGGTTCTAACCATTCACAGTCACCAAAGTATACCCTTTTGGCGCTAGAGGTAAGTGATCCTAGTAAGGGCACATTCAGAGTTAACAGATATTGGTTGAAACCCAATCAGGTGAATGATGTCAATTCCTGCACCACTGTATACTTTGATAACTGAAGCAAAAGGGTAAAAAGTCCAGCTTGAGACTATAATCAAGAACTACTTCTTTCCCTTATTCGGTTTCATATTCGTAGTTAGTTTTATTTTTATTTTTGTTGTTGACTCCGTGCGAGATATTGATGTGCAATGTTGGTTGGAAGGATTCCCAAAGGCAGCAGATGTTTTAAAAACAATAATAATAATTTTAGCGAGCGATTGTTAGATAAGTCAGCGATTGATCGCCAAGCTTAGAATTTTCCTACCCTCATCCAGCTTTCGGCGGTCGTCGATCACTGAAAAATATTGTGATCGATGGCCTATCTTGAATTTTTGTTTTTTAAGACCGCACATGTTCTGCCTTCGGAGATCGATCGCCAAAAAATCTGGAGATCGATCGCGTGTCGGGAATTTTTTTATTTCTTATAAGAGCACAACTCACACACTCTCGCACACACACACTTAATCTCTAACCCCTCTCTTCCTCACACTATCACCCACACCAAATCACTCAAATTTCTTCATTAAATCATCAATTTATAAGTAATTGCAGCAAGAAACCCTTTAATCTCGATCTACTTCTCACAAAACTTGCAGCAATCGATCGACACAAGGGCCTAAGAACAAAATGAGGATTTTTGTTCGAACCAAGTCTGGAGAAATTTTCGGCTACTTACACTCGGCTAGTTGGAGATATTTCGGTTTCACTCATTCCAGATATCATAGTTTAGCAATTAATCTGGGTTGATAGTAGCAAAGCTTCGATTCTTTCTGAAACTTTCACAATTGGGGATGATGAACACTTAAGATTTTCTTGAGGCATGATATATGGAAGGAAAACCATAGTTGGGATTGCTAATATATTGTTGCGTAATTGGACTATAACATGCTTGCCATCAGGGACGATGAGTGCTCGGCATACATAGAAGAACATCTAGATCACAATGAGATTGTCATTACAATTTGCAGAGATGGTGCTACATGGAAAACAAATCTCAAGGGCAAATCACTGACCTTCCTCAAGTCTGACCTAAAGGATGAAGTTAAGGACCGGTTTTCTTTCATGTCCGCACGAGTAATGCTGCCAACCCACTCATCTGAGGCCAAGGAACGAGCAACGTTGGTATTTTCCGTTGTCACTGGCAAATCAGTCGAGCTAGGACGAATTATTCAGACCTCCATTTTTAATGATATGCAAAGTTCCTTCACCATCGGCATAACATATCTTGGACTAATGATTGATCTCTGTCAGCATGCGGGCTTAAAATGGGACAAAGATGAGGAACTACTGAATCCTCTCATGCCTATCGCGGTATCCTACCTAACTCTATTCCGACAAAGAGTGCCTGCAGGTGGCACTGGAGCATCGAGCACTCAAGCCCCGCCGAGACCACCACCATTACCCCCCGCTCCCAGGACAACTAGGGAGAGACTTGCATCGTTGAAGTGTGATGTTGATGAGCTTCACCGAAAAAATAAGGAGTTCATGAGCTTTACTTTCGACTTCACTTCTGTCTTGGCTCATCAATTCCCAGGGGTTCAATTTCCACAGCCTCCCAGTTTCCCACCTTACCCACAGTTTGATGAGGATGAGAAGGATGATGTTCACTGTTGATCGTCGTCACATGTATGTGTTTTGTTCTTGCTTTTCTGAGTTTTGTACATTGAGAACAATGTCCAACCTTAGTTTGGGGAGTGGATTAGTTGGTTAGTCATCTGTGTGTGCGAATGCTTATTTATTTGATCTGCTTGTTATATGCTGAAATTGTAACTTTAATTGTTCATGAGGAAAAAAATTAAATTTATTTTAAGGAGTTCAAACTTGAGAAGTGAATGAATTACAGTATTGATTATCTTCAATGATGATTTTGTTCTCACTTTGCATATCAACTTGAATCTCAATGATTGTTAGACTTGTTCATGAATATCCTGTTTTGAGTTAAAATATCAAGAATGAGTAATATTTTGAGCACATTGAGTCATGATCTTGTAGATTGCATATGGAGTAGTGATTTTTTTTTTTTAAATTCAATAAAATCTTGGGCGTCTTTTGAGTTAGTCTAGAACCTATTTGATGGCACCAGTCGAAGATAGCAAGGAGACTTTTGAGCATAAAGATTTCACTGACCTGTAAAAAAGGGACGACTACACAAAGTATTAACCGGGGACTTCTACTCAAACTCAAAACGGTAGCTTCCTACCTGCTGAACACATAGTAGACAGCCTTAGGGAGCGGTCCTTTTTCTTTGAACGAATTCTGAAAAAAAATTCCAAAAATTTGGGCAGGCAAGGTCGTCGTTATGCCCTTAATGAATTGAAGGAAGTGAGAGTTCGATTTGAGAACCAAGGGGAAATAAGAACCATTTCAGGGATCATTGTCTGGCGAAAGTGTTTAGTTACAAACTTAATTTGGAGATGATCTAAACAATTCTTGATACTTTGAGCATTGGAGCCTACCTTGTCAAATATCATTCTTTAGTGTTTCACTTTGAGCTTAATTGAAAACGAATGGTGTGTGCATTGCATACAATTAGATTACCCTTCGATATTTTTTTGTTACATCTACCTTATGAGCTTAAATGAAATTTTTATCCTTACATTGAGGGAGTATAATAGATCTCATTCGATACACTTACATTGTTATATACTGATTAGCTTATCGGAAAAAAAAATGATGAATGAGATGAAAAAAATAGAGAAAAAGAAAAGAAAAAAAACCTTGTGAATAAAAAGAAATAATATGCAAATAGGCCAAGGTTGAAAAAGATATTTGCAACCAAGAAGAGAAAAAGCTCGAAACGTACGAAAAGTTGAGTAATCGTATATTATACCATCTTCTATGTATTATCTTATCCTTTTCTTTGAAATCGACACCAAGGTCTAAAATGACAAGCTTTAAAGACTTTTTTTTATCTAAGTTTTGTGACTACTACATTAGTGGAGAAGTGTTTGAAAAATAGACATATGTGGTGCTCAACGATAATCTCGAAAGTTATTGACTTGCCTGGTTTGATGTATGAAATATGCATGATGCCTGAGATTGACAATAACACATACATGTTCCAATTTTGTTATGTGTTGCTTGACTTAGGAGAAAACATATCATGTGTAACACTTTGATTGATTATTGTCTATGTGTAAGTGAAATTTCTTAGATAATAGTAGTTGCGAGTTAATTCATTTCAAGTATCAAGAATGAACTCGACTGTTATAAATTTTAATTCTTACTCGAGGACGATCAAATGATAAAGTGTGGTTTTTGCATTTATATTTCCATGTTTACTTTTTACTTTTACGTTGGTTATCAAGCAGAATTATGTTTTGGTTGTTAAGTGTTGTATCTTTCTAGAGTTAGGTGAAAGTGATAGGAAATGATGAAAAGATGCCAAATATCGATGAAAAGGTGGAAAAGCACCAAAACGATCTAGCATGTGTAAGAGAAGATGAAAAGTTATGAGTTGAAGAAACTGTGCCCAGCGATCAATCATCGAGTGAGAGTGGCGATCGATAACCGGGCACATGAAGAATTGAAGAAAATTTGATGGCGGTGATCAATCACCTGAAATCTTGCGAGCTAATGATGAATGCAGAATGTTGGAAGAAAAAGTTGAGAAATAGCGATCGATCGTCGGGTGAAGGCAACAATCGATTGCTGGCCACAGAAGTTAGAAAAAACATTAAAGAGTGGTGGGCGATCGATTGCTAGATTTCTTTGCATTGGCTAGAGTATTGCATAGGAAAGTTGTTTTTCTTGGACTCTTTTAACTTGTATAAAATAGGACTTTTGACATTAGACTTGGGAGACTTTCCTCCACCATATTTTCGTACTTCAAAGCTCTTTCAACCTCCAAATTATCGAAGAAGCAATAAACAATGCAAGAGAAGAAGCAACAGATCAACGCACAGAGTCAACACCACTCGTTTATTAGTATTTCTAAACATTGTTTTGTTTATTTAAGAGATTATCATGTTTAAATTGTTGAGAAACATATTTAGATATTGTTCTTTCAATTTAAACATTAACAAAGTTTGTTTTATCAAGATTATGGGATCTTTTGTTGAACTATGATATGAATTATTATTATTTGATTAAAATCCATATAACTTCTAAGCGTATGCTTTATTGTTCTTAATTTTTAGAATTGATCACCCTTTGAATGATTTTATGCATTATAATTAAGATCGAGAGATGATATTATAATATGATATAATAATTCATGCCGTGGATTTCAGATTGAGATCGAGATTTAAAATAAAATACATATGTGATAGTTATAGATTACCCAATCGAAAGCTAGAAGTTTTCATGGAGTTTCGTGCAATATCATTTTATTAAATAAGTGAACAAGAGTTACTTGTTGCAATCTGATATTAGGTTTGATATAGTTCGAGAGAGTATATTGAATAGAATAAGAAAACTCGTCATCTTAGAATAAATTGGACATTCAATCAAAGACAATAAACGAATTATAGGAGATTACATTAGTGAACAGAATTCTTGATAATTTCTTTAGTGAATTTCTTTGTTATCTTCAATAGTTTGGTTTGAGCTTTGATTTTTTATTTTAGTAATTTAAACTGTTACTCAATAATGGTAGACAAATATAATTTAATTAATTTTAATTGGTACTTAATGATTAGTCATTGGATTGACAACTCTTTCTAATCACTGTATTAAACTTGACATGTACGCTTGCGGAAATCGTACACTGTTTTTGAATGGATAAAACTTTATGTTAAAGAAAAGTATGATCAATTATGCTTCGGATTAGGCTGACCATAAGTGCTGAATGCACCACTATAAATATAAGTACCAGAAGGCATAATCAAACAACTCAATTGCTCTCAAAACACTCCAAATTTACACCAGGTTTTTCATATCGTTTTTACACATATTATGAAGAACTATTTATGCTCTTGCTTGTTTGATTCTTGCGTAAAATTATATGTTATAATTATTGTACGGATAAATTGATTATCTTAAAAAATTTGACATTTTAGTTAGTTCACGGGCACATATACGAGGATACGGATATGGTTGTACGAGAATTTTTAATTTTTTAAATATATACATTAATAATATTTGGGGAAAATATTAGATAGTTGACTGTGTAATTTTCCAGAATATACATGCATTATAAATAGATGAGCATTTGTTAGAATAATATTCGTAGCAATTGATATTCTGAATATTTAAAACATAACTCTCTCAATTTTTATAATATTCTTTAGATTGTGTTGATGAATACCTATATGCAAGTCTGGTAGTCCTACAAGTGTTATTACACGAATTGATTCGTTATTCGAAGTTACTCGTAATAGTATAATTTTCTTCCACGTATACTCTTGAAATTCATATAAAAAGCCAATCGATATGTACCTATTCATCATCCTTTTGAAGGAAATAAATAATTTGAAAGGCCGTGGTATAAATTGGGGCCCTTTAATTTTTCAAATTTAAGTTTAATAGAAGATTTGATTTTTATTTTTTTTTGCTTTTTAAATTATATTCAGGAAAGTTTTGATATGATGTCATATATGTTGATATGATATCAGCATAATATCAGAGGAATTCTTTTAAGCTGCCATATGGATTAATGTTTCATGGGATAAATTCATGGTCAAAATGATCCACCACATACCCAAATGTCAGGTAAAAAAAACCCTACCGTAAATTTGCCTTCATGAAATACTACCATATGAGGTAGCATATAATAGATTAAAACAAGCTAAAATTGCGAACAAAATCAAATATTACAGCAATATCTATTTTTGACAAATAAAAGGAACTGATGAAAATGTTACTTTTACAAATTTTATCTTTATGACTCACATATTAACATTAGTAACACAAAATTTGATATACTAAGAGAATTAGGTGCTCTAATTGTGCATACTTCTACGTTTTATTTAAAAAAATACGTTGCAGTATGCATTGGAAGCTTCTAAATTGAAAAATAAATATATTTTAAAATATTCCGTTTTTAATTAATTTGATATACAGGTTTTATGTTTTTAATTTGTTTAACTAGTTCATTTTAATTATATTTTTTGGTTTTAATATTTATCTTGTGTTATTTTTTACAATTTTTTTTTTAATAGACGAGGATAATTTTGTAAAAAAAAAAAAGAAATTTGATGAAGCGTTTAACATTGCTCCAAATCTTCTCACATTTACCGTAACAATTTCATGCATCCACTATTGCACGTTTTCAGAATATCACCACTAAAATCTAATTTCAACAAAATTAAAAAATTATCTCACCACTAATTCTGATATAATCAAATGCTTATTTTGTATTAATTAATTCAATTGAAATTGTTTAAAGCTCGATAATTATTGAAATATGTAGGGTTCAAACTTAGCTTGTTTATTAGTATGTATTATATATAATTTGAATATTTCCAGTATCACTAATACTTTTTACATTAAATAATAAAGTAGTTATTTAATGATTTTAATGTGAATAATTAGCAAGAAATAAAATCAAATATACTACATCGAAATGATTATTAAAGTCAATGTACAAAAATATGAAAATAATCATAAAAAAATTAAATTAATAAATCTGGCCATCAAATTTATTTTATTTCCCAATAAAGAGATCCAATCATTAGTATAAAAAAATATTTCATTGTTGATCTTTATCCCACTTGTTTCCATCTTGTTGTCGCCAACATTTTGTTGATACATGATGTGTGTTAAATAATATAAGAATATAATATTGAAATCTAACAAATAATGCATATACAATAATGCATATATTATAAACCAATTCGATTTAAACTCTCGGTGTAATCATTTCAAGAACATAAATTATTATGGTACACTTATATAGACTCAACTGAGTGAATTGACTAGCTCTCATGTAGTTGGTCGACCCACTTGAATTATCCATCATCTAAGTATTTAATCTTATTAATATCTTCTTGAAAATCAATGATAAAAAGATGATTGATTGTTTGAACAGGACATCTTCTTGCCACATGACTTCGTAACCATTGATGCTTGAAATACCAAATTACATATAATAAATAAATGTTAAGTTTAATCATATATTTATTTCAATAATTATGAAGCTTTAAGCAATTTGATCAAATTCATTAGAAATTTTATGTCACGTCTTATTTAATCATCATTTAATCACTTCTAATTATTAAATTTATTGACATTTAAATTGTTAAAATCCCCAGTTTCATTAATATAAAATAGACAATTGATTATATTAGAGTTAATTATGAGATAATTTGTTAATTTTGTTGAAATTAGAGTTAGTGCCTTAATGGTGATAAGAATAGCGGATGAGTTGTAACATGAATTGTTACACAAGATGTAACAGTCGATTTGGACCAGTAATATATAAGACCAAGAAAATTGAATCTTACCAACCGAAGCGAAATGGCCGTTCTTCCTCAAGAGTTCCACATGGTAATACAGTGTAAGAACAAGCGCCGGCTCTGTGAAAAACGATACATTTACGAGATTATACTTCTTAGCTATCATCGATGGCCACACGTAGAACGTGTCCACAATGAAACTATTGATTGTCGGATCATCCCGCACCAGATTCCCGACAAGTTCATCCACATGAGCGGGAAAAAACATGCATTATCCCTTCAAAAAACTGGTCGTGATTCAGGGAACGATCAAACCCTAGAGGAAACCCATCCGAAACGGTGACATAACGGATGTCGAGACCCGATTTACGAGTTTCGGCAAAGATATCTTCATGGGTTTCATTGATTTTGGATTTAGAGATCTGGCGGTGAACTGGCTCGGTGTTGACGAAGGTGATTTTGAAGCCATTTGATGCAAGTTTTATGGCTAGGTTTACGAATGGGATTACATGGCCCTGAAGAGGATATGGGAACATTAGTGTGTGAGGGTTTTGTTCATGATTTGACATTTTTGAAAGATTCGAACTGATGATAATTTGTTTCACTTGTGACTATATATATATTGTAACAAAGAAAGTGTTGTGTGGTAGAAGGTACATATAGTCTCTAAACAATGTTCCAAGCTGATGTTCTGTGTCATTTCGGTAATATTCGATGGCACATGATATTTCGACAAAAAAGATTTAAACGTTAAAAAAACAAAATTATTCGAATGAGATATATTTTTAACTAATTTGATAATCAAAATCAAATTTGAAATAAGAAAATATGCGTGCGATTGATCATAGAGGGATGAAGGATGGGATTGTACATATTTGCAGAAGAAAGTGATATATGTTTTGTATTGTTTCATTGGTCTTCGTCTAAGACGTGTATGGTTTGTATTGTTTCATTTCGTCTTCATCTAAGACGGTATCAATTAAATTTTTAATTGAATACCATCCAATATATAGATTATTTGATATAAAGACCGTCGTCAAGGATTGCAAATTATCACTAGGACAATTACAAGTTTTAGTTGACAATTACAACCCCAATTATATGGATAAGAGGGATAATTGCTAATTTGCAAGATTGCAAATTTAGTAATTGCACTTGCTATAGCATGTGGTATTGCAAGCAATGTTTTGAAAACCGGTCTGAACCGGCCGGTTCAATCGATTTAACTGTAACCAGTGCTTGATCCGGTCCGGTTAACCCTTCAAAACCACCCTGATAAAAGACCAGTGAGAACCGGATTAAATCGGTAAAAAACCGGTTCAACCAGTGAACGGTTGACTGGTTGAACCAGTATGTTCCTTCATTTTTCTTTCCTTTTTAAAATTTTAATTCTTTTTTATTTTTTTAAAATTAGAAATCAAATTTGTAGAACAAAATATATTATATATAATTTATTGTTATTGAAATGATTACAAAATAATATTTTATGCATGTTTTTATCAAAAATTTCATATAATTCAATAAATGTGTCTTGTATATTATATATAAACATGCTTAGTTCCTCGTAAATTATAATATATGTGAATAATTTCATAATATTTTAAATATTTTATTATAATTTTGGGATATTGATCTTTTTTGACATTATTTATTATTATTTAGATGTTTTATTATTATTATTATTATTATTATTATTTTATGTTAAGACATTTCATTTTTATCTGATTTTTGAAGTTTGACATGTTATGTTGGTGTAACGATATTTTTTTATTATGAACAACTTGAAACTATAGTAACATATTTTACAAAACTTAAAATAGATATTACATAATGATGACGTCATTACTGGTTGAATCAATGGTTCAACCGATTGAACCGATCGAACCTGTAACCAGTAAGAGCACCGGTTTCATGTCCGATCCGATTTTGAAAACATTGATTGCAATTGTAATTTCCGTTTTTATTTTTATTTTTTTTAGTTTTTTTTAAAAAAATTTAAATTGACTTATTAAATATTATATATATAATTATTATAAATATTATTATTAAGGTATATAAATATTAGATTTTAGATAAATGATATAAATATTATATTTATAAATGTTATATTTATAATTATAATAAACATTATATAAATATTATAAATGAATATAATATTTATAATTAAATTATAACAACTACTATGCCTTTAATCCCAATGAATTGGGGTAGGCTAAATGAACAAAAGAGAGAATCAATTCGGGTCGGACATATGCGACAGTCTTCTCCAAACGCTTCTATTGGTCAACATATCTTCTGTATCCCATTGTACTCCAAGTTTTTGCTTATAATTTCGAGCAATGTCTTCTTCGGTCGTCCACTCGCATCCATGGACTCCACTCGACGCACAGGCATTGCTGGGTCTAAGTCGAACATGATAATACCAACATAAGCGACTTTCTTGCATATTCTCTTCTATAAAAGCTACACATACTTGCATCTCTGCCACACACATCTTTTGGATGTGATTCCTCTTGGGTGCCCATCATTCCATCCCATAAAATATTGCGGTATAACAGTTGTTCTATAACACTTTCCCTTCAATTTCAGCTAGATATTACGATCGCATAGAACTCCGGTGGTGTTTCTCCATTTCAACCAGCCAGCCTGAATTTAACGTCATTGCCAATCTCTCAATCCTTTTGGATAACTGAACCTAGTTATCGAAACTTGCTGCTCATCGATGCCTCTTGACCATCGAGTGCTACAACACCGGAATCCAGAAAGGAACGACCACTAAACATGCACTCCATATATTCCATTTTAGACCTACTTAATCTAAAACCATTTGATTTCAACGTCTCTCTCCATAACTCCAATTTGGCATTTACCACTGCCATTGTCTCTTCGATTAACACAACATCGTCAGCAAAAATGTATGCTCCAAGGTAATTCAGTACATATGTCTTTTGTTATCTCATTCATCACTAGGCAAATAGGTAAGGACTCAATGCAGACCTTTGATGCAATCCAATATTGATTGAGAACTTACTTGCCACCCCACTGCACGTTCTCACATTGGATGTTATTTCGATGTACATGTCCTTGATTATATTGACATACTTGATGTGGACTTTTTTCCTTCATCAAAGCCCACCATAATATCTCCCTTGGTACTTTATCGTAGGCATTCTCCAAGTCTATAAAGATCATATGCAGATCTTTACACCTATCATGATAGCGCTCGACAAGTTGACGAAGCAAATGGATTACTTCAATAGTTGAACGTCATGGCATGAACCCAAATTGGTTCTCCGGTATCTTAAGCTTCCTCCTTAAACGACATTCAATTATCCTCTCCAAAAGCTTCATTGTGTGACACATGAATTTTATACCACGATACTTGGTGCAACTCTGAATGTCACCCTTGTTCCTATAGTTATGGATGATAGTACTTTTTCGCCATTCATTTGGAATTTTGGTACTCCTCTAAATCTTGTTAAATAGATCTGTTAGCTATTTTATCCCCGTCGGTCCTAAACTTCTTCATAGCTCAATAGGGATTCCATCAGGGCCAACTGCTCTTCGTGCTTTCGTTTTGTTCAAAGCTTCTTTAACCTCAGATTCTCTATTTGCGAGTAAACTCACGGTTTACATCATGTTGATGGATGCTAAGATCACCTAAATCTTGGCTAAAATCACCTTGACCAAGCTGTTAAAATAATTCGTCCATCTTGTTTTGATGCTTCATCTCTAACCAAGACTTTATGGTTCTCATCTTTTGTGCATTTCACTCCACATAAGTCTATTGTCTTCCTATCCCTCGCTCGAGCAATCCTATAGATATTTTTTTATGCCTCCTTGGTATCCAATTTATCGTACACTTCTTTGTATACTTTAGCTCTAGCATCTCGAACCGCTGTCTTCGCTTCTTTTTTGGCAAGCTTATACCTTTCGAATGCTGCCCCATTGTTGTTCTTCTCCAGCTCTCTGTAAGCATCCCTCTTGATTCGGATAGCCTTCTTTACGTCTTCATTCCACCATGAAACGTCCTTACCTTGTGAAGCATATCCTCTTGACTCATCAAGGAGCTCTTTAGCTACCATCTTAATGCCACGAGCCATTTTGTTCCAGGTGGTATCGGGATCATCTCCTGGCGTCCAATTAACTTCCTCGACTACCTTCTCTACAAAAGCTTCAAAGTTACATTCTTTTAACCGCCACCACTTAATTCTAGGTTCTAACTTATGCTTAATTCTAGTAGCCATATTGTTAATCCTAACATCTAGAACTAAAAGTCGGTGTTGGGTAACTACATCTATAAAATTTTCGACATTAATTCCCTTAATACTCAATTCCTAATACAGCTCAACTAGCATAAATATAAACCTCATAATGCACTAACAGGTTCTCAATTCATCATGCAATTTTCCATAATTAATTGTGTGCACGTCATAAATGAAAAGAGAAATCTCAAGCCCTTATACAATCCATTTACACATAAGAATGTTCACATGCGAGCATTGAATAAGTAAATGTGTATCTATTGTATAAGCATATTACCCAATACCAATATTGGTATCTCAGCTCTGGGAGCATTTCAACAACAGATCGAACTCAATTCCAGAGCCAATGTTGTACCTGTTCTACCTGTCCCTCTGGGAGCATTTCGAACAACAGCTCGAACTCAATTCCAGAGCCAATGTTGTACCTGTTCTATCTGTCCCAACAGAAACAGCCATCACACGGGATGAGCATACCAATAACACAATCTCAATAACGTCAATCTCACAATTCATAGTTTACATAATAAAAATGCTATAAATTTAAAAGATACTCCCTGTATAGTATCATCATCATATGGGATCTCCCACGATGTTCATGTTCTCACAATAGCCAAAACCATCAAACTCCCAAAATCAGTTAATCATTATATTGATTACTTTACTCGTACTCAAACCGCCAATTTCATAATCGAATATAATTAAATCATTACACTAATGATTTACAGATATCACATATATCTCAACAATGATTTCACAGTTCTATTACATCGTATCACATCGCTCGCCCAACATTGGCGGCATTCTAACCTCTCGCACGCTCAACAACGGCGGCATGAAAATCTATGCTCGCTCAACAACGACAACATCATAACCATTGCTCGCTAAATAACAGCATCACATAATTCGCAACTCATGCCAACTAATTGCAACAATAATATATTATTCATTCAACAATGACAATAATATATAAAACTATGCTCGTACGTTATACGTACCTTATAATCAAATAGTAAGAGCTAATCCTTGCCTTTGCCCTGAGATCCAGTGAATTATTCGCTATACACAGTTAATAACTCACAATCAATTACGTGCACACAATCACATACCCAAGCACGTACTCAACCTCCATAAACATCCTCAAATTATGATGATTAATCATATAAAAGACTCGGGCAAAGCATGCATCGATTCCATGACAAACTATTTTTTTTCACAACACTTAGCCTCTCGATTGATCGGCCACAACCTCTCGATCGATCGAGAGTCACCAAAAAATTACCCATCGAATTTTGCCCTCGCGCGATCGATAAGAAAGACTGCTCGATCGATCGCGAGACGTTCTCGATCGATCGGTTGTTTTGATCAATCGATCGCCCAGACTGTTCATCGTCATCCATTTTTCTCAACGACGGGCGATCGATTGGCGCCCTCTTGCTGATCGATCTGTTATCTGTAACAGCCAAAAATGGTGTTTTTCGAGCAAAAACTCAGAGAACAACAATCCCAACACCCAATACACTACAAATCCTCAACAAAAACACCATAAATACTCCTCAAACACAACTACCAAAATCTCTAAAATTCAAAAACTCAAACCCAACTCCAAGCATGCCCAAACACTACAAAACTACAATCAAAACGAAGATAAATGTGAAGGGAAGTAGATTACCCAATTATCTTCGAGAAATGTCGCTCCGAAATTGAGCCTCCATCGATTTTCCAATGGGAGAAGAAAGGGAAAGGGGATGGGTTAGGGAGAGAGAGGGAGAGAGATGTGGAGAGAGGGGAACAAGTGAAGTGGAGAATGGTTGAACACCGAGTCTACTTGGTATATATAGTATCAATGCCCCAAAGACCCGAGTTGTAAATACTCGCACCAAAACTCATTAAAAATCATGTGTGTTCAATAATTATCTCCCACTCACTTAATTACATCATAAACCTCAATCCAAAGTTCCCCAGACTCCAAATTCCACTACCAACACAATTTCAAGGTTTAACACCGCAATGAGAATAAAATTCAACCCTTGGACCCAACAACCCCGATACCGAATTTAAAATCCTCCAGAGTCTCTACACTGTAATTATCTCATATCCATTAAGGATTATAATCAATCCGGGATTAACAAAATAAATTTCCGGATATAACAAGAAGTGGCTGGTTTACATCGTGAATACCATACAAAGATGGTGGCAAAGCCAAACGATAAGCCAGAATGTCAATACGCTATAAAATCTCATAGGGAACAACATACCTCGGTGACGGTTTTCATCGCATACCAAATTGCACAACACCCTGGAAAGGTGAGATTTTGAAAAACGTTCAGTCACCTACCTGAAATTCCAACATCGTCACTGTTTGTTAGCATAAGCAGTCTGTCTATCCTGAACTGATTTCATTCTCTGTCGTATCACTTTTACTTTTTCTTCCATTACTCGAATCAAGTATGGTCCTCCAATTGATACTCGATCTACGTCATCCTAGTATAAAGAACATCTACATCGTCGACCACACAAGACCTCAAATGGAGCCATCTGTATGCTTGCCTGATAGCTGTGTTATACGAAAATTCCACCAATGATATTGAGTCTTGTGATAAGTGCCATTTTGCACTCATATTTCTATGTTATCTCGTTATGTTTCATAACGATTCTTGAACAATATCACGAGTGTTTGTATGATTTTTGCATGTTTCAGGAATCTTTGTAAAAATACAAGGACACGAAGAAAATGAGCTAAAACGATGGAATAACGAAGAAAGTTGAAGAAAAGAGAAAAAACGGGAATACAAGACACATGTCACTTCTTACATTGGAAAAGAGAAGGAAATAGAAAATTTGAAAAACTTAGAGCTCATAGTGAATGATGAACATGAACTTTTGAATCACTTACCCATAATGAAACCTAATTAATGACATGCATGCTTTTGAACATAGGTGAATTGTTAACCTTGGAATACTATGAACTCTAATGCAAATTATGCTTTGACATAGTAGTTGAATATTTTGAGCACGATATTGTCATGACTTGTAAAGCGTGCGTAGCGTAATGAAGATTGTGTTAATTTTGTGATAGTCTTAGGAAGTCTCTGACAAATGCTACAACTTAACTACATGCTATTTGTGGCGTATGTCTAGACTACATACGAACATGAAAGTGATATATACGATCTTTGATGCGTTTGCACATTTCAAGCCTACAATGTAAACAAAATTATCCCCAGTACCCTTTTTGAGGTTTAATGTAAAAGAATGGTTGTATGCTAAGCATTCAAACAACCCACATTCAACATTCTTTGACTAGCTTATCATCTTCCGTAATGAACCTAAATATGATTTAAATCCATACCTTGACGGGAGTATGATGTGTTTCATTCACATGCACTTGTTATCAATGATTCAAATGTTTGTGAGCTTCATTGTCAAAAGTGTGATATTCCCGAAATAATTATATGCAATTTGGGCATTAATTATGTTTATGTGATATTTATGATGATATATTAATATATGTGTTGGAATTAATTATCTTGGTGAAATGCTTAGTCACATGGTATGCATGACCCGGTGGTGCATTTCGGGGTGCATGTTATGCATGTTGGGAAATTGGGTGTTATAATGGTTTAAATGTGTTGGTTTGAAATTTTTGGTGAAACATGTATTATTTATGGTTTTGATGCATTTTGGAAAATGCTTTTAAAATATCATGTTGGGGTGTTTTATACACCATGGAAATTGTGGAGTGCAATTTATTTTAAAACAACCCACTTTATACCCCCAATCCCCAATATACCATCACTTTTCTACTTTCCCAAATAACTCATCCAAAACCCTTCTTCTCCTTAAATTTTCGAAATTGGGCAAAGAGGTGAAGAGAAATCCTTCCAAAAGCTTGATTTGTGGAGTTTGTTGGGAGATTTGGAGTCCCCAAGAGGTATGGATACCTCCTTGTTGTTTTTGTTGTGTTTGGATTGGATTTGTTGTGGTTTTGTATGGTTTTGAAATGGGTTTTATGGGTTGGTATTATTTTGGTTGAATGATGGATTTTTGGGATGTTTAAAGTGTATTTTGAAGGTTATTATGTGTTTGATGTTGTTGTTTGAAGGTAGGAGAGTTGGTATGAATTGGAAAAGAATTTTGGAGTAAAAATGGTGGTTTTTCGGGTTACAGACATTGGCGATCGATCGCCCATTTCAGGCGATCGATCGCGCGCTGGCAGTACGCTTTTGGAGCGCATGGCGATCAATCGGCACTCTTGGGCGATCGATCGGCGAGGCTGGCGATCGATCGCGCCATTTGTGACGATCGATCGCCAAAGCAAGGAAATTTCAGAATCGGGCAGTAGGGTCTCGCGATCGATCGCCCGCCCAGGCGATCGATCGCGAAAGGCAAAATTTGGTGTTTTTGGATATTTTTGTGGAATTTTTGATATTGGACTATTATTGGCTCCTAATATTGATTTGTGTGAATGTGTAGAACCATCCCAGGTGGCCACACAGCTTAGGAGATAAAGTCCACGATATCTCCACTTTTGGAACTAAGGTACGTAGTGAGACGTACGAGCATCGGACGGTAAAACGTATTTATTACGCTTTGAATTGGTTATGCATTATGGTTGCATATATGGTCTTGTTTATGCATTATGGTTGCATACATGGTTGGAATATGCATTATGGTTGCATGTAATTGTGAGTCGAGATTATATTGCAGTGATGAAGAATACTTGCCGCCTTCATGTCGAAGCGATGATAGAATACTTGCCGCTGTCATATTATAGCGATGAAGAATATTTACCGCAAACATGTCGAAGAGAAGGATAATGCCGCTGTCATGTTGATGCGAGGGATATTATGCCGCTAATATGTCGAAGCGAGGGGTATTAATGCCGCTGCCATGTAAACGCGAGGGGTATTATGCCACTGATATAATAAGACTGGAACTGGCCATTGGTATACATGGAATGAGTGCATGTCATGACATAAATTATTGGTATTATAATCCATTGATTATGATTGTGGTACAGGGACAACCAAAGGGAGCTTTTAAATGTATTACATACATGAAGTGAATCACATTTACGATTTATGCATTTGAATTGCTATCTATCATATTATTGTGAATATGATTTATATACATGCTCATGGTTTTGGGGTTGTTCCTGTAGGTACTTTTGGGCGGACGGGCTAAGGCGAGTTGGTGCGGTGAGCTAGTGAGGAGTGCTCTTGGATAGCAAGCACATTCTTTTGTATAGTATCTGTGATGTCCGGGGATTTATGGCGTTAATCCCGGTGTGGTATTAATCCTTGATGGATTTTTAATTGTGGCAATTAGGAATTAATTGCGGTTTTGTGTCTCCCGAGGTTGTTAAATCGGGCATTTGGGATCGTTGGATCCAAAGGATGAGATTGTATTCTCATTTTGGTGAAAAACCTATGAGTTGGGTTTTTAGTGGGACTTGGTGTCCGGGGTGCCTTATGTTGGGGCCAAGCTGGGGATTTGATGTTGGAGAGAGAGTTTTTGAAAACAGATAATTTTTAATGAATCATGATGTATTGGTGAAGGTATTGGTATTTTGGGGCATTTTGCTATATATACCAGTTGGACTCGGGATTCCATCATTTGGAATCCATTTCTCTCCCCTCCTCTCCCTCTCACGCCTCTCTCACCCCAAACCCTTTCCCTTTCCCTTTTGATGGGGCAAAATCGTTGGAGGCTCGTCCTAGGAGCCGGATTTCTCGAAGATAAGTTGGTAAGTTTCTTCCCCTCGTAATTGTCTTCGATTTGAATGTGGTTTTGTGTGGTTTGGTTGCATTATGGGTTGGGTTTGAGTTTTGGATTTTTAAAGAATTTTGGGTTGGTTGGTTTGAGGAGTTTTTATGGTGTTTATTTTGAGGTTTAATGTTGTAAGGGGTGTGAGGATTGTTGTTGGGCAAAATTTTGCAAGAAAAACGCCTTTCTTGGCTTTTACAGGTCGAGGCGATCGATCCCTAGGGCAGGGCGATCGATCGCCGTGACGTTGTTGGAAATTTCAGGAAGATGAACAGTGAAGCGATCGACCCCCTCAAATGAAGCGATCGATCGCCATGAGGCAGTGGCCATTTACGCTAAGAGGCGACCGATCGCCTGAAAAGGAGCGATCGATCGCCTGTTACTGTTTTCGCGAGGCGATCGATCGCCTGAAATCATGCGATCGATCGCCAATGCCTTATTTTGGGGAATTATTTCGTGTTGAGTTTTCGATGCATGCTTCGCTCGGGCCTTTTAAAATGGTTAATCGTCATGGATGACGATATATTTGGGGTTTGTGAACGTGCTTGGGAACGTGATTGCATGCTTGAGATTAATTGTGGATTATTATCGTGTTTAGCATATAATTCATCGGTCACGGGACCAAGGCAAGGTTTGGACTTGAACTACCGAAAGTATAAGGTACGTATGACGTACGAGCATAGCCCTTTAATATAATTGCAATTGTTGAGTGCTTGGTACACTGTATTACAATGAATGTGTGTGGAAATGCATGACACATGGTATTAGCAATAACCGGATATTGAAATGCATGGTTTATGGTACTTGCTTTAAATGTCTATGTATGCATTGAGAATTGCATGGTGCCGCTTTTGAGCGAGCAATGATTGGGATGTTGTCGCCTGTGAGCGAACATCGATTATGACGCCGCTGCTGTTGAGTATGCGTGGAAATGGAACGCCGCTATTGTAGAGCGAGCTATGAAATAGAACTATGGAGCCATAAGTGAGATATATGGGGAATTTGTAATCATTGTTTAATGATTTGATAGTATTGATTTTGGTACCGGTATATGGCTAACTGGCATTTGGGAATTTGATGGTTTCAGTGTTTTGAGAACAGGGACAGTACAGGAAACCCCGGATGAGGATGATACCATCCAGGGAGTATATTTTGTATTTCATAGCATTTACATTTATGTAAATTATGAATTGTATTGTTGTGGCTATTGGATTTGGGATATTGGTATGCTCACCCCGTGTGGGGGCTGTCTCTGTTGGGGCAGGTGGTGCAGGTGTAGCAGCAGCTTTGGAGTTGAGCTCGGGCTGTTGATTGAAGTACTTCCAGGATTGAGGTACCAGAGCTGGATGGATAGGCGCTCAGATCCAGAGTCGAGATCGTGTTGCGCTTGAGAAGTGCTTCCAAGATTGAAGCACCAGTAATGGTATCCCGTAGAGTATTTTATACATTAGATACATGCTTATTCATTGGGTGCTCTTATGTGAGTACATATTACGTGTATATGGAATGTATAAACGGACTACTGCTCTTCTCTGTTCATTTATGGTTTGCACGCAATTAGATATGGAATTGCTAAATGAACTAAGAGTATGATAGTGTATTATGAGGGTGCATGTTATATGAATAATCTTGGTTGGGGAATTTGAATATTATGTGGATTGAATGCAAGAAATTTTCCGGATAGCATATGGTGTTGCACTTGCATATGGTTTTTAGTATGATTATATGCACTAATGGTATGGCTTAATACACTAATAACGGGTTAAGGGCACGGGGGTCCTTACATTAGTGGTATCAGAGCAGTGGTTAGCTCTTTGGGGCTGTTGAAGGCCTGGAACATGCTGGTAGGGATGGGTAGCACATATTTATGCATGACAGTAGTTAGTGTTGTGTGACACAACTATTTTGCTTATGTGCATTTGTGATATGTGATCATAGTGAAACGAATTATATGTCATAACATCTATAGAATCACAATATAACCTGTTGATTATGATTGCGAGTTGTGACACAGGGACAACCAAATGGAGCATTTTGAAATGCATTGGAATACAGGAAGTACTTTGTACTAATAGTTTATGCATTTACTCATTATAATCATATTGTGGTGAATATGGATTATAGTATGCTCATGGTTTGAGATTGTTCCTGTAGGAACACTATGACGCGAAAGGCTAAGGCCAGGGTTGAAAGACACGAAACGGTAACCTGTGTTTTATATACATCATGGAATTTGCATTGTGGTTGCATGTGTACAATAGAGTGATGGTTTTAATGCTCTGCCGCCAAATGTTGAAGCGAGGGGGTGGGAGTGCCGCATGTCGCATTTGAGCGAGGTGCATTAAAATACACTCGTGATGATGTATGTTGGATTATGGATTATGCTTTGTGATGCAGGTATATATGAAATACTTGTTGAATATCCCATGAGTCATTGTTATGGATGAGTGATGATTTTAAATGCTTGCCGCTATTTATAGTTTTGTGCCGCTAAAATGTGAAGCGAGGGGTGGGAGCGCCGCATGTCACATTGAAGCGTGGTTATCATATGAGGCGAGGAAAGAATATTTGCCGCTAAAATGTGAAGCGAGGGGTGGGAGCGCCGCATGTCCATTTAAGAGAGGTTATTCTATGCCGCCTATATGTGAAGCGAGGGGTGGGAGTACCGCATGTTTTATTTGAGCGAGGGGCATTAAAATACACTACCGTGACAATGACTAGGGACCGGCTATATTGATTGGCGATGGTTCTTGCCGCCAGATATATTGATAGCGACGGTTCATTCCGCTATATTGATTGGCGATGGTTCATTCCGCTAGATGTATTGATTGGCGATGGTTTATGCCGCCAGATATATTGATAGCAACGGTTCATTCCGCTATATTGATTGGCGATGGTTCATTCTGCCAGATGTATTGATTGGCGATGGTTTATGCCGCTAGATATATTGATAGCGACGGTTCATTCCGCTATATTGATTGGCGATGGTGCATTCCGCCAGATGTATTAATTGGCGATGGTTCTTGCCGCCAGATATATTGATAGCGACGGTTCATTCCGCTATATTGATTGGCGATGGTTCATTCCGCCAGATGTATTGATTGGCGATGATTCGTGCCACCGGATATTACATAGCGACGGGTAATTCCGCTACACCTATGGCGATGGTTTATACCGCCAGATATCTATAGCGATGTCTTATGCCGATGACTCTATGACAAGAGATCATGCCGCTGATTCTATAGCGATGGGTTATACCGCTATGTGCGTAGCGCTGGATTACGTCGCCTACGAGCGATGGGTGCTGCTTGTGTACCGCTGGTGGATGATGGATACAGGTATTCCGCTATCTTGATAGCGATGAGGTATGTCATATTATTTTTGTTAGCATTATTGTGGATACTACGTGTTGCTATATACGTCATGTGTTTGACGATGAGATTATGGATGTCGTGTATTGACATGTACCGTCATATGTTTGACGATGTTAATTGGATGTCATATGTTGACATATGCCGTCACGGGATGACGATGACATAGTTGACGTTCTATGTAGACGTGTAGCGTCGTTTTGATGATTAATACATTTATGTTATGTATTGAGTTGTATGGTTTGAGTGCCTTTGGTGGGCACATGGTAATGTCTGGGTCACTAGTTGACGAGACCACTATGCCGAGCAGGTCGCTCGAAGAATTATTGGGTGCACCGTACAGGGATTGTACCGCAGCACATATTTGGAGTATATATTGTTTGAGTAATGATACCTTTGGGTATACTCGCTAGTTTGGCTTAGGCCAAGTGATTGGTGGTAAGAGTAGTCATTGAGGAAACTACTCGCTTGTTGTTGTGATCTGCGATAGACGTGATCACACCCACCCTGAGGGTGTGGGATAAGTCCTAATGGGTTAGGATTGCTTCGTGGTTGAGCAAGGACACCGGGATGTCCATTATGCTTTGGTTTTAGAGAAATATTGGGTGATGACCCACTACTCTAAATGGATGATACGGTATGGTATACCGAGTGGAACGTATGAGACGTTGGTAGGCTTGATATGAGCCTTTGGAGGCAGCGCTTGTTAGCCAGATATCGTGGCAATGTTATAGCGTGCTTTTGATAGCCGTTATACTGCGCGTTGGATTCGAGTTCAGTGAATCGTATGATGATACGATGAGGACTTTTGGTAGACTCTTGTAGTCTCTTTGTGGCATGATAATTGAGGCAGGGAATACCTCGCAGAGACGTTTATACATCAAATGTTTTAACAGACTTGTTTTGGGACAACTCAATTTTGTTGGAATACCAACGTGAGCGTCGACAAGTCGTTGTTAGCTCTGGTTGAGCATCTTTGCATATGGTATGCGACGGAAGTCACAATTGAAATTGTGTGGTATAGTTAGTGGAGTGACACTACTATATTGACTTTATCTCTTGGAGAGATTTGGATTGTACTGTCATGGAGGCAGCTAATATTGGTTGAGGGTTGATCGTGAATCAATCAGGGTAAGCCCTACTAGTGTTGGACTAGGTGATGGCTTCGTACTTCCAGTGAGACGTTCGAGGAGACGTCTCTGGGGTGATGCTCAAGTGTGGAGTACTATGGCAATAGTACAGGGCATCGTTGTTTGAGTATACATGGCGTATACGAGTTTCGATTTGATGATAGTGGCTTCGATGCACTATTCTGAACCAATTGCATAATTTGGTTCCGAGATATATGTTGGTATGTATATCCAATTTTCCGGACGGTGGTTCTGATCGCTTATTTTTTAAACAATATTTTCTCAGTGTAGCGATTCTTTACCGCAAGTTCACGGTGTCAAGTTTTAGTATAGTGATAATATAAGTACGGGTGTCGAACCCACGAGGACTAGGAAATAAGTACCAAACTCCACTAATCTAACTATATTTAGCCTACGAAAATTGGTTATAACTAATTAACTAATTTAACTAATTAATTCAATAATAAATCCAAACAAACGATAGAGAATGAAATCAATAGAGACATTTATCAAGACTTTCGGTTCACCTATGTAATCCCCCACAATTCGCCTATTAGTTAAGAATTAATTCAAACAATCTAAGGTGACGAGTTTTCCTAATTCACTTGCTATACCTTGGTCCGGCTATAACAAATCTAATACTAATGTAACAATAAGCCACTCTCGTACCCTTATTGAACAATTAATATTGTAAAACGATCTATGAAAACTACTAGCCTTCGATTACTAGATATCTATAGCTATCACACGTGTATTTGACTTCATCTCTCGATCTCAGTCTGAAATCCACGGCATAAATCACTATATCGAATCACAATATCCTATGGTCAATTCAATTGCAATTAAATATCATTCAAAGATGGCCAAACCCTTAAAAACATGAATAACAATGATCTATGCACTTAGATAAATAAGAATCAATCAAAACATTAAAATTAAATCATGGGTTCATACATAGGATCCCCTAAGTCTTGATAACAAACTTAGCCTAGAAACATATTTAAATCAAATGCAAAATCATGTTTTTCAACATCAAAAGCATAAAGAAATTAAATAGAAACAAACAAAGTTTAGAAATACGCATAAACTAGCGATGTTGAATCGCGTCGTCGACCCGTAGCTCCGCTCTTCCTTTGGCCGTGCCCTTTACCGTACGTGACTCTTCACCAATTTGTGTTGCTGCCGTGCGTCTTCTTCACTTGATATCTTCACGTAAATTTCCTTACGTGCAATCTGCTGTTCCGGTTCTCCACGTGAAGCTCCTCACGTTTATCCTCGCTGTCTCTTTCTGTTTATTCTCCTCCCTCAAAACTCTCCTGCTGCTCACTCTCTATCTTCGTAACTCTTGCTCCTGCTCTACCTCCTTTCCTCACGTCTGTTATTCCCCTTCACGTCACTTGGTTTTTCTGATATCTTTTCGTAATTCTCCAATCACGTACGTTGCTTGCTTCCTTCACTCGTCTGATCACCTTTATGTTTCTCTCCAACTCGTTTCTCTAGGTTTCTGCTTCACTTTGTCCTTCTCCCCTTAAACTCTCGTCTCCCCTCTCTTTAATATATCTGTTTATTTCCTTTCTCTTCTTCGATAATATTCGCTTCTTCCCTTCTTTATCTGATCACCTTTTGCTCTACGTATCCTCACTTCTATTCGCTCACGTCCCTCTTATTTTCATCAATCTCCTCCTCTTTATATATTATATTATAAAAATAATATAGTATTGATTTGAATGTCCAATAAAATATAATCTTCCTTGCTCGATAATATCCGGTTGTGCTCGGTTTAGTCATTTTTATCATTTTAAGTGTAATTTCTCCACTTTTATGCAATTGGACCTGGATTCCTGAAATATACAAATATATACCAAAACGCGTAATATTTTCCAGGAATCACTACAAAAACGCCTCTAATCTTTTATCAAATTAAGTGTAAAAATCACACTTATCAACTCCCCCAAACTTAAACTTGATCGTCTCGAGCAAGAATTAAAATCACAAAGTAGAGTTCAATATTGAAGACTCAAATAAACCAATTCATAGTCAATCATGTAGCTCAGACATCTCACATGCAGACGAACAATAATTAATCAGAAAGTTTAACAAGTTGTGTTTTCTCCTAGATCAAGCAACATGTCTCCAACTTAGAACGTGTGTGTGTGCTATTGTCACTTTCAAGTTTCATGCAATTTTCATAGATCCAATCATGCTAGTCAATGAAAAGTAAGATTATCGTTGAGCACCCTATAGTCCTATTTTCAAACAACTTCTCCACTAATGTAGTCACTCCCTAGACTTGGATCAATAGGTCTTTTTAAGCTTGTAGTGTTAGGCCTAGGTGTTGGCTTCAAAGAAAAGATAGGGTAACACAAAGAAGAGAGTATAAGAATGTAATATTCATAGTTTTAGCACAAAAATGAACTTCTCTTCTTTTTCTTTTAGCCTTGGCCACTTTGGGTCTCATTCAGTATTTTTTTTTCTCAAGGCTTTATCTATCTTTTTCTTTACTCATTCATCATTTTTTTCAATAATAAGCTCATCAACATATAACAAATTATGTGCATCTAATGAGTTTCATTATACTCCCTTTAGGTAATGATGAATTCTTTCAATTTAGGCTCATAAAGGTGGATATAGTGAGTTGCCAAAAATGTTGAATGGGGCTAATAGCATGTTAAACATACACTATTCTTTTTCAATTAGGCTCAAAATGGGACACTAGAGATTGATATATATCATGGTAAGCTTGAAAGGCTCAAACGGTCCAAAGATCGCCTAGATCATTTCCAAGTCGAGTTTATAACTATAAAATTTCGCCTCAAAGTGTCATCATCAAATAGTTTCTAAGGTACTCTAAGATGCTCAAAAACAATTCATCAAGTTCACAAAAACTTTCACTACTACAAGTGCAATTCACAAGATTATGACTCAAATGTGCTCAAAATATTCCTCATCTTTGACATGCTACTCAAAACAAGATATTCACAAACAAGTTTTACAATCATCAAAACTCAAGTTGACATGCAGAGTGAGATTAATATCATCATGGAATAGAGACCACTACTAAGATTCATTCTTATCTTACTAATTGAACTCATTTTCAAGGAAAAGTTTTTTGTTGGTGCTCAAAAAACGATTTTTCAAATAAGAAGCATGACACAGTAATGCACTCCCCCAAACTTAATTCATGCATTGTCCTCAATGTAATAAGCATGGAAAGTACGACAAAGCATTTACCGTTGACAACGACCGTCAGTGATCGTTGTCCAATTCCTCATCAGCTCGTGGGGCATATTGTTGGAACGCGCCACAGCACGCATGGAGTCTCTCAAAATCAAAAAACAAAAACAAAAACAAAAACAAACCAAAATAAACTAAAACAAAGCAAAAGGGATAGGAAAGAGTTCTTGATTTATAGTCCCAAGCTGGACTTTTTACAGTTTAAGCTCAAGTGCCGCTATGGCCAGTAGGGGATGATTTCACATCCTCCATGTGGTAATGTCGTAACCACTTCTCTTTCACAGTGAATAGTCCCCCATGGTCATCTCTCAGTGTGAAGGTGTTGAATGGTATAACATCGACAATTTTGAATGGTCCAGCCCATGGTGCGTCAGACTCCCATGGAAAAAATCTCATCTTTTTCCTATTCATTAATACCGAGTCTCCTACACCAAATTTACCTCTTCTTTGTTGGCCATTCGATGTGACCTCCACCTTCTTCTCACTCTTACCCTGCATCGCATCAACATATAGTGTATCAATTATATTGACACTAAAACATCGGTGCTCAGTGCGTGTAGCGTTCACAACTTTGAACATATCATAAGTAACTTGATCCCCCCCTACTCGGAGGATCAACTTCCCTTCTTGGACATCTATCAATGCCCTTCCAGTAGCTAGGAACGGTCTTCCTAATATCAATGGCATGTCCGCCTCCTCTTTTATTTCTAGCACCATGAAATCCACTGGAATTGTGAATTTGTCAACCTTTACCGGTACATCCTCCACTATCCCATGAGGGTACTTGATGGACTTGTCTGCCATCTGCAATGAGACATTGATTGCTTTTAGCTCTCCCAAGCCCAGCTTCCTGTACACAGACAAAGGCATTAAATTAACACTTGACCCCAAATCACATAAAGATTTATTAAAAGATTTAGAATTTATTTTGCAAGGTATAGTGAAACTCCCTGGATCCTTTAACTTTGGAGGTGAATCATTTTGAATGACAGCTGAACACTCCTCAGTTAAGTTTATCATCTCATGCTCTCCCAGTTTCCGCTTTTTCGATAGAATCTCCTTTAAAAACTTAGCATAATTCGGCATGTGCCGAATAGCATCTATGAAAGGCATCTCAATATGAAGATTCTTAATCAATTCTAAAAATTTAGCAAATTTAGCATCGATCTTTGCTCTCTTATACGCAGCGGGGAATGAGGGTGGGATATCTACCTTAGCAGGTGTGATGGGTGTAGAGGTCTTAGTAGACTTACCTTTGTCGCGTGTTTGATCATCTTCTTTCTTGATGTCTGCCTCGCCTTCCAGCTCAACGTGTGCCTCCTTCTTCTCAGCGACCTCCTTTCCACTCCTCAACATGATAGCATGGACTTGCTCCCTAGGTTTCATCTCAGTGTCACTAGATAGTGATCCTTGTGCTCGTTCGGCTACGATCTTTGCTAACTGTCCCACTTAGACTTCCAAGTTCTTTATCGATGCCTCATGATTGTTCATCCTTGTTTCAGCCGATGATATGAACTTAGTTAGCAGCTCCTCCATGCTTGGCTTTGGTGCATACCCCGGTGGTGGTTGGGGAAAGTTCATCGGCCCTGTATTGTACGTGTTTTGGTAGGGGTAGGTCGGTGGTGGTCGGTTCCCTACAAAATTAACAGCTTCATTAGTAGTAATGAATGGGTTACCAACCTGGCATTCAGTGCTCGGATGTGCTCCATTGCAAAGCCTGCATGTAACATTTTGAACTTGCATTGCATGCATGCTCAAACTATCCATCTTCTTGTTAAGCGCTTCCAACTGGGCAGCTATGGCAGTGACTTCACTCACTTGATGTACTCCGGCTTGCTTCTTTGCCACGTTCCTGTCGGACTGCCATTGGCAGCTATTAGCAGCCATATCCTCCAACAGTGTATAAGCTTCCTCAGGCGTCTTCCTCATCACAGTTCCTCCTGACGCTGCATCAATCATAGAACGGTTATCAGAAAATAAACCGTTATAAAACGTTTGTACCTGCAGCCAGATAGGAAGGCCATGATGTGGGCATCTCCGCAGTAGATCTTTAAAGCGCTCCCAAGCCTCATACAGTGTCTCTGGATCACATTGGGCAAAAGTAGTGATGTCATTGCGCATCTTGGCCGTCTTGGATGGTGGAAAGAATTTTGACAAGAACAACCGCGCCATTCTATCCCACGTGGTAATAGACCCTGCAGGCAACGATTGTAACCAGGATTTAGCTTTATCTTTTAAAGAAAAGGGAAACAAACGTAATCTGATGGCGTCGTCAGTAACGCCATTATGCTTGAATGTATCACAAATCTCCAAGAAGTTGGAGATGTGATCATTTGGATCATCTGTAGCAGCTCCCCCAAACTGGACCGAATGTTGGATCATCTGTATGATAGCAGGCTTGATCACAAAATTGTTAGCCTGTATGGTTGGTCTCGTGATACTCGACAGTGATCCATGGAATGCAGGGTGGGCATAGTCCATGAGTGATCTTGCAACTAGTGGTACCGGAATCTCCTCGGTATTAGCCATGTGTGCTCTTGCTTGCCTTAGCCTCCTTTGACAAGTGCGTTCAATCTCGGGATCAAAGGGCTCAAGTGTAGGCTTGCTACTCCTTAGCATGCACCAAGAGATAACAAACTGTAAAGTCCACACAAGAAACAAACAGTAGAAAAATAGAGAAAGGAAAAAAAATGGAAAAAAAAATGAATGACTAAACTACAGTCAACTAATCTCGTTTAATATTATTAAAACTAGTCCCCGGCAACGGCGCCAAAAACTTGATCGCTTATTTTTTAAACAATATTTTCTCAGTGTAGCGATTCTTTACCGCAAGTTCACGGTGTCAAGTTTTAGTATAGTGATAATATAAGTACGGGTGTCGAACCCACGAGGACTAGGAAATAAGTACCAAACTCCACTAATTTAACTATATTTAGCCTACGAAAATTGGTTATAACTAATTAACTAATTTAACTAATTAACTCAATAATAAATCCAAACAAACAATAGAGAATGAAATCAATAGAGACATTTATCAAGACTTTCGGTTCACCTATGTAATCCCCCACAATTCGCCTATTAGTTAAGAATTAATTCAGACAATCTAAGGTGACGAGTTTTCCTAATTCACTTGCTATACCTTGGTCCGGCTATAACAAATCTAATACTAATGTAACAATAAGCCACTCTCGTACCCTTATTGAACAATTAATATTGTAAAACGATCTATGAAAACTACTAGCCTTCGATTACTAGATATCTATAGCTATCACACGTGTATTTGACTTCATCTCTTGATCTCAGTCTGAAATCCACGGCATAAATCACTATATCGAATCACAATATCCTATGGTCAATTCAATTGCAATTAAATATCATTCAAGGATGGCCAAACCCTTAAAAGCATGAATAACAATGATCTATGCACTTAGATAAATAAGAATCAATCAAAACATTAAAATTAAATCATGGGTTCATACATAGGATCACCTAAGTCTTGATAACAAACTTAGCCTAGAAACATATTTAAATCAAATGCAAAATCATGTTTTTCAACATCAAAAGCATAAAGAAATTAAATAGAAACAAACAAAGTTTAGAAATACGCATAAACTAGCGATGTTGAATCGCGTCGTCGACCCGTTGCTCCGCTCTTCCTTTGGCCGTGCCCTTTACCGTACATGACTCTTCACCAATTTGTGTTGCTGCCGTGCGTCTTCTTCACTCGATATCTTCACGTAAATTTCCTTACGTGCAATCTGCTGTTCCGGTTCTCCACGTGAAGCTCCTCACGTTTATCCTCGCTGTCTCTTTCTGTTTATTCTCCTCCCTCAAAACTCTCCTGCTGCTCACTCTCTATCTTCGTAACTCTTGCTCCTGCTCTACCTCCTTTCCTCACGTCTATTATTCCCCTTCACGTCACTTGGTTTTTCTGATATCTTTTCGTAATTCTCCAATCACGTACGTTGCTTGCTTCCTTCACTCGTCTGATCACCTTTATGTTTCTCTCCAACTCGTTTCTCTAGGTTTCTGCTTCACTTTGTCCTTCTACCCTTAAACTCTCGTCTCCCCTCTCTTTAATATATCTGTTTATTTCCTTTCTCTTCTCCGATAATATTCGCTTCTTCCCTTCTTTATCTGATCACCTTTTGCTCTACGTATCCTCACTTCTATTCGCTCACGTCCCTCTTATTTTCATCAATCTCATCCTCTTTATATATTATATTATAAAAATAATATAGTATTGATTTGAATGTCCAATAAAATATAATCTTCCTTGCTCGATAATATCCGGTTGTGCTCGGTTTAGTCATTTTTATCATTTTAAGTGTAATTTCTCCACTTTTATGCAATTGGACCTGGATTCCTGAAATATACAAATATATACCAAAAAGCGTAATATTTTCCAGGAATCACTACAAAAACGCCTCTAATCTTTTATCAAATTAAGTGTAAAAATCACACTTATCAGGTTCGAGGTTGGAAGGTCATGGATTCATGACACGATCCTTGTGGGAAAGACGGTATTGATATACCTGCCGGTTGAATCTTTGGGAGACTCGTTGCTTTGGTTGTGTGGTGTCGATGTTGAAATCACACCCTTTGGCTTTGTTCTGTCGACCACTATTCTCCGTGGAGTGAGAATAGTCGAGGGTTGGCAGTAGGTTTTGGGACTTTGGGTATGCTTGGAGATACCCGAGTCTATTGCTTTGAGTGTGCCTGTTGTGTTGGTGCTTGGACATGTGTACCCGTGTGTGTATACGAATGCCAACTCTATTTCGTACTTTGTTGAACATCGGATTAGTGTGCTTGGTTTGATGAATCTCCGGTGGGAGATTGTGGTAATTCGAGATCGGTAATCTCGATGACACGATGCATTCTGATGAATGATCGTGAGGGTTGTTGACTTCCCCTGAGGAGGGATTGTCATGTTTTGGAACCATGGTAGTTCTTGTTGGATAATTCGATAGCCTTCCTGTTTTAGGATTGTTGAATCCCAGGATAAATGAGGGATGACCAGGATTCGGATTTATTTAGTGTCACGGTCAACGTGTTTGGAAATGCAATTGTTTGTCTTGCATGTCCCCTGTGGAACTTGAGACCTTGTAGAGTCTCGATAGTGTGTTTTGGACCAAGATGGGACTTCTTGGAACACATGGATGTAGACATCTTTAGTGATGTGTTTTGTGTGGATTAGCGACCGTGGTTTACCCGATCCGGATTGCAAGTGGTGCAACTACTCCTTTGGAGGAGATAATCGGGAAAGCGAAACAGGATTTTTCCCGGGAGTATACTGATTGTATACTAGTGGTTCCCATCTTAACGATGTGTGTTAAGCATCGTGGACGAGTAGTGGATATCATGGAGAGATATCGATGTTAGAACCAATGGGGTTTTGATTGATTTGCAGTCATGATGGACTGACTTCCGGGACGATTCACATCGAGGTATGTTGTTATCTTTCGGGTTTATATTGGTTTTGGCGTTTGCTTTATTGTAGAGCTTGGTGCGAGATTGGTGTTCTCGCAGTTGATGATTCGATTCTAGTGTGGTCCAGAATCGGGGTTGTGGCTTTACTTTGGTTGTGTAGTCCTGATGTTACGTGGAGTACGTCGGTGCAAATTTCGAGGATGAAATTTTATTAGTGGGGGATAATTGTGATGTCTGGGGATTTATGGCGTTAATCACGGTGTGGTATTAATCCTTGATGGATTTTTAATTGTGGCAATTAGGAATTAATTGCGGTTTTGTGTCTCTCGAGGTTGTTAAATCGGGCATTTGGGATCGTTGGATCCAAAGGATGAGATTGTATTCTCATTTTGGTGAAAAACCGATGAGTTGGGTTTTTAGTGGGACTTGGTGTCCGGGGTGCCTTATGTTGGGGCCAATCTGGGGATTTGATGTTGGAGAGAGAGTTTTTGAAAACAGATGATTTTTAATGAATCATGATGTATTGGTGAAGGTATTGGTTACCAGTTGGACTCGGGAGTCCGTCATTTGGAATCCATTTCTCTCCCCTCCTCTCCCTCTCACGCCTCTCTCACCCCAAACCCTTTCCCTTTCCCTTTTGATGGGCAAAATCGTTGGAGGCTCGTCCTAGGAGCCGGATTTCTCGAAGATAAGTTGGTAAGTTTCTTCCCCTCGTAATTGTCTTCGATTTGAATGTGGTTTTGTGTGGTTTGGTTGCATTATGGGTTGGGTTGAGTTTTGGATTTTTAAAGAATTTTGGGTTGGTTGGTTTGAGGATTTTTTATGGTGTTTATTTTTAGGTTTAATGTTGTAAGGGGTGTGAGGATTGTTGTTGGGCAAAATTTTGCAAGAAAAACGCAATTCTTGGCTTTTACAGGTCGAGGCGATCGATCCCTAGGGCAGGGCGATCGATCACCGCGACGTTGTTGGAAATTCAGGAAGATGAACAGTGAGGCGATCGACCGCCTCAAATGAAGCGATAGATCGCCATGAGGCAGTGGCCATTTACGCTAAGAGGCGACCGATCGCCTGAAAAGGAGCGATCGATCGCCTGTTCCTGTTTTCGCGAGGCGATCGATCGCCTGAATCATGCGATCGATCGCCAATGCCTTATTTTGGGGAATTATTTCGTGTTGAGTTTTCGATGCATGCTTCGCCCGGGGCCTTTTAAAATGGTTAATCGTCATGGATGACGATATATTTGGGGTTTGTGAACGTGCTTGGGCACGTGATTGCATGCTTGAGATTAATTGTGGATTATTATCGTGTTTAGCATATAATTCATCGGTCACGGGACCAAGGCAAGGTTTGGGCTTGAACTACGGAAAGTATAAGGTACGTATGACGTACGAGCATAGCCCTTTAATATAATTGCAATTGTTGAGTGCTTGGTACACTGTATTGCAATGAATGTGTGTGGAAATGCATGACACATGGTATTAGCAATAAACGGATATTGAAATGCATGGTTTATGGTACTTGCTTCAAATGTCTATGTATGCATTGAGAATTGCATGGTGCCGCTTTTGAGCGAGCAATGATTGGGATGTTGTCGCCTGTGAGCGAACATCGATTATGACGCTGCTGCTGTTGAGTATGCGTGGAAATGGAACGCCGCTATTGTAGAGCGAGCTATGAAATAGAACTATGGAACCATAAGTGAGATATATGGGGAATTTGTAATCATTGTTTAATGATTTGATAATATTGATTTTGGTACCGGTATATGGCTAACTGGCATTTGGGAATTTGATGGTTTCAGTGTTTTGAGAACAGGGACAATACAGGAAACCCCGGATGAGGATGATACCATCCAGGGAGTATATTTTGTATTTCATAGCATTTACATTTATGTAAATTATGAATTGTATTGTTGTGGCTATTGGATTTGGGATATTGGTATGCTCACCCCGTGTGGGGGCTGTCTCTGTTGGGGCAGGTGGTGCAGGTGTAGCAGCAGCTTTGGAGTTGAGCTTGGGCTGTTGAATGAAGTACTTCCAGGATTGAGGTACCAGAGCTGGATGGATAGGCGCTCAGATCCAGAGTCGAGATCGTGTTGCGCTTGAGAAGTGCTTCCAAGATCGAAGCACCAGTAATGGTATCCCGTCGAGTATTTTATACATTAGTGATAAGTGTGTTTTATACACTTATATTTCTTCTTGTTTTGCATGGTTTAGTGTTAGTTTTCGATCAGAATTACGCTTTTGGTTGTGTTATGTGTTGTTTTGCAGGAATCCAGGTAATTACATGTTTTGTGGACTAAAAGGGTGCAAATGACGGAAGGAACGGATGAATTGAAGTAAAAAATCAACACTTTGAATCAAAGCAACAGGCGTAATTACGCCTGTCTTAAGCGTAACTACGCCTAAGCTACGGCATTTGAGCTTTTAAAAGAATTTCTTGAGGCGTAACTACGCCTGATGTGAGGCGTAACTACGCCTGTCTCACGGCAATTGTGATTTTGAAGAATTTTAAGTGGCGTAATTACGCCACTTTTGAGGCGTAACTACGCCAGTCACGCGGGAAGCCAGACTTTGGGACACGTCGACAGGCGTAACTACGCCACTTCGGAGGCGTAATTACGCCTGATGAATTTTGGCAATTTTGGAGACTTTCCTTAGTTGATTGCACGGGACTTTTAAAGGGTTTAGAGGAGGATTTTCGAAGGCTATTCAGACTTAGACATATTTTGGGAGTGAAAGAGGCTAGGGTTGAAGAACGGAGAAGAATAACGACGACGGCTCGGAGCAAAAAAGTAGAGAATTCATCACGAGACGGCGGCGTTCATCGGAGATCGAAGAATAGCGTCCAATTCGTTTTGTATCTCTAAACTTTTCTCAATTTTTATGGGTTATTTAAACATGTCTATGTGTTTAAATACTTCTAGCATGAGCTAATTTTATTTTCTAGGAGACGATGTAGCTTGTTTTTAAACTACGCTTATTATGAATTGATTGAAGTTTATTTGGATTTCCGTATGGTTTATTTATGTTTTCCTGTTCTTAATGCTTTTAATCTACTGGCCATGGATTGAATGATTCCATATTTGTGATCTATCACTCGGGAGAGGGGGTTATGAATAGGAAAGAAGGAATTCGTATCGTGGTAGTTATATTGTTCGGAAGGCCTATAACTCCATAGAAGTCGTAATAGGAATTACTGCGCTTTTACAATTGTTTGATAATTAATCTTAGATAGGGATATCAAGATTAATGTTAGATAATTACTTCTGCTTAACACCCGGGAGGGGGAGTAGAAACAAATAAGAATTCTCGGCTAGTAAACTAAGAAATCCATAAAATGGAAATCGAGGAATGATAAGTGTAGTGGATGAACAAGTGAAATCGTACTCCTAGATTCGTCTCCAACTGATTTCTTTTTCAACTCAATATTTGATCATCGTTAGTTAATTAATTTTTATTCTTCGCATAACACTCAACTATTCGATTCTCTAAATAAAGCAAAGATTATTTTAATTCAGTACTTAGATTTAACTATTTAATCAATCTATGTGGGTTCGACATCTTTCTATATTAAAACTTGACTACCGTGCGCTTGCGGTAAGGGATTTTTCGCAACAAGTTTTTGGCGCCGTTGCCGGGGATTGATTTATTTAGTACAATCTGATACTGTACCAATTAATCTTGGTTTTAATTTAGAGCTTTTATTCATTTTATTTTGGAGTGAATTTTGTCTTTTCTGAATTTTTTGCAGTGCATGCGAAAGTACACTACTCCTGAATCGTTACTGTTTGATCCTGAGATCGAGAGAACTGCAAGAAGACTGAGAAAAACGAGAAGGGAGGAATTGATAGAAATGGCTGCAAATAGAGACAACAACGAACCACCTCCACAACTTGTTGAACCTCAAAGGGCGATCAGAGATTATTTCAAACCTTTGGTCAACAACAATTACTCTGGGATAGCTCGCCAGACTATCAATGCCAACAACTTTGAACTTAAGCCGGCATTGATAAGTATGGTGCAACAGAATCGGTTTGGTGGATCCCCTGTTGAAGACCCCAACTTGCATTTGAGGATATTTTTGGAGATAGGTGATACTGTGAAGATGAATGGTGTTCCAGAAGATACTGTGAGACTGCGATTGTTCCCTTTCTCTCTTAGGGACCATGCAAGGAGCTGGCAACATCTCTTCCAAACAATGGTATTAACACATGGGCGGAAATGGCATCGAAATTTCTATCGAAGTTTTTCCCACCAGCTAAGTCAGCTCAACTGAGAACTGAAATCAGTACGTTCAGACAAATTGATTCTGAACAACTATACGAGGCATGGGAGCGATTCAAGGATTTATTGAGGAGGTGCCCACAACATAACTATGAAAGCTGGGTGCAGATTCAGTTATTTTACAATGGGTTGAATGGACCAACTAGGATCATTGTGGATGCTGCAGCAGGAGGAACACTATTTTCTAAGACTGCAGATGCTGCCTTTGAATTACTTGAGGAGATGTCGGCTAACAGCTTCCAGTGGCCCAGTGAGCGAGCCATGGCAAGGAAACCCATAGGTATGTATGAGGTTGATCATTTTAGTACTCTTACTGCACAACTGTCTGCACTAACCACGCAGGTAGCAGCTCTGACCAAGCAAGGAGCACCACCTACTATTGAATTAGCCGCCGCTGCAGCTGGAATGGAGTTGTCAAGGGAAGCAGAGCAAGAGCACGTTCAGTTCATAAACAATCGGTATCCCAACAACAATAATAACTACCGAAGCAATCCGTATCAACAAGGGTTCCACAACAATGATAGACTCTCATATGCCAACAACAATAGTGCTCTGAATCCACCACCTGGATATGCTCCACAAAAGAATGAAGGTAAACCTTCATTTGAAGATTTGGTGAACACTTTTGTTCAAAGTTCGAAATTGAGGCTTGAGAAGAATGAGTCGAGGCTTGATACGATTGAGGGTCACATGAACAACATGGGTGCTACAATGAAATCTCTTGAGGTGCAAATTGGGCAGCTTGCTAATGCCATGAACAACCAACAAAGAGGATCATTTCCTAGCAACACCGAAGTGAACCCAAGGGAGCAGTGCAAGGCCGTGTCATTGAGAAGTGGTAAAGAACTTGGGGATGTAGAACCAGTACATGTTGACGAGCCATCTGTTGAGGAAACTCAAATTCAGGTTGAGACCCCTAAAGAAGTTGAAAAGGAGAAGCAAGCCACATTACCGGAAAAGCTTCCTATGTACAAGCCTACACTTCCATATCCTCAACGTTTCAGGAAAAAGGCTATAGATGACCAGTTTGCCAAATTCTTGGAGATTTTCAAGAAAATCCACATAAATATTCCTTTTGCCGAGGCGTTGCAACAAATGCCTAATTATACAAAGTTTATGAAGGATATAATGGAAAGAAAGAGGAAGCTTGAGGAGTTTGAAACCGTGAATCTCACAGAAGAATGCAGTGCAATCCTTCAAAAGAAGCTACCACAAAAATTGAAAGATCCAGGGAGTTTTACTATTCCTTGTATTATTGGTAGTTCTACATTTAATAGGGCGTTATGTGATTTAGGTGCAAGTATTAATTTAATGCCTTTATCTGTTTTCAGGAGTTTAGGGCTTGGTGAAGTGAAGCCTACTACAATCACATTGCAATTGGCGGATAGGTCTCTCACATATCCTAGAGGGATAATTGAAGATGTGCTTGTGAAAGTGGACAAATTTATTTTCCCTGCAGATTTTGTGGTTCTAGACATGGAGGAAGATGGAGATGTTCCATTAATTTTGGGGAGACCATTCTTAGCAACAGGCATGGCACTTATAGATGTCCAAAGAGGAGAATTATCCTTGAGAGTTGGAGAGAAGAAGTCATGTTCAATATTTACAAAGCTCTCAAGGGACCTGACGAGGTAAGTACTTGCAAGTTTTTGGATGTAATTGACTCATGTGTGCATAACTTTGAAGTAGGAGCAATACCGGAGGATCCATTGGAGAATTGCATGGTCAACTCTATTATGAAAGTGGATGCAACTGAACCTGATCTTGCTGAGCAAGTGGAAGCACTTAAGAGCCTGCCTAAGGAGATCAACACTGCTGGAAAAGAGGAAGATGTACGAGATACATCAGTCAAAGAAGATACGAAGGCGAGCTCGGAACTGAAAGAACTACCGGCCCACCTTACTTATGCATTCTTGGGTGAGAATTCGACATACCCGGTAATTATATCTTCATCTCTTTGTTCTTTAGAGAAGGATAAATTATTACGTGTATTGAGGACTTATAAATCTGCTTTGGGTTGGTCGATTTCTGATATCAAGGGGATTAGCCCGTCTTTGTGCATGCATAAAATACTTATGGAGGATTCCTTCATTCCTTCCATTGATCATCAAAGGCGGTTAAATCCAGCAATGAAGGAGGTAGTAAAAGCAGAAGTGCTTAAATTGTTAAATGCTGGGATTATTTATGCTATTTCAGATAGTGCATGGGTTTCCCCAGTACAGGTTGTGCCAAAGAAAGGAGGGATGACAGTGGTAAGAAATGAAAATAATGAGTTGATCTCAACTCGAACTGTGACGGGGGTGGCGAGTTTGCATTGACTATAGGAAACTCAACAAGGCCACAAGGAAGGACCACTTCCCTCTTCCATTTATTGATCAGATGCTTGACAGGTTAGCCGGTTATTGTTATTACTGTTTCTTAGATGGCTATTCAGGATATAATCAAATTGCCATAGACCCTGAGGATCAAGAGAAGACAACGTTTACCTGTCCATATGGCACCTTTGCGTTTAGAAGAATGCCTTTTGGTTTGTGCAACGCACCTGCTACTTTTCAACGGTGCATGATGGCGATATTTTCAGATATGGTGGAGGAGATCCTTGAAGTCTTCATGGACGACTTTTCGGTATTTGGTTCCTCTTTTGATCATTGTTTGCATAACCTATCTCTTGTGTTACAGCGCTGCCAAGAAAAGAACCTCGTGTTAAATTGGGAGAAATGTCACTTTATGGTGCAAGAGGGTATTGTCCTTGGCCATAAGGTGTCATCTCAAGGACTTGAAGTGGATAGAGCAAAAGTGGTTGCAATTGAGAAGCTTCCACCTCCGAACAATGAGAAGGCTATTAGGAGCTTCCTTGGACATGCCGGGTTTTATCGCCGTTTTATTAAAGATTTTTCTAAAATAGCTAAGCCCTTGTGTAATTTGTTAGAAAAGGACTCACCTTTTGTCTTTGATGATTTGTGTTTGCAGGCATTTAACAGGCTAAAGAAAGCACTTATATCTGCACCAATCATCATAGTGCCGGATTGGAAGGAGCCATTTGTTTTAATGTGTGATGCCAGCGACTATGCTGTGGGAGCAGTTTTGGGGCAAAAGAGAGACAAGATTTTTAGGGCGATCTACTATGCAAGTAGAACTCTTGATGGAGCCCAACAGAATTACACGACCACCGAGAAAGAGATGCTAGCTGTAGTGTATGCATTCGACAAATTTAGAGCATATCTGATCGGGACAAAGGTCATAGTTTACACAGATCATGCAGCGATTCGTTATCTTTTTGCCAAGAAGGATGCGAAACCCCGGTTGATTAGATGGATCTTGTTGCTACAAGAGTTTGATTTCGAGATCTTGGATAAAAAGGGCAGTGAAAATCAAGTAGCAGATCACTTATCTCGGTTGGAGTTGGAGGATCGAATGGATCATGGAGTCATACAAGAGAACTTTCCTGATGAACATCTCTTTGAGGTATGTACTAAAACTCCGTGGTTAGCTGATTTTGCTAATTATTTGTCGTGTGGTATATTGCCTCCGGACCTCACTTATCAGCAAAGGAAGAAGTTCTTTCATGATGTGAAGAATTATTACTGGGATGAACCGTATGTATTCAGACGCTGTGCAGACCAAATTGTCCGGAGATGCGTAACTGAGGAGAATCAAGAGAGATTCTTGAAAAGTGTCACTCCAGACCTTATGGAGGACATTTTGGAGCAGCAAGGACAGCAGCAAAAGTGCTTCAATCGGGTTTCTATTGGCCAGAGCTACATCGAGACAGTTATACTTTGGTGAAGACGTGTGATCGTTGTCAGCGCATTGGTAATATTTCTAAACGCCATGAGATGCCGTTGACAAATATCTTGGAAGTAGAAATCTTCGATGTATGGGGTATTGATTTCATGGGCCCCTTCCCACTATCTTGTGGACAGTCCTATATTCTGCTAGCAGTGGACTATGTTTCTAAGTGGGTTGAAGCGATTGCCACATCGACTAATGACGCTCAGGTCGTGGTCAAGTTCGTGCAAAAGAACATATTTACACGGTTTGGTACTCCGAGATCGATTGTCAGTGATGAAGGGTCTCACTTTTGTAACAAGATCTTCAGTGCTCTGATGACGAAATACACTGTGAGGCATAAGATTGCATTGGCTTATCATCCACAGACTAATGGCCAAGCCGAAATTTCTAACCGAGAAATTAAGCTAATTCTTGAAAAGACTGTCAGTATTAACCGGAAGGATTGGGCCCTGAAATTGGATGATGCATTATGGGCATACCGCACTGCATTCAAAACTCCCATAGGGATGTCCCCATATCGTCTAGTCTTTGGGAAAGCATGCCACTTACCGGTCGAGTTGGAACATCGGGCTTTCTGGGCCATCAAGAAGCTGAACTTTGATTTGAAGGCTGCTGGTGAGCAACGGTTGCTACAGCTCACTGAGATGGATGAGTTTCGTAATGAAGCGTACGAAAATGCTAAGATCTACAAGGAGCGAACGAAGAATTGGCATGACAAGCAAATCGTGAGAAGAGAGTTTATTCCTGGTCAGAAAGTGCTACTATATAACTCTCGTCTCCGACTATTTCCAGGAAAGTTGAAGTCACGATGGTCTGGGCCGTTTACTATTGAGAAAGTGACCCCATATGGAGCAATTGAACTGAAATGCGATGACGGTCACACATTTCAAGCGAATGGGCAGCGATTGAAGCATTATTTTGGGGAAGAAGTAAGAGACGTGGACGAGGTTCACCTGAGCGAGCCTAAGTGAATGGATGGAAGACAGTCGGGCCGAGGACTATAAACTAAGCGCTTTTCGGGAGGCAACCCGAATCCTGTATCCTTATTTTAATAAAAAAAAAAAAAAAAAAAAAATTTGAGATGCCGTAGGACAGGCGTAACTACGCCTCCTTCAAGGCGTAATTACGCCTGTCAATTTTCAGCAAATTTAAAATGCCGTAGCGTAGGCGTAACTACGCCTGTTTTCGGCGTAGTTACGCCTACCATTTTTTTTAAAATTTTGAAATGCCGTAGGCGAGGCGTAATTACGCCTCTCCAGCGGCGTAATTACGCCTCGCGTTTTTTTTGCCCCTTCCCCTAAATTTTTCAATTTCGATTTTTTTCTCCTCAATCTCTCTTAATTATGATATCCCACCTCTAAAGTCTATATTTTATCGATTAATTGCAGGTTTTTGGAGTCGACTGGTGCAAGGAAGCAAGTTTAGGGGGTTGCAACAAAGTGGTCTAGCTTAGCCAACCAATTCGAAAGTTCTTCATCTAAGGATTGCCGTCGATTTTCCAGCCAGCACTTTTCCCACAACCGCCCCCGACGATATGGATGACGATGACCACTGACGGTCATCGATTAGGTATGTGCATCGTTCTATTTATTCCTTCATGTGTATGCATTGAGGACAATGCACATTTCTAAGTTTAGGGGGGGTACTTTGAACTAGTCAAACTACGTGGATTTCTGTTGCTTTTGTGTGTTTGTTTTCCTTATTTTTATTGGTTTGTCTCGATTTAGAGTCTGTTGAGTTTTGACTGTCATAAGTTGTATTACGAGTCAGTTGAGGCCAATGATGAAAAATTGAGTTGATTTGTGGAAAATTTTAAAATTTTCATGTTTTCATGTTGCTCTCGAGTTCTCACATATTCTTGCACTAGAACCCATGACCATTTGATTAATCAATGATGATTTGAACAAACACAAAAATGATATAGGCAATTCTTGATAATTTGGGCCTTGATTCTTTCATAGAAAATTGCCATAGTAGCCTCTTTGAGCTTAAATGTAAAAGAATGAGGATTGAATTGTTGCAATATATTTTATAATCTCATTCAAATTTGTTTCTTATATCACCTTGGTTTTGAGATACTATTTGAGCACATTGGTCAAATCATGTAAGTTATTTGTGAATTGAGAGTAGTATAGAACTTACTATAGTAATCTTTGAGGCGAAATACAGACATATGTGGCTTAGGAATGATTTAGGCAATTTTTTTTTTATCGTTTGAGCCTTTGAAGCCACCAAATGACATCATTTTATCTTTAGTTACCCTTTTGAGCTTATTGAAAATCGAATGGCATGTGCTTAGGCACATAATAACCCCCATTCGGCATCATTTCAAAAATCCCACATTGACCACCTTGCTGAAGCTTATACACTATTGCCTACCCTCAAGGGAGTAAGCTTCTATTGCGCTTTAAAAGTTCAAATAACTCCTACGATCTTAATTGAAAATGAGAAGTGGAGTAACGAAAAAAAAAAAAAAAGAGAAAAAAAAAAAGAGAGAAAAATAATGAGGTGAATAATGATAAGGAGGATGAGAAAAGACGATGAATTGAAATGAAAAGAAAATTGATGAATCATCAATAGAAGGAGTCGAAAGCGGGATGAGAATGCGCAAATTGATTATAATTTCAACTTACTCTCTTGCTTTGAATACCTTTCCTTTTATTGAAGCCATGAGCCAAAGCCTAACGTTACAAGCTTATTAAGACCTATTGACCAAGCCACATTTGTCTAATATACTAGTGGAGAAGGTTATGAATAGTGAACCTATGACACTCGAGAAACACTTGTAATAAACATGGTTTTGACATTCACATATGAGCATCTCATTACCTAGTCTTGATGCATTGTTAGCATTCATCAAAATACACTCTGTTTTGAACAATGCAATTTGAACCTATGCCTTGCAAAGTCCTATTGATTTGTGTGAGTTAAGATTGCTTCACTGATTACATGGAAATGGTAGCACACACACACGTGAGAATTCTTGAGAAAATGATATGCATGTCTGAATACTTCTGAGGCCTACACAATTGGAATGTTTTACAACTTTGTTTTGTGTGTCTTTTTGTGTCAGTTTAGTTTTGATTTGTTTTTGTTTTGTTTTTGTGTTGTTTTGCTCGGGACTAGCAAAAGTTTAAGTTTAGGGGGTTTGATAAGTGTATTTTATACACTTATATTTCTTCTTGTTTTGCATGGTTTAGTGTTAGTTTTCGATCAGAATTACGCTTTTGGTTGTGTTATGTGTTGTTTTGCAGGAATCCAGGTAATTACATGTTTTGTGGACTAAAAGGGTGCAAATGACGGAAGGAACGGATGAATTGAAGTAAAAAATCAACACTTTGAATCAAAGCAACATGCGTAATTACGCCTGTCTTAGGCGTAACTACGCCTAAGCTACGGCATTTGAGCTTTTAAAAGAATTTCTTGAGGCGTAACTACGCCTGATGTGAGGCGTAACTACGCCTGTCTCACGGCAATTGTGATTTTGAAGAATTTTAAGTGGCGTAATTACGCCACTTTTGAGGCGTAACTACGCCAGTCACGCGGGAAGCCAGACTTTGGGACACGTCGACAGGCGTAACTACGCCACTTCGGAGGCGTAATTACGCCTGATGAATTTTGGCAATTTTGGAGACTTTCCTTAGTTGATTGCACGGGACTTTTAAAGGGTTTAGAGGAGGATTTTCGAAGGCTATTCAGACTTAGACATATTTTGGGAGTGAAAGAGGCTAGGGTTGAAGAACGGAGAAGAATAACGACGACGGCTCGGAGCAAAAAAGTAGAGAATTCATCACGAGACGGCGGCGTTCATCGGAGATCGAAGAATAGCGTCCAATTCGTTTTGTATCTCTAAACTTTTCTCAATTTTTATGGGTTATTTAAACATGTCTATGTGTTTAAATACTTCTAGCATGAGCTAATTTTATTTTCTAGGAGACGATGTAGCTTGTTTTTAAACTACGCTTATTATGAATTGATTGAAGTTTATTTGGATTTCCGTATGGTTTATTTATGTTTTCCTGTTCTTAATGCTTTTAATCTACTGGCCATGGATTGAATGATTCCATATTTGTGATCTATCACTCGGGAGAGGGGGGTTATGAATAGGAAAGAAGCAATTCGTATCGTGGTAGTTATATTGTTCGGAAGGCCTATAACTCCATAGAAGTCGTCATAGGAATTACTGCGCTTTTACAATTGTTTGATAATTAATCTTAGATAGGGATATCAAGATTAATGTTAGATAATTACTTCTGCTTAACACCCGGGAGGGGGAGTAGAAACAAATAAGAATTCTCGGCTAGTAAACTAGGAAATCCATAAAATGGAAATCGAGGAATGATAAGTGTAGTGGATGAACAAGTGAAATCGTACTCCTAGATTCGTCTCCAACTGATTTCTTTTTCAACTCAATATTTGATCATCGTTAGTTAATTAATTTTTATTCTTCGCATAACACTCAACTATTCGATTCTCTAAATAAAGCAAAGATTATTTTAATTCAGTACTTAGATTTAACTATTTAATCAATCTCTGTGGGTTCGACATCTTTCTATATTAAAACTTGACTACCGTGCGCTTGCGGTAAGGGATTTTTCGCAACAATTAGATACACGCTTATTCATTGGGTGCTCTTATGTGAGTACATATTACGTGTATATGGAATGTATAAACGGGCTACGGCTCTTCTCTGTTCATTTATGGTTTGCACGCAATTAGATATGGAATTGCTAAATGAACTAAGAGTATGTTAGTGTATTATGATGGTGCATGTTATATGAATAATCTTGGTTGCAGAATTTGAATATTATGTGGATTGAATGCAAGAAATTTTCCGGATAGCATATGGTGTTGCACTTGCATATGGTTTTCCCCCTGATAGTATGATTATATGCACTAATGGTATGGCTAAGTACACTAATAACGGGTTAAGGGCACGGGGGTCCTTACAGTATCTACTCTAGGAGTAGTATAAAGCTATAGGATTAACATTCATTGGTTGGGAATGTAATTAATCCCTTTTGGAACCTTATTTTGGCACTGTAATCTAATAGCTCAAGGCACCAACACAACTTTTATACTCCGTTTATGCATGAAAATTTTATTTACGCCTTTAATCCGCATTTAAGGAACTGGGGTCCTTACATTAGTGGTATCAGAGCAGTGGTTAGAGAACCCGGGAATGAGTGAAGGGTAGCCTTAGCATGGTTGGCTAGGTGTTTACATTTGGGCATGTTTATGCATGTGGTATATGTTGGTGTATAAATTGTTATACTAACATGCTTATTATCGTTCATGTTATCTAACGGCATAACATATATATTGGTTGGAATTGTTGTTAACCTTTGCGTTACAGCATGGCGGCTATGAATGCGGGGAACCTCAATGAAGAGGTGGGTGATGTTGGGAGCGTGAATGCTAGCATTGGTCAGGCAAATCCTTTACCTCCACCTGCTGTGGGTATGGAACCGGTTGCTCAGTTGCTATTACCAGGGGAGCTTAGCCTGACTCAGTTTCTGACCTTTCACCCGCCCATGTTTGAGGGAACAGAAACAGGGGAAGAGGCCGAGGAGTGGCTGGAGAGATTGGAACAGATATTCGTGTCTGCGCCGTGTGCTAGGACGGCTTGGTTAAGACTGACAGAATTCCAACTGGCAAAGAAGTCTTCTATGTGGTGGAAGACGACTGTGATGGAATTGAGGGCCCAATGCATGGTAATCGATTGGACTTTATTCAGAACTCGATTTCTAAACCGATACTTCTCTACTGCGGCAAGGCAAACGAAGGAGGACGGATTTACAAATCTGAAGCAAGGGAGCCTGATGGTTTCGAACTATGCCATGCACTACTCGTCACTATTGAGGTATGTGCCACACATTGCTACAAACGGGCATGCCAAGATGAGGCACTTTCTGAAGGGGCTCCGACCGGAAATATTTGATCGGGTTATTTCTAACAACCCGACATCTTTTGATGATGCACTGGTTAGAGCGGAGTTAGCAGAGATAGGGGTGAGCGCTTATCCTGAGGCCATACCCTCACCCGTTCCATCACAAAGATCTTCATCGGAGAATCTGAGGCCCCGGGGAGGATCTTTCAAGTCAAGAGGGACTTCTTCTTCCTCCCGGTTTAGTGGAAGGCGGCCGGATGGCCGGAAGCAAGGGGACCTAAGGGGTGGTGCATCTACTCATGGGGGACCGACTCAAGCTAGTCGAGTTGGAGATATTAAGTGTCACTTTTGCGGAGGGCCGCATTTGATGCGTGACTGTTCTGCGTGCTACATATGCGGCAGGTCGGGCCACATTGCTCGGCGTTGTCCTAATCGGGAAGGACATACGGATCTCAGGGAAGGTCGAGGGAGGTTTTCTAGTGATACAGTTCAGCAGAGACCACCGATGTTGCCTCGACATATGGGGGGACCGGCTATGGGGCCACCTCAGGGACATGTCTATGCATTGACCAGGGAGCAGGCCGATGCAGCTCCAGAGGAGGTGATAGCTGGTACGTGCCTTCTATTTACATATTCCGCCTTTATTTTGATAGACACAGGTGCTTCGCACTCCTTTGTGTCTGCGGACTTTGTGGCGAGACATCATATGTGCACGTCTCCGTTACCCACGTCTCTATTGGTCTCGACACCCACTGGAAAGAAAGTTGTTGCTGATCAGTTTCTGATGGACTGCCTCATTTATTTTGAGGGCAATGAGATAAAAGCAGATTTGATTGTATTGGGGATGTCAGACTTTGACTGCATTGTGGGTATTGATATTCTGAACAGATATCAGGCAGTGGTAGATTGTCGGCAGAGGACAGTTCGGTTCAGATCTCATTTGGGAGTTCAGTGGACTTTTTATGGCAACGGGTCTCGTGCGAAGATTCCGTTGATTTCAGCAAATAAAATGTCCCAATTGTTGGAACGTGGACACACGGGCTACCTCATCTATGCCGTGGACATGTCGGGGAAGGGTAAAGAGTTAAAGGTTGAGGATATACCAGTGGTAGCGGAATTTACAGATGTGTTCCCGGAGGAGATTCCCGGATTCCCACCGGCAAGGGAAGTCGAGTTTGGGATTGAGTTATTACCGGGGACATCCGCTATTTCTCGTGCCCCTTACCGGATGGCACCGGCAGAGTTAAGAGAACTAAAGGAACAGTTGCAGGAGCTCCTTGATAAAGGATATATACGCCCTAGCGTATCGCCTTGGGGCGCACCGATTCTTTTTGTGAAGAAGAAAGACGGTTCGATGCGTTTGTGCATCGATTACCGGCAATTAAACAAGGCCACGGTGAAGAACAAATATCCTCTCCCAAGGATTGACGACTTGTTTGATCAGTTGCAAGGCACGAAGCTGTATAGCAAGATTGATTTGAGATCCAGGTACCACCAGATACGGGTCAGGTAGGAGGATGTACAAAAGACAGCATTTCGGACTCGGTATGGGCACTACGAGTTCTTAGTGATGCCGTTCGGTGTGACAAACGCCCCGGCTGTCTTCATGAGTTTGATGAATCGGGTGTTCCAACCCTATCTGGATCAGTTCGTCATTGTGTTTATTGACGATATACTCATCTACTCCCAGAGCGAGGAAGAGCACGTGAGACACTTGAGGACAGTACTCCAGATCCTCAGAGATCACCAGTTATATGCCAAGCTCAGCAAGTGTGAGTTTTGGTTGAGCAGTGTAGTATTTCTGGGGCATGTCATATCTAGCAGTGGGATTTCAGTGGACCTCAGGAAGATTGAGGCTGTGATGGAGTGGGCTGCACTCACTTCTGTGCCCGAGATATGAAGTTTTCTTGGTCTGGCTGGTTATTACCGACGCTTTGTCGAGGGATTTTCTAAGATTGCTAAGCCACTGACGCAGTTGACCCAAAAGGGAGTAGCCTTCTTTTGGTCAGAGGCTTGCGAGGAGAGCTTTCAAGAGTTGAAGCACCGACTGACGACGGCACCGGTATTGGTGATTCCCTCAGAGAACAAGAGGTTTGTCCTTTATACTGACGCATCGCTACAGGGCTTGGGGTGTGTATTGATGCAAGATAAGCATGTGGTAGCTTATGCATCGAGGCAGTTGAAGCCGCATGAGGCTAGGTACCTAGTCCACGATTTGGAATTGGCGGCTATTATCTTTGCCCTGAAGATTTGGAGGCATTATCTGTATGGTACATCCTTTACCATATATACGGATCATAAGAGCCTGAAGTTCTTGTTCACTCAGGTGGAATTGAATATGCGTCAGAGGAGATGGATGGATCTACTAAAAGACTATGACTGTGAAATAGAGTACCATCCGGGGAAAGCCAATTTGACAGCAGACGCCTTGAGTCGGAAGGTGAAGAATACTGCTGAGGATGTCATGCATTTGTCGGCTATGATGACTTCTTATTGCCATCTGGGCTATGACTTCGATGTGGACGCATCGCCGGTTTGGGTATCAACCTTATTGGCTGAGCCAGATATCTATGAGAATATCAGGAGAGCTCAGAGGACAGATGATGAAGTTCAGAGATGGTCATCATTGGCACTTCAGGGACAGCCATCAAAGTTCAGAGTGGCTGAGGATGGCTCTTTGAGACTTGGTAACCGATGGGTAGTTCCATGTACACCGGAGTTGCGTAGAGGAATCTTGGAGCGAGCTCATAGTAGCTGATTCAGTATCCACCCAGGAGGGAGGAAGATGTATAAGGACTTGTGCGATCAGTTCTGGTGGAAACGGATGAAGCGCGATGTGATCGCTTTTGTCAGGAGGTGTTTGGTCTGTCAGCAAGTTAAGGCAGAGAAGCAGAGACCCGGAGGCAAAATGAGGAGCTTAGAGATACCGGAGTGGAAGTGGGAGCACATATCTATGGACTTTGTGACCCACTTGACGAGGACTACTTCGGGTTGTGATGCTATTTGGGTGATCATCGACAGACTGACGAAGGTAGCTCACTTCATTCCATACAGTATGACGTACACGTACTTGAGGATGGCTCAACTGTATGTCCGGGACATAGTGAGACTACATGGGATTATAGTATCTATTGTGTCGGACAAAGACCCGCGGTTTACGTCTCATTTCTGGGGAGGTCTTCAGTCGGCATTGGGTACTGAGGTGAGATTGAGTACGGCATATCATCCCCAGACGGACGGTCAGACTGAGCGTACTATACAGACACTCGAGGACATGCTACGAGCTTGTGTGTTGGAGTTTGATGCCTCATGGCAAGATTCTTTGGCCTTGGTAGAGTTTTCTTACAACAACAGCTATCAGGCGAGTATTCAGATGACACCGTTTGAAGCTTTGTATGGTAGGCGTTGTAGGTCGCCATTATACTGGGATGACTTGACCAGTAAAGCAGTGGGAGGACCGGAGTTGATTCGGGAGATGGAGGATAAGGTAAAGGTTATCCGTCAGAAAATGAAAGCAGCTCAGGACAGGCAGGCAGCATATGCGAATAAACGGCGGAGACCGTTGGAGTTTCAGTTGGGAGACAGAGTCTTTTTGAAGATCTCACCTTTCAGGGGTGTGGTTCGGTTTGGTATGAGTGGTAAATTGTCTCCGAGATATATGGGACCGTATGAGATTTTACAGCGTATCGGTACCTTGGCTTACCGTTTGGCACTGCCACCGTCGTTGTCTGGTATTCACGACGTGTTTCATGTATCTATGCTGCGGAAGTATGAGCCGGATCCGTCACATGTATTACAGCCTTCTGAGGTTCAGCTGGATTTTGATGTATCCTATGAGGAACGGCCGGTCAGAATTCTGGATAGGGCTGATCGCAGGCTTCGGAACAAAGTGATACCAATGGTAAAGATACAGTGGGATCGCAGGGGTGTCGAAGAGGCCACGTGGGAGACGGAGCAGCATATGATGCAGCACTACCCGGAGTTATTTCTGGTATGTGATTTATGTTGGTTTAGTTTTGGCTAAGTGCATGTGATTTCGAGGGCGAAATCTTATAAGTAGGGGAGTATTGTGATATCCCTGAAATAATTATATGCAATTTGGGCATTAATTATGTTTATGTGATTTTTATGATGATAATTAATATATGTGTTGGAATTAATTATCATGGTGAAATGCTTAGTCACATGGTATGCGTGACCCGGTGGTGTATTTCGGGGTGCATGTTATGCATGTTGGGAAATTGGGTGTTATAATGGTTTAAATGTGTTGGTTTGAAATTTTTGGTGAAACATGTATTATTTATGGTTTTGATGCATTTTGGAAAATGCTTTTAAAATATCATGTTAGGGTGTTTTATACACCATGGAAATTGTGGAGTGCAATTTATTTTAAAACAACCCACTTTATACCCCCAATCCCCAATATACCATCACTTTTCTACTTTCCCAAATAACTCATCCAAAACCCTTCTTCTCCTTAAATTTTCGAAATTGGGCAAAGAGGTGAAGAGAAATCCTTCCAAAAGCTTGATTTGTGGAGTTTGTTGGGAGATTTGGAGTCCCCAAGAGGTATGGATACCTCCTTGTTGTTTTTGTTGTGTTTGGATTGGATTTGTTGTGTTTTGTATGGTTTTGAAATGGGTTTTATGGGTTGGTATTATTTTGGTTGAATGATGGATTTTTGGGATGTTTAAAGTGTATTTTGAAGGTTATTATGTGTTTGATGTTGTTGGTTTGAAGGTAGGAGAGTTGGTATGAATTGGAAAAGAATTTTGGAGCAAAAATGGTGGTTTTTCGGGTTACAGACATTGGCGATCGATCGCCCATTTCAGGCGATCGATCGCGCGCTGGCAGTGCGCATCGCCGATCGCCCATTTCAGGCGATCGATCGCGAGCTGGCAGTGCGCTTTTGGAGCGCATGGCGATCGATCGCCACTCTTGGGCGATCGATCGGCGAGGCTGGCGATCGATCGCGCCATTTGTGGCGATCGATCGCCAAGCAAGGAAATTTCAGAATCGGGCAGTAGGGTCTCGCGTCGATCGCCCGCCCCAGGCGATCGATCGCGAAAGGAAAAATTTGGTGTTATTGGATATTTTTGTGGAATTTTTGATATTGGACTATTATTGGCTCCTAATATTGATTTGTGTGAATGTGTAGAACCATCCCAGGTGGCCACACAGCTTTGGAGATAAAGTCCACGATATCTCCACTTTTGGAACTAAGGTACGTAGTGAGACGTACGAGCATCGGACGGTATAACGTATTTATTACACTTTTAATTGGTTATGCATTATGGTTGCATATATGGTCTTGTTTATGCATTATGGTTGCATACATGGTTGGAATATGCATTATGGTTGCATGTAATTGTGAGTCGATATTATATTGCAGTGATGAAGAATACTTGCCGCCTTCATGTCGAAGCGATGATAGAATACTTGCCGCTGTCATATTATAGCGATGAAGAATATTTGCCGCAAACATGTCGAAGCGAAGGATAATGCCGCTGTCATGTTGATGCGAGGGATATTATGCCGCTAATATGTCGAAGCGAGGGGTATTAATACCGCTGCCATGTAAACGCGAGGGGTATTATGCCACTGATATAATAATACTGGAACTGGCCATTGGTATACATGGAATGCGTGCATGTCATGACATAAATTATTGGTATTATAATCCATTGATATGATTGTGGTACAAGGACAACCAAAGGGAGCGTTTAAATGTATTACATACAGGAAGTGAATTGCATTTACGATTTATGCATTTGAATTGCTATCATATTATTGTGAATATGATTTATATACATGCTCATGGTTTTGGGGTTGTTCCTGTAGGTACTTTTGGGCGGACGGGCAAAGGCGAGTTGGTGCGGTGAGCTAGAGAGGAGTTCTCTTGGATAGCAGGCACATTCTTTTGTATAGTATCTACTCTAGGAGTAGTGTAAAGCTATAGGATTAACATTCATTGGTTGGGAATGTAATTAATCCCTTTTGGAACCTTATTTTGGCACTGTAATCTAATAGCTCAAGGCACCAACACAACTTTTATACTCCGTTTATGCATGAAAATTTTATTTACGCCTTTAATCCGCATTTAAGGAACTGGGGTCCTTACAAAAAGAATGAGATGTATCAAAGAAAAAAGGATACCTTGAGAAAATAGATGAAAATACGACTCCAATGAGAGCCAATGTACAAAAAAGAAAAAAATTGAAAAAACCTTAAAAAATGAACAATGTTTGAAAAAAAAGTCATGCAAGAAGAGAAGTTTATATTGTGCATATCACCACACTCTCTTGTTTGATATATCTTATCCTTTCTTTTATAAGCCAATACCTAAGCCAATCTACAAGCTAATTAAGACCTATTTGATTTATGTTTGCAAGTGGCTAAGATAGTGGAGAAGAGTATGCAAGTGAGCTTATACTTGTGTGGGTGTACAACTTGAGCTATTGTGGGTTACATTAATTGGAACTGCAATTTGTACTTGAAACTTGTTTATGACCACACATACACGTTCGCTACTTTGTTGGGTATGATATGCCTATGGATTGAATTTGTTCTATTGTTATCTTCTTACCGTCTCTCATTATTATGCATGTTTAAAATTATTGAGGCATTAAATGTTCTGATTTACTCGAGGTCGAGTAAAGATTAATTATGTGGGAGTTTGATGTGGCTAGAAATAGACATATTTAGTGGATTTAGTTGTTAGTGCTTAGGTGTGTTTTAATGGTTAATTTGATGCATATGCTACCTAATCGTATATTTGTTTGAATGTAGGTGAAATCGAAGAAATCGAGTTAATAATGGTGAATAAGAACCAAAGAATACATTGGAGATGAAAAGGGATCAAAGTAAACCAATAAAAATGCATAAAAGTTGGCTAAGACTAGCGATCCATCGCGCCTAAGGGAGGCACTGGTCGCGCCTGGCAGTAGGTTCAAGCAACGAAAAAACCATCCTCGTGATCGATCGGTCGTTTCCAGAGATCGATCGCGAGCCCGAAAAAAACGAAACAAATAACTACAGATCGACTCCGAGATTCTACCGATCGATCGGTGCCAAAATCCTGAATTTTGTGGAAACTTGATTTTTACCATCTGTGGATAGATTTTTACCTACCCTATCAGTCTACCACATAACTCGAGATTGTGGCATCAAAGCATACCATTCTTCATAGCCTAGACCTTTGATAAGTGTGATTTTTCAACTTAATTTAATATAAGATTATAGGCGTTTTTGTAGTGATGCTGGAAATTATTACGTGTTTTGGAATATATTTGTTTATTTCAGGAATCCAGGTCCAAATGCATAAAAGTGGAAAAATTAAGCTTAAAATGATAAAAAGAACCAAACCGAGCATTACCGGAATTATCGAATATGGATGAAATATTATAATATAATATATGATATTATAATATAGGATTTTTTTACGAGAAAAGACATGAAGGAATAGAGGATATCGGATATATTAGAAAAGGAGATTCACATAAAGAAAAGAGCAACATTAGGTGAGAGCAACAAATTTGAGACTAAACAAAAGAAACGAACGAATAAGAAGAGAAGGGAGTGACGTGGGGAAGCAAACACCAGTGAAAAGAGACGTACGAGGAAGGGACGTAAATTTCAGCCAGATTTACGTGAGAATTCGAGATATCAGATAAGAAGGGATGGGAATAGCAGATTACAAAAGTGTAGAAGATTCTATGGATCTCACCACAACAAACTCCAACAACCATTCAAATAATCTAGAAGATATTAAGGAGGAAGGATAAGGAAACATTATCCGATCCTATCATTAGCTAGCATTTAAACTTTTGTAAATTATTGTTATTAGCAGATTTGATCTTATCAGATCATGCTGAATTTATTCTTTATATAGCTCAATGATGTACAGAAACATTATGCAATTGAATGCAATCTGCTTCAAGCAATACGATTGTGTATTGCGTTTTGTGCTAGCTTTCTTTTACTTTACATGGTATCAGTTTAAGCCTTCCTAGACTCGCGTCTCATCATGTCTTCTTCTCCTTCCTCTTCTCAAAATCTAGCCAATATTCTTTCCTCCGTGCCTGCAATCACTCCACTCTCCACTATTGTTTCAATCAAACTGACAAATACAAATTACCCACTTTGGCGTGCACAACTTCTGCATTATTTCCGTGGTCAGGATCTCTATCAATTTCTCGATGGTACTCATACCATTCCACCATCAATCGTTGCTGTTACAAACACAGATACCACAGAGGTAAATCAGGTTCTCAATCCTGCCTATTCTCAATGGTTACGCCAAGATAGTCTCATACTTAGCACCCTCATGTCTTCCATGACTGAGGGAGTGTTGGCCCAGATTGTTTCCTATACCACATCTCATGAAGTTTGGCGTGCACTTGAAACCAATTTCTCCTCTCAATCACGTGCTCGCACCATTCAAATACGGACGCAACTCGCCAATGCCAAGAAAGGCAGTCAATCTGCCCATGACTATTTCATCTTGATCAAACAGTTGGCCGATGACCTTGCTATGGCTGGGCAAGCACTCACTTGTGATGATATCATTTCCTACGTCCTTGCTGGCTTAGGACATGATTATGATAGTTTTGTATCATCGGTCTATGCTCGCCATGATCCTATCACACTTGAAGAAGTCTACTCGCTTCTCATCATCACTGAATCTCGTCTCACTCGTCATCATATGTCAACTCCTGCTCCGTTACCTGAGGCAAACTTTTCTCAGAAACAACAATACAATAATAGGGGCCGTGGTGGCTATCCCGGCAGAGGTCGTCATACCAACTCCCGGGGCTGGGGTTCGTCTCCTAATTCTCGCAGTGACATGTCAATCACTCCTACTATTGTGTGCCAACTATGTGGTAAAAATGGGCATTCTGCTCGTAAATGTTATCATCGTTTTGATATCACTTACAATGAGTCTCCTCCTGCCCAAAACAAACAAGCGTTCGTTGCCACCACCAAAGGTTCTTGGGATAGTGACTGGCATGCAGACACCGGTGCAACACATCATATCACCAATGATATGGCCACTTTGAATCTAAAGAATGATAGACCAACTACAAGTTTGTAATGGTCAAGGTTTACATATCACCAATACTGGCAATTCTTCTCTTCCTTCTCATTTTCGTTCCTTTATCTTAAAACACGTTCTTCTTGTTCCTGATATTAAGAAAAATCTTCTTTCTGTCCAGAAATTTTGCGTTGATAATAATGTGTATTTTGAGTTTCATGACCGTTATTTTCTTGTGAAGGATTCCTCGGGCAATGTCCTCCACCAAGGTCAAGTCACTGATGGCTTGTATCGTTTCACCAACAAGTCACCTCCTCAAGCATTCTCCAGTGTTCGTATCTCCTTTGATCAATGGCATCGTCGTCTTGGTCATGCTGCTTCTCCAATTGTTCATCGTATTCTCTCTTTCAATAAATTTCCAGTTGATAAAATAAAGAGTCACTCTGTGTGCCCCGATTGCCAATTAGCCAAGAGTCATGCATTGCCTTTTAATAATTCTAAATTTGTTTCTCAATTTCCGTTGGATTTAATTTTTACGGATGTATGGGGTCCTTCCGCTGTAGCTTCTACTACAGGTGCACGATATTATGTTAGTTTTCTTGATAATTACTCTAAATTTTTGTGGTTATTTCCCATCAAATTAAAATCTGATGTTGAGAATGTCTTTCTTCGTTTTCAATGTTATGTTGAGAAACTTTTTGAACGTAAAATCAAGGCCATTCAATCCGACTGGGGTGGCGAGTACCGTCGCCTACACAATTATTTTCAAAACAATGGAATTGATCATCGCCTTGCATGCCCTCATACTCACCAACAAATTGGTTCCATTGAACGTCGACATCGACATATTGTTGAAATTGGTCTCAGTCTCCTTGCCCATTCGAACTTACCATTGATTTATTGGGAAGATGCCTTTCTTACCGCAACCTACTTAATCAATCGTTTACCAACACCTATTCTAAACAATGTGTCACCCTTTACTAAACTACACAATCGAACTCCAAATTACTCTTTCCTTCGTGTCTTTGGTTGTGCGTGCTGGCCTAATCTTCGCCCATACACCAAACATAAATTGGATTTTCGAAGCAAAACATGTGTGTTCATAGGCTATAGTGTTAATCATCATGGGTACAAGTGTCTTGATTTATCAACTGGGCGTATTTATGTATCTCGTCATGTTATCTTTGATGAAACTTTGTTTCCTTACACTCCTCGTCCCCCTTTTACTACCTTCTCAAACTTCTTCTCCTTCATATGTCACCTTACCTTCAACTCTCAATCCCACTGCCACACAACCTGATATGAATCATCCTAATGACATTTGTGTTCCTTTAGTATCTCATTCTACAGGTACATCTATTGGCTCTCCGGTTCAACGTACTACTCCCACCACTTCGTCATCTCTTATGGCCTCTGCTATACCGGTGTCTGTCTCACCAGAAACATTGTCTCCTCAAGATGTGAGTCCTACTCTCACCACTGATCATCCTCGAACACACGGTATGGTTACCAGATCAAGAAACAACATATTTAAGCCAAAACCTACATCTGATGATTTTGTTCGATATCCTCTTCCTCATGGCTTGATCAGCACACTCTCATCTGTTGATGTTGAACCATCATGTTATAGTGAGGCAGTTAAATACCCACGGTGGCGTGCTGCAATGAATACTGAGTTTGACGCACTTTTACGCAATGGCACATGGTCTCTAGTACCTTCCCAACCAAATGTGAATATTGTTGGTTGCCGCTGGATATACAAAGTAAAAAGATTTGCTGATGGTTCCATCGAACGATACAAAGCCCGATTGGTGGCCAAGGGCTTTCATCAACAAGAAGGTGTCGATTTTAATGCCACATTCAGTCCAGTTGTGAAGCCTGCTACAATACGAATCATCCTGTCCTTAGCTGTTACACATCAGTGGCACATCAAACAAATTGATATCCAAAATGCATTCCTACATGGCACACTAGAAGAGGACATTTTTATCGCTCAACCTCAAGGCTACATTCATCCTCAATTTCCTCATCATCTTTGCAGATTACACAAGTCACTCTATGGCTTAAAACAAGCCCCACGTGCTTGGTTCTCTCGCCTGTCTGACAAACTTCGAACCATTGGATTTCTTGACAGCAAATCTGATACTTCTCTTTTCATCTTACGACAATCTGGTGCTGTTATTATGGTACTTGTTTATGTTGATGATATTATCATCACCGGTAATTCTGAATCTGCCATCAACCATGTTATTGCATCCTTACATTCCGAGTTTCCTGTTAAAGAGCTTGGCGATTTGGGTTACTTCTTGGGAATTGAAGTCTTACGCTCCACTACGGGGTTATATCTTACTCAACGCAAGTATGTCGCTGATATCTTAACACGCACTCACATGGCTACCGCCAAACCATGTGCCAGCCCTATGGCTACCACATGTCGCCTCTCTGCCACTGAAGGAACCAAGTTCAATGATCCCGCACTTTATAGACAAGTTGTTGGCAGCCTACAATACTTGGCATTCACTAGACCCGATCTTGCCTTTGCAATCCACAAAGTTAGTAAATTTATGCATAACCCTTTGGAACCACATTGGCAGGCAGTGAAACGGATCCTACGCTACCTTAAACACACCATTTCTGTGGGATTATTCTTTGGCAAATCCAATAACTTCACAATTCAAGCCTTTTCGGATTCTGACTGGGCGACTGATCGCGATGATCGTAGATCCGTAGGTGCCTACTGCATATTCTTGGGTGGAAATCTCATTTCTTGGCGATGTAAACAACAACTCACAGTTGCTCGTAGTAGCACAGAAGCTGAATACAAGTCACTAGCTGACACTGCTGCAGAACTTTGTTGGCTCCAATCACTTCTTTCCGAAATTGGCTTCAAGATGTCTTCCCCGCCTATCTTATGGTGTGACAATATTGGAGCCACTTACTTATGTTCCAATCCTGTATTTCATGCCCGAACGAAACATATCGAGATTGACTTTCATTATGTACGGGATCAGGTCCGGAAAAAGCAACTTATAATTCAATTCATTTCATCCAAAGAACAACTTGCGGATTCCCTCACTAAACCTTTGTCTCCTCGCAAGTTTACTGACATATTGGCCAATCTGAATGTCCGTGACCTACCCTTCAGATTGAAGGGGCGTGTAGAAGATTCTATGGATCTCACCACAACAAACTCCAACAACCATTCAAATAATCTAGAAGATATTAAGGAGGAAGGATAAGGAAACATTATCCGATCCTATCATTAGCTAGCATTTAAACTTTTGTAAATTATTGTTATTGGCAGATTTGATCTTATCAGATCATGCTGAATTTATTCTTTATATAGCTCAATGATGTACAGAAACATTATGCAATTGAATGCAATCTGCTTCAAGCAATACGATTGTGTATTGCGTTTTGTGCTAGCTTTCTTTTACTTTACAAAAAGTGAGGAGGAGACGGAACAACAGAGACTGAAAAACCATGTTTTTCAACATCAAAAGCATAAGGAAATTAAATAAAATCAAACAAAGTTTAGAAACACGCATAAATTAGCGATGTTGAATCGTGTCGTCGACTCTGTATCTCCGACTCTCGCTGCTGCTTTGCTATACTGTACGTGACTTGTTCTTCTTATAAAATAATCAGAAATCGTCCACCTTTCTCTGTTCGTGCGTTGTGCCTTACGTGAATTTCTTCTGTCTTGTTCACGTAACTCTTCTCACCACTTTCTGTTCTCTCAATCTCCTTACGTGAATTTTCCTACGTAAATCACTCCCGTTCACGTACGTCTTCTGTTGTCTTTTTCCAATATTATCTCCTCCTTTTCCGTTGCTTATCAGATTCTGCTTAATCTGATCACCTTCTCACGTACTTTGCTGTTTATTCTCCTCTCCCGTTTATATTCTGTTCTCACGTAACTTTCGCTTCACTTCTTTGCTTCTATACTCTCTCCTTGCTCACGTCTCCTCACTTTTCTTATTGTTCTCCTTTCTCAATCTGCTCACCACCTTTTCTTCCGTAACCTTTGCTGCCCACCTTGTTCTTCTTTTCATTCTGCACGTGTTCTCGCTTTTATATGCTATCTCTTCTAATATTCAGACGTGAATTTTGTTCACGTCTGTTGTTTCGTCTCCTCCTCACTTTCGTAATCTGCTATTCCCGTCCCTTCTTATATGATATCTTGAATTCTCACGTAAATCTGGCTGAAATTTACGTCCCTTCCTCGTACGTCTCTTTTCATTGGTGTTTGCTTCCCCACGTCACGCCCTTCTCTTCTTATTCGTTCGTTTCTTTTGTTTAGTCTCCAATCTGTTGCTCTCACCTAACGTTGCTCTTTTCTTTACGTGAATCTCCTTTTCTAATATATCCGATATCCTCTATCCTTCACATCTGTTCCCGTAAAAAAATCCTATATTATATATCATATATTATAATATAATATTTCATTCATATTCGATAATATCCGGTGATGCTCGGTTTGGTTCTTTTTATCATTTTAAGCTTAATTCTTCCACTTTTATGCATTTGGACGTGGATTCCTGAAATAAATAAATATATTCCAAAACAAATAATAATTTCCAGAAATCACTACAAAAATGCCTCTAATCTTATATTAAATTAAGTGTAAAAATCAAACTTATCAACTCCCCCAAACTTAAACTTGATCGTCTCGAGCAAGAAATAAGATCACAAAGTAGAGTTCAATATTGAAGATTCAAATAAACCACTTCGCAGTCAATCATGTATCTCAGACATCTCACTTACAGACGAACAAGAATAAATCAGAAAGTTTAACAAGTTGTGTTTTCTCCTAGATCAAGCAACATGTCTCCGAATCAGAACGTCCGTGTGTGCTATTGTCAATTTCAAGTTTCATGCAATTTTCATAGATCCAATCATGCTAGTCAATGAAAAGTAAGATTATCGTGGAGCACCCATTAGTCCTATTTGCAAACAACTTTTCCACTAATGTAGTCGCTCATTAGACTTGGATCAATAGGTCTTTTTAAGATTGTAATGTTAGGCCTAGGTGTATGGCTTCAACTAAAAGATAGGGTAACACAAAGAAGAGAGTATAATCATGTCAAATTCAAATTTTTAACACAAAATTGAGCTTATCTTCCTTTTCTCTTTTAGCCTTGGCCACTTTGGGTCTTATTTAGTCACTTTTTCTCAAGGCTTTTTATCTATCTTTTATTTTCTCATTCATCATTTTTTCAACAACACAATCGCTACACTGGAATTAATTGTTTAAAATAATAGCGATCAAGTTTTTGGCGCCGTTGCCGGGGACTAGGTTTAATAATATCAAACGAGATTAGTTGACTCTAGTTTAGTCATTTATTTGTTTTTATTTTTGAATTTTTTTCTTTCTTTTTCTTCCCTTTTCTCTACTCTTCTACTGTTTGTGTTCTTTTTGGTTGATTGTTATAGGTTGTTATCTCTTGGTGCATGCTAAGGAGTAGCAACCCTACACTTGAGGCCTTTGATCCCGAGATTGAACGCACTTGTCAAAGGAGGCTAAGGCAAGCAAGAGCACACATGGCTAATACCGAGGAGATTCCGATACCACTAGTTGCAAGATCACTTATGGACTATGCCTGCCCTGCATTCCATGGATCACTGTCGAGTATCACGAGACCAACCATACAGACTAACAATTTTGAGATCAAGCCTGCTATCATACAGATGATCCTACATTCAGTTTGGGGGAGCTGCTACAGATGATCCAAATGATCACATCTCCAACTTCTTGGAGCTTTGTGATACATTCAAGCATAATGGTGTTGCTGACGACTCCATCAGGTTACGTTTGTTTCCCATTTCTTTAAAAGATAAAGCTAAATCCTGGTTACGATCATTGCCTACAGGATCCATTACCACATGGGATGGAATGACGCGGTTGTTCTTGTCAAAATTCTTTCCACCATCCAAGACGGCCAAGATGCGCAATGACATCACTACTTTTGCCCAATGTGATCCAGAGACACTATATGAGGTTTAGGAACGCTTCAAAGATCTAAGGCGGAGATGCCCACATCATGGCCTCCCTATCTAGCTGCAGGTACAAACATTTTATAACGGTTTATTTTCTGATCACCGTTCTATGAATGATGCAGCATCAGGAGGAACAGTGATGAGGAAGACACCTGAGGAAGCTTATACGTTGTTGGAGGAGATGGCTGCTAATAGCTGTCAATGGCAGTCTGAAAGGAACGTGCCAAAGAAGCAAGTCGGAGTACATCAAGTGAGTGAAGTCACTGCCATAGCTGCCCAATTGCAAGCGCTTAACAAAACGATTGATAGTTTGAGCAGGCATGCAATGCAAGTTGTAGGGTCTTCCTACCTTGACATCGTCTTAATCACCTATTAGGACTAAGCAAGCATTAATAACGTCTTAGGGTTCCGATTGTAGCTTTGAGCTAAAAAGATTTCAGGCCAACAATGAAATTTCAACCTTAATTAATTACATTCTCAGTACGAATGTTAAAACGATAGAATTATACTACTACTAGAGTAGAGACTATCCAGAAATCCTGAATCCTAACATCTTTCATGCTCCTCATAGCTCACTGACTCAACCCTGCCCTTAGTCCTTTAGTCCAAAAGTGTACCTACAGGAACAACCCATCATGAGCATGTATATCGTTACTTAACATCATAAGGCAATGGCATATAAATAAATGCATGAAAATAATTGGTAACATATACTTCCTGGTTAATTGCATTAACCCTCTTTGGTTGTCCCTGTTTCATAGCCATGCATATAATCATTAATTCTTGAAATGAATGATTAAAATCATCATCTTATAATATCATCGTCATATAAGCATCATCATTTTATAAATATCATCATCTTATAGCATCATCATCTTATAAGCATCATCATCTTATAGCATCATCATCTTATAACATCATCATCTTATAACATCATCATCATATAACATCATCATCATTTAAGCATCATAACAAAATACAACAATAAATGTACGAAGTCTTGGTTAAGTAACTTGCTAGTTATTCGTTAACTTCTTCTAGTTAACCCTGATTTACCTTCGTGCATATGGGCATCTTACCCCGTGGTATCTTACCACACAATAACATCGTATGGCATCTTACCATATGGGCATCTTACCCCGTGGCATCTTACCACACAATAACATCGTATGGCATCTTACCATATGTGCATCTTACCCCGTGGCATCTTACCACACAATAACATCGTATGGCATCTTACCATATGGGCCTCTTACCCCGTGGCATCTTACCACATAATAACATCGTATGGCATCTTACCATAAGGGCATCTTACCCCGTGGCATCTTACCACATTAAGACATTACATGGCATCTTACCATATGGGCATCTTACCCTTTTTTAAACATCGTATATCATTATTGTAAATTTACTTATCACAATCATCGTCATAAACATCATCATCATATACATTATCATCATAAACTTACTTATCATAATCATCATCGTAAACATCATCATCATAAACATCATTATCATAATCATCATCGTAAGCATCATCATCATAATCATCATCGTAAGCATCATCATCATAAACATCATCATCATAATCATCATCGTAAGCATCATCATCATAAACATCATCATCATGATCATCATCATCATAATCATCATCATCATAAACTTACTTATCATAATCATCATCATAAGCATCATCATCATAAACATCATCATCATAATCATCATCGTAAGCATCATCATCATAAACATCATCATCATAATCATCATCGTAAGCATCATCATCATAAACATCATCATCATAATCATCATCGTAAATACTCATGAAATTAATGCATGGTCAGAGTTAGGAGTGCGTTACCGTCCGATGCCCGTACGCTTCTTACGTACCTTAATTCCAAAAGTGGAGGAATTGAAGAACTCTATCTTCTCGATGTTGTTGGCACCTGGGATGGTTCCACATAACCATACAAATCGATATTAGAAGCTAAACAATAGCCAAATACCAAAAATTCAACAAAAAACATCATTTGCCATGTTTAACACAGCGACGATCGATCGCTACTTGAGGCGATCGATCGCCTCGCTCTTTTGTCTTGCGGCGATCGATCGCTTAATTTTAGGCGATCGATCGCCTAATAAGTGAAATGGCTACTGGCCATCGGCGATCGATCGCCACCTGCTGGTGCGCGATTTTTCGCCATTTTTGAGCATTTTCCAAGTTCAATCCCATACCATTCAAACCCAAACTTTCCAATCACACTAACATCATCATAACTTGTTAAAACCCACATAAAACACTTCAAAAATCATACCCCAACAACATACAACACATACCCCAAACAAACCCACATAAATCACTTCAAAATCATCCCATTTCAAATCCAAACTTCATAAAAACTTTAGGAAGGGTTCCATACCTCTTGAAGACTCCAAATCTTAACAAAGATCACACAAACACAAGTTTTGTGGAGTTTCCTCCTTCCTCCTTTGAGGGATTTCGAAAATGGGGTGAGGTTAGGGCTTTGGGAGAGAATTGGGGGTTTTTGAGTGGTGGGGAAGAAGTTAAGGGAAAATGGGATAAAAGGGGAATATAGTGGTATTATTAAAATTGTACCCCAAAATAACATGATGTATAAATACCCCAACATGGTATTTTAAAAGCATTTACAAAGATGCATTAAACTTCCACTAAATCATGTTTTCCTCATAATTCCCAATCAATACAATTAAATCATGTTAACCCCATTTCCTATCATGCATAACATGCACCTTGAAACGTAACTCCCCTCCCGGGTCATACCTATCCTGTGACTAAGCATTTCATCATGATAATTAATTTCAACACGTAAATCAATTATCCACATAATTAATCATATAAACATAATTAATGCCTTAATTGCAATTAATCATTTCGGGGCGTCACATTACTCCCCTACTTATAAGATTTCGTCCTCGAAATCGCATGCACTTACCCAAAATGAAACTAAACATAAATCATACCAGAAAATAGTTTCGGGTAATGCTGCATCATGTGCCGTTCCGTCTCCCACGTAGCCTCCTCGACACCCCGGCGATCCCACTGAACTTTGACTATCGGTAAAACTTTACTTCGTAGTCTGCGATCCTCACGATCCAGAATTCTGACCGGTCGTTCAACGTAGGATACCCCTGGGTCCAACTGCACTTCAGTAGACTGTAATACATGAGACGGGTCTGGCTCATACTTCCGTAACATAGAGGCATGGAAAACATCATACATCCCAGATAAAGACGGCGGTAGAGCCAAACAGTAAGCCAAAGTACTGGTACGCTGCAATACTTCATATGGCCCAACATACCTCGGGGATAACTTCCCCGCATACCAAAACGAACTACACCTCTGGAGGGTGAGATTTTCAAGAAGACCCTGTCTTCTACTTGGAATTCTAGCGGTCATCGCCGCTTGTTGGCATAGGCTGCTTGCCTATCCTGGGTCGCCTTCATCTTTTGGCGTATCAACTTAATTTTGTCTTACATATCCTTAATCATATCCGGTCATCCGACCGCTTTACTAGTCAAGTCCTCCCAATACAGCGGTGACCTACATCGTCGTCCGTAAAGAGTTTCAAAAGGGGCCATTTGAATGCTCGCCTGATAGTTGTTATTATAGGAGGACTCCATCATTGGCACTGAATCTTGCCACGGAGTATCAAACTCCAAAACATATGCCCTCAACATGTCCTCGAGCGTCTGAAGGGTACGCTCTGTCTGGCCGTCTGACTGAGGGTGATAAGTTGTACTCAGTATCACTTCTGTGCCCAAAGCTGTCTGAAGACCCTCCCAGAAATGTGGAGTAAACCTTGGGTCTCTGTCAGACACAATCGAGACTGGAACCCCATGCAACCTCACCACATCCCGCACATATAATTGGGTCATCTTTAGGTACGCAAAAGTCATACAGTAGGGGATGAAGTGAGCTACCTTCGTTAGCCTATCCACGATCACCCAGATCGCATCAAATCCAGAGGCCGTCCTTGGTAAGTGGGTCACAAAGTCCATAATGATATGCCTCCACTTCTACTTAGGTACCTTCAAGCTCTTCAGCTTGCCACCAGGCCTCTGCCTTTCTGCCTTTACCTGTCGGCAGATCAAACATCTTTTAACGAAAGCGATCACATCGTGCTTCATACGTCTCCACCAGAACTGACCACTTAGGTCCTTATACATTTTCCTTCCTCCTGGGTGGATATTGAACCGACTACTATGAGCCCGTTCCGATATTCCTTTAAGCCACTCCGGCATATCTGGGACTACCCATCAGTTGCCCAGCCTCAAGGAATCATTTTCTGCCATTCTGAACTTTGGTGGCTGTCCTCGAAGTACTAAAAACGACCACCTCTGAACCTCATCATCTGACCTCCGGGCTTTCCTAATAGCCTCAAATAAGTCTGGCTCAGCCAACAAGGTCGACACTCGTACCGGCGACGTGTTCACATCAAAATCATAGCCCAAATGGCAACAAGAGTTCATCATAGCTGATAAATTCATGACATCCATCTTCTTTGTCGCATATTCATCTCAGCCAGTGTGAACAAAACTCCAGGCTCTTATGGTCCAGGTAGATGGTAAACGACGTACCATGCAAGTAACGCCTCCAAATCTTCAAGGCAAATATAATGGCTGCCAGCTCCAAATCGTGGACTGGGTACTTAGCCTCATGTGGTTTCAACCGCCTCGATGCATAAGCCAGCACAAGCTTATCTCGCATCAACACATAGCCCAAACCTTGAAGTGATGTATTCGTGTACAAGGCAACCTCTTATCTTCAGAAGGAATCACCAACCCTGGCACTGTCGTTAGACGACGCTTCAATCCTTGGAAGCTTTTCTCACAAGCTTCGGACCAAAAGAATGGGACTCCTTCCTGAGTCAACCGTGCCAGCGGCTTAGCGATCTTGATATAACATGATCCAAGAATACTACACTGCTCGACCAGAACTCGTACTTACTGAGCTTTGCATACAACTGATGATCCCTAAGGATCTGGAGTACTGTTCTCAAGTGCTTTACATGTTCCTCTTCAGTTCGAGAGTAAATAAGTACATCGTCAATGGAAACTATGACGAACTGATCCAAACATGGTTGGATCACCCTGTTCATCAGGCTCATAAAATAGTTGGGGCATCCGTCACCCCAAAGGGCATGACTAAGAATCCGTAGTGCCCACATAAGGTCCTGGAGCTGTCTTCTGTACATCGTCCTCTCAAACTCGAATCTGATGATCCCCGATCTCAGATCGATCTTACTGTAGAGCCTCGTACTCCGCAGCTGATCAAACAAATCGTCGATCCCCGGAAGCGGATACTTATTCTTCACTATGGCTTTGTTCAGTTGTCTGAAATCGGTGCACAACCGCAACGAACTATCTTTCTTTTCGACAAATAGGACTGGTGCATCCCAAGGCGATATGCTAGGGTGTATATAGTCCTTGCCAAGGAGCTCTTGCAACTGAACCTTTAATTCCCTTAACTCCACTGGTGCCATCCTATACGGGCACGAGAAATGGTAGGCGTCCCTGGTAGTAACTTAATCCCAAACTCGACCTCTCTCGTCGGTGGGAATCCGGGAATCTCTTCCGGAAATGCATCAGGAAACACCGCCACTACGGGCACATCCTCAACCTTTAACTCTTTCCTCTTTCAGTAATAACCACAGTATAGTTGAAATATCCTTTGTGGTCTCGTTCCAATAACTGTGCCATCTTGACAACAGATATTAACGGAATCCTTGAACGGAAATCATCCCCATAGAATGTCCATCGGACTCCCATATCAGACCTGAATCGGACAGTCCTTGTCTGCAGTCCACAACTGCCTGATACCTGTTCAGAACATCAATGCCTACAAACTGACATCCCCAGAACAATCAAGTCTGTCCTCAGTTCGTTATCCTCAAAATAAATGAGGCCGTCTTAACCAATCTGATCAGTTATCAAACTTCTTCCAGCGGGGGTCGAGACTACAAAAGGCATGGGCGACGGAGAAGCGCATATGTAATCGCATCACTTACTTTCTGCCATACTGCAAGACAAGGGTTAACAACAATACCCAAAAGCAGTTCATATAATACCTCGTTAGATAAATAAAACATGTTAGTACGACATCATATACTTCATATGCAACATATGCATAAAACATGTTTAAAAGTAAGCACCTAGCCAACTTATTGCTAAGGCTACCCTTCACTCATTCCCGGGTTATCTAACCACTGCTCTGATACCACTAATGTAGGGTCTTCCTACCTTGACATCGTCTTAATCACCTATTAGGACTAAGCAAGCATTAATAACGTCTTAGGGTTCCGATTGTAGCTTTGAGCTAAAAAGATTTCAGGCCAACAATGAAATTTCAACCTTAATTAATTACATTCTCAGTACGAATGTTAAAACGATAGAATTATACTACTACTAGAGTAGAGACTATCCAGAAATCCTGAATCCTAACATCTTTCATGCTCCTCATAGCTCACTGCCTCAACCCGGCCCTTAGTCCTTTAGTCCAAAAGTGTACCTACATGAACAACCCATCATGAGCATGTATATCGTTACTTAACATCATAAGGCAATGGCATATAAATAAATGCATGAAAATAATTGGTAACATATACTTCCTGGTTAATTGCATTAACCCTCTTTGGTTGTCCCTGTTTCATAGCCATGCATATAATCATTAATTCTTGACATGAATGATTAAAATCATCATCTTATAATATCATCGTCATATAAGCATCATCATTTTATAAATATCATCATCTTATAGCATCATCATCTTATAAGCATCATCATCTTATAGCATCATCATCTTATAACATCATCATCTTATAACATCATCATCATATAACATCATCATCATTTAAGCATCATAACAAAATACAACAATAAATGTACGAAGTCTTGGTTAAGTAACTTGCTAGTTATTCGTTAACTTCTTCTAGTTAACCCTGATTTACCTTCGTGCATATGGGCATCTTACCCCGTGGTATCTTACCACATAATAACATCGTATGGCATCTTACCATATGGGCATCTTACCCCGTGGCATCTTACCACACAATAACATCGTATGGCATCTTACCATATGGGCATCTTACCCCGTGGCATCTTACCACACAATAACATCGTATGGCATCTTACCATATGGGCCTCTTACCCCGTGGCATCTTACCACATAATAACATCGTATGGCATCTTACCATAAGGGCATCTTACCCCGTGGCATCTTACCACATTAAGACATTGTATGGCATCTTACCATATGGGCATCTTACCTTTTTTAAACATCGTATATCATTATTGTAAATTTACTTATCACAATCATCGTCATAAACATCATCATCATATACATTATCATCATAAACTTACTTATCATAATCATCATCGTAAACATCATCATCATAAACATCATTATCATAATCATCATCGTAAGCATCATCATCATAATCATCATCGTAAGCATCATCATCATAAACATCATCATCATAATCATCATCGTAAGCATCATCATCATAAACATCATCATCATGATCATCATCATCATAATCATCATCATCATAAACTTACTTATCATAATCATCATCATAAGCATCATCATCATAAACATCATCATCATAATCATCATCGTAAGCATCATCATCATAAACATCATCATCATAATCATCATCGTAAGCATCATCATCATAAACATCATCATCATAATCATCATCGTAAATACTCATGAAATTAATGCATGGTCAGAGTTAGGAGTGCGTTACCGTCCGATGCCTGTACGCTTCTTACGTACCTTAATTCCAAAAGTGGAGGAATTGAAGAACTCTATCTTCTCGATGTTGTTGGCACCTGGGATGGTTCCACATAACCATACAAATCGATATTAGAAGCTAAACAATAGCCAAATACCAAAAATTCAACAAAAAACATCATTTGCCATGTTTAACACAGCGGCAATCGATCGCCACTTGAGGCGATCGATCGCCTCGCTCTTTTGTCTTGCGGCGATCGATCGCTTAATTTTAGGCGATCGATCGCCTAATACGTGAAATGGCTACTGGCCATCGGCGATCGATCGCCTCATTTCAGGCGATCGATCGCCACCTGCTGGTGCGCGATTTTTCGCCATTTTTGAGCATTTTCCAAGTTCAATCCCATACCATTCAAACCCAAACTTTCCAATCACACTAACATCATCATAACTTGTTAAAACCCACATAAAACACTTCAAAAATCATACCCCAACAACATACAACACATACCCCAAACAAACCCACATAAATCACTTCAAAATCATCCCATTTCAAATCCAAACTTCATAAAAACTTTAGGAAGGGTTCCATACCTCTTGAAGACTCCAAATCTTAACAAAGATCACACAAACACAAGTTTTGTGGAGTTTCCTCCTTCCTCCTTTGAGGGATTTCGAAAATGGGGTGAGGTTAGGGCTTTGGGAGAGAATTGGGGGTTTTTGAGTGGTGGGGAAGAAGTTAAGGGAAAATGGGATAAAAGGGGAATATAGTGGGGTTATTAAAATTGTACCCCAAAATAACATGATGTATAAAATACCCCAACATGGTATTTTAAAAGCATTTACAAAGATGCATTAAACTTCCACTAAATCATGTTTTCCTCATAATTCCCAATCAATACAATTAAATCATGTTAACCCCATTTCCTATCATGCATAACATGCACCTTGAAACGTAACTCCCCTCCCGGGTCATACCTATCCTGTGACTAAGCATTTCATCATGATAATTAATTTCAACACGTAAATCAATTATCCACATAATTAATCATATAAACATAATTAATGTCTTAATTGCAATTAATCATTTCGGGGCGTCACACAAGTTCAAACTGTTGCATGCGAGCTTTGCCAAGGAGGACATCCGAGCACTGAATGCCAAGTAGGTAACCATTTCATTACTACTAATGAAGCTGATAATTTTGTAGGGAACCGACCATCACAGACCTACCCTACCCAAATACGTACAATACTGGGCCGAGGAACTATCCCCAGCCACCACCGGGCTATGCACCAAAGCCAAGCATGGAGGAGCTGTTGGCCAAGTTCATCACAGCGACGGAAACTAGATTCCAAAATCACGAGGCATCGATAAAGAACTTGGAAGTCCAACTGGGACAACTAGCAAAAATCGTAGCCGAACGAGCACAAGGATCACTATCTAGTTACACTGAGACGAAACCTAGGGAGCAAGTCCATGCTATCACGTTGAGGAGCGGAAAGGAGGTCGCTGAGAAGAAGGATGTGCACGTAGAGTTAAAAGGCGAGGCGGACATCAAGAAAGAAGATGATCAAACACGCGACAAAGGTAAGTCTACTAAGGCCTCTACACCCATCACACCTACTAAGGTAGAGATCCCACTCCCATTCCCCGCTGCGTATAAGAGAGCAAAGATTGATGCTAAATTCGCTAAATTTTTAGAATTGATTAAGAATCTTCATATTGAGATTCCTTTCATTGATGCTATTCGGCACTTGCCGAATTATGCTAAGTTTTTAAAGGAGATTCTGTCAAAAAAGCGGAAACTGGGAGAGCATGAGATGATAAATTTAACTAAGGAGTGTTCTGTTGTCATTCAAAATGATTCACCTCCAAAGTTAAAGGATCCAGGGAGTTTCACTATACCTTGCAAAATCAATGTTAAATCTTTCAATAAATCTTTATGTGATTTGGGGTCAAGTGTCAATTTAATGCCTCTGTCTGTATACAGGAAGCTGGGCTTAGGAGAGTTAAAAGCAATCAATGTCTCATTGCAGATGGCAGACAAGTCCATCAATTACCCTCATGGGATAGTGGAGGATGTACCAGTCAAGGTTGACAAATTCACCATTCCGGTGGATTACATGGTGCTAGACATAAGGAGGAGGCGGACATACCATTGATATTAGGAAGACCATTCCTAGCTACTGGAAGGGCATTGATTGATGTCCAAGAAGGGAAGTTGATCCTCCGAGTAGGGAGGGATCAAGTTACTTATGATATGTTCAAAGTTGTGAACACTACACGCACTGAGCACCGATGTTTTAGTGTCAATATAATTGATACACTATCTGTTGATGCGATGCAGGTTAAGAGAGAAGAAGGTGGAGGCCACATCGAATTGCCAACAAAGAAGAGGTAAATTTGGTGTAGGAGACTCGGTATTAATGAATAGAAAAAAGATGAGATTTTTTCCACGGGAGTCTGACGCACCATGGGCTGGACCGTTCAAAGTTGTCTATGTTCTACCATTCGACACCTTCAAATTGAGAGATGACCACGGGGCACTATTTACTGTGAAAGAGAAGTGGTTACGACATTACCACATGGAGGATGGAAAATCGTCCCCCACTGGCCCTTGCGGCACTTGAGCGCAAACGGTAAAAATTTCAGCTTGGGACTATAAATCAAGAACACTTACTTAACCATTTGCTTTGTTTTAGTTTATTTTGGTTTGTTTTGTTTTTGTTTTTGATTTTGGCGAGACTCCATGCATGCTGTGATCTGTCCAACATTATACCCCACGAGCTGATGAGGAATTGGACAATGATCACTGACGGTCGTTGTCAACGGTAAATGCTTTGTCTTATTTTCCATGCCTATTACATTGAGGACAATGCATGAATTAAGTTTGGGGGAGTGCATTATTGTGTCATGCTTCTTATTTGGAAATTGATCGTTTCTTGAGCACCAACAAAATTTTTCTTGAAATTGAGTTCAATTAATAAGACAAGAATGAATCATAGTAGTGGTCTCTATTCCATGATGATATTAATCTCACTATGCATGTCAACTTGAGCTTTGATGATTGTAAGACTTGTTGTGAATATCTTGTTTTGAGTAGCATGTCAAAGATGAGGAATATTTTGAGCACATTTGAGTCATAATCTTGTGAAGTGCATTTGTAGTAGTGGATTTTCTGTGAACATGATGAATTGTTTTGAGCACCTTAGAGTACCTTATAAACTATTTGATGATGACACTTTGAGGAGAAATTTTATAGTTATGAACTTGACTTGGAAATGATTTAGGCGATCCTTGGACCGTTTGAGCCTTTCAAGCTTACCATGTATATATCAATCTATAGTATCCTAATTTGAGCCTAATTGAAAAAGAATGAGTATGTTCAACATACTATTAGCCCCATTTAACATTTTTTTGGCTACTCATTATACCCACCTATATGAGCCTAAATTGGAAAAACAATTTCCTTACCTAAAGGGAGTATAATGATTCTCATTAGATGCACTTGAATTGCTACATTTGGATGAGCTATTGTTGAAAAAATGATGAATGAGAAAAGAAAAAGATAGATAAAAAAACTTGAGAAAAAGTGGCTAAATAAGACCCAAAGTGGCCAAGGCTAAAAGAGAAAAGGAAGAGAAGCTCAATTTTGTGCTAAAAATTTGAATTTGACATGATTATACTCTCTTCTTTGTGTTACCCTATCTTTTATTTGAGCCAAACACCTAGGCCTAACATTACAAGCTTAAAAAGACATATCGATCCATGTCTAAGGAGTGACTACATTAGTGGAGAAGTTGTTTAAAAATAGGACTAAGGGGTGCTCAATGATAATCTTACTTTTCATTGACTAGCATGATTGGATCTATGAAAATTGCATGAAACTTGAAAGTGACAATAGCACACACGCACGTTCTGATTCGGAGACATGTTGCTTGATCTAGGAGAAAACACAACTTGTTAAACTTTCTGATTTGTTTGTTCGTCTGTAAGTGAGATGTCTGAGATACATGATTGACTGCAAAGTGGTTTATTTGAATCTTCAATATTGAACTCTACTTTGTGATCTTATTTCTTGCTCGAGAAGATCAAGTTTAAGTTTGGGGGAGTTGATATATGTGATTTTTACACTTAATTTAATATAAGAGTAAATGCGTTTTTGTAGTGATTTGTGGAAATTATTACGTGTTTTGGAATATATTTGTTTATTTCAGGAATCCAGGTCCAAATGCATAAAAGTGGAAGAATTAAGCTTAAAATGATAAAAAGAACCAAACCGAGCATTACCGGATATTATCGGATGAAATATTATATTATAATATGATATTATAATATAGGATTGTTTTACGGGAACAGACGTGAAGGAATAGAGGATATCGGATATATTAGAAAAGGAGATTCACGTAAAGAAAAGAGCAACGTTAGGTGAGAGCAACAGATTGGAGACTAAACAAAAGAAATGAACGAATAAGAAGAGAAGGGAGTGACGTGGGGAAGCAAACACCAGTGAAAAGAGACGTACGAGGAAGGGACGTAAATTTCAGCCAGATTTACGTGAGAATTCGTGACGGGAATATCAGATTACGAATGTGAGGAGGAGGCGGAACAACAGAAACGTGAACAAAATTCACGTCTGAATATTAGAAGAGATAGCTTATAAAAGCGAGAAGACGTGCAGAATTAAAAGAAGAAAAAGGTGGGCAGTAAAGTTTACGGAAGAAAAGGTGGTGAGCAGATTGAGAAAGGAGAATAATAAGAAAAGTGAGGAGACGTGAGCAAGGAGAGAGTACAGAAGCAAAGAAGTGAAGCGAAAGTTACGTGAGAACAGAATAGAAACGGGAGACGAGAATAAACAGCAAAGTACATGAGAGGTGATCAGATTGAGCAGAATCTGATATGCAACGGAAGAGGAGGAGATAATATTAGAAAAAGACAGCAGAAGACGTATGTGAACGGGAGTGGATTTACGTAGGAAAATTCACTTAAGGATATTGAGAGAACAGAAGTGGTGAGAAGAGTTACGTGAACAAGACAAAAGAAATTCACGTAAGGCACAAAGCACGAACAGAGCAAGGTGGATGATTTCTGATTATTTTATAAGAAGAACAAGTCACGTACAGTATAGCAAAGCACCAGCGAGAGTCGGAGATACGGAGTCGACGACGCGATTCTACATCGATAGTTTATGCGTATTTCTAAACTTTGTTTGATTCTATTTAATTTCCTTATGCTTTTGGTGTTGAAAAACATGGTTTTGCATTTGATTTTAAACATGTTTCTAGGCTAAGTTTATTGTCAAGACTTAGGGGATCCTTTGTATGAACCCATGATTTCAATTGAATGTTTTTGATTGATTCTTACTATCTAAGTGTTTACATCATTGTTCTTCATGCTTTTAAATGTTTTGCCATCCTTGAATGATATTAAATTGCAATTGAATTGACCATAGGATATTGTGATTCGATAAAGTGATCTTTGCCGTGGGTTTTAGGTTGAGACGAACAAAGTAAAATCTAGCACACGTGTGATAGCAATAGATTTACCAAAACCGAAGGCTAGAAGTTTCATAGATCAACTTACAATATTAATTGTTCAATAAGGGTATGAGAGTGTCTTATTGTTACGTTAGTATTAGATTTGTTATAGCCGGACCAAGGTATAACAAGTGAATTAGGAAAACTCGTCACCTTAGATTGTTTGAATTAATTCTTAACTAATAGGCGAATTGTGGGGTATTACATAGGTGAACCGAAAGTCTTGATAATTGTCTCTATTGATTTTATTCTCATTCTCTATTGATTGTTTGGGTTACATATTTAGTTAATTAGTCATAACTAATTTTCGTAGGCTAAATATAGTTAAACTAGCGGAGTTTGGTATTTATTTCCTAGTCCTCGTGGGTTCGACACTCATACTTATATTACCATTATACTAAAATTTGACATCGTGCACTTGTGGTACACAATCGCTAAACTGGAATTAATTGTTTAAAATAATAGCGATCAACCTTTTTTCTTTCAATTTTAGAAGAAGAACTTGAAGATTCAAAGGCATGAAGACGGATTGGACTCTATGTAATCGTGTTATCCTTTAGTAACGCTTTCTTCTACTTTTGTTTTTGCGTTTTATTAATTTTTTGTTGTTTTGATTTAGCCGTAAGTGGCTAAACAGTTTTTTGATTCTTGGTTAAGGAAGACAATGCATTGGGATTTATTTTTCTTATGAAATTCATGTGCTTTTTCATCAAATTTTGAATGAGTATGGATTGTTTTTCTACATTTGATTGATAGGATTATTGTATTTTATTATTGGATTGATCACCTAGTAATTGTGCATGCAATCTAACGCTTGTTTTATGAAACAACTAAGATTAATAATTTGGCGTGTGTTAGATTATTAAATCCTTAGGGAAAACGTTCAACTATATTAAATATAGACTCATGGATTATATTGCCCAGCTTCGTCTTTCTCACTAGCTTATGAATCTATCATCTTTTAATCTTATTCGTGCGTATTTGGATTAATTGATTGATAAGGGTTAGAATAGAACGTGGGGGCTACCTAACTACGATGAAGGTGAGATATGAATTAATTTTCCAAGGCGAATATTCATATGCAAATTGAATTCTTTAAGAGAATTGATGATTAAATAATAAAATCTAATTGTAAAGTCGACTGATAGCCAAAAATCAATTTTCTCTCATAATTTAATCACTCTTATTTTGATATTGCATAGCAATTAATTCATAGTTTTCTTAGATTTTTGCATCATAGTATTAGTTTAATTAATTTCAAAACCCCATTTTTATTTCGTGTCCATTGATTAACACAAATTTCGACATTCATCGTGGGATCGATCCCTACTCACGCTATTACATACTTATTGATATTAACTTGAGAATGGTTAATTTTGGCGTAACACTACCAATCGCTAAGCCCTGTTTCAGCGAGAAACAACAATTTTAATTCATTCCTTCCATTTAACACACACACCACATAATATACTTGTGATATCCCCGAAATGATTATGTGTGTAATCATGCAATTAAGGGTTGTTAATTGTGTGCCTATGTGTTAAAGGCGTGTTTTATGTGGGGACGTTATATTTATTTTGATGATGTGATGTGGTAAAATTATAAAATATCAAGGGGAGATATTTTTATACATCTTATGAAATACCGGGACACAATTAAACACCACGACGCCACCCAAACACACACACCCCCACCCCCCCCCCCCCCCCCCCCCCCCACTTGGCTGCAACCCATGCCCCTACCCCCTGTTTCCCGGAAAGCAGTTGGCCAAGCATGACTTTTGTCTATCTGAATTAATCACTTTCCCCTCCTACAAAGTCTCCTCCTTCTCTCCTAAAACTCGAACCACACTCAGACAACAGGTAGGAAGAAGAAGATCACGTTTTATTGCTCTTTTTCTTGAAGGAAAGTCGAGCCAAAAAGTGGTGAGGAGTCATATATTTTCCCAGTTTTCAGATTTTTATGCATGTATGTTTTTCATAGCAGTTTTGGCATGCTAGTGTTAGGTTCGATGAAACCTTGTTATGAGTACTTGCAAGTAATGTTTATGAAGCCCCTAGCATGTTTTGTTAAGTAACTTACATGCTTTATGGGTTGGATTTTCGTTTGTGAAAAAGAGCTCCTCGAAAATCTGGGCAGGGGAAGTGCCCTGTTTTTATGTTGAGTAGGAGTTTTATCATGAAGATTGAAGCATGCTAGCTTAGGTTTTGAGTAAACCGTTGACGTGAATACATACATGGTAGTTTGGTGAAATTACCAGCATATTTATTTGAGCATGAACTACGGGTTATGTGGTAGTTTCGTTGCTATAAAGATGCATGTTCGAAAATTCTGGGCTGAGTATTTATGCCCTATTTTTCAGAAAGTTTGGTTGAGTACTGAGGTAAATGGACGATTTTGATGCATGAGGGTTTGCGTTTAGGGTGTAACTTTTATATGAATACACTCAGGGTAGTGTATTGTAGCCCTTAGCATATTTGTTCAAACATGTGGTGTATCTTATATGCTAGATCGAAGGGTGTAAAAATGGGTGTTCGAGAATTCCGGAATTTGTGTTCTTGAACAGGACATCTCGATCGATCGGAATTCCATCTCGATCGATCGAGCGAGGCAGAACCTTGGTATTGATTGAAGGTGTCTTCTCGATCGATCGAAAAGATGGGCCGATCGATCGAGAGACCCAGAATGTTGAAAAATATAAATTGTTATATTTTGTTTAATTTTTGATATTGGATTATTATGAGGTGCCTAATATTGTATTGTGTGGTTATGTAGAACCATCTCAGGTACCAGCAGAGTCGAGGAGATAAAGTCTGTTGACTCCTCTACATTTTGAAAGGTACGTAAGCGACGTACGGGCATCCCAACGGTAACATGTACTTTATGTTTGTCTATTTGACACATGATGAATGCAATGTGATGCATTAAGAGTATGATACATGCTATTATGCATTGTTGTTGCATATTATGCATTGTTGTTGCATATTGTGATGTGGAATAAAGAGGTGTATTCCACGAGTCAAGAGAGATCACAGTGTAGGTTTTAATGCTTATGCTTGTTAAGTAGTAATGAAGCGGGGAGGATGGTACCGCTCATTATGAGATTATGTAGTAATGAAGCGGGGAGGATGGTACCGCTCATTATGAGATTGTGTAGTAATGAAGCGGGGAAGATGGTACCGCTCATTATGAGATGTTGAAGCAAGAAGCATTAAAATAACTGTTGATATATGACTCAAAAGCTGTGTAAAGAAAGAGGTGATATGTCATGACATTATTAAAGGATCCATAATTTCATACAATGTGTTTATTATGAGTTATGGTACAGGGACAACCAATGGGCGTTTTAAATGCTTGGAACTACAGGAAGTGCTTTGTATTTATGATTATGCATTTACGTCTTACATTCATATTATGTTGAATATGAATTATGATATGCTCATGTGTTGGGGGTTGTCTTTGTAGGTGCTTTTGATGATGAGAACCAGGGTCGGGGTTGATATGCTGAGCTGTAAGGAGTGCTACAGGATTAGCATTTTGGAGAAATTTTTTGTATAGCTTCTACAAGAAGTAGAGTAAGACTATAATGTAATACCTTTTGTAGGAATATGTGAAATTCCTTTTGAAACTTTTAGTACTGTAATCTCTTAAGCTCAGGTTAATCAACACGACTTATTACTCTGATATATACTTGAATGATTAGTTCTCTTAATTGCACCTTAGTATCTTGTTTAGATAACGGGGTCTCACAATACTTCCCATAATTCAACCACAATACACATAAACATCACAATACATCTCTTTTTCTCAATATCATAACTCGGTCCAAACTTTACACCCAAAATCAATTGAACATTAACAACCATAATTAACAACAACAAAACTACCACACATAACTCATAAACTTTAACTCCTTACCACTTTCAATCTTTCATAACAAGTTTTAAAAGCAAGACCAAGCAAATCGAAACTTTCCAAAGGGTTTTGTTGAAAGAAATGAAGAGGGAAGGGGTTGGTTTTTTTTTTTTTTTGTAGAGATTTGAAGGTAAAGATGGTGTAGTGTGTGTGTTTGACTTGTGGTTTAATTGTTGTTTCTTATCACCTTATATTTCATACACTCAATACTTAAACCGATTTCTTTAACAACACAAATATACACCACCATGTATAACTAATCACTAATTAATTACATTCTAAATCACCTTCTCAATTAGGCTACTCAATCTCATATATAACAAGTTCATGATTAAATCAATCCAATCATACTAGGTTTATCCAGAAACCGAGTCCAAATACAACCCTGTAAAATTAATTACTATAATCAAATCATAATGCACATTGATATCCCGATAATTGTCCCGGTGCGGTTTGGACCCGAATTCTATGGGCTCGACCCGATCTGACAAGATACCAGAGATCATCGTACCATGGCCCATTTTCTTTTAATAGGCCCATTACCACATCATTTTATTAAACAATTTGTCATTTATTTTGACCCATTTAATTAAGTTATTAGAGGCCTTAATTAAAGGCCCTAATTAAAAGCCCATTAAAGAGGGTAAAATAGAGGGCAGTAGGTTGGAGGCAGGGGGATTTTTATCGCCTAACAGCAAGAGGCAGCAGCCTTCTTCCCCATTTTTGATCTTTTTTCCATTCTTGCTTCCTCCTCCATGGTTGCAGAAAAAACATTGTAAATTATTGATATTATAGTGAAGATTCATACTGGACTAGGTCCCGTGGTTTTTCCCCTCGGGGTTTTCACGTAAAAAATCTTGATGTTCTTTGTATTTTTCGTATATTGATTCATTGTTACAAAATCGAACCAAAAAATGAGGTAACAATTGGCGTCGTATGTTGGAATTTGAGCTAAGACGTCGATTTTTTTTGGGGCTGTTTTTGAAGGATAGATTTCGGACAGTATGGGCGATGAGAAGGGGAGAGTCTGAGGGGATTTTTGAAATGGTTTCGTGGACTGGTTTTAGGGGTGAGCTTCGTGCGGCAGCTCGGGAGATGAGCTTCAGACAGCGGCTCGGATGGTGAAGGAGAAGGGGCGGCGCCAAGCAACGGTGGTGAGCGATGCATTTTTGGGCTGGCGTCCATCACTATCTCCATCGCCACTTGTGACTGCTGCTTCTTGGCAAAATATAGGGGGAAACACGTCTCAGAATGAAGCTGCGGAGAGCAGATGCGGGCTCAAGAAGTGCGAGAAGCTGGACCGGGCGGCGAGCTGGGTGAGGTTCATGGGTTAGTACAGGGCTGTGTTGCTCATCGCGAGGTGGCGTACGGGCTGTATTTCCCGAGCAGCTAGGTAGAGGTCGTGGCGGTGCGATTTTTTGGACGGTAGAGCAGGGATGCTATTCTTTTTCCCGTGGTGATTCCAAAACTCAACAGATTTGCTCAGCCTCGTCCATGGTCCAGCTCTTCAATGGCAGCTATTTGCCGTATTTTCCAGATTATACATCAAGTTTGGGAGCTAATTTACCCCCATGAACATTAAGATAAGTCTCGCATTCATATTACCCCTTTATCCCAAAATTTTGTATGCTAAAACTTTGCTTACTAGAATTATTTAAGAATTTCCTCATGTTATATTACATGATCGATGCTCCATTTAGTGCTGGTGACAAGTACTTTTATTTCCATAACACCGGTCTGCAGCCACAAAAAGCCTATATGTTCAGGATAGTTTGGATGGAGAACCTGAGGTTTTGCTTGATCCAAACACATTAAGTGAGGATGGAACTGTAGCTCTGAGTGTACATGCAGTGAGTGAGGATGCAAAATATTTGGCGTATGGCTAATTAGTTCAAGTGGAAGCGATTGGGTTACTATTAAAGTTATACGAATTGAGGATAAGAGTACTGAGCCTTACACCATTTCATGGGTTAAGTTTTTAGCAATTAGTTGGACTCATGATAGTAAAGGTTTATTCTACAGCCGTTATCCAGCCCCTGGGGAAGAAGATAAGTTGGATGCTGGCACTGAGACTAATGCCAACTTACATCATGAAGTGTATTATCATCTTTTGGGTATTGACTAGTCCGAAGATATCCTATGTTGGAATCTCGTCCCATTCTTGGAGATATGACAAATCAGGACTTTCTTCTCATTCCCTTTTCTAAAATACACAAGTATCTAATTCATGATTATTATTTCTTGATGGCCATTATAAGTACATTTATAGATATATTAGTACAGCCTATAGGATGTCATTATACTCAATTGAAATTCAACAAGCTGCAGGTGAGTCTTATTTGTTGAATTGCATTTTATATTATCAGAACCAACCTTAGTATAGGAATCGAAATCTTTATGTTGCTTGAGCAGGAAAGGTGGAGAGGCATGCATTCATTTTTTATGATTTAACCAATTATTGGGTGCTGTTGGTGATTAAATTAGAGATAAATTTCAACTCTTGATTAATAATTCCTAATGCTACAGCCTCATTTATCATTCCTTACAGCTACCCTGTGAAAGAGAAGTTTATGTCACCTTATCAAGTCATCATTCGCAAGCTCTAGTTTAATAGTTAACACATGTTACACTGTTTCTTGTACATGGATTACTCATGCTGAACTAGCTCATAAATAATATTCATATTTAATATTATGTGTGGCTCTTGTTGATTTATATAATCACGGGAGTAAAGTAAGATGGAATTTTATCGAGTCCTGATGATTCTGTATTTGCTGGATTCTATTAGACTTAAGAGTTCAAGCTACTTAAAGTTTAGCGATGTCCTGACTAAATTTAGTTATCTTTTAATGCATCAAGCTCTATTCTTAAATCCTTGCTAAATGTCTGTCATTTATAATCATATTCATTGGTTGATATATATTGTTGACTATACCTCATATTCACTTGAGAAGCTTCACGCTATGAGGATTTCATTATCACATGAATTTCGGTATTTTATATGACTACCATGCGTTCAACATATTATTTTGGATATCTTCTCCCTTCTCTTGTGTAATACCCCCGAAATGTTATATGATTATATGCTACGATGATGATTTACGATGTGTTTAAGAGGGTTGTGGTACTTTAATTGGGGGTTATTATTATGATATGGTGATATGATTTAGAGGGCATGTTAGGTGTTTTTAATTGTTGTATTGATGTAGTAAGATTATAAAATATCAAGGGGAGATATTTTTATACATCGTATGAAATACCGGGACACAATTAAACACCACAACACCACCCTACATGCAACCACCCTACCCCCCACTTGCTGCAACCCACGCCCCCTCCCCTGTTTTTCTGGAGAATGATTGACCAAGTAGTCATGTTGGCACTTAGATATTTTTCATTTGGTCTCTTCCAAAAACCTCCTTCTTCCTCCCTTCTTTTCGTCTGATATTTGGACTGCTACTAGGAGGAAAGTGATCGGAAATTCCTTGTCTTTTCTTGACAAAAATCGAGGAGCAAAAGTGGTGAGGAATCACGCTGGTTCACCAGCTTTTTCATTTTATGCATGTATGTTCATCGTAGCAGTTTTGGCATGTTAGTGTTAGGTTCGTTGAAACCTTGTTATGAACACTTGTAGGTAATGTTTATGAAGCCCCTAGCATGTTTTAGTAAGTAACTTACATGCTTTATGTGTTAGATTTTCGGTTGTAAAAAGAGCTCCTCGAAAATCTGGGCAGGGAAGTGCCCTGTTTGTATGTTGAGTAGGGCTTTTGTTATGAAGATTTGAAGCATGCTAACTTAGGTTATGGGTAAACCTTTGACGTGAATACATACATAGAAGTTTGGTGAATATGCCAGCATATTTGTTTAAGCATGAACTATGGGCTATGTGGTGGTTTCGTTGCCATAAAGATGTATGTTCAATAATTCTGGGCTATGTAATTATGCCCTGTTTTTCAGAAAAGTTGATCGAGTATTGATAAAAAGAGGTAGTTTTAATGCATGTCGGTTTAAGTTATGAGTGAACCCTTAATTTTAATACATGCATGGAAGTATGATGAAGCTATTGATATGCTTGTTTAGGCATTGTATGTATGTTATGAAGTAGTTTGAAGGGTGTGATTTGAGGTGTTCGAGATTTCTGGAAAATCTCGCATGAATGGGAACGACCGATCGATCGGTGATGAACACCGATCGATCGGCAAATGCCGTAGCAAAATAATGAAAATGATCAACAGTTAGCGATCGATCGGTGGGGGAGACCGATCGATCGGTAGTCACTGTTCATGTGTGATAAAATTTTATGTTCTTTTTTTGTAATTTGATTTCGATTCTCGTATCGGTGCCTAATATTGTATTATGTGGTTGTGTAGAGCCATCCCAGGTACCAGCACAATCAAGGAGATAAGTCTGTTGACTCCTCGTCCTTTTGAAAAGGTACGTAAGAGGCGTACGGGCATCGGACGGTAAAGTACATCTTTACACTACGACTATGCTTTTATTGCATGGGTATACATGATGAAATAATGATGTTTATAAGATGTTTATGATGTTTATAAGATGTTTACGATGTTTATAAGATGTCTATGATGTTATTTGTGGTAAGATGCCACGGGGTAAGATGCCCCACATGATAAGAGGCCATGCGATGTTCATAATGTGGTAAGATGCCACGGGGTAAGATGTCACACATGGTAAGAGGCCATGCGATGTTCATAATGTGGTAAGATGCCACGGGGTAAGATGCCCCACATGGTAAGAGGGCATGCGATGTTTATAATGTGGTAAGATGCCACAGGGTAAGATGCTCATATGCATGATTATGAATCAGGGACAACAATAAGAAATTAATGAATAACCAGCATATTTACTTAACCAATATTTCATGCATTTACTATGATGTTTTTATGATGATAAGTAAGACTGTATATGCTTATGATGTGTTGTCCCTGTAGGTACGCTTTTGGGCTAAAGGACTAAGGGTCGGGTTGAGGCAGTGAGCCACGAGGAACACAGGAATGTATAGGATTCAAGTCTCGATTAGTATCTACTCTAGGAGTAGTATAAATCTAAATATTAACATTCTTTTGGGAATGTAATGAATTATTTTTGAAGTCTTTTATTTTGGCCTATAATCCTGTTAGCTTATGTAACAACCAAAACCTTAAGATGTTATTAATGCATGATTAGTCCTTCTTATGTCTTTTAATCACTGTTAAGGTGGGAAGACCCCACATTAGTGGTATCAGAGCAGTGGTTAGATAACTCGGGAATGAGTGAATGGTAGCCTTAGCATTAAGTTGGCTAGGTGCTTACTTTTGAACATGTTTTATATGTATGTTGCATATGAAGTTTCTATGTTATGCTAACATGTTTAATTATCTAACGATATGCTTTATGAACTGCTTTTTGTGTTGTTATTAACCCTTGTGTTGCAGAATGGCAGCAAATATAGAAGTGGTAAATGCAAGTGATGGGTGTACGAATCCACTGCCACCACCAGCCTTGGGCGAAGAACCCTCTGAACAACAGTTGCTATCTGGGGAGTTGAGCTTGGCTCAATTTATGATGTACCGACCCCCGATGTTCGAAGGGACTGAATCAGGGGAAAAAGCTGAGGAATGGTTGGAGAGGATTGAACAGATATTTGTGGCAGCGCCTTGTGCAAAGACGGCCTGGATCAGATTAGCAGAATTTCAGCTGGCCAAGAAGGCACTGGTGTGGTGGAAGACCACAGTGATTGAGCAAGAGGCTCTGGGGCAGGAAGTAAATTGGAAGATGTTCCGAACGCGGTTTCTGACCCGCTACTTCTCAGCCGCTGCAAGACAGGCCAAGGAGGATGAGTTTACCAATTTAAGGCAAGGTACCATGCCTGTATCTGACTATGCTCTACATTACTGTTCCTTACTGCAATATGTGCCACACATTGCTGCAAGCACTCAAGCGAAGATGAGGAACTTCATGAAGGGCTTGAGGCCGGAACTGTATGACAGGGTAATTACCTACGGCTCTGCCTGTTTTGATGATGCACTTTCACGGGCCGAGCTAGCCGAACTGGGAGTTGGTGCATATCCTGATGCAGTGCCACCTCCAGCACCCCCTCAGAAATCCACTTCTGACAATTTGAAGCCCATGGGTGATCATTTTAAGCCTATGGGAAACACTTCAGCGTCGAGATTCAGTGGCCAGAGGCCCGAGAATCGATGGAAAGGGAACCGTAGGAATGATGCTCCGTCTGGGAGAGGACAGCCTCATGGAGACAGATCTGGAAGAGTTCAGTGCACTCTATGTGGACAACCACATTTGACAAAGGATTGCGTAGGCTGCTATGTCTGTGGCGACAGAGGCCACTTTGCTCGGCAGTGTCCCAACAGGGGAAGACAGCAGAACTCTGCGGGGAGGCCTGCGGACAGAGCGGCACAGCACAGACCACCTTTCGCACCGAGGCAGTATGGAGGTCAGCCCACGGGGCCACCTCAAGGACAGTTGTATGCTTTGACGAGGGAGCAGGCTACAGCAGCTCCGGAGGAGGTGATAGCGGGTACGTGTCTTTTTATTTACGCACCCTGCTCTTATATTGATAGACACAGGTGCGTCACACTCTTTTGTGTCGACGAGTTTTGTTGAAACGCACCACATATGCACTTCTCCGTCGCCCATGCCTCTTATGGTCTCGACCCCCGCGGGAAGAAGTTTGACATCGGATCAGATTGTCTATGATGGCCTCATTTATTTTGAGGATAATGAGTTAAGATCAGATTGATTGTGCTGGGAATGACAGACTTCGATTGCATTGTGGGCATCGATGTTCTGAACAAGTATCAGGCAGTGGTAGACTGCAGACAAAGGACTGTCCGATTCAGGTCTGATATGGGAGTCCAGTGGACATTCTTTGGGGATGGTTCTCGCCCAAAGATTCCGTTGATATCTGCTGTCAAGATGGCACAGTTATTGGAACGAGGTCATACAGGATACCTTATCTATGTTGTTGATATGACGGAAAAGAGGAAAGAGCCAAAGGTTGAGGATGTGCCCGTAGTGGCAGAGTTTGCTGATGTCTTTCTGGAGGAAATTCCCGGATTCCCACCGACGAGAGAGGTTGAGTTTGGGATTGAGTTACTACCAGGGACGTCTGCAATTTCTCGTGCCCCATATAGGATGGCACCAGCAGAGTTAAGGGAGTTAAAGATACAGTTGCAAGAGCTCCTTGACAAGGGCTACATACGCCCTAGCGTATCGCCATGGGGTGAGCCTGTCTTATTTGTTAAGAAGAAAGATGGATCGATGCATCTATGCATTGACTACAGACAACTGAACAAAGCTACAGTAAAGAACAAGTATCCACTTCCGAGGATCGATGACTTGTTCGATCAGTTGCAGGGTACGAGGCTCTACAGTAAGATCGATCTGAGGTCGGGGGTACCATCAGATTCGAGTAAGGGAAGATGATGTTCAGAAGACGGCTTTCAGGACTAGATATGGGCACTATGAATTCCTGGTCATGCCTTTTGGGGTGACGAATTCCCCAGCTGTCTTCATGAGTTTGATGAACCGGGTGTTCCAGCCCTATTTGGATCAGTTCGTCATAGTCTTCATTGACGACATACTTATTTACTCTCGGACGGAAGAAGAGCATGTAAGGCACTTGAGGACAGTGCTTCAGATCCTTAGGGATCATCAGTTATATGCAAAGCTTAGCAAGTGCGAGTTCTGGTTGGACAGCGTGGTATTCTTGGGCCATGTCATATCTAGCCAGGGGATATCTGTGGATCCCAGGAAGATTGAAGCTGTGTTAGAGTGGGCTGCACCCACTTCTGTACTGGAGATACGGAGTTTCCTCGGTTTGGCAGGTTATTACCGACGTTTTGTCGAAGGTTTCTCCAAGATTGCCAAACCCCTGACACGGCTGACTCAGAAAGGAGTCCCCTTCTTTTGGTCTGAGGCTTGTGAGGAAAGTTTTCAAGAACTGAAGCGTCGCTTGACTACAGCGCCTGTATTGGTGATTCCGTCTGAGAATAAGAGCTTTGCCTTGTATACGGATGCGTCACTGCAGGGTTTGGGCTGTGTGTTGATGCAAGATAAGCACGTGGTGGCTTATGCATCGAGGCAGCTGAAGCCACACGAGGCTAGGTATCCAGTGCATGATTTGGAACTGGCGGCCATCATATTTGCCTTGAAGATCTGGAGGCATTACTTGTATGGCACGTCTTTCACTATATATACGGACCATAAGAGCCTGTAGTTCTTATTCACTCAGGCAGAGTTGAATATGAGGCAAAGAAGGTGGATGGATTTGCTCAAAGACTATGATTGTGAAATTGAGTACCATCCAGGTAAAGCGAACTTAATAGCAGATGCCTTAAGTCGGAAGGTGAAGAGTACTGGAGAGGATGTTATGTGTTTGTCGGCCTTGATGACTTCTTATTGCCATCTGGGCTATGATTTCAATGTAGACACGTCGCCTGTGCGACTGTCGATCTTATTGGAGGAGCCAGATATATTTGAGGCAATCAGGAAGGCCCAGAAGTCGGATAGTGAGGTTCAGAGATGGACATCATTGGTACTTCAGGGTCAGCCATCCAAGTTCAGAGTGGCTGAGGATGATTCTTTGAGACTGGGCAACCGATGGGTAGTCCCAGATACACCAGAGCTGCGTAGAGGAATATTGGAGCGAGCTCACAGTAGTCGGTTCAGTATCCACCCAGGGGGAAAGAAGATGTACAAAGATCTATGCGTTCAATTCTGGTGGAGACGCATGAAGCGTGAGGTGATCACGTTTGTGAAAAGATGTTTGATCTGCCAACAGGTAAAGGCAGAGAGGCAGAGGCCTGGTGGTGAGCTGAAGAGCTTAGAGGTGCCTGAATGGAAGTGGGAGCATATATATATGGACTTCGAGACCCACTTGCCGAGGACGGCCTCAGGATTTGATGCGATCTGGGTGATCGTGGATAGGCTGACGAAGACGGCTCATTTCATCCCTTACAGTATGTCATATACATACTTGAAGATGGCCCAGATGTATATACGGGATGTGGTGAGATTGCATGGTATTCCAGTCTCGATAGTGTCTGACAGAGACCCGAGGTTCACTTCACATTTCTGGGAGGGTCTCCAGACAGCTTTAGGCACAGAGGTGAGACTGAGCACGGCCTATCACCCTCAGACAGACGGCCAGACGGAGCGTACCATTCAGACGCTCGAGGACATGTTGAGGGCATGCATTTTGGAGTTTGATACTCCGTGGCAGGATTCAGTGCCGCTGGTGGAGTTCTCCTATAATAACAGTTATCAGGCGAGCATTCAAATGGCTCCTTTTGAAGCTCTGTATGGACGACGATGTAGATCACCGCTGTATTGGGAGGACTTGACTAGCAAAGCGGTCGGAGGACCGGATATGATCAAGGACATGGAAGGTAAGATAAAGTTGATACGCCAGAAGATGAAAGCGGCCCAGGATAGGCAAGCGGCCTATGCCAATAAGCGGCGACGACCGCTAGAATTCCAGTTAGGAGATAGGGTCTTCTTAAAGATCTCGCCCTTCAGGGGTGTGGTTCGTTTTGGGATGCGGGGAAAGTTATTTCCGAGGTATGTTGGGCCATATGAAGTTTTACAGTGTATCGGTACATTGGCATATCGTTTTGCTCTACCGCCATCCTTGTCTGGCATACACGATGCTTTCCATGTCTCTATGTTACGGAAGTATGAGCCAGACCCGTCTCATGTCTTACAGCCTACAGAAGTTCAGTTAGACTCAGATGTGTCCTACGTAGAACGACCAATCAGAATTCTGGATCGAGAGGATCGCAGACTACGGAGCAAAGTTATACCGATGGTCAAAGTTCAGTGGGATCGTCGGGGTGTCGAGGAGGCTACGTGGGAGACGGAACGGCATATGGTGCAGCACTATCCGGAACTATTCTCTGGTATGTTTTTAAAGTTTAGTTCCATTATGATGATGCATGTGGATTTCGAGGACGAAATCTTATAAGTAGGGGAGTAATGTAATACCCCCGAAATGTTATATGATTATATGCTACGATGATGATTTACGATGTGTTTAAGAGGGTTGTGGTACTTTAATTGGGGGTTATTATTATGATATAATGATATGATTTAGATGGCATGTTAGGTGTTTTTAATTGTTGTATTGATGTAGTAAGATTATAAAATATCAAGGGGAGATATTTTTATACATCGTATGAAATACCGGGACACAATTAAACACCACAACACCACCCTACATGCAACCACCCTACCCCTCACTTGCAGTAACCCACGCCCCCTCCCCTGTTTTTCTGGAGAATGATTGACCAAGTAGTCATGTTGGCACTTAGATATTTTTCATTTGGTCTCTTCCAAAAACCTCCTTCTTCCTCCCTTCTTTTCGTCTGATATTTGGACTGCTACTAGGAGGAAAGTGAACGGAAATTCCTTGTCTTTTCTTGACAAAAATCGAGGAGCAAAAGTGGTGAGGAATCACGCTGGTTCACCAGCTTTTTCATTTTATGCATGTATGTTCATCGTAGCAATTTTGGCATGTTAGTGTTAGGTTTGTTGAAACCTTGTTATGAACACTTGTAGGTAATGTTTATGAAGCCCCTAGCATGTTTTAGTAAGTAACTTACATGCTTTATGTGTTAGATTTTCAGTTGTAAAAAGAGCTCCTCGAAAATCTGGGCAGGGAAGTGCCCTGTTTGTATGTTGAGTAGGGCTTTTGTTATGAAGATTTGAAGCATGCTAACTTAGGTTATGGGTAAACCTTTGACGTGAATACATACATGGAAGTTTGGTGAATATGCCAGCATATTTGTTTAAGCATGAACTATGGGCTATGTGGTGGTTTCGTTGCCATAAAGATGTATGTTCAATAATTCTGGGCTATGTAATTATGCCCTGTTTTTCAGAAAAGTTGATCGAGTATTGATAAAAAGAGGTAGTTTTAATGCATGTCGGTTTAAGTTATGAGTGAACCCTTAATTTTAATACATGCATGGAAGTATGATGAAGCTATTGATATGCTTGTTTAGGCATTGTATGTATGTTATGAAGTAGTTTGAAGGGTGTGATTTGAGGTGTTCGAGATTTCTGGAAAATCTCGCATGAATGGGAACGACCGATCGATCGGTGATGAACACCGATCGATCGGCAAATGCCGTAGCAAAATAATGAAAATGATCAACAGTTAGCGATCGATCGGCGGGGGAGACCGATCAATCGGTAGTCACTGTTCATGTGTGATAAAATTTTATGTTCTTTTTTTGTAATTTGATTTCGATTCTCGTATTGGTGCCTAATATTGTATTATGTGGTTGTGTAGAGCCATCCCAGGTACCAGCACAATCAAGGAGATAAGTCTGTTGACTCCTCCTCCTTTTGAAAAGGTACGTAAGAGACGTACGGGCATCGGACGGTAAAGTACATCTTTACACTACGACTATGCTTTTATTGCATGAGTATACATGATGAAATGATGATGTTTATAAGATGTTTATGATGTTTATAAGATGTTTACGATGTTTATAAGATGTCTATGATGTTATTTGTGGTAAGATGCCACGGGGTAAGATGCCCCACATGGTAAGATGCCATGCGATGTTCATAATGTGGTAAGATGCCACGGGGTAAGATGCCCCACATGGTAAGAGGCCATGCGATGTTCATAATGTGGTAAGATGCCACGGGGTAAGATGCCCCACATGGTAAGAGGCCATGCGATGTTTATAATGTGGTAAGATGCCACAGGGTAAGATGCCCATATGCATGATTATGAATCAGGGACAACAATAAGAAATTAATGAATAACCAGCATATTTACTTAACCAATATTTCATGCATTTACTATGATATTTTTATGATGATAAGTAAGACTGTATATGCTTATGATGTGTTGTCCCTGTAGGTACGCTTTTGGGCTAAAGGACTAAGGGTCGGGTTGAGGCAGTGAGCCACGAGGAACACAGGAATGTATAGGATTCAAGTCTCGATTAGTATCTACTCTAGGAGTAGTATAAATCTAAATATTAACATTCTTTTGGGAATGTAATGAATTATTTTTGAAGTCTTTTATTTTGGCCTATAATCCTGTTAGCTCATGTAACAACCAGAACCTTAAGATGTTATTAATGCATGATTAGTCCTTCTTATGTCTTTTAATCACTGTTAAGGTGGGAAGACCCCACATCTTGTGTGCTTTTATCGCAAGGTCTCTATAGATGAATAGCATGTGCTCGTATTATTGGAATTTCATGTGGTGAGTTACACCAGGTTTGGATCATATTCCAATTAACATGCACCTTTGATCATGTGATTGAGGGTGCTATAAATTAAAATGATAGATGGTGTTACTTGCCAACTAGTAACAAGACCAGAGGATGTGGCGATGCGGGTTGCCCACCTTATTTATGTAAGTAATCCTTAAAGCATACAACGCAGCGGAATAAAATTTCGGATTACTAAACCGCGGATCTATACATAGGGATTCATATCGGATAAAGGTTTTACAAAGGTCTCACCCTTGTAGCGTGTTTGAGCAGATTCCACGGAGCAGCACCACGTCCAACGCCTCCTCCGAGTCACTAGCAAAACTTAACAAGTTTTTCCTCAACGGTATCCACACGATCAAATCGGGTGAAGGGAGAGTTTAAGAACAAGTTGCTAGACAAGTTCTTAGACTGGAACAAGAAGCACACTCGATTCCAAATCGATTAATGGCACGAAACACCAAGAGCACCCTTCGGTTATCAAGAAAACCGAGAGCACCTTGTGAAGTGGGCGGCCGTGTGCTTCAAGGGTTTTGGTTGGAATGATATGAATTTTCTCTTACAATTAATCATAACCTTGTATTTATATTATAAGATTTAATTAAGGTTTAAGGCTTTCTTAAAGCCTCATCGGCCCAAACCCATGATTTAATTAAATCCTTATAATATTTTAATTAAGACTCTTCTTAATTTAATTAATTCATCCAATGAATTTAATTTCCCTTCTCGATTTAATCTTTTGTGCGACCCGATAGGATCTTGTAATATTGGAAGTGACATAAAATCTCATTTTATGTCGCAAGCATTGAGCGGTATCTAGCAACACATCAATGCTACCCAAATTACAAGAATGTCAATGACTCGACATAACCTTTAGAACTTGTTATAATATTAACCATGTAACTTAATCCCTGTGTCCATGTGTTTAGATTGAACACGAGTCATGGAATAGTCATACTCGTATATTCAATCTTTATTTCTTGATCCCCAAGTAGAATTAAAATAAACGAATAAGCTCGATATCTCATATCGACTCATTCGAGCATGGCCATGCATTTTAGTTCTCACTTGATCAAGGGCCAAACACATCTCCTGTTATATAGGATGGACAAATCCTATCTCGATCAGTCAACATCCCTCTACATAATTCGTAGTGTATCCAATAGTCGCCTTTATAGTATACCCTGTTACGGGTAACGTTTGACAATATCAAGATACATAACTCCTTATGTTGGGATCTCTGATGATCACAAGTCGTAAGGATTACATACATTATTATCACTATGAGAATTGCATATGACAATCATATAACTATCCATATTGCATTCTCATGGTGGGTCTGTCCAGTACATCGTTCTCTAACATGTACCCATGTATTGATTTGATATCCCATATCAATGAACAATTCATCAATCAACACATACTAGTCTCTACGTATTATCATTATCCCTATTCATGATAATACTTGACTAGGGACATCTTTAAGAATAATACAATATTATTCTAAGGACATTAACATATATATTAATTCATATTGCACAGTTAAAAGAATAATAATATATAATAATGAATTGCCATTCATAAAATCATATTACATTGTATGTCATAAACAATCATCTAATGATATGTCTTAGGGCATATCCCAACAAATCTCCCACTTGCACTAAGACCACTCAGACATATACCTAATGCCTAGAGATCTAGTATGACGATCATGCTTCTGCTGTGACAGTGGCTTCGTCAATGGGTCAGATACATTATCATCTGTTGGTACTTTGCATATTTTAATATCTCCCCTTTCAACGATTTCTCGAATGAAATGAAAACGCCGAAGTATGTGCTTGGATCTTTGGTGAGATCTAGGTTCCTTAGCTAATCCGATCGCTCCATTGTTGTCACAATAGAGTTCTATCGGATCTTTAATGCTAGGCACCACTCCAAGTTCAGAAATGAACTTCCTAATCCAAACAGCTTCCTTTGCTGCATCCGAGGCAGCAATATACTCAGCTTCCGTTGTAGAATCGGCTACTGTTTCTTGCTTTGAACTCTTCCAGCTCACATCACCTCCATTTAGGCAATACACATATCCAGATTGCAATCGAAAATCATCTTTGTCGGTTTGGAAGCTTGCATCAGTGTAACCCATTACATTGAGCTCTTCCTCACCTCCATAAATCAAGAATGTATCCTTAGTCATTCTCAAGTACTTCAGGATGTTCTTGACAGCAATCCAGTGACCTTCACCTGGATCAACTAGATATCTGCTCGTCATGCTCAAAGCATACGATACATCGGGACGAGTACATATCATGGCATACATGATAGATCCAATAGCTGACGCATATGGAATCTTACTCATGCGTTGTCTCTCATCTGGTGTTGAAGGACACTGTTCCTTCGAGAGATAAATGCCATGCGTCATAGGCACGAATCCTTTCTTTGATTCTTGCATGCTAAACCTTTTAAGCACTTTGTCTATGTATGTACTTTGACTTAGGCCGAGAAGTCTTCTTGATCTATCTCTATAGATCTTGATTCCTAATACATAGGTGGCTTCTCCCAAGTCTTTCATCGAAAAGCAATTCCCTAGCCAAATCTTTACAGATTGTAAGGCAGGGATATCATTCCCAATGAGAAGTATGTCATCTACATACAATACTAGGAAAATGATTACGCTCCCACTGACCTTCTTGTAGACACAGGGTTCATCTTCGTTTTCGATAAAACCAAACTCTTTGATTGCATCATCAAAATGAAGATTCCAACTCCGAGAAGCTTGCTTCAATCCATAAATGGATCGTTGTAGCTTGCATATCTTTCCAGCATCCTTTGGATCGACAAAACCCTCGGGCTGTGTCATGTACACATCCTCGAGCAGATTTCCATTAAGGAAAGCTGTTTTGACATCCATCTGCCAGATTTCATAATCATGAAATGCAGATATTGCAAGTAAGATCCTTATGGATTTAACCATGGCCACTGGTGAAAAGGTTTCATCATAGTCAATACCATGAATTTGTTTGAATCCTTTTGCAACCAGCCGACCTTTATAGGTTTGTACGTTACCATCCATATCGGTCTTTTTCTTGAAAATCCATTTGCACCCTATGGGTCGTACCCCTTCAGGTGGATCAACCAAAGTCCATACTTGGTTTGCATACATGGATTTCATCTCAGATTTCATGGCTTCTTGCCATTTCTCAGAATCAGTGCCCATTATAGCTTGTTGATAAGATGACGGGTCATCCTCATCAATAAGTAGTAAGTCACCTTGTTGAGTCACAAGAAATCCATATCTCTGTGGCTCCCGGTGTTCTCTTACAGACCTACGCTGGGATTGTGTCTCTTGAGCAGGTACTTCTTCCACAACAGATTGCGGTGCCTGCTCTGTTTCCATCTCAATCTCAGGTTCAGTGTTTTCTTGTGGTTGAACTTCACTAAGTTCTATTTTTCTCCCACTGGTTTTTCTAGAAATAAATTCTCTTTCAAGAAATACACCAGTCCGAGCAACAACTACTTTGTTCTCGGTGGGATAATAGAAATAATATCATTTCGTTTCCTTAGGATACCCCACAAATAAACACTTATCATATTTGGGTCCAAGTTTGTTAGTGGCGTGACGTCTAACGAAAGCCTCACAACCCCAAATCTTCATAAAAGACATACTAGGACGCTTTCCAGTCCATATCTCATATGGTGTCTTTTCCACTGATTTAGATGGAACACGGTTCAGTAAGAAAATCGATGTTTCTAGAGCGTGTCCCCAAAACGATATCGGAATATCTGCATGACTCATCATTGATCTAACCATGTCTAACAAGGTTCGATTTCTCCTCTCGGATACACCATTCTATTGTGGAGTATACAGAGGAGTGAGTTGTGGGACTATCCCACACTCCTTTAGATAGTCATGAAACTCTTGGCTTAGGTATTCACCTCCTCGATCTGATCGAAGGATTTTGATACTTTTGCCAAGTTGGTTTTGTACTTCATTCTTGAAATCTTTGAACTTTTCAAGGTTTCATGCTTATGCTTCATTAGGTACACATATCCATATCTAGTGAGGTCATCAGTAAATGTAACGAAGTATTGAAAACCACCTCTAGCTTGTGTACTTATTGGTCCACATACATCACTATGTATTAGTCCCAATAAAACATTTGCCCTTTCAACATGTCCCTTGAAAGAGGCTTTAGTCATCTTGCCCATTAAACAAGATTCGCATGTTTCATATGATTCAAAATCAAATGAATCTAATACTCCATCCTTATGAAGTTTAGATATGCGGTTCTCGTTTATGTGGCCCAAGGGACAATGCCAGAGATAAGTCGGATTACAATCATTATTTTTAATCCTTTTAGTATTTATGTTATAGATAGGCATATCAAGATTTAATAAATAAAGATCAATCACCATTTGTGCACTAGCATAAAACATATCATTTAAATAAATAGAACAACAGTTGTCCTTTATAATAAATGAGAATCCATACTTGTCTAAACAAGAAATAGAAATAATGTTTTTGGTAATTGAAGGCACAAAATAACAATCTTTTAAAATCAATGATAAACCGGAAGGCAAAGATAAATAATAATCTCCTATAGCTAATGCAGCAACTCTTGCTCCATTTCCAACTCGGAGATCAACTTCGCCTTTCGCCAACAATCTACTCTTTTTGAGGTCCTGCACATTTACACAAATGTGAGATCCACATCCAGTATCTAATACCCATGATGAAGAAGTAGATAAATTGACTTCTATAACAAAAATACCTGAAGTGGAAGTCACACTTCCTTTCTTTAGATCCTCCAGATATACTTTGCAGTTTCTTTTCCAATGGCCGGTCTCACCGCAATGGAAACAGTTCCCTTCCTTTGGTTTCAGTGCAGATGACTTTGGCTTAGATTTAACAAAGACCTTCTTGTTTTTCTTGAAGTTCTTAGCTTTAGTCTTTCCTTTGTTCTTATTCACAATAAGAACATTTGTATGTTTAGATTTCTTGCTATTTGCTTCAAAAGTTCTAAGCATGCCAAGTAACTGTGGTAGTGTCTTCTCAATTTCAATCATATTGTAATTTAAGACAAATTGACTGAAGCTTTCAGGCAACGATTGCAAGATCACGTCAGTGGCCAACTCTTGGTCCAAAGGAAAACCAAGCTTCTCCAGATTCTCAATATACCCAATCATCTTGAGTACATGAGTTCCAACCAGACTTCCTTCCACCATTCTACACTGGAATAACGCCTTAGAGACGTCATACCTCTCTTGTCTAGCTTGTTGTTGGTACAGTTGCTTAAGATGCTCGATCATATCAAACGCCTCCATTTCCTCATGTTGCTTCTGAAGCTCAGAATTCATGGTGGCAACCATAAGGCACCCAACATCAAGTGCGTCACTTTGATGCTTCTTGTAAGCATCTTTTTCGGCTCTTGTAGCCGTTAGGGGAGGTTCCTCAGCAGGTAAGGGTTCCTCTAGGACATATTGTTTCTTTTCTTGTTTGAGGACTATCCTCAAGTTCCTATGCCAGTCTAGGAAATTTGTCCCATTTAATTTGTCCTTCTCAAGGACCGATCGCAGTGATAAAGTGCTTGTTACGTTGTTAGTTGCCATGGATATCTACAATATAAATATGCAAAATAAGTTTATGATTTAATCATTTAACATGGTCTTATATTAAATGATACTCCCACTATTTTGTTTAAAAATATCAACCCTCGAAACCTTAAGTGGGCCAAGATCCATATTTCGCCTAATCTTGAGTTAGCTTTGGCTAATCGCCCAAGACTCGGTTATTTAGGTAGACAACACTTTGTCAATTACATCACATGTAATTCTTGGATAGTTGGACGAACAACACTTTGTTCAATTCATCAAATGAATTATAATCCAACCCATGCCTCTAAGTTCCCAATCCTATTGAGATAACCTAGTTAAGTCGTACCCAATTTAAAGTATAACGGATATCACTTTTATCCTTTCGCGCCTTACTAAGATTGCCACGGTGCTTTGCTTTGGCAAACTCACACATGTACAATCGAAGTTTTTGACGAGTACTTTTAATTTTGGAAGGCATCTAAAACTTAATATTTTAGAGGGATTTATTGATCTCATGATTAGTTTGATAATTTAAAATAGTCCACTACATATAGTTGTATACATATCTACATATATGTGTAATACAATTATCAATCTAAAACATAAGATAAATCATGCATCAACATACATAATTAAACGTGACATGGTTATAGCCCCTACTAACGATTTTCTCAAGCCAATGAGAAAATCCTAAGAGTCAACCTAAGGTAACTACACAAGCACCTTCCTTTGGCTCCAATTTGTGAATGGCCTCCTCATCCCGGCACGATGCTCCATCTTCATTGATCATCATCAATAAAATAAACTACACTATTTACAAGATATAGAATTCCTCGATTCACATTCGAGGGGAACATAGGGGAGGGATTACATTTAGAACGAAACAGAGAAGGCACGACTCGCAGGTCGTATTATAAATTACAAACATTCACAAATCCTATCTAATAGGTCAAAGGGCTATAACCATGCACCATGCTCAAACAACACATAAAGCATGCTTTAACAATTAATTAATTAAATTCTAAACATTTTAAATTTAATTCTAATTAAAACTGTAAAATAGAATTCTGAAAAATTATCGTACGCTCGGGACATCACATGCCACGAACTAATTTCGACTTAACTACGAACCACCATGGTTCGAACCAACCATGCACCATCGGCTGGATCATGGCATGGGCCTAGGGTTCGAAACCCTAGCCCATGGCCGAGCCTTGTGCTAGCGGCGGCGGCGCTAGGGTTCCAAACCCTAGCCGCCGTGCACAACTTTTGTTCTCCATCGAGCCAACTTGTTCGATACGCCGGAATTCTTGAGCCACGAATCATGGTCAGTTCATGCACGGTGGTGGCTCAACCATCTCGAGCCAAGGGTTCGAAACCCTAGCTCTCATGTGGTGAAGCCACTTATCCATGCATGCTTGAACCATTATCGAGCCAAAGAGTTCAAAACCTTAGCAAAGGGGCGACGATGGCCGAGCCCATGCACGGCTACTAGGGTTCGAAACCCTAGCCGTCATGAGCTAGCCGTCACGAGCCATTGGGTTCTAAACCCTAATCAAGTTTCGACACTTCCATGCACAATTATTAGCCATAACGGCTAAACCATCTCGAGCCAAGGGTTCGAAAACCCTAGCCCTCATGTGGCTAGCCGTATGTCATTTGTGATGGTGATGGCCGAACACATGTGTTATATGGTTCGAATTTCGTCAATTTATATCAAATATAATTTTTACGATGATTTTCACAAACTCGATATTAACATATCATATATGTTCATATAGTTTTAAATAGCATGCAATATAAGTTCTAATATGATTAACACAATTTAATCACAAAATCCGATATGAGCCTTGAACATGGCTCTGATACCACTGTAAGTAATCCTTAAAGCATACAACGCAGCGGAATAAAATTTCGGATTACTAAACCGCGGATCTATACATAGGGATTCATATCGGATAAAGGTTTTACGAAGGTCTCACCCTTGTAGCGTGTTTGAGCAAATTCCATGGAGCAGCACCACGTCCAACGCCTCCTCCGAGTCACTAGCAAAACTTAACACGTTTTGCCTCAACGGTATCCACACGATCAAATCGGGTGAAGGGATAGTTTAAGAACAAGTTGCTAGACAAGTTCTTAGACTGGAACAAGAAGCACACTCGATTCCAAATCGATTAATGGCATGAAACACCAAGAGCACCCTTCGGTTATCAAGAAAACCGAGAGCGCCTTGTGAAGTGGGCGGCCGTGTGCTTCAAGGGTTTTGGTTAGAATGATATGAATTTTCTCTTACAATTAATCATAACCTTGTATTTATATTATAAGATTTAATTAAGGTTTAAGGCTTTCTTAAAGCCTCGTGGGCCCAAACCCATGATTTAATTAAATCCTTATAATATTTTAATTAAGACTCTTCTTAATTTAATTAATTCATCCAATGAATTTAATTTCCCTTCTCGATTTAATCTTTTGTGCGACCCGATAGGATCTTGTAATGTTGGCAGTGACATAAAATCTCATTTTATGTCGCAAGCATTGAGCGGTATCTAGCAACACATCAATGCTACCCAAATTACAAGAATGGCAATGACTCGACATAACCTTTAGAACTTGTGATAATATTAACCATGTAACTTAATCCCTTTGTCCATGTGTTTAGATTGAACACGAGTCATGGAATATCATACTCGTATATTCAATCTTTATTTCTTGATCCCCAAGTAGAACTAGAATAAACGAATAAGCTCGATATCTCATATCGACTCATTCGAGCATGGCCATGCATTTTAGTTCTCACTTGATCAAGGGCCAAACACATCTCCTGTTATATAGGAGGGACAAATCCTATCTCGATCAGTCAACATCCCTCTACATAATTCGTAGTGTATCCAATAGTCGCTTTTATAGTATACCCTGTTACGGGTAATGTTTGACAATATCAAGATACATAACTCCTTATGTTGGGATCTCTGATGATCACAAGTCGTAAGGATTACATACATTATTATCACTATGAGAATTGCATATGACAATCATATAACTATCCATGTTGCATTCTCATGGTGGGTCTGTCCAGTACATCGTTCTCTAACATGTACCCATGTATTGATTTGATATCTCATATCAATGAACAGTTCATCAATCAACACATACTAGTCTACGTATTATCATTATCCCTATTCATGATAATACTTGACTAGGGACATCTTTAAGAATAATACAATATTATTCTAAGGACATTAACATATATATTAATTCATATTGCACAGTTAAAAGAATAATAATATATAATAATGAATTGTCATTCATAAAATCATATTACATTGTATGTCATAAACAATCATCTAATGATATGTCTTAGGGCATATCCCAACAATTTACTCTCGACCCTCATCATCTATTGGTCTTCCGTTTAGTTGAGCATGAACTAGAAGTTACTCGCTCAAGATTTAAATGTTGTTGGAATTTGAATATTTTAAATTCTTTATATTACATCAAATGCAAGATATTATTATTTTGGATCGTTTCTCTCGTCTCTTGTGTATTACTGCGGTCTTTTCCAGGTTGACCTCAGGAGATCAGCTCGGGCATGCAATCTAGCTGTAAGCCCCGGCTATATCAGCTCGGGCATGCAATCTCGCAATAAGCCCAATATTCAGGAGTACAGTCCGGGCATGCAATCTTGCAGTAAGCCCCCTATTATATCAGCTCAGGAATGCGATCTCGCAGTAAGGCCTTATTCATCACCTTGTGATCTTTATTTGATCCGGATTTTTGATTAACTTATTCGGATGTGGTGTAGTGATGTGGAGGTTTGGGAGTGGTGTGTGAATGTTGGAGTTCAGATGAGGAGATATGTCATTGTCCGCCCAGACATGTGTGGCTATGGTCAGCCCAGGCACACTAAATGAGGAGATATGTCATGGTCCGCCCAGACATGTGTGGCTATGGTCAGCCCAGGCACACTAGATGAGGAGATATGTCATGGTCCACCCAGACATGTGTGGCTATGGTCAGCCCAGGCACACTGGATGAGGAGATATGTCATGGTCCGCCCAGACATGTGTGGCTAAGGTCAGCCCAGGCACACTGGATGAGGAGATATGTCATGGTCCGCCCAGACATGTGTGGCTATGGTCAGCCCAGGCACACTAGATGAGGAGATATGTCATGGTCCGCCCAGACTGTGTGGCTATGGTCAGCCCAGGCACACTAGATGAGGAGATATATTGTCATGGTCCGCCCAGACAGATTTACTGCCATGGTCCGCCCAGGCAGACATATTGCCATGGTTCGTCCAGGCAAAGATATATTGCCATGGTCCGCCCAGGCAAAGACATATTGCCATGGTCCGCCCAGGCAAAGATATATTATCATGGTCCGCCCTGATTGCTTAAGCCCAGGTGTATGAGGCCCTGGCAAATATTTAGCACAGGTCCGCCCTGATTGCTTAAGCCCAGGTGTATGAGGCCCTGGCAAATATTAGCACAGGTCCGCCCTGATTGCTTAAGCCCAGGTGTATGAGGCCCTGTCAAATATTTAGCACAGGTCCCCCCTGATTGCTTAAGCCCAGGTGTATGAGGCCCTGGATCAGATATATTGACATGGTCCGCCCTGATTGCTTAAGTGTTATTGCATAGTCTACTCGGAGTTCAGATCGGACAAGAACCAATCGCTCATATTTATTGCATTATCTGGAGTTCAGAACAGACATGCCTTGTCTGCTTATATTTATTCTCCGGGATCAGATGAGACGAGCTTTATTTGCTCAGCATTTTATCATCTCAAGAGCTTAAGTCATCTGTCACTTTGCAAATTCAGATGAACTTTCTGTTCCGCATACCTATTATTTCTGGAGCTCAGGTCGGGCGAGACTTATATGCTCGGTTTATTATCTTCGGAGTTCAGGCAGGTCAGCCCTGCACAGGTAACAGGTCAGCCTGTTTTAGATTTAATTCTGTACTTGGAATTATTTCTAGTTGTTATTGCAGGTCAGCCCTGCACAGGTAACAGGTCAGCCCTGTTTTAGATTTAATTCTGTATTTAGAATTATTTCTAGTTGTTATTGCAGGTCAGCCCTGCTCAGATAACAGGTCAGCCTGTTAATTATTTCTAGTTGTTATTGCAGGTCAGCCCTGCACAAGTAACAGGTCAGCCATGTTTTATATTAGTTCTTTATTTAGAATTATTTCTAGTTGTTATTGCAGGTCAGCCCTGCACAGATAACAGGTCAGCCTGTTAAGATTTAATTCTATATTTAGAATTATTTCTAGTTGTTATTGCAGGCTAGCCCTGCATAGGTAACAGGTCAGCCTGTTAAGATTTAATTCTGTATTTAGAATTATTTCGAGTTATTATTGCAGGTCAGCGCTGCCCAGATAACAGGTCAGCCCTGTTTAAGATTTAATTCTATATTTAGAATTATTTCGAGTATTATTCCAGGTCAGCCTGCCCAGATAACATGTCAGCCCTGTTTAAAATTTAATTCTATACTTATAATTATTTCGAGTATTACTGCAGGTCAGCCTGCCCAGATAACATGTCAGCCCTGTTTAAGATTTAATTCTATACTTAGAATTATTTTTGAGTAATATTGCAGGTCAGCCCTGCCCAGATAACAGGTCAGCCATGTTTAAGATTTAATTCTATACTTAGAATTATTTCGAGTATTATTGCAGGTCAGCCTGCTCAGATAACATGTCAGCCCTGTTTAAGATTTAATTCTATACTTAGAATTATTTCGAGTATTATTGCAGGTCAGCCCTGCTAACATAACCGGTCAGCCCCGTTTTGTATTTAATTATGTACTTAGAATTATTTCGAGATATTATTGCAGGTCAGCCCTGCACAGGTCAACCCTGCTAAGATAGTTGTTGTGGGGCTCTAGTATCATTACTCATTAGATCAGCCATGTTCGAGTACTACTTATTGAGCTCAATTTCGACACTAGGAGTCTTATTTGCTCCATGTTGATTGTCTGGAGCTCGGCTATATCTATTTACTCAACGCATGACTTTAGTGAGTTCAAACAGGTATCATTTGCTCGGTATATCTCGTCTTTGGAGCTCACATCAACTTATTTATTCCTCGGCTCGGCATTACTTGTGGAGCTCAGATAAGCACGGATTTATTTGCTCTGTACATGGATCATTTTTGGAGCTCATCTGTATTTTGTTTGCTCAGCACATGTTTATTAGTTCTGGAGTTCGGTGAGTTTTATCTGCTATGGAACTGAGCTAGGCTTTATTGATTATGGAGTTCAGGTGAGCATTATTTGCTCTTACTTATTTCAGAGCTCAGATTAAGTCGGCCGAGCATCATTCGCTTATATTTATCATGTGGAGTTCAGCTCAGCTCGGACCAGTATTAATAGCTAGTATATATTTCTTCGGAGCTTAGATCGGGTCGGGCAAGCATAATTTGCTCGGACATATTATCTCAAATTAGGTCGGGCAAGCAATATTTGTTCATATCAGGTCGGATGGGTATTATTGTCTCATACATCATCTCAGGAGCTCAGGTCGGCCCAACCTAGATAAACATAGTCCGTATTTGTTTTATCTGCTCGGAATATTTCTTATTCTTGGAGTTCGGATATATGTTTATTTGCTTCTCAGCACAGTTTTATCACCTCGGATCTCTCGATCACCTTTTTCAGCTCGGAATTCTCGATTATAGTAGTTTCAGTTCGGATTCCTACTGACCAGTACGACCTGCTATTATTGGCAGAAGCTCAGTACCGTGATTACACCGGTTCCTCGTATGAGTTCTACGAGCCACCTACTTTATCAAGGATCGACATTCGAATTGTCATAACTCTATCGACAGCATGACTTGGGAACACGGCTCGGCGCGAGGTAACATCATGGATTGGCATTTAAAGGACTACCGATCCGGGTCCTAACCTAACCAGTTGGAGTCGATACAGCGCTACTCTAGCTCGACTAGAGGGCTCATGATACCCCGATAATTGTCCCGGTGCGGTTTGTACCCGAATTCTATGGGCTTGACCCGATCTGACAAGATACCAGAGATCATCCTACCATGGCCCATTTTCTTTTAATAGGCCCATTACCACATCATTTTATTAAACAATTTGCCATTTATTTTGACCCATTTAATTAAGTTATTAGAGGCTTTAATTAAAGGCCCTAATTAAAAGCCCATTAAAGAGGGTAAAATAGAGGGCAGTAGGTTGGAGGTAGGGGGATTTTTATCGCCTAACAGCAAGAGGCAGCAGCCTTCTTCCCCATTTTAGATCTTTTTTCCATTCTTGCTTCCTCCTCCATGGTTGCAGAACAAACATTGTAAATTCTTGATATTATAGTGAAGATTCATACTGGACTAGGTCCCGTGGTTTTTTCCCTCGGGGTTTCCACGTAAAAAATCTTGATGTTCTTTGTATTTTTCGTATATTGATTCATTGTTACAAAATCGAACCAAAAAATGAGGTAACACACATAATCACTTTCGAGTATCACATTGTATCACATTCATCAGCTGAGGGAGAATTCAAAGCCATGACAGCCACAACTTGTGAGATAATATGGATCGTTGGACTACTGAAGGACATGGGAATGGATTTAACAGGATCTGTGCTACTATATCATGACAACAAAGCTGCATTGCACGTTGCTGTGAATCCGATATATCACGAAAGAATGAAGCATATAAAGATCGACTGCCACCAACTACGAGACAAGATAAATGATGGATTGATTCAAACTAAGCACATCTCTACAACGAAACAAATGGCTGACGTTTTCACAAAAGGTTTAAGGAAGAATCAACACAATTTTTGTCATCCAAGTTTGGTGTATTTAACCTCCAGCAAGCTTGAGTTGGAGTGTTGGTGGCTTTAGAAAGTGTAAATCCTAGAAACATGCTTTAGCTTTATTTATGAATTTTACTTATTTGCACTTTCACTTGTATAAAATACTAGTTAGTTTGTATATTGAAGGTTTTGTTCAACACAACATTTCAAGAAATATCTTAAATCTTTTCCCTCAAATATAATATATCCTGTTTGCGAGAAGGTAATTTACAAATAAGAAGGAAATGAAGTACTGGTGCCAATTTTTTGGGAAATTAATTTTGGTAATAATTTTAGTCAATGCGGTAGTTCCCCAATGATATTTGGTAATCACGACACGGTTCATAAAATTAAGTCACTATTTTAAAATCATATCAAACTTTTAGTATGTTTTACTCGTAATCTTTTACATACTAAATGAATGATATATAAAAGAAATTGGTCGAAACAATGACCCAATTTCCACCCACCAAGCCTCGGCAACAAGCATTCAAATCGGACTCGCTAGAGCAGGAACCGACAAATTAGAGGAAAGCTCCAAGGTGAGTTGCGGCAGAAACCTCGAACTTTGGTATAAAACTACTTTCTTTCTGTGCTTGTGTTTTTAATATGGTTTGTGCTAAATGATGAAGGTCGTGCCTGCAAACCGTTAGTTAGATTTTTTTAGGGGAAGCACGATTTTTAATTTCTGTTTTGAAATTGTTGTAGCGGACATTGGGAAGGCTCCGGGATTGGGTAGCCTCACTCTGATTTTTTACCCTTTTCAAGTTATTAGGCAAGTTCGTGAATTGCAATCCTATCTGTTTAACTGTAATCGTCTCCGGTTTCATTAAATCTGTGCTGAAAAGGAGTCTCTCGTCAATTCCAATGTAACTTCATCGCCTAATGAACCTATTTTACTTTACCGAATATTTGTAAGATAATAGAAATAAGAGAAAAAAATGTTTTTTTTTTTTTTCTTCTATTCAAGGCAATGGGTTGGTGGTTAATGTTTGGGTTGTGGAATTTATGCGTGGCTTGATTGGTGTCCTAGTCCCTTTCTCTTTGCATATGAAGTTGGATTTCCTGAGCGTATCTTTTATTTATACTTTTTGGCTAAAATCCTTAGGCTGTGTTTGGTAAGTAGGATTAGGGTTGGAAAAGGTGCTTGTCCCATGTTTGGTTGCCATGATAAACATGGAAGCTATTTCCCGGAGCCCCGGTTTTAGACACTGTTACGCACTGTTCAACCCTGAATTTGGATCCCCACTTGTGGGAAGGATTGTGAAACCAAGTTTGAACAGTAAAAAGATTAGAAGACAATTTTACAA